>CM075808.1:86887975-87138177 GCA_037975025.1 Excoecaria agallocha | reverse complement strand
TCCTAAAATGAAAGTTTCCAAAATGGAAAAAGTTTCCTAATTTGATCACATTATTAAAATAACTCAAATGATTGTTTCAAGAGTTGAAACAAAGTTAGTAATCCATTTCTTTATGCATTAGAAATGCATATAAGGGTGGATGATTGGCATGATGGATGGTTATGTACAAGGCCCAATGTGATTGAGCATTATGCATGTTTTGGCCCAATGAGGACTTTTATGTCCCGACCACTTGTTTTTGGTTTGTATTTCTTTTCAAGTTATAATATGTAATTAGATTGCTTAGATTAGAATTTGAAATCGAGATGGAGATGGAGACCACTATTAAGGAGCAAGATGGGCCGGATGGAGATCAACAAGCTTGAAGCTAATGTAATTATTTTTCTTGTTTGAATCATGCAT
Organism: Excoecaria agallocha; assembly: GCA_037975025.1. Taxonomy (NCBI): domain Eukaryota; kingdom Viridiplantae; phylum Streptophyta; class Magnoliopsida; order Malpighiales; family Euphorbiaceae; genus Excoecaria; species Excoecaria agallocha. The sequence continues at coordinate 87,137,775 of CM075808.1, read as the reverse complement.
ACTACCTAGGTGTGACCTTTTGATTCCCCTCTTGGCTCAGGGAAATCAATGTAGTGAAGTCCATAACTATACCATATTTGTATGCTTATATTTATGTGATAGATATAGGATGCATATCAATGTATGCCAACCATGTAGGATGAGACTTAATTAACTAAAACCCTCAAAACAAATACTAAGGTATATAAGCCTTCCATTAATTTAAGGAGAACCAGAGTTCTTTATAATGTGGGTTGTTGACCACAGTCAAGCTCACATTATATCGAATATGTTCAAATCTAATTAAATGGGTCATCTTAGCTAGCCCATTAGCTTGTTGACCACAGTCAAGGCTAATGATTTTAGAGGCAAGATTAGGGAATGCATATACGATATGTATGCATCAAGAGTTGATAACCTAATGATCCAATAGTTGTGTAGAGACACAATTGGTATATAGATACCTACCTTTCAAGGGTATGGAGTTTGGCTTGTTGACCACAGTCAAGGTCAAATTACATATCAAGAATTGGATATTGGCCCACTAGGAAAACCATCGGGTTTTCTCGGATTATATAGTGAGGGCTATTAATTCGCAATAAAATAGTGGAGTACATGGATTAATTAAAGACCTTATTAATGCATACATATATATGAACATACTCTCATATCTTTTATTTTCACATCTAGGTCATCATCATGAGCACATCAAACATTAATATAAGATTGATGTTGGATAATAAACAGGTTGGCAGCAACTATTCTGAATGGATCAGGCAAGTGAGAATTGTTCTCAAAGCTGAAAAGATCCATTATGTCTTGGATAAAGATCCACCACTACTTCCATCAGATGATGCCATTGATGAGATCAAAGGCATTTATCAAAAATACATGGAGGATAGTGAAGCGGCAGCATGTTTGATGCTGGGTGCTATGTCCTCAGAGCTTCAGAAGCAACATGAGATGATGAATGCTAGAACCATCGTTTTTCATCTAGAGGAGCTTTATTCTTCTCAGGCTAGAACTGAGCAATATGAGATTGCTCGAGCCCTTCCTATCTCTTTAGCTGCAAAATGGTGGAAGGCATTTTAGCTGCTCCTCATGCATTGAAGATGTATGGGTATATTGAGCATTTGAGTAGACTTGCTATGTTATGGATAATGATCTATACATAGATTTAATCTTGTACTCGTTGGCTCCAAGTTATGCACCTTTCGTGCTTACTTCAACATGAATCCAAGTATCCATTCTTGAGTATCAATATGCTCAAGACAGCTGATGGATCCTTTAAGAAGGATCCAAAAAGTGTCATGGTTGTCACTTCTGCTAAAGGCAAGAAGTAGAAGAAGATAACCAAGGCACAACCAAAGAATGGTGGGATCTCCAAGAAGAAGGTTGCCAAGAAAGAGAATCCCAAAGGAACTTGCTTCCATTGTGGAAAGGATGGTCATTGGAAGCGTAACTGCAAGGCCTATCTAGATTCTCTCAAGGAGAAGAAGCAAGACAATGCTTCTACTTCAGGTATTCATATGATTGAAATTAATACTTATTCTATTGCTTCAAAACAATCTTGGATATTAGATACCGGATGTGGATCTCACTTATGTAATGATCTATAGGGGGCTTAGAAGCTTTAGAAGAGTTGGAAAGGCAGAGATATGTTTGCAGTCAGCTACTGGACAGAATATCTCTACAATAGTTGTGGGGACTTACTATTTACCTCTTCCTAGTGGATTAGTACTAGAATTAAATATTTGTTATTATGTTCCAAGTTTGTCCGAAAGTATTATTTCTTTCAGTTTGATGAACGATTATGATATTTCTTTAAAGGACAAATGTTGTTACATTTTTAAGAACAATATGTTTTATGCAAAAGCTATCATTGAGAATGGTATATTTGTTCTTGATTTAATTAAAGAAGTACATAATGTGGATACCAAGAGAATAAAACATGATAATCTAAATACCCGATACTTATGGCATTGTAGTTTAGGCCATATAAATGAGAAACGCATGACCAAATTGCACAAGTCAGGTGATTTGGGATCATTTGATTATGAATCATTTGATACATGCGAATCTTGTTTATTGGGAAAAATGACAAAAGCTCCCTTTATTGGTAAAGGAGAACGAGCTAAAATGGTTTTGGACTTAATACATTCAGATGTATGTGGTCCAATGACTACACATGCCAGAGGAGGTTACTCCTACTTCATTACTTTCATAGATGATTATTCCAGGTTTGGATACATCTATCTAATATCATACCAAATGATGCGGAACCCCAAGGTTAAAGAACTCGAAACCCCTTAAACATACGCTTTGATTTCAAAAGACAAAGAAGAGAAACTCCCTCCCTATTGAACCCCCAAACAACACGTGAATGGAAACGCAAATAATTGGGATAAGAAGAATTAAGAAAATGCCACAATCAAATGATTAATAAGTAATCCTAATTCTTGATACAATAGAAAAGAAAGCAAGCAATCTCACAATCTCTCTAAAGAAATTCGGCTAAGCCAAGAGAAAAACTCTCAACAGTTTATAATTTGATTCAATGATATATATCCCTCTTTACAAGTTATAATAACCTATTTATAGCCTCTAAACCTTAAGGGAATGGGTATACATAAGTCCAATAGGTTTAAAACACTAAATTTAACCTAAAATAAGCAAAAACAACTACTTAAAACCCTACTAAGGTAAAGTGACGAATTTGAAGCCCAAACTAAATAATCCCTTTAAAAGAAAGCCCACATGCCTAAGCCCACATTTACAACTTAAATGAGTCATGTGACTTTTTAAATGAGGCACATGACTTGTACAATTAAAGCCCAAAGTTGTATAAGCCCAACTTTGGCATGTGTAGTCATTGGACCACATACATCTGAATGTATTCCATTTAGATCCATTTGAATGTCATAAGGTTGCCCCTCTTCAATGGCATAAGATAGCTCTCTTGGATTCGTATCATTCCCTCCCTCTTTAGAAAAGATTCGTCCTCGAATCTTCGTCTTGCAATAGTTGGGGAATTGGCACTTGAGGAATACAATCATCTTCATAAATGATCTTCAGCATTGGTGGAAATAGTATGAATGCTTCTTCATTAAAGAACTCATGATGATCCTGCAAGTTATAAACAAAAGATCTATGCAAAACATGGTTAGTATTTAATACAGTGATATGATTTTGACCTTCGTCACTTTCCATGTGCACCTCATCCTCCTTATGCGGTAGAGGAGAAATTGTAACATGCAGATCTTCCATCTCCACTAAACCAGCTTCTTCATTCTCACTCAAACAATCAACGACATCTTCACTTTCAAATATTTTTGCATTATGTACAACATCATTATCTTCTTCTACCTCTAAAACAACCTCATTTACCTTTTTAACCACGTTCTCCACATCTTCAACTTCACACAAAACCTCTTTTTCCTCATCAAGCTCATCAACAACATCCTCTTCATGGTCTTGAGTAACCTCACTATCAAAGCCTATATCTATATCACCCTTTTCAGGTTCACAAATTATTTCCTCTAGGATAACTTCCTCCTTCTTTTTCTTCTTTTTGCTTTCCTCCATTCTAATGCGTGGTTCGAAATATTGCCTAACCAACCATTCTAGATTATTAAGGTCTTGCCTTAACAACTTTATATATTCCTTAAACGCATTCCTTTCATCTTGATGTAAATGTTGCTTGGACTTGTGATTAGACATCCTCACATTCACTCGTGTTACACTCAAAATTTGGCTTTTACCCCTCTTAATGTCCTCTCACTCTCTTGCCTTTTTCCTCTCAAGCTTGCAACTTCAAAATTGCACTTCAGAATTTAAATCACAAATCAAAAAACTTGAGCACGTTTAAGAAAGCAAGGAAATAATAACTAACAACAAAAAGATAGCTCAAAAACTAGAAAAGAAGACTCTAGACACAATGGAGGTGATACACGGATAAGAGTGGTGTACCACTTGATGATAACCAAATTAGAGTATTGGACAAGCAATGATACCCTAACAATGTAAATGGAACAAAAGCTAGCATAAAACAAAGAAATAAGCAACAAGAATCAAGAAAAATGACAATATGGAGAAAATGAATGAATTTGATTCACTACAAAGTAAATCAAATATAGAACCTAAATATTCTACCCAACAAAGCAAGAAATCAACAAAGAGACCTAATTAAACTAAATGAAGTAGGTTGCATGCAAAAACAATTCAATTTAGAGCCAAAATTATCACTATGCCGAACGATGTAACAAGCTTGATTAGTGTGTCAAGTTATGTGCAAAACGATGGCAAAAAGATGGCAAAGTGATAGCAAAATGATGGCAAGAGTTTCCAAAAATGATAGCACAAATGGTGGAAAGTTTTCAAAAATGGTTACACAAATGATGGAAAAAGTTGCCAAAAAATGGTTGCACAAATGGATAGCAAATGATAAAAATGATTGGCACAAATGGATAATAAATGGATAGCATAAATATTTGCCAAGTAGAAATCCTTGTCTAACTAGGATTATGATTGTAATTCCAAATCAAGTATGGATTGGATTTTGAAAACCTAAACCCAAAGCAATAAGGATTATATTTCCTACCCTTTAAAGGATTCCCAAAGGTGTTTGGAAAATGTGTAAATGCTGTCCCTCCCAATCCTAAAGCAAAAAGGATTAGTTTTTCCCACTTATGAATTTCTTTAGGCTATATAAACTAGTCCCTTGCTCAATTTTCTCCTTAATTTTTTTTCTTCTTCTATTTTTCTTCTCTTTCACGTTTTTCTCTCTTCTTTCTTTTTTTTTATGAACAGTACCGTGAACAGTGCAATGTACAGTGCCGTGAACAGTACCGCGATTTTTTTTTTGTTTTTTTTAATGCAACACACCAATTAAAGGCTACTACTACTAGAATTTTGTTTTTTTTTTCATGCCAAAGATTCAAAGTTCAAGTTCAGTTTCTAAGGCTTTTTAATGAATAAAAAAACACAAGGAAAGGAAAAGAAGATGCTAAATTTACCACACAAAAAGCACACAAATCAAAACTTATCACTACCTAATTCGGCATAAACATAAAGAAATCAAAGAAACAAAACACAAACCTAACACTAAGATAAATAGGAATTTACCTTTCTTTTGGCTCTAATACCAAATGATGCGGAACCCCAAGGTCAAAGAACCCGAAACCCCTTAAACATATGCTTTGATTTCAAAAGACAAAGAAGAGAAACTCCCTCCCTATTGAACCCCCAAACAACACATGAATGGAAACGCAAATAATCGGGATAAGAAGAATTAAGAAAATGCCACAATCAAATGATTGATAAGTAATCCTAATTCTTGATGCAATAGAAAAGAAAGCAAGCAATCTCACAATCTCTCTAAAGAAATTCGGCTAAGCCAAGAGAAAAACTTTCAACAGTTTATAATTTGAATCAATGATATATATCCCTCTTTACAAGTTATAATAACCTATTTATAGCCTCCAAACCCTAAGGGAATGGGTATACATAAGTCCAATAGGTTTAAAACACTAAATTTAACCTAAAATAAGCTAAAACAACTACTTAAAACCCTACTAAGGTAAAGTGACGAATTTGAAGCCCAAAATAAAAGACTAACTAATAACCCAAATAACTAAATAATCCCTTTAAAAGAAAGCCCACATGCCTAAGCCCACATTTACAACTTAAATAAGTCATGTGACTTTTTAAATGAGGCACATGATTTGTACAATTAAAGCCTAAAGTTGTATAAGCCCAAAATTGATAGTAAAGCACCAAATCTGCCTCCTATAAATTGGAGCACGGCCCAATGACATTTGGATCTTATATTTATGTGTTTGAACTCCATTTAGATCCATTTGAATGTCATAAGGTTGCCCCCCTTCAATGGCATAAGATAGCCCTCTTGGATTCGTATCAAAATAAGCCAAAGACTAAAGAATACTTAAAACATAACCAAAAACAAACCATAAAACAAATAAAATCCAAACTAAAGGGAGCTAATCCTAAGCAAAATATTAATGTACAAGAGAGGAATTTAATAAAGAAACTATTTGAGTAGGAACTAATGCATCACCAATGAAATAAGGCTTCAATCTATGTCCATTAACCTTAAAAACTTCCCCTTTATCATTAGCAATATCAACAGCACCATAAGGAAAAACTTGAACTATCTTGAAAGGACCCGACCATCTTGACTTTAATTTACCGGGAAATAGTTTCAACCTTGAATTGTACAATAAAACTAAGTCACCAACCTTAAATTCTTTCTTTAATACATGCTTATCATGCCATGATTTAGTTCTCTCTTTATATAGCTTAGTATTTTCATAAGCATTCATACGAAGCTCCTCAAGTTCTTGCAATTGAAGCAATCTTCTCCTACCAACTTGTTGCATATCAAAGTTTAAGACCCTAGTTGCCCAATAGGCTTTATGTTCAATTTCAACGGGAAAATGGAAAGATTTACCATAAACCAATTGATAAGGAGTAAGGCCTATGAGAGTCTTCAAAGCTGTTCTATATGCCCAAAGAGCATCATTTAGATTAATTGCCCAATCTTTTCTTGATCTAAAGACTGTTTTCTCCAATATCCACTTAAGCTCTCTATTACTAATTTCAACTTGTCCACTAATTTGAGGGTGATAAGGTGTAGCAATTTTATGGGTCACATTATACTTCTTCAATAATTGCTCTATAACCTTGTTACAAAAATGAGACCCACCATCACTAATAACTTTCTTAAGCATCTTCTTGACCACCTTAGCATCATTAGTAATGGTTGGAATTGCTTCCACCCATTTAGATACATAATCAACCATAACCAAAAATATATCTATTCCCTAAAGAACTAGGAAATGGTCCCATAAAGTCCATACCCCAAACATCAAACAATTCAACTTCTAAAATACCATTTAAAGGCATTTCATTCCTCTTAGACAATTTTCCTATTCTTTGGCACTTATCACAACTAAGCACAAAGTCTTTGACATCCTTAAACAGTGTAGGCCACCAAAATCTAGCTTGCAATACCTTAAAAGTTGTCTTAGAAACCCCTAAGTGACCACCTACAGCATAAGAGTGACAATGAGCTATCACATCACTAACTTCCTTATGAGGAATACACCGCCTAATCAGCCCATCAGCACATTTCCTATATAACAAGAGCTCTTCCCAATAGTAAAAGTTTACATCTTGTAGGAATTTCTTCCTTTGCCTATAATCAATACCATAGGGAAGCACACCACTTACTAAATAGTTTACTATATCGGCAAACCATGGAACTTCCTTTGAAACAACACTAAGAAGATGTTCCCCATGAAAAGCTTCATCAATAGGCATCCCATCATCATTATCTTTCAAAACAACTTAGGTTAACCTAGATAAAATGATCAGCAACTAAGTTCTCTTTCCCCTTCTTATCCCATATTTCCCAATCAAACTCTTGTAACATTAAAATCCATCTTAACAATCTAGGCTTAGCATCTTTTTTAGTCAAGAGGTACTTGAGGGCAGCATGATTAGAATAAACAATGACTTTTTGCCCTATAAGATAAGCCCTAAATTTATCAAATGCATATGTAATGGCCAAGAGTTCTTTTTCAGTTGTGGAGTAATTAATTTGGGCATCATCCAGTAGCTTACTAGCATAATAAATTACAGAAGGCTTCCCATTAATTCTTTGTCCTAAAACAGCCCCAACCGCATAATTACTAGCATCACACATTAATTCAAATGGTTGCTCCCAATTAGGCGGTTGCAACATCGGTGAAGTGACAAGAGCATGTTTAAGGCTTTCAAAGGAATTAAGACATGCCTCATCAAAATTAAAATCAACATCATTGCCTAGTAATGTGCACAAAGGTTTAGCTATCTTAGAAAAATCTTTTATGAACCTTTTATAAAATCTAGCATGACCTAGAAAGCTTCTAACATCTCTAATATTTTTAGGAGAAGACAAATTAGCAATAATTTCAATTTTAGCTCTATCAACTTCAATCCCCCTATTAGAGACTAAATGTCCTAAGACAATACCCTCTTGTGCCATGAAATGGCACTTCTCCCAATTTAAGACCAACCCATGCTCTATACATTTATCAAGAACCTTAGAAAGTTAGATAAACAATTCTCATAGGTAGTACCATATACACTAAAGTCATCCATGAAAACTTCGACACATTGATCAATAAGATCACTAAAAATGGAAAAACATGCATCTTTGAAAAGTGGTGCATTACACAAACCAAAAGGCATCCGCCTAAATGCAAAAGTTCTATATGAAGTTGTCTTAGATTGATCATATGGATGTATAGGTATTTGATAAAAACCACTTAGACCATCTAAGTAACAAAAATAAGAAAAATTAGCTAATCTTTCTATGACTTGGTCAATAAAAGGCAACGGGAAATGGTCCTTTCTTGTAGCTTTATTCAATTTTCTATAGTCTACACACATACGCCAACCCATGATAGTCCTAGTAGGAATTAAATCATTATTATCATTACGAATTACAGTTAAGCCACCCTTTTTAGGGACAACTTGAATAGGACTCACCCACTTACTATCACTTATGGAATAAATTATGCCATTGTCAAGCAATTTAATTATTTCTTTCCTCACTACCTCCTTAAGAGTTGGATTAAGTCTTCTTTGGAAGGTTTAGAATTCTCTTCTAACAAGATCTTATGCATTCAAATCTTAGGTGCAATTCCTTTTAAATCACTTATAGAATATCCCATGGCATTTCTATGAGCAAGCAAAATATCACGTAATGCACTCACATTATGCTTATCAATTGAAAAATTAACAATGAAAGAGGTAAATGAAATTTGGAATCCAAATATTCATACCGTAAGCTTGTTGGTAATGGCTTGAGTTCAAATTGAACTTCCTCCTTAGATGTCTTCGATGGCAAATCCTCATCCTTTCTCAAAGACTCAAACTTTGAGAATCCTCGATGAAAAGAATAAGAGGCAACTTGCAAAACCTCATCACAACTTTCATTTAAATCATAAGGTGCAATTGGGCTTTGACTAACACATTCATTAACAACACTATTAATGCACTCATCAATAACATCATAGGCATCAATTCTATTCACTACTTCCATTGGTGAAGACTTAACCATCCCAAACACATTAAATTCAATTGTTTCACCATTAACTTCAAGAGATATTTTACCATTTTTCATATCAAAAACAGCCCCAGCAGTAATTAAGAATGGCCTACCAAATAAAATAGGAATTTCAGGATCTTCATCCATATCTAGCACAACAAAATCAGCAAAAATTACAAATTTACCTACTTTGGTAGGAATATTTTCAAGTATGCCTATAGGGTGTGCAATAGATTTATTTGCCATAGATAAACACATATTAGTAGGCTTTAATTGACCTAAATCAAGCTTTTTATAAATAGAGTAAGGCATAAGACAAACACTTGCACCCATGTCACATAAAGCCTTATTAAAATGAGTTCCACCTATAACACAAGGAACCGTAAAACAACCCGGATCTTTTAGCTTAGGTGGATACTTAGAATACATGGCCTTAGACTCTTCTACCAAAGAAACATATCCATGTTCTTCATGTTTACCCTTGTGACTTACAATTTCCTTTAAAAATTTTGCCCGTGAAGGCATATCCTTAATTGCATCCACAAAGGGTATAGTTATAGTGAGTTCCTTCAAATAATTCAAAAACTTTCCAAATTGCTTATCAAGATTCCTCCTAATAAGTCTTTGAGGGAATGGTTTAACATTTAAATTAACTTTAGGTTCATCTTCCCTAGGTGAAGTCATCTTTTCCTTAGACTCATTAGGCTCCTTCATTACATCATCATTTTGATTAGAATTTAAAGCACGCTCATTATCCACAACAAGATCATCATCACCCCTAATGTTACTCTCAATCTTTTTTCCCATTCCTTAGCATAATAGATAGAACCGATTTAGGAGGCAAAAATTCAGGTTGACTTGGGAGTTTGCCTAATGGTTTAACACTAGAAGTGGCTTGTTGAGTCAATTGGGTTTCAAGAATCTTATTGTGGGTAACAAGTTGGTCAATCTTGGTATTTATTTGCTTAAATTGTTCTTCATTTTGCTTGTTAGTGGTCATTTGATGGCTAACAAATTGTTCCATCAAAGTCTCAAGATGGGATTTAGGTTGTTGGGGGTTAAAATGTGGTTTATTTGGAAAAGCTTAAGGGTTAGGAAATTTGGTCATAGGATTACTATTATTTGGAGGGTTCAATTGGGCATTTGGATTATACCAAGAAAAACCCGGATGATTCCTCCATTGAGGATTATAATAGTTAGAATTTTGACCCATCCTTTGATTATAATTTCCTTGAACAAAACTTACATCCTCACTAGACCCCTCACTACAATTAGCATACATATGAGGTCCACCACATTTTTCACATACTTGACTCACATTTTTAATGTTAGAGTGAGAATTACTTACCAACTAATCAAGGCTTCAACTTTAGGCGTCAAGAGATTAATGGAATCCAATTCCAAAAATCCCTTGGCCTTCTCCATAGTGGGTTCTTCTCCCATGTAGCCTTGTGAGGCTAATTCCTCCAACAAAATTTCAGCTTCCTTGGCAGTTTTCTCCAACCATTTTCCACATGAAACAGCATTCACAATATTTGTATTTTCCTCCATTAGCCCATTATAAAAGATTTAAGGAATCATCCAATCTGGCAAGCCATGGTGAGGACATTGCTGTTGGAGTTTCTTAAATCTTTCCCAAGACGTATATATAGTTTCATTAGGCAATTGTTTAAAAGTAGAAATTTGATTTCTAAATTTTGCTGTTTTATGTGGTGGAAAATACTTATGAAGAAAAGCTTGTTTTAGTTGATCCCAAGTAGTGATTGTCTCACTAGGTATACTAGCAAGCCAAATTTGTGCTTTTTCTTTTAAAGAAAATGGAAATAACCTAAGTCTAATGGCATCATTACTCACTCCATTAATTTTAAATGTAACACACACATTAAGAAAAGCAAGGATATGAGCATAAGGATCCTCCCCTTGCAAACCTCCAAATTGGTTATTTTTCACCATTTGAATGACTGCTGGTTTGATCTCAAAGTTGTTGTTAGCAATAGCCGGCACCACTATCCCTCCAAAACTCTCCAAAATATTGGGCATGGCAAAATCACCAAGCGTTCTCCTTTCTTCTCCTGCCATAATTGGAATATTATGACCTTCCTCCAACTTGGCACTTTGTTCTCCTTCTAATTGCAATCTAAGTTCCTCTTGTTGCTTCCTTCTAAGTTCCCTACACAAAAATCACCAATACTTTTAATCTAAGATCATTACAAAAAACTCTAATACTTTTACGTAGAATAAAACAAAACACAATATAAAAATTCATACATCTAAATAACTAATTTATAACATACGATCCTAAAGCATTTACTCTTTTGTATCAATCAATAAAAATTCATTTAAACCGTTCCCCGACAACGACACCAAAATTTGATAGGGATTTAATTGAACCCTTAGTCTCACTAGACTGTGTATAGAGTGAGTAGGGTGTCGTTCCAAAGGGAACAGAGTAATTTTATATTGAAATAACAAGATGTAGATGAATAGGTAGCCAAATATATAAGAATCATGCATTTAAACTAAAGACTAAACTATTTTAAATATATATTAACTTAATTTTGGACAATAGATGACTTAAATGATATTTTGAGCATATATATTAACTAAGAGAAATAATTCTTTTAAGAACCAATAAAACAATTGCATGAATGATATGATTGGAGAATTTAGCCTAATTTCTTTAAAGCAATTCTCATTGTCATTAAAGATGTTTTCATTTAGAGTCTATAAGCATTCTCATGACATTATAGAGATAAATAAAAATTATGAAGTTCTATGCTAATTCTTTAACCCCTTAAAGTGAATTCCTTATCTCTAAGTGAATTCAATGCTTCAAGTAAATTTATTTGTCTTTCCATCAAAGAATTCCAATTCTCATTGCGAATAAATTGACTAACATGCTAATTATGGTGATCAAGCATAAAAAGCAATTCAATGCACCCAAATAAATTTAAATCATACTTCATACATAAAGAAAATAAACATGTCAAACAAATTATATTGCATATTTATAATGTACAAAAGAACTTAGCCAAATACATAATTGAAATGAAAATGAAAATGAATAAGAGAAAGAAAACATCATAACTCCCCCAAGGTTTACTTTCTAATAAAACCTTCTAAGATATCTCTTATTTCTTTGGCTTTGCTCTTTTGTCATCATCCATAAAATAAGTAAAAAGAATTGTCCGAAAACTAACTAAAATGTTCATAAGAAAAACTAATAAATTTCTTCTTTTTTTTCGATCCCAACTTCAGAGCTTTACTCCCATATTTATAGAGATTAACTCTACAAACATGTCCCTTCCGAGTAGTTGTCAATTGTGAAAAGTTACCCTGAAAAGTCTTGATGCTTGGCTGAAATATTATGTGCACAAAGATGGCATCTTTTGGGAACAGGCGTAATGTTCGACTCGTGAACAGCTTCACGAGTCGTGAACTTCATCAATCTGTCCTCACTCGTGATCTGCTCCCAACTCGTGAATGCGTTCCGCCTTGCCTGCCGACTTGTGAGCCTGTCGCCTTTGTGTCACTCGAGAGCACCTTCACGCCTCGTGCCATTATGTCCGACTCGTGAACTACTTCATTCGAATCCTTCACCATTTTCCCAAATCACTTCACATTTGCACCAACTTTTACCTAAAACACAAATAATCACATAAAATCAACATAAACACCTAAAATACACATAATATTACATACTTAGCAAATTAAATAAAAGAAAATACATACTAAAAAGTAGACATTTTACATGGCATCACCTTGAAATTTTGCTTCCAGTGGCCATCTTTCCCACAGTAGAAGCAAGTTCCTTTGGGATTCTCCTTCTTGGTAGCCTTTTTCTTGGAAATTCCACCATGCTTGGGTTGTGCCTTGGTTGCCTTTTTCTTTTCCTTCTTGCCTTTAGCAAAAATGACAACTATGACACTCTTTGGATCCTTCTTGAACATTCATCAGCTATTTTTAGCATATTGATTAACTCAGGGATGGATACTTGCATCTTGTTCATGTTGAAGTTGCTTACGAAAGGTGCAAAACTTACAGCCAACAAGTACAAGATTAAGTCTATGTATAGATCATTATCTATGACATAGCCAAGCCTATTTAAATGCTCAATATACCCTTACATCTTTAATACATGAGTAGCAGCCAAAGTGCCCTCCACCATTTTATAGCTAAAAAGAGCTTGAGCAATCTCATATTGCTCAGTTCTAGCTTAAGAAGCATAAAGCTCCTCTAGATGCAAAATGATGGTTCTAGCATCCATCTTATCGTGTTGCTTTTGAAGCTCTGTGGACATAGCATCCAGCATCGCACATACCGCTACCTCACTATCCTCCATGTATTTTTTATAAATACCCTTGATCTCATCAGTGACATCATCTGATGGAAGTGGTGGTGGATCTTTATCCAAGACATGGTGGATCTTTTTAACCCTAAGAACAATTCTTACTTGCCTGATCCAGTTAGAATAATTGCTACCAACTAGCTTATTATCTAAGATTGATTGTAGGTTTCTTTCGATGTGCTCATGATGATGACCTAGACGTGAAGAAAGAAAATATATGAGATTTTGTTCATGTATATGTATGCATTAATTAGGTATTTAATTAATCCATTTACTCCCACTATTTTATTACAAATCAATAGCCCTCACTATATGATCCTAGAAAACCTGATGGTTTTCCTAGTGGGCCAATATCCAATCCTTGATATGAATTTTGACCATGACTGTGGTCAACAAGTCAAACTCCATACCTTTGAAAGGTAGGTATCTCTATACCAATTGTGTCTGTACATAACTACTGGATCATTGGGTTATCAACTCTTAATACATGCATATCATATATGCATTCCCAATTTTGCCTCTAGAAAAATTAGCCTTGATTATGGTCAATAAGCTAATGGGCTAGTTAAGATGACCCATTTAATTGGATTTGAACATATTCGATATAATGTGAGCTTGACTGTGGTCAATAACCCACATTATAAAGAACTCTAGTTCTTCTCTAATTAATGGAAGGCTTATATATCTTAGTATTAGTTTGAGGGATTTTGTTAATTAAATCTTATCATACATGGTTGGCATACATTGGTATGCATTCTATATCTATCGCATAAATATAAGCATACAAATATGGTATAGTTATGGACTTTACTACATTGACCTCCCCGAGCCAAAAGGGAGATCAAAAGGTCAAACCTAGGTAATATGAATGATTCAAACAAGTATAGACAATTACATTATCTTAAATCTTGTTGGATCTCCATTCGGCCCATCTTACTCCTTACTTGTGGTCTTCTTTTCTATTTCTAACTCTAATCTAAGTAATCTAATTACATATTACAATTTGAAAATAAAATACAAACCAAAAACAATTGGCTGAGACATGAAAGTCCTCATTGGACCAAACACATGCATTATGCTTAATCACATTAGGCTTTGTCCATAACTATCCATTATACCAATCATTCACCCTTATATGCAATTATAATGCATAAATATAGAGCTTAATAATGGAATACTAACTTTGTTTCAACTCTTGAAACTTACTTTTGAGTTATTGTAATAGTATGCTCAAATTAGGAAACTTTTTCCATTTTGGAAACTTTCTATTTTAGAAAACTTTTTTGCATGCATGTGTTCTTATATTAATTAAGAATCCAACTGATTATTAATTGATTACTTAATTAATTAATCATATTAAATAATTAAATAATTAATTTTAGGCTTCAAACAAAGGGTAGGCCAAAACCTGCCAAAAAAAATCCTAAAGTGTGTTCACACACAAACTAGTTTTGTGTGTTTTGGGCCATTTGGGCTTTGGGAATGAGCCAAACGTGTATAAAGCCCACTCCAGCCCTTAAAACCCTTTAATAAACTTAATTAGAGTATTTTATTTTAATTTAAATTAGTTCCTTGGGCCCACTAAGTCATTTACTAATTTAAACCAATCTTGTAGACTCAATTAAGCCCATTAAGTGGCTTTAATGAATTAAATTTAATCTAATTAATTCAAGGCCCATTTTAATTAATCCAATTAATTAAAAACACATTAATATATCAGATTTAAAAGATCAAAAGTCGTTTTACCTATGAACATCAAGAACACATAAGAACATCAATTTATCGAACTTTTCGATTAAACTAGTTTTCATGCAAAACATGTTCAATTTCAATTTTGTTTGATCCTATGGCTTAATATCACATATTAAATGCATATAATATCATTAAAATAACTTTATCATGGACCAAAAAATTTTGATTTAGAACAGCCCCTTGATTTCATTGAAAAAAACTTCTCTACACCTAGAGAATGATTCTTTGTACACATAACTTTTCTTTGCACAAAAAATCATTTTCTTCATCCAGTTTATTTATTTAATCACATACATTAAGAAATTAATATTTCTTATTCATGAATATCGAAATCTAAAATTTAAAGTTCACGAAATAAATAACTCAAAAATATAGAAAAGTATTCCGCAAAAATATAAAATTGTAGATTCATGGCAAAACCTTGGCTCTGATACCATGTTGGAAATAGATCGGTTACATGCATCACATGCATAAGCGGAAATTAAAATTTTTAACCAATATAATAGATCCTTCCATGAATATACAATATATATGTCAATGATAATAAGAAAATCACCTTTGAGTTTTGTTAAACAGTTGATTTTCCTTCTCACCGGGTTATCGCAAACCATAGTGTCCAAACTTGAACACCTCCAATCGTAATCCACACTAGAGAGGAACCAAATGAACCAAATCTGATGGGACAACAAGAAGACCGAAATTCCCTTGATGCTAGCAAGGGGTGGTGGCTTGGAAAGGAGAAAAAGAAGAAAAAGAGACGTAACCCTAATCTCACTTATGTTAGGATTTTATATGTAGGTTAAAAATCCACTCCTAATGGGATTAGGTCATTTAAAAATTCTGGAGAAATACTAATGGGCTGTTGGAAATTGATTAATTAATTTGGGCCTAATTAAATCTAATTCCAGGGCCTCTCATAATAGACCTTGCATATAACCCATCAAATGGGCCCTTTATGCACATACTTGGATTTATTTACCCAAATCAACTCCAAATCCAAACAAATTAAATATTTGGGCTTCATAACACTTATGAAATATATTTAATTTGTTTTCGTCCAAAAATTAGGCCTTTAAGGCCTTCTGTCTAGATCTTGCATGAAAGCCATCCTCTATAAGGCTTTAGCTTAGGAACCAACCTTCTGACCAACAACTATTTCTCCAATGGACCTATTAATATTATTTCAGCCCTTATAACATTTATAGTCCAATAATATTGAATTAAGAAATACAATATTTCAATTAGGTCCTTTACTACGAAATATTTCCTAAAAGCTATGCGAACTTTTCTGCATATGCATAATGAATTAAACTCTTTAATAAATTATCTTTTTATTTATTTTTCTTCTCCCATAATAATATCAAATATTATTATCCTTGTTATTTTACCATTTTATCCTTACTTTATATGTGTGTGACTTATTGAGTTCTTGTCTATATTGGCAGTATAATATGTAATTAAGAGTTCTACTCAAACTGGGACTCTTCACAAAGAATCCTAGTTGAACTATAAATCTTATGATATAAACTCTTTTAAACCATTTTATCAATCCCAAATTGATATTCATGATACATTATTATATAAGTCATGAGCGGCCTCTATCTAGGCATCATGACCATCCAAATGTGAGGAAAGTAAAGTGGTATTGACTCTACCCTTGCATAGAATAGTTACCGTGCAAGTACTTCTTTCACCAGACTTATCTCATTTAGGTTTTGAGTATGGATTTATGCCAACTCATATGAATTACATATATCATATGCCAACTCATATGCCAACTTGAGTATGGATTACATACATCCTAGCTTTGCTACAAGATATTATTATTATTATTATTATTATTATTATTATTATTATTATTATTATTATTATTATTATTATTATTATTATTATTATTATTATTATTATTATTATTATTATTACATACACCATTTAAGGTTACGGTTAATATAAAATTTCTTTACTTCAAAACATTTACAGTTTCAAGATTCCTAAAATTGAAGTCTTCTATAAGTCCCAGAAACATCTGTGGCCATCTGTAGTTGTATAGATGTGTATATAGAAAGGGTCACAATGGTAAAAAATGTATGACAACTATAAGTCCCAGTGTCCAGGAAATTACTATACATCCAAAATGCTTCCACATGGCAGTCAAAAAGCCTGACAACCGTGTTACCCATAGAACTCACTTAGTTCTCTTGACAGGATTCCTAGTTCATGTTACTTTGCATTTTTGACATGGTTTTAGCTAGATTTATACCAAATAGTTTCCTATATGTTTATTTTCCTACATCTCTAGTTTCCATAGCCATAAAAATTAGGTCATTTAGACTTGTACACCAAAATATATCCCTAAAATATCATAGGCTACTTCAAATAACAAGGCAGCTGGCATTATCCCACTTTAGACTAATTTTCATTGGTTTTAAAGCCAATACCACAACTTTGTCCCTTCACATAAATTATAGTTTTGTATTTTTAGATTAATTTAACATTTGTGTCATCCAGTTTAAAAACATACAACTCAACATATACTAAAAATAACTCTAGCAGGTCCTGAGGGTCTTATACCAAAATTGGCCAAACTAGTCCCTCTCTCTATAATTTCCTTTTTTATACAAATTTTAACATCAAACTCACACTCTTATATAATTTATATCATCAAGTAAAATTTGCAGCAATTAAAACAATATTAACACACTCAAATTATATAATTACTCCCATACCTCTTCAAAACTTGTTACTTTTTGTTTCACACCTTCTCCTTGCCTCCATCCTTAGCTTGAACTTCAACTAAAACATAAAATAAACTTGAATCAATACATATAAGTATAAATCATACTCATCCTAATATCTTGGATGAAGGGGAGCATTGAGGGATTAATTTCCTACTTAAAACACGATTTTCTTACCTTGGATAGATCAATTCACCTTTTATATACTTTTCTCTCCGACCAATTTTTGATAAGTAAATTTAGATAAGGTTTAATGGGGAGAAACAAGAAAAATTCTGTAGCTTTTTTATTCCTATGGCCGGGCTCCGTATCTCTCCCCTTAACTAGATTTTTTTTGCTCCTTAATAAGGCAGATCTCTAAAAGAAAATTTGTCAATCCCTCATTGGTTTAAACTTTTTAATCTCTTGGTTAATTCTTATTTGATCCCCTACCTTAGTTTTAATTACTAAATATATAAAATGTCATTCCTACATCAATTTAGTCCCTCGTTACATATTATATATACATGTAAACCATAATAACTTACCCTCAACTTATGCATTAATATTGATTATGTCTTACTTAAGCTGTCATTGCTCATGCTCGCTAAAACTCATGCCAATCACATATATAAACATATGCTAATCCTACAAGGGTATTAGCTCGGGCCCTACAATTTCAATTCCAATCCTATTAATATCATGTGGGCTTATCCTCCCTAGAACTATATGAAGCTGAACTTTGATCTTTTGATCCCAAATTTGGGTGCTGCTGTAGTTTGTGGTAGGTTATTGCGTGATAGTTGCAGCAGATGGTATATTGGGTATGTTGCTAATATTGGAGTTTGTCCCATTCTCCTTGCTGAGGTTTGAGGTGTGTTTTATGGCCTTCGAAAGGCTGACAAGAAGGTTTTACCCATACAATTGTCAATTGTGATAACAAGGTGGTTGTGGGCACAATTTGTGGCAACTTTCTATTAGTTCCTCTTATGTTTCAATCATCAACCTCATTCATCGTGCTTTTATGTATTTTTTAGCAATCCCTTTTAATCATATCCACCGAGAGACCAATTTTACAGTGGATTTCTTATTGCACCTAACTTCTGCATTCCCTTCAGGTTATCATATTTTACAGTACACTCCTCAAAGGGATGGACAAATTACTTCTGTCATAATTTTTTTAGTGTATCTTACGTTCATTAGTTTTCTTGGTTTTGTGCACTTTGCTCACCTCCTTTCACAAAAAAAAAAAAAAAAAAGATATGATTAAAGAGGAAAGACATATTATTTGCTAATTTTTGCATAAGATTTTTTTAAAAATATATTTAATACCGGTTTATTAGTTTCTAAAGTAAAGAAATGATGTATTTTCTTTTTAACCATAGTGGCACTCGCATGAAAGAACAAATTCTGCATATGAAATTCAAAATTAGAAATCAAGGGAGTCTTTAATTTTATGCCCCATGCTTCATAGCCATTTTCTTTGAATAATGGACTTGAAGAAAATATAGAATTTAAAGCATAAAATTAGTTGTCATCACTTGTAACCCTTCTCTCATTCCTAATGTTGACTTAAATAATCTAGTAATGTAGTTATGCACAACAAAATTTATGTACTTCACTACAAAATTAAAAAAGCCAACAACCACCACAGAGGATAAGAAATCTCACACTTTTTTTGATCAAATATGTTGTAGGCAAGAACAAATTATTTGATAATGAGAAAGCTTGTGACTAAAGAGGAAAGAATGACTTGCTAATTTCCACATAAGTTTTTTTTTTAAAAAACATTTGATACTAGTTCAATACTTCTTAAAAGCAAAGAAACAATGTATTTTCTTTTCAATCATAATGGCACTTACATGAACAAACATATCCATTACAAGATATTTAAAAAGGGAAATGATTCTTAGCTCAATTTAAGTAACTCAAAAAGGCATAATATTGTAAATGTACATTTTTTAAATATTTTTAGGATAAAAATAAATTTTACAAAAGTAAGATATTTGAATCCATCCCAAGCCAACTTTAAGTCATATCAACTTCAAGCCACATTGGACTTATAAAAAGGTCATTAAGTCATCATTAAAATATATTAAAACTATAAATTGACTCATTATTTTACATACAAACTATCACACCTACTTATAGTAAGAAAAGAAGCAAATAAAATTAAAAATTATTGTATTCAATTTTTTTCTTTCTTTTTTTTCCTCAACTCATAAACACTGTATTCACTTACTGTAAATTGAAAACATTGTTTTCCAAATTGAACTCAAATTCAATCTTATTTTTAATTGAAATTGAATTTGTAAACTTAATTTAAATTGGATTTAATCGGCTAATTCAATTTGAATTCAATACTATTCAAATTGAAATCAAATTCGATTTTAATCGATTTCAATTACCAAATTTTATGGAATTAATTCAACTATTCAATTCTTTTGAATTTGAATTTCAATTGAATTCATATTTTAATTGAAATTAGGTATCAATTAAATTAATTAAAATCAAATATAATTCCAGTAGGTAATTCGATAATTTGATAATTTGAAAATCAACCAATCAATCTGATATTGTGAACTAATCCTTTTGATTTTGATCAACTTTTTTGCAAAGGCAAAAATTTTTTAAGTTTTAGAGTTCCACTTCTACCACTAGTAACCATAGATTGGATAAAATTACTCATCAATTAGACTTTCATTGATTGAAATGAAAAACAAAAATGCAATAAACATTCTATACCATCTGCTTATATGTTGTAAATTTTAAATATAATTTTACAATTAATTATTCAACAAAGTACAGTATTTAAGGAAAACTAAAAAATATTTATTTTTGGATAATGTGACGTAAAATAACATCAAAATAAAAATTATATACTCATGAAAATTAAAAATTGTTTGGTCTGCACTAACTATTTAAAATATTTCTATATTATACTTTATTTATTTTTTTAATGAAAATACAATATTATTATATATGATTGTCCACCACTAATCATATTGAATTCAAATTATGAAAAAAAAAATTGTGATATTAACTTTGTGCAAATTGAATACAATTTATTCACTCATGGTCTAAAAATCATTTGAGCTAAAAATCATTTCCTCTACGTTAATAATAGGATTTCCGGTCTCCACTCGTCACACCCTTTATACTATCATTTATTCTTCATTTTTGTTTTAATCAAATTCTATCAAGCTTTAATTTATTTCTAATATACACTTATGGTTGACTTTTCGTATAATTCTTAATTTATGGTAATTTTAGTTGATTCGTAATTGATAATCTTATGCTATTTTTTTTACACTATTACACACTTTTTATATAATACTGAAATTCATAGTAAATTAAAAAAATTGACAAAATAATTAAAATTTAATATTATTATTACTCGTTAAATTGATCTACAAATTAGTTAGTGCAAAATCTTTTTAAAATCATTTAACGCATAGAGTGTATGCATCGACACACATATATAAGGATAATTTTTGTCAAATTTTCTTATTAAATATGTGTGTGTGGTGGGGGGGATTTTTATTTTTATTTGAATGAATTCTCTCTTTAAAAAAGTAATAATAATTCCCATAAAAAAGTAATAATAATACAAATAAGAGAAATATTTTAATAAAAAAATTAATTTTATATTTAATATAAATGCATTTGATCTAGAAGTAACAACTCGACTGTGATTATCGATAATAAAGAGTTTCCATATCACCTATATTACATACATTTACTGCTCTAAGTTTATTTATCAGCCACAAAGCTGCACTAAAGTGTGTGCGTCTGACTATTTTTAGCTCTCTATTTTTTCCATCAAATATCAACTAAATTATTGAGTGGAAAACTTACAACTTATTCCCTTTTTACATTAGATTTTCCATACGTCATTCTACTCTTTGATTTTTAACCTTTTTTATTCATCATTATCATAATTTCTATTTATGTTCCTATTTCTTAAATTTTATCTCACTTTAATCTTTAATTTTGTTAGCTCTTTTCCTTTTAAATGCTAATTTATACGACTGTTAGATGAAAAAAATGAATTTAACTATCTAGCATAATAATTTTAATTGATTTAAATTAAATAATACAGACACAATTATAGATAAATAATGAAATAATGAGATAGAAAATTTATTGAAAAACGTGACAATCTAAAAAAAATCAATTATGTATATTTAAATCAAATTTCAATTATATCAAAATTGAGATAGTAATGGGTGTAATCAAACTATAATATGCATATAAAGAAAAAATATTAAATCATCCCATTAATAAGTTAGAGAAATTTAAAATAAAATAAATTGTATTCAGTTTGGCCCAAGGTGAATGTCCTGTATTCAATTTTGCCCAAAGTAAATGCTTTGTATTAAGTTTTTCCAAAGTGATTACACTCTATTCAGTTTGGCCAAAAGTGAATACCTTATATTTAGTTTTACCCTAAGCGAATACACTGTTTTCTAAATCCAACTCAAATTGAATCTTATTTTTAATTAAAATTGAATTTGTAAACTTAATTTAAATTGGATTTAATTAGTTAATTCAATTTTAATTGAATACTATTCAAATTGAAATCAAATTCAATTTTAATTGATTTCAATTGTCAAATTTTATTAAATTAATTCAACTATTCAATTCTTTTGAATTTGGATTTCAATTGAATTCAATTAAAATTGGCTAATAAAGAATTAATCTAAGAACAAAGGATGGTGATAATTGAACTGGGCTTTAGGTCCAAGCCCACAGCTTGGATTCTTAGCTACTCAGATGACCCAGGATCCGTAATGAGACAATGATGCTATTTTCAATAGTTTTGTTAGGATATGGATTCTGGCTCAACTTCCTATTCTGACGGGACTTCCTATTCTGGAGGGACTTCTTTCTCAACGGGACTCTCGTAGCCCCTAGGATTCCTAACTGAAGTAGGAAACTTATCACTATAAATAACCAAGATCATCGGGTATTTATCTCTCTTAGCCATTTTTTTTACTAAAAATTATCCTTTTGCTATTTATCGACTTAAATGTCGAAGAGTCCCCTAGCCAGACCCCACCATAGATAAATCATTGTTTTTAGGAGCCTTTGGGTAGCAATCAGGTCAAACAACTCAATAGTAGTCCAGTAATTTTTAAACTATTATCATATGGATAGATGGAGATTACTAATCTATTAATTCCTTAACACAGGTGATCTTCCCAAAGACAGGTTAAAGCCATAAAGATAGTTCGGCATTTAAGTCTTTATTCTATCATAGATGTGAAGTTACACAAAAGATCTTATTTGTATCCATGGTCTTAGTGCTTGAGTTCGAAAGAGGGCAACTATGTCTTCAGAGAAATTAATGAGGGTATTTACAGTGTACATGAAAAAGCTCAGAGCATAGCTCAAAAGGCTTTGTTACAGGGATATTATTAGCCAAGGATGGAAGTGGATGCGAAAGAGTTAGTCAAAATATGTGACAAATGCCAATAGTTTAGGAAAATAACTCACAAAGAAGCAGTTCGACAAACTCCGATTTACAGTTTATGGCCTTTTACGAAGCAAGGGATAGACATTTAAACCTTTTCCATTGGCCATCAGATAAAGGAAATACCTTATGGTAACGATGGATCATTCACCAAGTAGGTTGAGGTGGAGCCCTTGGTGACCATCACCCTGGCAAACGTAATCAAGTTCGTTTAGAGAGCAATAATAACCTAGTTCAGTATCTCGCACACTTTCATTACTGATAATAGAAAATAGTTCGAGTACCAACTTTTTAGGAACTTTTATGAAGAACTACATATATTGCACATATTTAAATTAGTCTATCATCCCCAATCAAATGGCATGATCGAGGTAACCAATAGAACAATCCTAATAGAGTTGAAAAAGAGGCTTGATAAAGCAAAGGGCTTATGGGTGGATGAATTAAACAATGTGCCTTTTTCGGCATATCGAACATCACCTTAGTCGGTAACTAGAGCGATGCCCTTTTCTTTAACCTATGGAGTGGAAGCAGTGATCCCCTATGAGATAGGAATGTCGAACTCAAGGACTAATCTGTATAATGAAAAAACAAATAAAGATTTGCTACTCTATCATCTGGATATATTAGAAGGAAAGAGGGAAGATGCACAAATTCAAGTAGCGACCTACAAACAACGAATGGCATCATATCATTATCGCAAATTGAAACCCCAAACTCTATGGGTAGGCAAACCGATCCTTAAGAAGGCCATTGAAGCTCAAATAGCGGTAAACGTTAGCAAGCTGAGTGCCAATTGGGTAGGCCTATTCGAGGTACACAAAGTAGTAAACTTTAGAGCTTATCAACTTAAGGATATGTCTAGAAAGATACTATCGCACTCTTGGAATATTTCTAGCCTGAAGAAAGAGCACCAATAATATGGCTCAAATTGGCACATTGCCACAAACACCATCGTTATAAGCTCAAATCACCACATCGCCACTAACACTTTTATTGTACGCTCAAATCGGCACATTGCCATGAGCACCATCATTCTAAGCTCAAATCGGCACATTGCTATGAGCACCATCATTCTAAGCTCAAATCGACATATCGCCACGAGCACTGTTGTTATACGCTTAAATCGGCATATCACCACGAGCACCATCATTGTAAGCTCAACTCGGCAATATCGCCATAAGCATAATGTAATTAGAAAAATATTTTTAAAATCTTAGCTTAGCAGCTTAATCTATGAGCATATTTTTTAATAATAAATAAAGCCTGACTTGATAACTCAATGCCACATGCATTTTCATTACTTAGCATATCTATCAATTTTCCAAATCTCATTGTAATGCTTTCTACACAAGTTCAAATAATCAGTTTGTGCTAAGAATTGATTTTTCTTGATTATCTAACACCTTAACCTTATATTACAAGACTTTACTTAATATGAATTTAACAAGTTCGAATTCAAAGGTGATTGTTTTCATTCCCAATTTGTCAAAGTTCATTACAAAAAGGAGTGCATTACAAAAATCTTAATGAGTGGCTACAATAGAAGTCTGGACTACTCCTCGTCAGGCTTGATGTCCTCTTCATTGCTTAGATGAGCTTCTTCCCGTAAGCAATGGTCTTATCCATAGCAAGGTCATCCATCTTCTCCTCAAGCATGGTGTAATTGCTCTTGCCTTCTCAGCCCAGCACTTTTCAAGTTTAGAAAAAGAGGTTTGAAGTTCATCTTTAACCTTGGCAATAGAGGCCTTTGCCTAAGACAATTTCTTAGCGTCTTCTTCGGAGGCCTTGTAATTTCCCTCCTTTACTTCCTTGGCCTTAAGCTCGAGAGCAGAGGCATGGTCCTTCCAATTTTTTACCACTTGTTGGACTTCTTTCAGTTTCCCATTAAGCTCGATAGTAATATGCTTCTTTTCTTTTACAAGGCCTAGTAGCCTACTCATTTTGTCGATGGCTACGTTTGACAAAACTACACTTTACACAAAATATGGGTAAGCACAAAAAATTAAAAAAAAAAGGAGGAAGTCAATCTAATAGTTTAAGCAAAGGAAAGTACCTCTACTTGATGCCACCTCATAATGGAATAAAGGTGGTCCACCTTCAAGTTTAGGAAAAAAGCACACCTCATTTGGGATACTAGTGAGTAGAGAGTAGAAGCCATATGCCCCAAACTTCCTTGATCGTCTTGTTAACTTTCTCGCCCCAGCTTAGGGAAGAAGATAATTTCTCTAGGTAAGCTTGGTCGGATAAGGGGTCGGGAAGCATTAGGGAAGGTCGACTTGAGCATGGTGAATTATAGATTAGCGAAGTGGGAGATGTGTGGGAGATCATGATGGCTTTGGATACACCATTGTTCGAAGGAAAGACAACTGGCAGGCATAGTAAAATCAGCCAGGGTACCAAACTAGCTGCAGGAGTAGGAGTTACACTAGCCGCTTGTTCAAGTAGAGCACTATAAGCTTAGGAAAGTGCTGAGCTAGCCCGTCTATAGCTCTCTCTGGTCTTAGCCTTATTGGCCTTTAACTTTTCAGCAAAAGACTTGCCAGCCCTCTTTATAATTGTAAAACACATACACAATGAGACAAAATTAGGCTCACACCAAAAGAAATAGCAAGGTGTACCTCGTATTTTGCTAGAAGGCTTAGGGGATGACTTAGGATCCAAGAAGTCATATATATTGATCTTCTTATAGGCCAGCTCTCTCTATTGCTCTAAAGTTTTTTCCTCATCTTAGGTAACCAAGAGGCACTGGTCATTCCTATTGATGAACAACCCCCAAGAAGTTCAGCTAGGAAAGTCAAGCACACCCTCTATAACAAAGAATCTATCCTTCTAATTGTTAAGAGAATCTACCTTTCTAAAGATGACACCATAGCCTACTTGGGCTTGCACATAACAGTGGTCTTCAATCATATTCCAAAGAATGACGATATGGGTTGCTTTGAATAAATAAACCGTTAAGTCAATCTCGTTTTCAAAGGTCCATATTTGCAAGGCAGTAAGAGTAAGTCAGGCATTAGGGTGTAGTTGGCTTATGGTAAGGTCATAGTATTTCATAAATAAAGCTTCAAAATGAGTCAGAGGAAGAGTGGAGCAGGCTCAAACACCGGCTCATAAAGGTCTCAGTTTTTCTTATCATTAAAATTAAGCTAGAAGTTTGTATTGGTTTGGTATTCCTAACTTAACTCTTAGAGTGGGGAGCTCAAAGACATGGATAGATGAGCTTATGCTAGGAACTCAAAGATTAGCCCTGAGTGGTATACTAGGTTTAGGTTGGCTTGGTTTCAGGGTTTTGCTAGTTAGTGTTTGAGGGAGCACTATCCACAAACTCGTGTGTCTTGAGAATGCGCTTGAAATTTTAGGAGTTTTAGAGGGCACTCTCAGTGGATAAGCTATAAGCGAATGTTCTCGATGTGCTATCATCTAATAAATCATTAGATATCCTAATCTCACTAGAATTTGATGATCCACTCATCTCAAAAAATAAATGCAGAAAGGAAACACTGAAAGGACAAGAAATGATGAAGTAAAAACAAGGAAGAGATTTGAGAAACTGACTTGAGATTTTGAATGAAAGAATCGAAAGATTTTTGGGGGAGTAAAGTGTATAGAAATGAGAGAATAGAGCAAAAAGGCAAAGTGAAAAGGTGAAAATGATGGAGGAGAAAGAGTATTTATAGCTAGGGTGAAACGTTAGATCATAAGGGCAATGGTATAGACTTTCTCGATGTGCATGAAATTAACTATATCGGTAGTTGTCACATAGGACTTGAGGGGACATCATCATGATCGTTTCTGTCATCATGAATATCGAAGAGGTTGTAATTACTATAGGTATAGAGGCTGAAGAATCACCTCATTTTTTATCAATTGGAGCAGCTGTGTAATTGCAAAATAGGAGTTCGGTATACTTTTGATATAAATGTCTTATACCTCAAGGGTGACCTATGATAATCAGACTGGGCTTTGGGTTCAGGCCCACAGCTCGAATTCTTCGATACTCGAATTATCCAAGATCCGCAATGAGACAACGATGCCATTTTCTATAGTCTTGTTAGGATATGGATTCTAGCTCAACTTTCTATTATGGTAGGACTTCCTATTATGGCAGGACTTTTTTCTCAGCGGGACTCCTATGGCCCCTAGGATTCCTAACTGGAGTAGGAAACTTATCACTATAAATAGCCAAGATCATTAGGTATTTATCTCTTTTAGCCATTTTTTACTAAAAATCATCCTTTTGCTATTTATTGACTTAACCATCAGAGAATCCCCTCACCGAATTTCGCAGGAGTTTTAATTGTTTTTAGAAACCTTTGGAGCAGCAATCAGGTCAAACAACCTGATAGCAGTTAGGTAATTTTTGAACTATTATCAGATGCCATTAATAAGTCGTGTATCTAAATTTGTTCTAATATTGATCTTTCGGGCATGTGGAGAATTAATACACCAAATTAACTAATTTTGTCTAAAGTCATATAAAATTGTTTTGGTTAGGTAATTAATTAAATTATGTATTTAGTGTTTACGCTTCGGTGTAGTTGTATTTTTTTTTTCATATGCTGCTGAAGTTGCACTAATATTTTTTTGTTTTATTGTAGATTTTGAATTCTCTAACTCTTGAGATTTTTCTTTTTCCTTTGAACTATTTTTTAAATCTTTAAAATTTTAGATCTAAAATCATAAAAAAAGCAAATAAAATAAAAAATTATTGTGGAATTTTTTTCTTTTTTTTTTCTCAGCATATGTATATATTGTATTCACTTACTGTAAATTGAATTCATTATTTTCCATATTGAACTCAAATTCAATCTTATTTTTAATTGAAATTAAATTTTTAAACTTAATTTATATTGGATTTAATCGGTACCATTCAAATTAAAATCAAATTCGATTTTAATCAATTTCAATAGCCAAATTTTATTTAATTAATTCAACTATTCAATTCTTTTGAATTTGGATTTCAATTGAATTTAATTAAAATTGGCCATTGGAGAATTAATCTGAGAACCAAGGATGGCATCAATAAGTCTTGTATCTAAATTTATTCTAATATTGATCTTTCGAGCATGTGGAAAATTAATACACCAAATTAACTAATTTTGGCTAAAGTCACATAAAATTGTTTTGGTTCAGTAATTAATTAAATTATGTATTCAGTATTTACGCTTTAGTGTAGTTATTGTATTTTTTTCATATGTTGCTCAAGTTGCACTAATATTTTTTTTAATTGTAGATTTTAAATTCTCTAACTCTTAAGCTTTTTATTCTTTGAAATATTGTTTAAATCTTTAAAATTTCATATCTAAATTCTTAATTAGCGTCAACCACAAAATTGTCAATCAACTCATGTAAATGTTTGAATATTGAAATTATATTTATAGAGATAGACAATTATATTTCTCATTTTGTAAGCGTATTTTTTATTAGAAAAATCAAATACTTTTTTTCAAAATGAATAAAATTTATTAAAGAAAATAATAGATTCTTAAGATAGTGCAAAAAAGCTTTGATAGTATAGCATTTTTTTTAAAAAAAAAGTAAAAGCATTACTTTGATAAATTCACATTGAAAATTTAAAATTAGATTACTTAGTGGATAGAAAGATCATTTAATAAATTAAAAAAATTGAAATAAAAATTAATGTTCTAATAATTAAATAATTGTATACACTTTGTACAAAGTGAATACATTGGATTCAGTTTTGCCCAAACTGAATACACCGTATTCACTTTTGCCCAAACTATATACATCGTATTCACTTTTGTCCAAATTGAATACCTATTCACTTTGCCCAAACTGAATACATTGCATTCACTTTTGCTCAAGACTAATGCAAAGATTTAAAGTTCTTTAAAACTCTCAAAAACAGTAAAAATTTCAAAAAACTTAATTTCTTGTATTTATATCTCATGTTATAACTTTTATATGATCGTTATACTCCAATATTAATGTCAAGAAATAGAACTTTGTGAGATACTCACAATTAATTACAAAATATCTCTTTAAATATCATAATAATGCCAAATTTAGTCCATGAAATTTGTTAAGAATGCTAATTAAGTTTCAATTCTTAGCTGAAAATAATGAAGCTATAATGGGAACTCCTAAATAAGGGCTTGTGAATCATCCCTAGCAGAGCAATTGTGTCAATAACTGCATTACAATCCTGCACATTCATATCCAACCTTTCATTTCTTATATATCCATGAATCTTTTCACCCTTTTTAAAAGACTTAATTGCGAACAAGTAGAAAGAGGACCTATTTCATTAGGCTTAAAACCCATTATCTCCATTCTTTTAAAAAAAACCAAAGCCTCAGTAGGTATGTTCCCTTGAGCAAAAACATATATTAAAGCACTCCAAGATGCAATATCCCTAAAAAACATTCCATCAAACACCTTTTGTACACTATTAAGATCGTCAAATTTTGCATATAAATCTAACATAGTGCCCAACAAAGCTCAGTAATAAGCCCTTTACATACAATATGAGAATGTAATTGTAGAGACTCAGAGGAAGCTAAAACGCGAGCATAAGCTTTCAAAAAAAACAAGCAAGTAAGAGCATCCACTTTGTTCGATCCACACACTATAGTTTTATACCACAAAAAGGCATTAATAGGGGAAGGGGTAAGGATTTGCAAAAAAGTGTTTATAGCGAAGGAGAGGCTATCAAGAGAGAGAGCGTGGTATAGTAGGAGAACGAATATCCAAGATCACAACTTTAGTGTTATCCATTAATATAGTAGCCATGTACCTCAAATCCTGCTTGTTCCAAGCTGAGCGGAGCAAAGGGGTATCGGCTAAGGGCTATCATACATGATGGTAGAGTGCTCTTTATCCCTCAAATCAAAAATTCTCACAGACCCATCAGTATAAACTAAAGTAAAAACCCTTGCTTGATCCCATGTCATAAACCTCTTTATCACAACCAATTAACTCAGTTTCAATATAACCCTTTTCAATATCCCAAATTGTACCAATAGTATTAATGCTACATGTCCCAATTCTCTTATTCTTTACTTCATTCCAATCAAAAGAAATCAAAGGAGCATAAAACTCACTTGTTATGTTATTATTAAGAACTAAAACGGGTTCTACAAGCTTTTATGGACCTCCTAGAGGCAAAAATAGTCACCGAATGAGGCAAGTACGTCCAATGACTTATGGCTCCCTATTAATTACATAGAGTATGGTATGCATAATTCCTTAATTTGTAATGTTTTTTAGAGTTTAATCAAGTGATTTTAGAACAACTTAATAAAGAAAGTTGGGCATATTAAGCTTCCCATGTACATGAAGGTTTAAAGGCATCATGTTGTAATACCATGATTTACATTGTTAGAATAATATGCACTGAACTAAAATAATATGTTTGAACAATATGTATATGAGCAAATATGACTCATTGATATTGAAGTATGTTAGGAGATAATTAAATGACTCTAAAGTAAATGTTAACAGCAAATGTGACATGTCAATTTATAAATATAAGAAAGGAATGGTAGCAATATGTTATATAATCATCAATAGACCTAAATCAACATAACTTTATTTGTTACTTAAGATTGTATAAGTATGTGTGTGCCAACACCATTAAGCTATTTTATTGGTTGTAAACAATTCAAGTATGGTATGTTTAGAGATATTTGCTCATACATGAGATATATACATTTACATATGATGTATGTCTAGCTATTAAGGTAGTATGAATATATATGATTGGGTTTCAACCTTGGATTAGGAATAACACACACTTTTGAACAACCTTATTGGTTGTAATATGCTGATCACATATGATTAGTATGCTAAATGAAAATGAACATGTAATGATGTGCTTAAGTATAAAGATGCATGGGAGACAGACATAGAAAACCGTAAAGGTATGTTCTTATGAAATGATAACATGCATTAATGATGTTCCATGCACTCATAGCTCATATGATTACTTCTCACAAGCATAATATTATAGTGCTTGAGTAAATATGAATAGTATAAGCATATTTAACATGAGACTTTAAAATCATGTTGTATATCTTGAAGTAACATGTAAGTAGGTAGGCATGTATGTATCATTTGGACAAAGAAATTCAAGACCATGTTGATAAGTATCACTTTATATGTATATGATAAGAAACAAGCTTTTATATGGGTGACAAGTACAAATTGCTTATAGTTAAGTGTGTGTGTGTGTGTGTGTGATATCATGCTTATAGAAAGTTTATACATTCATCTTTAGTATACCTTGCTCACAATTATACATGAGTATATATGAATATCTATAAGTATATTATGAGACAAGAGTAAAGTACAAAATGATAAAGTAAAGATATTTAATTACCTACATTATGTCTAGGATGTGGATAGATAAGCATGCATATAAGGGTAATTTGCAGCTGCTATAGTATAGTTTTGACCCCGTTTGGATTATAAACGACCCTGTTTGGGTTGTTAGCTGACCTCGTTTAGGTCTGCTCGATTGGTCAATAATGTAGTTTCAACCTCCTTTGGCTCTAAGCCTTCGGATATCTTATTTGTACCTTCTGTTGGTATAGTTTAACCCATTATCCACTTCTTTAGAAAAGTGCAAGCTTAATACAAAATAAAGAAAAGCATCATATTAAACTAAAAGATAAAGATGCAAGATAGTTCTCAAATTGATCTTTATATTACCTTCATAAGAAACCTATTTGATATATGGAGAAATATGATATAAAAGGAGGATGTACTTTTAATAAGCAATGACACGACATTTTAGAATCACATGTACATTCTAGACTTATGAGTTATACATATGAAACTTGCACAATACTGATGCATTATCAATAATTAATGATGAATACATCTTCCTTATGGTCATACGCTACCTACTTGAATTGATTCACATATTACTTCAATAAGCAACTATATATACACATGGCATTTTAGTATCACATGTGCATATTAGTTATGCATATGGATTAGTACACTATTGTTGTCTTGGCCATAAACATATTGATGAATGTAAGTTCTCCCTATACACATGCTACTTGCATGAAAATTTATAAATAACTTGTGTAACTCCATATATATGAAAGTTATGAATTTATTATGTTAATTCAAAGAGCTTCTAATACCTGGGAATATGTGATATATGGATTTGTATTTATGTATAATGGTGTCTTTCAATAATTGCATTGGCTTATATGTTTTCCTTACAGTTACTCGTTTTTTGCTTTATATTGAGAAATAATAGGTGTAACATCTTACATGTAAACAAAAATGAATTATGAACTTATGGTTGGTGAACTTAATATGATTTATAGTTGGAGATAGAATTACATTAATAATCTAATGCATTAGAAATCCGATCGGTAACCAAGGAGAGAATGAAATGGTAGTATAAAGATAGCAGTTAGTTAAGGTTGTTAATATAAGTTTTGATACATGGATTATAATACACATTTATATGGCATGGAAATTATTTAGTATCTAATAATGCATAGAGATTCAGTTTATTAACTCGAAGTTCTATGATTTACATGTGTATCCAAATAAACTTAAATTGACATTAACATGTGTTTAAGAACAATATTAAGTCAAAGTGGTTAGACAAGAATAAAATATAGCATCTAGAAATAAATAGACGAGGTATATAAGTAATGATAAGAGTACACAATTGTTAAATAAGTGGAATAGTATAATAAATGATCAACATTAAATAGAGCAATGATATGTAAACTGAGTTGTAATTGGAAAATGTTATGATCATATTGCTATTGTTTTAAATGATTGGTATATATATGCTTAAAAATATGTCTATATATGCGTGCATTATATTTGACGACTTTCAAAAAGGGTCATCTATATGTTGTAGTTCCTTACTAAACTTTATAACTTAGCACGAGTTTTTTTTATCCATGTAGGTTGTCAAGATAAGACTTCTTCTCAAGGATAATATTTATAGCAAGATGGCCAACACAAGAGAAAGACTAGAAGTGTATAGTTTTCATTTTAATTTTAATTTATACTGAAATTTTTGAATAAATAAATGTTTAATATATAGAAGCTTGTAATGTTTTAAGAGACTTATATATGTAAGTTTAAAATTTAAAAGATAAGTTTATATGTTAAGATCTTGGTGCAGTATTGTTAAGTAAAGTTCATATCATTTGATTATAGTAAATTTATGATATATGTTAAAGGATAGAAATATACTATAGAAAGGGTGTTACACTAAGGTCGTGACTAGCTCGTGACTCAAGGCCGTGAGTCACCTCTTAAATGTCCAGTGGCTACTGAAACGACGCCATGGCCACTATCTAAACTTTTAAAATAGTTTATAAGGCCCCAAAACTCACAAAATCAATTTTAAACTCCAGAACAACATCACCTATTCTCAAAACAACCTTAAAAACACAAAATTACATAAAGTATACATAAAACACCATGTGAGAGAAATATTTCTAAAGAGAGAAAACAATAAGCAAAAAGGTATCAAACTTAATCAATTTCATATAAACAAAAATATTTATGCATAAAACACCATAACACACACAAATACACTTATTGAATAGTATTTACACAAGGATATCAAAAAATCATATATTTCACAAAGAAGAAATAAGGAAAACAAGGAAGAGAGAGATTACACGGGAACTTAAAACCAAAAACTTTAAGAATGAAAAATATAGATTACACAAAACCTAAGAGTTTGTCTCCTATATTACCTTTCAGAGCTATCTCAAGAATCCAGTAAGAACACCCCCTTCATCCACTTCCTGCTTCTTTCATTTTTAAAAACCAGGTGAAAAATAGAGACTTCCTTCTCACTTTCTCTCTCTAGCTTTTCTTGGTGTTTTTTCCAAGAAATTTTGTTACTCATTTAAGGGAAATCATTACCCTTAAATGTATTAGATTAAGACTAAAACAGGAAGAAGATTTTTGTCTTAAAAATTATCCTTTATTTTGCAAGAAAATTTAGAGTTTCAAGCCGAAAAAACCCAGTCACGGCCTTGACTCAAATGTGGTCCTTTAGAAAAATCCAAAAAAACTATTTTTGGTAAAAGGGGTGAGTCACAGTCTTAGGCCGTGACTCGCTAGTGAGTCATGGCCTTAAGTTAAGCCTAGTGACTTTAATTACGGTCAAAAGGAAAGGGCAGTGAGTCAACTACTTAGGCCGTGACTCAAAAGTGAGTCATGGTCTTGACCCATGAGTCAAGGTCGTGACTTATTTTTGAGTCAATCCAGGGCTTACAGATATGCTCATTTCACCCATCCCAGAGAGAAAATCACATGCATGCTAATAAAACAACGTTTTTTTTTACTTTCAAAACTCATAATGAAGCATTTTCAAAAACCCAAGTACTGAAGTGAAATAGGGTGCCACTGCCTCCTGGTTGAGTTTGAAATAACATTTTCATCATCAACTAACCCTAACATATGCTAACTCAGGACCAATGTCTAAAGTTTGCCCCCAAGTTTGGGAAAACTAGTGCATTAGCGTTTAGCTTGGCCAAAGTTCAAAGCGTAGTGATAAAAGACGTGTACCTATGGCAGCGAATTTTGGAATGTAGACACGTACCATTTGCAACAATGAATTTTTGGTTGAGTAGACACGTACCATTTGTGGTAGTGAATTTCTAGTTGAGTGATTACCGCCAGCTTGTCACCGTTTTAACTCTTACTTGAGTACTTACCATCAGCTTATCAATGTTTTAACTCTTAATTCAGTGATTATTGTCAGCTTGTCAATGTTTTAACCTTTAACCAATTGAGTAGTTACCCTCAACTTGTCAATGTTTTAACTCGAAATTGACTAGGTGATTACCGTCAACTTGTCGACATTTTAACCTTTGACCAATCGAGTAGTTACCGTCAACTTATCGATGTTTCAACTCGAAATTGAGTGGGTGATTATCTTTAGCTTGTCAACATTTTAACCTTGGTCAGGACATCTGATTAGTGAGAGCTTGTTGGCATATAAGACCAGGGAAAATGAGAGATTGTATGCCCCATAAGGGAGTTTTTCTTTTCTGTGGTTACATCACTTCTTGAGCGGGTCTCAGTACCTGCAGAAATGTTTGACATCAAGACCCTGATGCAATAAAGGAGAATATTTACCTTTTATGGGTTTCCATGATTGCTTCCATATGTGTTAAATTTTAAAGAAAGGAGGTTATTCTTTTATATGATATGCTTGGGCATACTCCTGACACTTGCACAGTCTAAGCGTAAGTGAGTTTCATTTTGATTTGATTGTATAACATTTACTATGTTTGAGATATTGCTGATGTGAAACTTTTGGGATGTAAGCATGTAGTAGAATGTCCCCTATTCAAGTGAGATATGATAGATTAGGTTATGATATATTGTTAAAACCTCTTTTTTTTCATATTTCTTGTGTTTGTGTTTTGATTTTCAAATTCAAGTTTTTATCAAACCTTTTATGATTATATGGGCAATCATTCTTCTCTCTTTTTCTTTTCTTTTCATTCATCACCTATTGAATATCACATTTGTATCTATGATGAAATTAACATATACATGTCCAAATAAATATCTTAAGGAAAGGGAAATACCACCCATGCATCATCCAAGTAAAATAAAAATAAAAATAAAAAAGTTCAAGTCAGAAATGTAAATACATCTAAAAATAAATAATCAAAACATCAAATAACATAACAAAAATAAGAAGTGTCTCCCTGAAGGTCATTGAGAATGCATCGACCTGAAGGGACTTAGCTGTTTAGCTGAAGAACTCGATGGTAACTGTGGAGGCTGTAAAGGCCCTGCCTGAGATGGATCTGCAGGTGGTGATGGTGGTTAGGGCACCTCAAACTCAAATCCCATGGCCTAAGCTAGGGGAGTCAAAATCTGGCCCAAGAGGCCTACTAGGTTGACCATGCTATTGTGCATTTCCCTAACGGCAAACTTTTGTTAGTGCACCATCATCTCTATCTGCACAAGCCATGTGGTATGGTGCCCACGAACTTCTCTCATACTATTTTTTAGGCCAATAACCTTGATCTTAAGTCTCTATGCTATCTCTCCTACAATAGTTATCAATGCCCCTAGGTTCTGACAGTTGTCTTTAGCACAATGTATAGAAGCAACGATCATCCCCTGCACACCTCATATGTATCACCCAATAAGCTCAATAGTGACCTCCAAATGAGCCAACCTACTCTTTACATCTGCACTGAATGAAATTGAAAAAGCTAGGGCATGGGGTGTGGGTTCTCAAAAAGAAGAGGCACCAAGATCACCCTGAGGATGGAATCTATGGGCCTATGGCAGAGCAAGTATCTACAATTTGCTAAAACCTTGAGGTGGCACGGGCCATAGTCCCGCAGGCTATGTGGAATGACTCAAACTGGACTTTATGTTGGAAGTCTGAGTCTCAGTTGAATATGCCTGATGTGGGGTGAGAGTGATCACTAGAGTCGCTATCATCTGCCTACTCATCCTCAAGCTATGTTGCTAGCTACTGTCTATTAATCCTTAGATCTTTTTCTGCCTCCTTTATTGAGAGTAGTCTATATCTACCAGGTGCATGCCTGATCATGTGCATGTTTAAAGCCATCTCAAAGTCCACCACCGTGCTGCCCTCAGTCGATGAACCCATTTCTGATTCGAGAACCCCAAATGCCATCAGTAAATGAGTGACCACCCTTTGATGACCATTGATGTGCCTGATGACTGGGCTACTTTTATATCAGTTTTGTAAAATCTCATGACTGATGTTGATGTGATGGCCGACGGTAATAGCCCACAAGCTTTGTATATCTAAGACATTAAGAGAACCTAGACTACCCGAGCATCCTATATAGGAGAATGACAGAACCTGCTGTAAATACCTCAAGACTTAGGAAATGATCATAATAGCTTTCGCAGTCACGAAATTATAAGGAGTGCCTGGCCTAGTGATAATGGGCCATTGATCCAACTTAGAATTTCTTTTGGCAATGATAACATCATCTCCTATAGGCAAGCCTAGGATACTGGATACTTGTGCTCATGACAAGTTAAATGGGGTGCCAAAAACCTGATATGTGATGACCCTTGGCTCGGTATCAGATCACTGATACCCTTCATATTGAAAGGTGGCAAAAAACTGCCTGACTACTTCGGGATATGTGGCAAAAATTGGCCCATAGAAATCTAACCATCCGGCCCACCCTAATAATTCTTGTGCTTCATGCCAAATACCCATTGTCTCTAGGAAGTGTTGACTTATAAATCTACTTGCCTGAATGTTCACATGATGTGAGGCATGATATTTGGTGGCTTGCTCCTACATCATCCATTCAGGTGCCTGAATATTAGGCTATGCTGTGCACATCTGCATTGAGGCATCTGTATAGATATGGATAAATTAGCATATTTAGCAAAAATACATTATTGAACATTTAGCTACAATTATGAAGCTAAAGTCAACTATGGTCAAGGCATTATATTACGATACAATATAACAATAATTTTCTCAAACAATAAATTTAAGCGGCGTAATTGCTAAATTCTATATTGACAATATTAGAAATGAATCAAGATTGCAGCAAATTATCAAAATCAATGAATATAAGCTTCAATAGACTCACTCATATTGAACAATTTAACAATATTGATAGCTATAATTACACAGCTAGGCAAATTCAAATTTACTCAATTTTAATAACATGCTTGCCCATTATAAAATAAAATGTACAGAAAAACATAAACATGCATTTTATTGCCAAAATCTAATTCATATTGAAGAACAACCCTATTACATCAAGATTTGATTTAATGCAGGCAATTCATGTCAATATTTTAAATACACATTGCACATTAACACAAAATGGCAAAATTCTTAGGGAAAATCGGGCAGCATAACGGCTAAGAGTTTGAAGCCTCCCTGAAAAAAATGGTGCAAACAATGCCTACAACCAACCACAAGCATCTCATATACAATCCAACGCATTTCAACTATCAACAGTGAACATGTATATATTATCTGTGATCAGTTAAGCGCATAGTAATGCTACCAATTTGTAATTCAAGAATAAAGATTAAAATCTCACGTTTATCAATTATTTCAAATTCCCATGCATTGCTTATATATGCCAACATAATTTATAATTATTGCCTTTACCTATAAAACTTCTAATAAATGATTAACTAGCATATTAACTAATGACTAAGGCAAAGCTAAGTGCAAATTTGCTACTAAGGGCTACCACTAAATCTTATTTATTTTTGCTACATACATTTTTCCTCTCTTTTTTTGCTATTTTATATTTTTTTTCTCTTTTTCTGTTTTCTCTCTACTACCTCTACTGCTTTTCTTTTTTTACTTTATCTTAACCATTATTATTCGCCCTTTCTCATGCAATGTGATCTAATTTCTAAATTAGCCTAAATAACACTAACAACAAACAACAATTGGAAGAAAATAATACTTACAGTAAATGTAAAAAATTAACCAGCAAAATATGAAATTAAAAAAATAACACAAATTAGGCTTTAATTGAATAAACAGTCAGAGAAATGAAGTAAATAGCATAAATAAACAATAAACCACAAGGAAAAATAAAGAAAAGTGGAGGAAACCAACCTTAAACCTTCAATGGAAAAATGGAATCCACAAAACAAAACTTGATAAAAATGGTATCCACACATGTACAATTTGATTATGAGTTCACCGGTACAAACGATGTGTAAAATGAAGTTTAAAACAAGTATAAATGGCCAAAAAATGACCTTGGGAGAATATGAGTCGCGTTCCAGAAGAGGAAGAAGAGAAAAAGGAAAAAGAAGAAAAAAGGATTTGGTTTTTAAATGAATTTTGGTGAGTCACGGCCAAGCGACTCATGGCCCTAGGGCGTGACTCACGCATGAAACAATGCAGCATTATTAAAAAGGAACAAGTCACGACTTTGGGGTGTGAGTCAGCCAGTGAGTCACAGCCTTAAGGTGTGACTCAGCTAAAACGGTAAAAAAAAACCCACTGATAGTCGTAAGTGATAATAAATGGCCATAAATACTAATTAAATCACTTTTTAATCGCTAATTAAATAAATATTTAATTGATTAAACCTAAATTTCAATATTAATTTAGCCATTTACGTGATGACAGATTATTTTCACCTATTAATATCATTATTACTACATTTATTGATTATTATTACTATTAACATTATTAATTTATATTTATTATGATATGCACAGCATTATCAATTTACTCCTTAAATAAAAATGGCATTCTCAATTCTCAGTGCAACTTTTGTGGAGCTCCCCTGCAAAACTTAGGAAACTTACAAAATAGGTTGGAAGACATGCATGGTCCATACAGAATGCATCATCTAAGTGGTCTAAAGATAACTCAAAGCGCAAGGGTGTGAGTCAAATGAGTCAAGAAAGTGACTCGCCCTTGCCTATAAATAGCCTTCAAACCTCCTCATTTGATTGTTAAACTCCTTCAGGTGGGCTTATCTTCCAAGTAAGTGCTCTCTCCTTTTTCCTTTTTTTTCTTTTTTACTTCTTTTATTTATTATTTTTTTATTTATACAAGTTTGTCATTATTTACTTTTAATTAATCATCCTTTATTTATGTTACCTCATTTTTTCATATACTATTTATTATTATCATTTTATTTTATGTTTTTGTTTGTTTATTTTTATTATTTTTTACTTGTTTTTTTAGGGATAATACCTTATTGGCACCATTAATATTGTCATTATCAGCTATTAATTATTAACCTATTTATTTTACTATTCGGTTCAAAACCGAATAAACTGAATTGATTTCAATATGTTCGGATCGATCCATTCGGTTCATGACAATATGGGATTCTTTTTTATTAGATTTTTAACCCATATAGGTCTAAAAATTAAACTAACTTATATTCACCAAAATAAAACCATCTAAAATAGCTAAAAGAAAAATAATGTGCATAATTTTTTATATTATGTTCCTAATAAATACTAACCAAAATTGCACAAATACATACATTAAAAATAAATAAAACATAACTTCGGATTAAAAATACATTCAATGTCCTTCAATTAAAAAAAATAAGCATACATGTAAATAAATATAACTTCTAATACATCATACTGCGACAAATCCAATTTAGCCTTCTTGGACCTACATTCCGTACAAACAAACAATTATTAAATAAATTCAACTAAACTATAAAAACACAATACAAAACAATCAAAAAGTATATGTATATATAGGCATTCTTAATTTACAAGAAGGTGTTACTTTTTGCATGAAAAATCAGTTAAAGATCATATTCTGCCAAACTACTGAACATAAAATATTTTAAATGGAATTTAAGTTGCTTCATTAGCAATGATACAATTTCTATTATGGAATAAAATATAAACAAGATAATGATATGAAACTTCTCAAAAATATAAAGTTGAGAAACAAAGTCCTAAAAATGCACCTAAAAATTCAGTGGCCAAAGTTAGCTCAAATAATAATAATATTAAATGGCCTAACATTGGTTGTATGCAATTATAAATTGCTGTTGAAGAAAGAGTTAGATCAAGATATTAACCTTGCTATGGATTTTTCAGCATTGCGTTGCTAGATTTCATCCAACAAAAATGATCCTCTTCACACATGGAAATCTCGCCTTCATTTTTGGTGTACTAGGTAAAACTCCATGCACTTATATTTTTGTTTTTAACTTAAAATAAATGTATATTAATTATAATTTGTAACATTTTATCGTTCATGGTGTTCTTGGCGGTAATGTAAGAGTTTATAAATTTACATAACTTGATAATTATTTCTAATTGTATATTAATTAATTAATTAATTAAGGCCTCATCAAGTTTTTAAATTATGCAACTTTTTATTTTTCATATTGCTAATGAATAGATACATCTATAAACTCTATTTTCCAAACCAAAGAGCAAAAACAAAACCAAAAACCTTGCCTACCCCAAAATTGCAACAGCAAAAACCCAAAAAAAAGATACTATTATAACCCAAAAACAACAAAAACATGAGAAACAAAGTCCTAACACCCCTGTCATGAGAAACATCCAAACACCACCCAGAAAGTACAACCCAACACTGTAGCACAAAGGGAAAAGGAGCAAAACACAAACACTAACTGGACCAATACCGTAAACAGAGAATTAAAGAAAATACAAGAAAAAAACATGATGATCCCTAGCTCTGAGAGAATTTTGTTGCCACCCACTGATTATGATAAAGCCTCGAAAAAGGTTAAGCTGTGGTTTGATCTCCCAAGTTCGTTAGCCTACAGAGACTGTGATGTCCTATATTTAGTCATATTACTATAAGTTGAATGATATTATTATAGTTACCATGATGTTATAGCAATACATTTTTGAATCTAGGTAATGGGTCGATAGTTTAATTTATTGCTTTGATGCTTACATTTACTTAGTGTCGCTAATTTACTATTTACTTGGTAAAATTTTCGATAGCATAACGGCTTATAATTTATGTTGCCCAAACCTGCAAATGGTTTTACACTCCCAAATAGTAATCTCCACCTCCAATACTTCAATTCCATACATGACACTTCTATTATCAATCATAACTCATCAGTCCAACACAGTGATCACACCACACATTAACATTTAGAATTTATTACACATTGTATTCCATACATCGAGTCCAAAATGCAAATATTCAGTCACGTCACGTTACATATTTTTATTTGTACACATCACATATCCAGAGGGTCTTTATGTACATGCCACTGGTATTCCTTCGCTGTCTCCTTCCTCGACCTGTCCTTGCGTGCAGTCAAAATAAACCACGCGCTAATCAACTTTGTTGCCTAGTGGTGGATACAACTACACAAAATTTCATCTAACATGAACGAAAAATTATCATTTTGTCCTTAATATTTATTTTACTTAAATAACCTTAAAATTTATTTACTTAAAATGTTAAATTACTATTAAATTTTTCCTTTTATTTAATTTCTTCATTTAAATTTTTATAATTTCCTACACTTGGAAAAAATTTCCATTTAGTCTTTAAATCTTTCTTTTTGCCACCTTTTATTTTATTTAATTATATTTTTTCAGCTTTTTGTTACCTTTGGCCTTTATTTCACTTTAGATGGTAAATTTCCATTTTAGTCCCTATATTAGCTTATAAGGTGGCAAATTATGTTTTAGTCCCTGGACTTTTCCTTAATTATAATTTTGCCCCTTTTCATCTATTCCATCAATTTAACCTTTTTAATGACAATTTCAAAGCCAAGTTACCATTTTACCCCTATTTTTCACGTAATTATATTTTTGCCCCTTTTAACTTGTTTACTCCTATTTTTCATCTTTTTCATTATTTTATTACATCTTTAATATCTTTTATGTTATAATTATATTTTTCTTCCGTTTACTTACAAAATCACGATTTTGCCCCTAGCAATAACCAATGAAAATCTCTGAATCGAATAAGCAGGATGAGGACTCCAACAATCTTGATGTATTGGAGGGATTGCACGACGCCGGCGCTATAGCCAAATTCTCTAGTATGTCCATGTCTAAATGTAAATACACTGGAGGGACCGTACAACTTGGGGTACGATACCAGATTCTCCAGTATACCATATATTGTATCGATAAGACCAATTTAGATATACATGCTCATCAAATCTCATTTTACACCGCAGTATGTCAGCCCCTATGGCTAGCTATTATACTCTAGGGTCCTGGATTATCCACTGTTTACTAAGGGCAATATTCTCTTTATATCACATCATATTTCACATATTTCTAAATTGGTGAAATATGTATTTGAATTTGTCATTTTTCTTTTGACTTAATTTACACCCAATCACACTTGCTATTGACATATTTCTCATTTTTAGGTATAATATCACAAGGAAATAACTAAACCATGCGATTATTCTACCACATACCATTCGGCCACTTCATAAAGTTCTACCTACATTATGTTCTCTCCTCCAATTACATATCATTCATATTTCTATATTCATTTCAAGCATCATTATACTCACATACACTTGATTTACATTAAAATCATTAAAGTTACTATACTTCCATCATTATGTATACTAAACCATTATTGTGTACACTTAATAATTTTCATTTTAATCACACCCATTATCTTCCTTATGCCTTATTTAAATACCTTAATAAACATAAATTTCACTTATATAAACTTAAATTTCACTTAGGTTTACCCAAGGCATACCATTCGGCCTCTTTAGGAATTACTTCTTTTAATTTGTTTTCTTTACTAATTTAAGTTTATATTAGTTTAATTCATCATTTTCTCAAGTTATATTAATTTATTTCACTAATTTACTCAATTATACATAGTTACATAATGTAATTTTTGTAATAATTCAAATGAAATTGATGAAATTAAATGTAATTTGTATCCACTAACCTCTAGGTGGCTTAGAAACCACCTACTCCTCCTTCTCCTTGCCCTTTGCCTCCTTGTTCTTCTCTTTCTCTTGTAGTTTCTCTTTAGGCTGAAATTATAAAGAGGAATTTCATGAGTTTATGCTATGATTTAAATCAAATAAAGTTGCTAAATAATTCTCCTAATCATTCCTTAAATGCCTATGTAAAAATCCCCAATTAATTCCACTCAAAACTCATGAATTCACTAAATTAGGTCATTTTTCTCTTACCTTCTTTCTTTGATTTCTTGACTTCATTTGATGCAAGACCTTTCCCAGGTTAAAGAGTAGGAAATTATGAGTGTGAGGTTAAATTTTGGGCTTAGGATTCAAGGAGAGGAAGCTTAATCAAACAAAAATGGTGGAAAAAGAAGGGGAGAAGGGTGGTTCGGATTTTTCTACATAGAGGGGGAAGTTGTAGACATTTTAAGGTTATTTTCAGATATTCAAGAGCTATTATAGGGTGTCTTCAAGTGTACCAAAGGAGGGGCTAAGATTCATTTGCTAAGTATTGAATTTAATAGCCTTAAGTTGAGCCACTTGTCACCAATTCAAGCACTTCCCCTTATCTAATTAACCTAAGCTTTCACACACCTGATTATAACCTTATAATAACAATTCCCATGTCTCCATGTGGTCAAATTATCATATTTGACCCCTCTTTTGACCCGATCTCGGTTTTTCACCTCGAAAAATAAATTTTTGATCCCAAAGTCAGACTACCTTGAGATTTTTCCCAGTGTCCACTAGGATATGTGATGCAGAACCCCAAGGTTAAAGAACCCAAAACCCCTTGAACATACACTTTGATCTCAAAACGTAAAAAAGACAAACACCCTCCCTATTGAACCCCCAAACAACACGTGAATGGAAATGCAAATAATCGGGATAATAAGAATAGGAACACGCCACAATCAAATGATTGATAAGTAATCCTAATTCTTGATGCAATAGAAAAGAAAGCAAGCAAACTCACAATCTCTCTAAGAATTTCGGCTAAGCCAAGAGAAAACTCTCAAAAGTTTATAATTTGATTCAATTGATGAAGTTTACAACCTAGGGTATCCTATTTATAAGGTGGCTAACCCTAAATCACTCTTTAAAACCCTAATTTAAATGCTCATATGGCCTTACACGAATTTTCTTGGGCTTTTACAAGCCAAATAAGCCCAAATAAGTCTT
Source organism: Excoecaria agallocha (assembly GCA_037975025.1). Taxonomy (NCBI): domain Eukaryota; kingdom Viridiplantae; phylum Streptophyta; class Magnoliopsida; order Malpighiales; family Euphorbiaceae; genus Excoecaria; species Excoecaria agallocha. Next base: position 87,092,810 of record CM075808.1, on the reverse strand, counting down.
AAACACACTTAAAACAAAACTAATTAATAAACCTTATAGGCCTAAATGAAAGCCCAAAAGAAAGACTAAAATAAATAACCAAACTAACTAAACTATACCCAAAAGAAGCCCACACGCCTAGCCCATTAATAATACAACTTAAGTGAGTCATGTGACTTTTTAAATGAAGCACATGACTTGTACAATTAAGCCCAAAGTTGTTAAAAGCCCAAGTTCTCCATAACATTTCTCAAAGGCATCTTCATTAAGTTCTTGAGTAACAAAGCCTTGAACATAAGATGACATGGCCATCTTTAGTTTCTTTGCACGTCCTCTTGTAATTGGACCATTAGGCATCTTTAAAGGATCATTGGTTGATGGTGATGGATCCGTATCAATATGAAGGTGCATGTTTTTAAAATTTCATCTCATTCTGACATTGTTTCATCATACTTTCGACCCCATAGGCAAATTCAGCCAATCCGAAACTTAAAATTTCGAAACTGTCAGAAAATTTATTTTTCACTTCCAATATCTTATTTATTTATTTCTAATGGGTCTATATGATCAGAATAATTTTTGGAGCTCTGTAGAATTTTTCGGAGCCCGGTTAAACTTTCGATCAACCTTTTTTACAATAACAGAGAAGGTGCTTCTCTTTTGATTCGGGGGCCTATTTAGGCTCAATTTTTCCTCGAATTGTACCACTAGGCTCCATTTGACTCATATTTTCTCTTCAAATGTTTAACTCCACTTTCCATACGAGTCACCCATCCCCTGATTGCTTAAGGGTGAACACATTTAACCTTTGAGTTTCTTTGGTTTCCTTTATATTATATTAATGCAATCACTCTGATAACTGTCCTACGATTACTATGCATGCCCTAAAACATACTGTGCATGACAAATGGAATTTTAGGGTGTTATATTATTCCCCCGCTAAATAAAAATTTTGTCCTCGAAATTTACTTGAATTGAAGAGTTGAGGGTATTGTCGTCTCATCACTTCTTCTGGTTCCCAAGTCGCTTCCTCCATATTATGGCATGTCCAAAGTACTTTGACTAAGGGAATTTGCTTGTTTCGTAGCTGCCTGATTTCTCGAGCTAAAATTTGTATTGGTTTTTCATTATATTGTCAGGTCTCAACTGAATCTCCCCTAGTGTAATGATATGGGAATGATCCGAACGGTATCTTTGCAACATAGAAACATGAAATACATCATGGATCCTTTCTAACTCTGCAGGTAGCTTCAACCTATTAGCCACTAGTCCCACATATCGATGAATCTGGGACACTTTCTCCACGGAGAAACCTTTAAGAACACTTTTTTGCCCACATTGAATTCTATATCCTTTCTTTTTAGGTCGGCATAGGATTTCTGTCTATCTATAGCTACCTTCAGGTTGTCTCAAATTAGTTTCACTTTCTCCTCGGTTTCCAAGATCAAATCTGGTCCCACTAGTTTGCTTTTCTTTAGCTCGGTCCAACACAAAGGTGTCCTGCATTTCCTCCCATATAGTGCTTCAAATGGCACCATTTTGATGCTGGACTGGAAACTATTATTGTATGCAAATTCCACCAGCGGGAGGTACTTCTCCCAATTACTGCCAAATTCGAGTATGCAACACCTCAACATATCTTTTAATATCTGGATGACTCGCTCAGACTATCCATCCGTTTGTGGGTGGAAGGCTGTACTGTAATCCAAGCGAGTTCCCACTGCTCCTTAAAGCTTTTGCCAAAACCTAGACGTAAATCAAGGATCTTTATCTGAAATGATGGAGACGGGAACACCATGTAGTCTTACTACTTCATTGATATAGATTTTCACCAACTTAGCTAATGAGAAATCAGTTCTCACTGGTATAAAGTGAGCAGACTTGGTTAATCTATCAACTATCACCCAAATGGAATCATGTTCTTTCCTAGTAAGTGGTAGCCCAGACACGAAATCCATGGTAACATGTTCCCATTTCCATTATGGTATGGTGATAGGCTGCAGTAGGCCTGAAGGGACCTGATGCTCAGCCTTCACTTGTTGACATATCAAGCATTTAACTACAAAATCTGCAATTTCCCTTTTCATTCCTGGCCACCAATAGATTGCTTTCAAATCTTAATACATCTTGTTGTTGTTTGGATGCATAGCATATTTACTACTGTGGACTTCTATTAAAATGTTCTTCTTCAATTCTACATTACCCAGTATGCATATCCTCAATTTGCTAATAAGCAGTCATCACAGCCGAGGGAGAATTCATTATCCTTTCCCGTTTGTACTTGAGAGATGATAGAGGCCAATCGTTCATCTTGTTTCTGGGCAGATTTTATTTGTTGTAACCGAGGTTTTTCTTGAATTTCAGCTATTAGTGCCTCATCTTGAGCTACATTCAGCTTGACCTTCATCGCTCTTAATGTTGCTAAGTGTTTCCTGCTCAGTGCATTAACTACTACATTAGCTTTACTAGATGATAGTCGATTAAACAGTCATAATCCTTAATGAGCTCCAACCAACGTCTTTGCCTCAGTTTGAGTCCTTTTTGAGTGGGCAAGTACTTTAAACTTTTGTAATCGGTGTAGATGTAGCATTTTTCCACGTATAAATAATGTATCTAGATTTTTAGTGAAAACACAATAGTTGCTAGCTCTAAATTATGGGTAGGATAATTCCTTTCATTGCATTTTAAGTTGCCTAGAAGCATAGGCTACTACCTTACCTTCTTTCATAAGCCCGCATCGTAACCCATTTATGAAAGCATCATTGTAAATAACATATGGCTTACCCGAGGTGGGTTGTGTAAGCACTGGTGCTTCAGTCAACATAGTTTTTAGCTTCTCAAAGCTTTCTTGACACCGATCTGTCCACTCAAATTTAGCATTCTTCTGTAGTATTCTAGTGAGTGGGGTAGCTATCATAAAAAATCCCATGACAAACCGTCTATAATAACCAGCCAATCTAAGGAAACTTATGACTTCTACAACACTTCTAGGTGGCTTCCATTCTAGGATGGCTTCAACCTTTTTAGGATCAACTTTTATACCCTCTGCTAACATCACATGGCTAAGGAAGGCAACCTTATTCAACTAGAACCCACACTTGCTAAATTTTGCATACAGCTTCTTATCCCTCGGGGTCTGTATAACAATTCTTAAGTGCTTGTCATACTCTTTTGGAGTTCTAAAGTATACCAATATGTTGTCAATGAATATGATGCGGAACCCCAGCCTATATGCCAAACTAGAACGCCAACATACCATGAATATTGAACATAAATAAGATAATAAACCCCCAATCTAAAGAACCCCCAAACAAGATTGATTGGAAACGCTTATGATAGATTGATTTAGAAAACAAGAAGAAGAAGAACCAAGCATACATTAATCATGCAAATAGCCTAAGTCTAATTCTTCATGCAATAGCAAGAATCAATAATAAATTAACTCTCACAAATTCGGCCAAGCTAAAGAAAATTCTCATTAATCAAAATTCAAGTCCCTTACAAATGAAGAATTCAGCCCTTTATATAGGCTAGGCAGCCACCCCTCCCTAGATGAATTAAAATCAAACACTAACTTTAAGAGATAAATAATAAAATAAATAACAAAGATAATTCCTAACCTTTATCTACATGTATTTGGCCATAATATGGACTAAGTACATGAAGAAATAAAGATAAATACAATTTGAGAATAATCCTAACAGCTAGTGATAAATATGCTTATTATCCTAAGAAAATGAATGAATGAATGTAGACTTAAGGTTGGCTAAAAGTGAATTTCGGCCAGCCCTTTAAAGATATGGTCAAGCTATTATTTCTCCCTCAAACTCTACTTAATAATATCCCAAAATAATAAGTATTTATCAAGGAAATCCATTCCTAAAATTTAGGACCCTAAGTTCACCAATGTAGGCCTAAACCTAAATCTGACCCAAACCCATTAAAATTCAATTCTCCCATGTAAAATTCGGCCACCTTAGGTATTCTAAGCCTCAAATAGTTATTTTGGCCCAACTCTTTAGAAGAGATAAGCCCAACTTTAGCCTACCCACTTAAACTACCCAAAACAGTAAAATAAGCCCAAAATAAAACAAACCTATTCTAATAAAGCCCAATTCGTTTTCCTAGGTTCTAGGCTGCCCAAATATACTTTATTAAATGTTACATAAAGAATAGAAACTAAATAAAGTAGCTTGAAGGCCCATTGCACCATTCGGCCTAAACTTGTCTTCATAGTCCAATTTAGCTTCTTTCTCTTCTTGAACTTGCATCTTCTCCACATAAGGTTTCATGAATGCTTGTAGGACTTCTTTAAGCTTCTTTGACCTTGCTCTTGTTATTGATCCTTGAGGAAATGCTAGTTCATCTTTTTTGTTGCCATTGTGCTTGGTTGTGCTCATATCATCCCCTCCCCCTTTGAAAGGATTCGTCCTCGAATCTGAATCACAGTCAAATGGAGATAAGTCAGAAACATTAAAAGTTGCACTTACACCATACTCACCCTCTAGTGTTAGAGAGTATGCCCTAGAGCCCATGTAATAGGGATGTTTTTCATATGTATGAAATTTATATTCTTAATAAAAGGCATCATTCATTTATTAATGCTATGTTTGAATACATGAGTTTGTAAATCTTAAATTAATAAATGAAGTCCTAGATATTGTAAACACAGTGCAAAGGCAATCATGAAGGTGTTCATGATGTGAGATGTCTATTGCATGCAAATGTCTTAATATCTAAATATCCCTAGTCATAGAATTAACAAGATAGGACATTGTTAATTCGGACAGACTAGCACATGTTATGCTTCTTGAATGGTTCAAGCGGTGGTTCTCATAACTGTGATTATGAAAGATAATCAAAGCTAACATGTGGATGCTTGTTAGAAGAACAAGTTCATTGGAGACCTGCATAGAGAATCCTCACATGGATATTAAATCTATGTCAGTGAGGAATCTCTTCATAGCGGTTGTGCAAGTATCCTTAGACTTGAGATCACCAAAGTTATCTTAAGTAGCAAGTGGTATACTTTGACTCCATAACTGATTACTTCCAACTGGGAGTGAACATAGTTAGGAGATTGGGTATATCATGACCTACTTGAAGATAGTTGAGTGATTGACAAAGGATTCACCATCCCAGATTTAACAAGGGAAGTTATCTCACATGATTCTATAATTGCCTTGTTCAGAAAATCTCTGGCCAGAGTAATATGCCGAGATGGATGGAGATCCATGAAGGGCATTTTAGGAACAATGGTTAAATTAATAGAACATACATAATTAGTTTTATATGAGTTGACAGAAATCCATACTCAGAATCTAATTGAGATAAGAGTGGTGAAAGGAGTAATTGCACGGTAACTGTTTCTATGGAAGGGTACAGTTAAACCACATGACTTTCTTGACATTTGGGTAGTCATGATGCCTAGCTAGATGCCAATCATGACTTGTATAATGATGTATCAAAAGTATCAATAGGGATTGGTAAGATGATTTAAAGGAGTTTTGAATAGAACTCACAATTACATATTATACTGCCAACATGGACAGGAACCCAATATGTCACACACATATAGAGAAAAAGGGTAAAATGGTAAAATAACAAGGATAATAATATTTGATATTATTATGAAGGTAGAAAAGTGAATAAGATTATTAATTAAAGAGTTTAATTAATTATGATCAAATAAAATTGTCCGCGGAACTTTTGAGAAATGTTCTGCAAAATTGGACCTAATTGAAATAATGTATTTTATGATTAATTATTATTATCTTATAAGTGTTATAAGAGTACTATAAATGTTATAGGACTGATATAATAATTAATAGGTCCATTGGAGAAATTATAAAGGGCCAAAGGAATGAAGAAGTTGGAGGAAGCCCTCCAAAAGAGGGCCACACGCCAACTCCATACAAAAGGGGTTAGAGGGATTTTTCTTGGACCAAATTAATTTATATATGTTACATAAGTGTTATGGAACTTACATATTTAATTTGGTTGGATTTGGAATCCATTTGGATATTTAAATTCAATTAGATGCACAAAGGGCCTAGTTTGTGGATTTTGTGCATAGATTTTTATGAAAAGGTTTAAATTGGATTTAATTAAGCCCAAATGATTATAATTAATTCCAGAGGCCCAATTAATAATTCTCCAACAATTTTAAAGAGCCCAATCTCATTAAGGAGTTGGAATTTTAACCTAACTATAAAAGGCCAACTAATGAGAATTAGGGTTAAGTGATTAAAATAAAAGGAAAGTCTTTTTCTTTATTCTCTCTCCCTTTTTGCGCCAACTCCAAGCTAGCTTCTTGGAATTTCGGCCAGCCCTAGTTGAACACCAATTTGTTGGTTCAATTTACCCCTCTCTAGTGTGGATTACTCATTGGAGGTGTTCGATTTTGGACACTGTGGTTTGTGACAACCCGGTGCGAAGTAAAATCAACTGTTCAACAAAAAATCAAAGGTGATTTTTCTAATGGCAAGATCAGATCTAATGGTTAAAAAATTTTAAAATTTCGCTCATGTATGTGATGCATGTAACCGTTAAATTCCATAATGGTATCAGAGCCACGGTTTTGCCATGGATATACTATTCTATATTTTTCTGCGAAATAAGTTTTGTTTTGTTTTGAGTTATTTATTTCATGAACTTTAAAATATTAGATTTGATTGTTCATGAATGAGAAATATTGATTTCTGGTTGTATTTGTGATCAAATAAATTTGGTGGAAACAAAAATGAAATTTTGAATGATTGAGATTAGGGTTTGGCGTGAAACCCTAGGTGATTTAAGGGGCTGTTCTAATTTAATTTCTTATGGATCCATTAAAACATCATTTAGATGATATTTTATGTGTTTAATATTTGATATTAAGCCGTAGGATCGAACGGAATTAAAATCAAACAAGTTTTGCATGAAAACTAGTTTAGTCGAAAAGTTCGATAAATTGGTGTTTTTCGTGTGTTCTTGATGTGTTCTTGGTTAGAACGACTTTTGATCTTCTAAATCTGATATATATGATACATTAAAGTGTTTTTAATTAATTGGATTAATTAAAATGGGCCTTAAATTAATTTGATTAATTTTAATTTAGTAAAACCACTTAATGGGCTTAATTATGTTTACTGACTTGGTTTAAATTAGTGAATGACTTGGTGGGCCCAAGGAGCTGATTTAAATTAAACATTATAAACATTAATTAAGTTTATTAATGGGTTTTAAGGGCTGGAGTGGGCTTGGCTCATTCCAAAAGGCCCAAATGGTCCAAAAGACACAAAACTAGTTTGTGTGTGAACACAGTTAGGGTTTTTCTTCTGTGGGTATCAGCCTACATTTGTTTTAAGCCCAAAATTGATTCTTTTAATTATTTAATATGATTAATTAATTAAATAATCAATTTATAATTAATTAATAATCAATTGGATTGATTATGAAGACAAGAACACATGCATGCAAAAAGGTTTCCTAAAATGAAAGTTTCCAAAATGGAAAAAGTTTCCTAATTTGATCACATCATTAAAATAACTCAAAATATAGTTTCAAAGGTTGAAACAAAGTTAGTAATCTATTTATTTATGCATTAGAGAGGCATATAAGGGTGAATGATTGGCATGATGGTTAGTTATGGACAAAGCCCAATGTGATTGAGCATAATGCATGTTTTGGCCCAATGAGGACTTTCATGTCCCGGCCACTTGTTTTTGGTTTGTATTTCATTTCAAATTGTAATATGTAATTAGATTACTTAGATTAGAATTAGAAATAGAGATGGAGACCAATATCAAGGAGCAAGATGGGCCGGATGGAGATCCAACAAGCTTGAAGATAATGTAATTATTTTCTTGTTTGAATCATGCATACTACCTAGGTGTGACCTTTTGATTTCCCTCTTGGCTCGGGGAAATCAATGTAGTGAAGTCCATAACTATACCATATTTGTATGCTTATATTTATGTGATAGATATAGGATGCATACCAATGTATGCCAACCATGTATGATGAGACTTAATTAACTAAAACCCTCAAACAAATACTAAGGTATATAAGCCTTCCATTAATTTGAGGAGAACCAGAGTTCTTTTATAGTGTGGGTTGTTGACCACAGTCAAGCTCACATTATATCGAATATGTTCAAATCTAATTAAATGGGTCATCTTAGCTAGCCCATTAGTTTGTTGACCACAGTCAAGGCTAGTGGTTCTAGAGGCAAGATTAGGGAATGCATATATGATATGCATGCATCAAGAGTTGATAACCTAATGATCCAATAGTTGTGTAGAGACACAATTGGTATAGAGATACCTACCTTTCAAGGGTATGGAATTTGGCTTGTTGACCATAGTCAAGGTCAAATTACATATCAAGGATTGGATATTGGCCCACTAAGAAAACCATCGGGTTTTCTCGGATTATATAGTGAGGGCTATTAATTCGCAATAAAATAGTGGGAGTAAATGGATTAATTAAAGACCTTATTAATGCATACATATATATATGAACATACTCTCATATCTTTTCTTTTTCACATCTAGGTCATCATCATGAGCACATCAAACATTAATATACGATCAATCTTGGATAACAAGCTGGTTGGCAACAACTATTCTGACTGGATCAGGCAAGTGAGAATTGTTCTCAGAGCTGAAAAGATCCACCACCACTTCCATCAGATGATGCCATTGATGAGATCAAAGGCATTTATTGAAAATACATGGAGGATAGTGAAACAGCAGCATGTCTGATGTTGGGTGCTATGTCCTCGGAGCTTCAGAAGCAATATGAAATGATGGATGCTAGAACCATCGTTTTGCATCTAGAGGAGCTTTATTCTTCTCAGGCTAGAACTGAGCAATATGAGATTGCTCGAGCTCTATTTAGCTGCAAAATGGTGGAAGGCACTTCAGCTGCTACTCATGCATTGAAGATGTATAGGTATATTGAGCATTTGAGTAGACTTGGCTATGTTATGGATAATGATCTATACATAGATTTAATCTTGTACTCGTTGGCTCCAAGTTAAGCACCTTTCGTGCTTAACTTCAACATGAACAAGATCCAAGTATCCATTCCTGAGTTAATCAATATGCTCAAGACAGCTGATGGATCATTTAAGAAGGATCCAAAAAGTGTCATGGTTGTCACTTCTGCTAAAGGCAAGAAGCAGAAGAAGAAGAAGATAACCAAGGCGCAGCCAAAGAATGGTGGGATCTCTAAGAAGAAGGTTGCCAAGAAAGAGAATCCCAAAGGAACTTGCTTCCATTGTGGAAAGGATGGTCATTGGAAGCGTAACTGCGCCTATCTAGATTCTCTCAAGGAGAAGAAGCAAGCTGATGCTTCTACTTCAGGTATTCATATGATTGAAATTAATACTTATTCTATTGCTTCAAAACAATCTTGGGTATTAGATACCGGATGTGGATCTCATTTATGTAATGATCTACAGGGGCTTAGAAGCTTTAGAAGAGTTGGAAAGGCAGAGATATGTTTGCAGTCAGCTACTGGACAGAACATCTCTACAACAGTTGTGGGGACTTACTATTTGCCTCTTCCTAGTGGATTAGTACTGGAATTAAATAATTGTTATTATGTTCCAGCTTTGTCCAAAAGTATTATTTCTTTCAGTTGTTTGATGAACGATTATGATATTTCTTTAAAGGATAAATGTTGTTACATTTTTAAGAACAATATATTTTATGCAAAAGCTATCATTGAGAATGGTATATTTGTTCTTGATTTAATTAAAGAAGTACATAATGTGGATACCAAGAGAATGAAACATGATAATCTAAATACCTCATACTTATGGCATTGTCGTTTAGGCCACATAAATGAAAAACGCATGACCAAATTGCACAAGTCAGGTGATTTGGGATCATTTGATTATAAATCATTTGATACATGCGAATCTTGTTTATTGTGAAAAATGACAAAAGCTCCCTTTATTGGTAAAGGAGAACGAGCTAAAATGGTTTTGGACTTAATACATTCAGATGTATGTGGTCCAATGACTACACATGCCAGAGGAGCTTACTCCTACTTCATTACTTTCATAGATGATTATTCCAGGTTTGGATACATCTATCTAATGAAATATAAGTTTGAAGCATTTGAAAAGTTCAAAGAATTCAGAAATGAAGTAGAGAAACAACTTGGCAAAAGTATTAAAACACTTAGATCAGATCGAGGTGGAGAATACTTAAGTCAAGAGTTTCAGGATTATCTTAGAGATAATGGGATTTTATCTCAATGGACTCCTCCATATACACCACAACACAATGGTGTATCCGAAAGGAGGAATCGAACACTATTAGATATGGTTCGATCAATGATGAGCCGAGCGGACTTGCCTAAGTCCTTTTGGGGATATGCACTAGAAACTGCTGTTTATGTGTTAAATAGAGTTCCTAGTAAATCGGTTGATGTTACTCCATATGAGATGTGGAATAACAAGAAACCCACGCTTTTTCATATAAAAGTATGGGGTTGTCCTGCTTATGTGAAGAGGACAATGTCAGACAAACTGGATGTTAAGTCTGACAAATGTTTATTTGTGGGATATCCAAAAGAAACATTTGGATATTATTTCTATCATCGCTTAGAACAAAAGGTATTTGTTTCAAAGCATGTTGTCTTCTTGGAAAGAGAATTTCTCCTACGAGTGGATAGTGGGAGTAAAATTGAACTTGGTGAAGTTCAAGACCCACAAGTAGAAGATGATCAACCGATTGAACCCGAAACTGAATTTCATAATGATGAGATTACAGTTGAACCTGATTATACACAAAATCCTAGAAGATCTACTAGGATGCGTTCTATCCCTGTGAGATATGGATTTCACATTGATTCGGATAGAGGCATAACTGTAGTAGAGGACAATGAGCCTACAAGCTATCAAGAAGTTTTGAACAGTTCAGAACGTGATTTACGGCTTAAGGCTATGCAGTCTGAAATGGACTCCATGTATGAGAACAAAGTATGGACTTTAACTCAACCACCTGAAGGGATAAAACCCATAGGGTGCAAATGGGTCTTCAAAAAGAAGACTGACATGGAAGGTAATATAGTTACCTATAAAGCTCGCTTAATAGCAAAAAGTTATCGTCAAAAAGAAGGTATTGACTATGACAAAACTTTTTCTCCTGTAGCAATGCTTAAGTCTATAAGAATACTTTTAGCCATTGCAACTCATTATGATTATGAGATTTGGCAAATGGATGTGAAGACAGCTTTCCTTAATGGAAATCTTACCGAGGATGTGTATATGACACAACCAGAAGGATTCACATCAGGAAATGGCGAAAAGGTATGCAAGCTTCAAAGATCCATTTATGGATTGAAGCAAGCCTCTAGGAGCTGGAACATACGATTCAATGAGACAATCAAAGAGTTTGGTTTCTCACAGAATGAAGATGAACCTTGTGTGTATAAAAGGGTCAATGGGAGTGCAATTGTCTTCCTAGTTCTATATGTAGATGACATATTGATCATGGGAAATGATATTTCTCTTCTCCAATCTGTTAAAATATAACCTCCAAGAAATTCTCCATGAAAGACCTTGGAGAAGCATCCTATATTTTGGGAATAAGGATCTATAGAGATAGATCCAATAGGTTGTTAGAAGAACCATTGAGCATTGTTGATCCGATCCCTTTATATTGTGACAACAATGGAGCCATTGAGCAAGCAAAGGAACCACGGTCTCATCAGCGATCCAAGCATGTTCTCAGACGCTACCATCTCATAAGGAAAATAGTAGCTAGAAATGATGTGAAAATAGAAAGGGTTCCCACAGATGACAATGTGGCGGATCTAATGGATTTCTATCAACTCATATAAAACTAAGTATGTATGTTCTATTAATTTAACCATTGTTCCTAAAATGCCTTTCATGGATCTCCATCCATCTTGGCATATTACTCTGGCCAGAGATTCTCTGAATAAGGCAATTATAGAATCATGTGAGATAACTTCCCTTGTTAAATCTGGGATGGTGAATCCTTTGTCAATCACTCAACTATCTTCAAGTAGGTCATGATATACCCAATCTCCTAACTATGTTCACTCCCAGTTGGAAGTAATCAGTTATGGAGTCAAAGTATACCACTTGCTACTTAAGATAACTTTGGTGATCTCAAGTCTAAGGATACTTGCATAACCGCTATGAAGAGATTCCTCACTGACATAGATTTAATATCCATGTGAGGATTCTCTATGCAGGTCTCCAATGAACTTGTTCTTCTAACAAACATCCACATGTTAGCTTTGATTATCTTTCATAATCACAGTTATGAGAACCACTGCTTGAACCATTCAAGAAGCATAACATGTGCTAGTCTGTGCGAATTAACAATGTCCTATCTTGTTATTTCTATGACTAGGGATATTTAGATATTAAGACATTTGCATGCAATAGACATCTCACATCATGAACACCTTCATGATTGCCTTTGCACTGTGTTTATAATATCTAGGACTTCATTTATTAATTTAAGATTTACAAACTCATGTATTCAAACATAGCATTAATAAATGAATGATGCCTTTTATTAAGAATATAAATTTCATACATATGAAAAACATCCCTATTACATGGGCTCTAGGGCATACTCTCTAACAATCTCCCACTTGCACTAGAGCCAATCACTCATATGTCTCAGACCCATGCTATTTATATGGTGATCATGCTTAATCTGGGAAAGTGCTTTAGTGAGGAGATCAGCCACATTGTCATCTGTGGGAACCCTTTCTATTTTCACATCATTTCTAGCTACTATTTTCCTTATGAGATGGTAGCGTCTGAGAACATGCTTGGATCGCTGATGAGACCGTGGTTCCTTTGCTTGCTCAATGGCTCCATTGTTGTCACAATATAAAGGAATCGGATCAACAATGCTAGGCACCACTCCTAGTTCTGTTCACCACCTCGTGGGTGACATGATGCGGAACCCCAGCCTATATGCCAAACTGGAACGCCAACATACTATGAATATTGAACATAAATAAGATAATAAACCCCCAAACAAGATTGATTGGAAACGCTTATGATAGATTGATTTAGAAAACAAGAAGAAGAAGAAGAATCAAGCATACATTAATCATGCAAATAGCCTAAGACTAATTCTTCATGCAATAGCAAGAATCAATAATAAATTAACTCTCACAAATTCGGCCAAGCCAAAGAAAATTCTCATTAATCAAAATTCAAGTGTCTTACAAATGAAGAATTCAGCCCTTTATATAGGCTAGGCAGCCACCCCTCCCTAGATGAATTAAAATCAAACACTAACTTTAAGAGATAAATAATAAAATAAATAGCAAAGATAATTCCTAACCTTTATCTACATGTATTTGGCCACAATATGGACTAAGTACATGAAGAAATAAAGATAAATACAATTTGAGAATAATCCTAACAGCTAGTGATAAATATGCTTATTATCCTAAGAAAATGAATGAATGAATGAATGAATGAATGTAGACTTAATGTTGGCTAAAAGTGAATTTCGGCCAGCCCTTTAAAGATATGGTCAAGCTATTATTTCTCCCTCAAACTCTACTTAATAATATCCCAAAATAATAAGTATTTATCAAGGAAAATCCATTCCTAAAATTTAGGACCCTAAGTTCACCAATGTAGGCCTAAACCTAAATCTGACCCAAACCCATTAAAATTCAATTCCCCATGTAAAATTCGGCCCCCTTAGGTATTCTAAGCCTCAAATAGTTATTTTGGCCCAACTCTTTAGAAGTGATAAGCCCAACTTTAGCATACCCACTTAAACTACCCAAAACAGTAAAATAAGCCCAAAATAAAGCAAACCTATTCTAATAAAGCCCAATTCGTTTTTCTAGGTTCTAGGCTGTCCAAATATACTTAATTAAATGTTACGTAAAGAATAGAAACTAAATAAAGTAGATTGAAGGCCCATTGCACCATTCGGCCTAAACTTGTCTTCATAGTCCAATTTAGCTTCTTTCTCTTTTTGAACTTGCATCTTCTCCACATAAGGTCTCATGAATGCTTGTAGGACTTCTTTAAGCTTCTTTGACCTTGCTCTTATTATTGGTCCTTGAGAAAGTGCTAGTTCATCTCTCTTGTTGTCGGCGTGCTTGGTCGTGCTCATATCATCCCCTCCCTCTTCGAAAAAGATTCGTCCTCGAATCTTCGTCTTGTTCAAGTTGAGAATTGAAGCTTGAGGAATAAATTCATCTTCATAAATGATAATTGGGATAGGTGGAAATATGATGAACGCTTCTTCAGCAAAAAACTCATCATGTTCCTACAATTTGACAAAGAAACTAGGCAAAACATGGTTAGTCATTGTTACATCTTTGCGAATGTGATTATTATTTCCTTCGTTTCCCATGTGCATTTCCTCCACCTTAAGCAATAGAGGAGCAATTGTAACTTGTTGATCTTCCATCTTAACTAAACAAACTTCTTCATTCTCATTCAAACAATCAACAACATCTTTTCTTTCAATTATTTCTTCATCACTCACAACATCACTATCAAAGAAAACTATATCTATAGTGTCCCCTTCAGCTTCACAATTTTTTTCTTCTAGGATAACTTCCTCTTCCTTTTCTCTATTCTTTGCTATTTTCCAATCTACTTAGTTGTTTGAACCATTGTTTAAATTGCGATTCTATATCATTAAGGTCTTGCCTTAACAACTTCACACTTTCCTTTATCCCATTCATTCTTGTTTATCTCTCAACTTATAAATTGAAATCTCACAATTGCACTTCAGAAACAACTCAAACAAATATGCACAATTAAGTAATTTGATTGGGGGAACAATGAAAAAACCTAACGAGAACAGCAAAGATACTAGTTCTAGAGGCAAATTGACCTATTTGAACAAAAATCAGAAATTAGTACACAAGAAATTAGTACACAAAAAACAGCCTTGTTATCAATTTGGATTTACTATCTTGTTAAGTTTCATATTTGATCAATTGATGAATCTTGTGTTCTTGTTGAATCCGAATTTGCCATTGAATATATGTCAAGCATATAATTTGCAATCTTTGAGTGGTTGAACTTAGTTTGGTTATAGTTTTGATCTACAAAGTGCCTTGCACCACTTGGAGTAAGTTTTGATCAATCAAGCAAGAATTGGAGTTAGAACTTTCACAATTGGTTTGATTTCTTCAAGACCAGGTTAGTACTCCTAATTTTGGATTTGGGTTGTGTTTATTGCATGCTTTCTTTGATTTTTTTTGTTGAGTCTTACATTAAATCTGTTTAAACTAATCATTAGGTTTAGTTAAACATCGCGTTTAAGCGCATCCGTCGTGTCCATTTTCTTCATTCTAAGTTTTCAATTTGTGTGTCTAAGCTATTTTTGGTTCCAATTACACTAGTTTGACATATTGCACGTTGTTGAACATCTATATATATTATAGTGCACGAAATCTTCTTCTTGTGTACTAATTTCTGATTTTTGTTCAAATAGGTCAATTTGCCTCTAGAATTAGTATCTTTGCTGTTCTTGTTAGGTTTTTCATTGTTCCCTTAATATAATTACTTAATTGTGCATATTTGTTTGAGTTTGTTTCTGAAGTGCAATTGTGAGATATCAATTTATAAGTTGAGAGATAAACAAGAATGAACGGGATAAAGGAAAGTGTGAAGTTGTTAAGGCAAGACCTTAATGATATAGAATCGCAATTTAAACAATGGTTCAAACAACTAAGTAGATTGGAAAAGAGCAAAGAAAAGAGAAATGAAGAGGAAGTTATCCTAGAAGAAATAATTTGTGAAGCTGAAGGGGACACTATTGATATAGTTTTCTTTGATAGTGATGTTGAGAGTGATGAAGAAATAATTGAAAGAAAAGATGTTGATTGTTTGAATGAGAATGAAGAAGTTTGTTTAGTTAAGATGGAAGATCAACAAGTTACAATTGCTCCTCTATTGCTTAAGGTGGAGGAATTGCACATGGGAAACGAAGAAAATAATAATAACATTCGGAAAGATGTAACAATGTCTAACCATATTTTGCCTAGTTTCTTTGTCAAATTGCAGGAACATGATGAGTTTTTTGCTGAAGAAGCGTTCATATTATTTCCACCTATCCCAAAGATCATTTATGAAGATGAATTTATTCCTCAAGTTTCAATTCCCAACTTGAACAAGACGAGGATTCGAGGACGAATCTTTTCCGAAGAGGGAGGGGATGATATGAGCACGACCAAGCACGCCGACAACAAGAGAGATGAACTAGCACTTTCTCAAGGACCAATAATAAGAGCAAGGTTAAAGAAGCTTAAAGAAGTCCTACAAGCATTCATGAGACCTTATGTGGAGAAGATGAAGAGAAAGAAGAGAAAGAAGCTAAATTGGACTATGAAGACAAGTTTAGGCTGAATGGTGCAATGGGCCTTCAAGCTACTTTATTTAGTTTCTATTCTTTATGTAACATTTAATTAAGTATATTTGGGCAGCCTAGAACCTAGGAAAATGAATTGGGCTTTGTTAGAATAGGTTTGCTTTATTTTGGACTTATTTTACTGTTTTGGGTAGTTTAAGTGGGTAGGCTAAAGTTGGGCTTATCTCTTCTAAAGAGTTGGGCCAAAATAACTATTTGAGGCTTAGAATACCTAAGGGGGCCGAATTTTACATGGGAGAATTGAATTTTAATGGGTTTGGGTCAGATTTAGGTTTAGGCCTACATTGGTGAACTTAGGGGCCTAAATTTTAAGAATGGATTTTCCTTGATAAATACTTATTATTTTGGGATATTATTAAGTAGAGTTTGAGGGAGAAATAATAGCTTGACCATATCTTTAAAGGGCTGGCCGAAATTCACTTGTAGCCAACATTAAGTCTACATTCATTCATTCATTTTCTTAGGATAATAAGCATATTTATCACTTTCTGTTAGGATTAATCTCAAATTGTATTTATCTTTATTTCTTCATGTACTTAGTCCATATTATGGCCAAATACATGTAGATAAAGGTTAGGAATTATCTTTGTTATTTATTTTATTATTTATCTCTTAGAGTTAGTGTTTGATTTTAATTCATCTAGGGAGGGGTGGCTGCCTAGTCTATATAAAGGGCTGAATTCTTCATTTGTAAGATACTTGAATTTTGATTAATGAGAATTTTCTTTGGCTTGGCCGAATTTGTGAGAGTTAATTTATTATTGATTCTTGCTATTGCATCAAGAATTAGACTTAGGCTATTTGCATGATTAATGTATGCTTGATTCTTCTTCTTCTTGTTTTCTAAATCAATCTATCATAAGTGTTTCCAATCAATATTGTTTGGTGGTTCTTTAGATTGGGGGTTTATTATCTTATTTATGTTCAATATTCATGGTATGTTGGCGTTCTAGTTTGGCATATAGGCTGGGGTTCCGCATCAGCTAGTACCATCGAAGCTTCCTTGGGAGATTTTTTTTTATTTTAAAAATAAGACTCAATCTAATGACAGATTGTGACTCTTCCTTCCACACTAGACCTCACTCGCCACTCTATGGTTGGAAAAAGCAGGTTGTCCCCTACTTCTCCTAGCAATTCTAAATTGGATAATGCTATGGACTTACTTCCTACTTCAAATATTAATATGGGACAATATTCAGCCAGACCTCCTAATATAGTCCCTCATGAAAACACTACAAGAACATGCTTTATGATTGTTGATAGCAATAACTTGCACAACATGAAAGATGCATCGAATGAAGATAATGAGAGCCTCTATAAGGCTAAGGAACCTTTGGATCCTTATTTGAGAAAGGATTAATCTCTCTGGGCTTCGTATTCTCTTGCTTTTTTTGCTATGTTTATCTTTGTTTGGAACTATTAGGGTGCTAAAAGCTCCCCATTCTTATGTACTATCAAGTGTTTTATTCAGCAGCATAAACCTTCTATGATTGTCTTGATTAAGCCTTGTATTAGTGGAGTTGTGGCTAATAATTGTATCTTTAAAATTGGCTATCCTCACTCGTATATAGTGAAAGCCACTGGATTTAGTGGTGGAATTTAGGTTCTTTGGCAAGAAGCTTGGGAAATCGAGGCCCTGGTTAGTAATATCCAGTTTGTGCATTTGGGATAACGGTAGAATTTTTTGGGAATTATCGGTTACATACATCTCATATATAAGCGAAATTTAAAATTTTTAACCAATATATTTGATCTTGCCATGAATTTACAATATACATATTAATGAGAATAAGAAATGATTACATTTGATTTTTGTTGTACAGTTGATTTTCCTTTGCACCGGGTTGTCGCAAACCATAGTGTCCAAAATCGAACACCTCCAATGAGTAATCCACAATTGCTAGAATGAACCAACAATTGGTAGAAAATAAGGGCTGGCCGAAAACCCTATAAGCTAGATTTGGGAGTGGCGGCTAAGGTAGAGAAAAAGAGAAGAAACTTTTCTTAAGTGTTCACACACTCTTAACCCTAATTCCCCATCACTTGGATTTTTATAATTATGTTAAAAATCCAACTTCATAATGGGATTGAGTTCTTTAAAATTGCTGGAGAATTATTAATTGGGCTTCTGGAATTATTTATAATTATTTGGGCTCAATTAAATCCAATTTAAGCCCTTTCATAAAAGACTATGCACAAAACTCACAAACTATGCCCTTTGTACATATACTTGGATTTAATTACCCAAATGAATTCCAAATCCAACCAAATTAAATATGTAGTTTCCATAACACTTATGTAACATATTTAATTTATTTTGGTCCAAGAAATAGGCCTCTAAGGCCTTATGTTTTGGAGTTGGCATGTGGCCCTTCTTCAGGAGGGCTTCTGTGCCAACTTCACTTCTTTGGGCCTTTATAATTCCTCCAATGGACCTATTACTTATTATATCAGCCCTATAACACTTATAGTTCAATAATAATCAATTATGAAATACATTATTTCAATTAGGTCCAATTTTATAGAACATTTCAAAAAAAATTCCGCGAACAATTTTACTTGATCATAATTAATTAAACTCTTTAATTAATTATTATCTTATTCACTTCTCTATCCCCATAATAATATAAAATATTATTATCCTTATCCTTTTATCATTTTATCCTTTTTCTCTATATGTGTGTGACCTATTGGGTTCCTGTTCATATTAGCAATATAATATGTAATTGTGAGTTCTATTCAAAACTCACATGATTTAAACTCCTTTAAATCATTTTATCAATCCCCATTGATATTCTTGATACATTATTATACAAGTCATGATTGGCCTCTAGCTAGGCATCATGGCTACCTAAATGTCAGGAAAGTCAAGTGGTTTTACTATACCCTTCCATAGAAACAGTTACCGTGCAATTACTCCTTTCACCACTCTTATCTTAATTAGATTCTGAGTATGGATTTCTATCAACTCATATAAATCTAATTATGTATGTTCTATTAATTTAACCATTGTTCCCAAAATGCCCTCCATGGATCTCTATCCATCTTGGCATATTATTCTAGCCAGCAATTCTCTGAACAAGGCAATTATAGAATCATGCGAGATAGCTTCCCTTATTAAATCTGGGATGGTGAATCCTTTGTCAATCACTCAACTATCTTCAAGTAGGTCATGATATACCCAATCTCGTAACTATGTTCACTCTCAGTTGGAAGTAATCAGTTATAGAGTCAAAATATACCATTTGCTACTTAAGATAACTTTGGTGATCTCAAGTCTAAGGATACTTGCACAACCGTTATGAAGAGATTCCTCACTGACATAGATTTAATATCCATGTGAGGATTCTCTATGCAGGTCTCCAATGAACTTGTTCTTCTAACAAGCATCCACATGTTAGCTTTGATTATCTTCCATAATCACAGCTATGAGAACCACTGCTTGAACCATTCAAGAAGCATAACATGTGCTAGTCTGTCCGAATTAACAATGCCCTATCTTGTTAATTCTATGACTAGGGATATTTAGATATTAACACATTTGCATGCAATAGACATCTCATATAATGAACACTTTCATGATTGCCTTTGCACTGTGTTCATAATATCTAGGACTTCATCTGCATACAAACTCATGTATTTAAACATAAAATTAATAAATGAATGATGCCTTTTATTAAGAATATAAACTCATACATATGAAATACATCCCTATTACATGGGCTCTAGGACATACTCTCTAATAAAATTATGACTTTCTTCACTGCCATTTACGCTCACCCGACTCCATCTGTCCGAGGTAAACTTTGGTCTCTTCTCTAATATCTTAACTCCCACATATATGATCTTTGGACCTTAATTAGAGATTTTAATGCCATTCTCTCTATAAATGAGAGGCGCAGTGGTTCCTCTAAAAGAACAGGTGTTTGTCGACACTTTTTAGATTGAGCTTTTAATTCTAACCTCTTAGACGTTGACTGTAAAGGGCCAGACTTTACGTAGAAAAGAGGTAGTTTACAAGAGAGCCTTGATAGAGGCTTTTGTAATAACTTTTGGCACCTAACATTTCTCAAAGGTTATATCCATCATTTTCCCAGAATCTCGTCATATTATTGCCCTCTTCTCATGAGGTTTTCTAACTATTATCCTCAAAAAAGGAATCGACCCTTCAAATTTCTCCGTGCTTGGCTTTCTCATACAGAGTTTCAATCCTTTATGGGGTCAAATTGGAAGGTTGACATGAATTTTATAGATTCAGTGGACTCTTTTACTAAGAAGCTTCAGCAATGGAATTCCTCCACCTTTGGCAACATTTTCAAATAGAAAAAAGACTCTCATGGCTCGTATTGCTGGTATCCAGCATGTTTTTACATATAAAAACTTTGCCTCTTTAAAAAGATTGGAACACAATCTTAAACATGAGTTGGACCTCATTTTCCTTCGTGAATAGCTACTTTGGTTTCAAAAATCCCATGGTGATTGGATCATGCAAGGGGAAAAAAACTTCTTTTTCCATGCCAGAACTATAAGACTGAGGAAGCATAATCGCATTGAAATCCTTCAAGATGATGGAGGAAATTGGCAAGTGGATCTAGGTACCTTTCGACACATGGCTGTTAATTTTTTTTCAAATTTATACACTGATGACTGCCCTTCTCGGCCTTCTTACCCTCTTAAGGGATTTTCCCCTATAAAGAATATTAGTTCCATGGCTTGTCTGATGACTTTACTAATAAGGAAATACACTCCACTCTCTTAGTATGAAACCATAAAAATCTCCTAGTTGTGATGGGCTTCATGTTGGTTTCTTTCAAACCCAATGGCATATTATTGGGCTTGATGTTTGTAATGAAGTTCGGAGGGTTGTGAGTGGTGGTCAAATGGATAGTTCTATGAAGAAGACTTTCCTTTGTCTTATTCGTAAGGTGGAGGTTCCCAAACGCAGGTCTCAGTTTCACCCAATAGCTTTTGCACTGTTATGTATAAAATCATCACTAAGACTATTACGAATAGACCAAAGAGGATCATGCCTTATTTGGTTGGCCTTACCCAAACAAGCTTTGTCCCTATAAGGCATATTATAGAAAGTGTTGTTATAATGCAAGAAGTTATTCACTAAATGAAGGCCATGAAAGGCAAGGCTGGCTTCATGGTTATTAGGGTGGATCTTGAGAAGGCTTACGATAGGATCAGTTGGGCCTTTTTACAAGATACTCTTCAGGATATGGGTATTCATGCTCCCTTTGTTAAGGTGATTATGGAATGTGTCCATTCATGTTCCATGCAGCTTCTTTGGAATGGGGACTTGTCGGAGGGTTTTATTCCTATTAAAGGCTTGAGACAAGGTTATCCACTTTCTCCCTAATTATTTGTGCTTTGCATGGGGAGGCTAGCTCATGTATCTCTGAGGCTATCAGAAATAAGTGGTGGCAACCCATTTGTCCATCTAGGGACGGTCCACCTTTAACTCACCATTTTTTTTACATATGACTTAATTCTTTTTGCCAAGGCTGATATCTCTCAAGTCCATGTTATTAATGCTATGCTAAAGTGCTTAATTTTGTGATAGTTCTGGCCAGAAAATATACCCCAAAAAACCAACATGTATTTCTCTAAAAATGTTTCTATTCATACAGTTCTGAGCTAAGTCATAAGCTTAGCTTCAAGGAGAACGATCTAGGAAAATATCTTGGGATGCCCTTGTTACACACTAGAGTGACTCAAAAATTGTATAGTTATATCTTTGATCTCATGAAAAATAAAATTAATGCTTGGAATTCCTCTCATATCTCTATTGTAGGGCATATTACTTTAGCTACTGCTGTGCTTTCAACCATGCCAGCCTATGTAATGCAAGCTTCTATCATTCCATCCACTTTATGTTAAGATTTTGAGAGAATTACTCGGTGCTTGTAACACCCTAATCCACTAACCATGGATAGTTATCAATCATCATCATAATCCTATTAAAGACTAGGAAATAATAATAATAATAATAATAATAATAATAATAATAATACAGGCCATTATTACATTCCATAATAAAATAATAAAGCTTATCGATAAATAATCATAACATAAAGGGCCTTCAGGTATCCTGAATTCTTCAAGGCAACTGCATTTTGCCCGATCCTCTAGAGCTTAACTTGAACCTACATGGATAAACTAACTCGTGCTAAGCTATAAATATAACCTCTTTTCTCAATTCATCAAATTCGTGTATAGAAGTTTCATCAATCACATAGGAGTCTATTATATGCTTCATTTCCTAAATAACATTCTTAGGAGAGTCTTCAACTTTATTAATGGGTATCATGTTTAGAATAATTTATCGCGTTATGAAACTCATCTTATTCCTAAATGCTTAGCCATTCATCACTATCTCCATCATCTTACCCTTTTCCTTTATTACCTTAGCATAAATCATGCATCTTATAATCCTTTTAATCAATAGGTTAAACATCATAGTTATTAATGGTATAACATTTCCACTTATTGCATTAAATCACCTTGTTCACCTAAAATAGGCATTCGATGTTAATTCATAGTATAAGGGTGTGCTTAAGTCATATAACATCTAAAAGTAGTCCTGGTAGGCGTAATTACTTCACATATATCATACAATTCTCATATAAGATTCATAAACTTTACATCCTTCATGTTATCTTAGCATGGTAACCTGAGTCTCTTACAAGCATCATTCGATGTCATACATTGCACTTGGTTAAATGAAGGTTATCATTAAAAGTCTACCTGTGTGTAAACATTTATATATAAATAAACAGATTGACAGGATAGTAGGTGATCATAAAGAACAAGCATTACATATCAAGATTATAAGACAAAGTCTCAATGTCACATGTATGCATTTTATAAACAGAGTACATGAAACTTAATACACATGTTATAGTTCATATAACTTCTAGTACAATAGTGTGCTTTAGGGTTCATATCATCTCTGTGGAATCCCATCAGTGGAACCATCTCATACATACAGGAATCTTCTTTAATTGAAGTGAGACATTTCAACCATGTATCACAAAGCATAACATTTCATTTCATAAGACAGTTTATAGTTAAAAGAATTTAAGACAATCATTCAATAGGTCATTCCTCATGCTTACATCACATAAAATAGAGCAATCCATGCATGTTTTACTTTATCTTGTGTACAATTTATCATCTTTAATAGCCTACCTAAGTACTAGTTCAAAAGGTCGATAACGGAAGCAATGGATACCTGAAGGTATCAAACTATGGATATCCGAAGATATCAAACAATGGACCCAAACAGGGTCTAGCAATGGTTCCAGCAAGGAACAAACAATAGACCCAAACGGGATCGAGCAATGATTCCAGTAAGGAACAAACAGGGTCAACTAATGGTTCCATTAAGGAACAAGACCCAAACGGGGTCAACTATGGCAGCTGCGACTGTATCCCTCTAGGCATGCCTATCTAATCCACAACTAAACTAAGACCTGCAGGCTTAACTTTTTAAGACATCTTTGATTAACATATTCTTCTTTACTTAGCACATCATTCGACTTAAAGCCACTTTTCATAGGAAAAAATGCATATCATTCCTTTCATCAAAGAATACATCAATCTTTGGTTCAACATAGTTTTCTTTACTTAATGCAACATATTTGCTTAAGGCCATCATTCACATAAGAGTGCACATTATTCTCATCATTCTTCAAACATTGAGCTCTAGGCTACAATACACATGTAGGCGCTAATGATCATATAGTTGCATCACTTTCTTTCATTCATATCATGATGATTTCAGGTTTAGATAAATAACAATAATATGAAATCTTTCATAACTAGCATTGCACGTGCCCTTATGTACATATACACATATATGCAGCTTAAATCATGAAAATATAAGTTTACATTTCTTATATCAACTATAGTACTTACATACCTCATGGACAGTTTTTGATGACGTACCTTGTTACTGCTTGCCATGAATAACTGTATATTTTCATAATTATTCACATTGTGACATAAATATATATAGCAAAAATCATGCATTTATGGTCCATATACTAAAATAATAAATGAGTTATCTTACAACTTAAGGTCAATACATGTTCACATTCAATCACTTGATTCTCTTTTAGGGTCTATCAGATTATAGACAATAGGTTATACACCTTAACATTTTAAGATATATATATATATATATATATATACACTTCAATCGTCTTACTTGCATTTTCATCTTGTGACATTTTATGCTTATTTTAGGTAGTGTGATCATGTCATCTTAGTCATTAATACACTACGGATGTTCTTGTGCTAATCATATTGTATTATAGGCATGAACAAACAATGAGCAGATTATTACACATTATTGCTAATCATTAATTCTTCTTGTGACCTGGAGTATAACCAAGCTTCTATGATTTCATAATTTAACATAGCATGTGATGTTCCCTTTCTTTTAACTCGGACATGCGACCTTACGACTATTCTCTTGTTATCACTAGGTTAAATCATAGTATTTGGACATAACCCTTCCTTGACCTAGTGCATACCTTATATTGATTTTATAAGACACATTGCATAACATATCATTTAAGTTACTATATTGCCTCATGTTGTTCTCAGTTTGATGCTCATTAGGCCTTATCATACCTTGTTGCATCATAATTCATATTAACTTTGCCATGCGCAAGCCCCTCTAATTTAGAGTTCAAGTGAACCATCATTACTTAACTCAATGTGCTTGATTACTTTAAGCTTCGCACTCTCTATATATGTGGAGGTTCCTCAATTAAGTGATCATGCTTTATGCACCTTTGGGTAACTCATAGCTTAATTCAATCTTTATCTTATTATAATAGCTTTTTATGTCTTTTAATTTCTATAATCATTCATGCTATAATCATGTCTTTCTGAATCATATATTTAGAAACTCTAGCATTGGAACTAACTTTCATAATCTATTACTCCCTCAGTAATCAAATAACATATCAATCTTCATTTAATAAATATTTACCATCACTCATACTGACTACTAGGCCAATTATCTCTAATCTTGCTCTCTTCAGGATCTTATGGACCATATAATATTGTGTTCAATATCTAATTACGTGGCTTAAACCTTGGGGTGAGAATATACTCGAATAAGTGAAAGAGTACATATGAAGCATGGTTGGTCAAGCATTTCATACAGATAAAGAAGGGTTGGCCGTGTATTTCGATGGAGAAACCGATGAGTGGCCGTGTGTTTTGGGGAAGAACCAACACACGTGGCCGTGTGTTTTGAAGAAGAACCAGAGATGTGGTCGTGTGTTTCCAAGAAGCAACCCACACTTGGCCATGTGTAAGAAACGAAGTAAACATGCGTGGCCATGTGTTTTGAAGAAGCAACACACACGTGGTCGTGTGTTTCCAAGAAGAAACATGGTGAGTGGCCACACGTTTTTCATGAAGAAGGAGTGCATGGCCGCGTGTAGGGAAGAAAGCAAACATGCGTGGCCATGCATGGTGAAGAAGAAAATCACACGTGGTCGTGCATTGTGAAGAAGCAAATCCCGATTATGCAGACATGAAATTTAATCCCAAATCTCACCTTTCAACTTACTTAAATGATCATTCAAGCTTCTAATCATGTTATAATTATCAACACCTACTAGATTAACCCTTAATCTTACAAAGAAAACCCATACAACATGAGAAGGAAAACATACCCAGTAACTATTCCAAACAAATCTCGTACCTAACATTGAAGCCTCCCTCACTTTACTTGATCCATGCCTTTTTACTCTTGATTCCCTTCTTCTCCTTATACATGGAGATAACATACATGATATATCATCTCTCTATACATCCTTAGTTCCATTAAATCAAACATAAATAAGAGATCCATGAGAGGAAAACAATACCTTCATAAGGTTGAAACACTAAAACCCTAGGTTCCTCTTCTTCATCCCGTAACCAAAGAGTGAGTGAGAGAGAGAGAGAGAGAGAGAGAGAACTCTCTTGCCTTAGCCAATCTCCACATCCAAATCCCCAAGGGTTCCTTTTTCAAGAAGCTAAATACAAGAGTTAGTGGGTAAATATCACGACTCGTGAAGAAAAGGCAGTGTGTTGAGGAATCAATATTCACGACTCGGCATGAATATCACGACTCATGAAAGAAAGAGGGAGAGACAAAAATGGAAATCCTCACGAGTCGGTATCTCCTTCACGACTCGTGAGCCCTGCGCCTCTGTAACACTTGTGAAGATGTTCACGAGTCGTGAGTCTGATCACGAATGAATGGATGAAGCCTCTGTATGACACGTGAAGATGTTCACGACTAGTGAGCCTGGCTCACGACTCAATAAAGAAAGCTTCTGTAACACTCGTGAACCCAATCACGACTAGTGATTCACTCGTGAACTAATGTATTGCTCTGCAAAAATTAAACATCTTGATCCAAAAATTAAAGCAACAAAGAAAAATAAGCTAAGGAACATAAAATGTAGCCTACAATCAAACCATAAAATAAATAAATTCAATCTAAAAGAAAACTAAGGAAAGACAAAAATTATATTAGGATTATGTAAAAGAAGAATTCATCAAAGAAACTTTATGAGTAGGAACCAATGCATCACCAATGAAATAAGGCTTTAATCTATATCCATTAACCTTAAAAACCTCCCCTTTATCATTAGCAATATCAACAGCCCCATAAGTAAAAACTTGAACAACTTTGAAAGGTCCCGACCATCTAGACTTTAATTTACCAGGAAATAGCTTCAATCTAGAATTATACAACAAAACCATGTCACCAACTTGAAATTCTTTCTTTAGTACATGTTTATCATGCTATGATTTAGTTCGTTCTTTATATAACTTTGCATTTTCATAGGCATTCATACGAAGTTCCTCTAACTTTTGTAATTGAAGCAATCTCTTCCTACCAACTTGTTGCATATCAAAATTTAGCACCCTAGTTGCCCAATAAGCTTTATGCTCAATCTCAACCGGCAAATGACAAGACTTACCATAGACCAATTGATAAGGTGTAAGACCTATAGGAGTTTTGAAAGCTGTTCTATATGCCCAAAGAGCATCATCTAACTTAAGTGCCCAATCTTTTCTTAACCTAGAGACAGTTTTCTCTAAAATCCACTTAAGCTCTCTATTGCTAATCTCAACTTGTCCACTAGTTTGGGGATGATAAGGTGTAGCAATTTTATGAGTCACATTATATTTTTTCAATAAGTGCTCTATAACTTTATTGCAAAAATGAGACCCACCATCACTAACAATGGCCCTAGGTGTTCCAAATCTAGGAAATATAACCTTCTTAAGCATCTTCTTAACCACCTTGGCATCATTTGCAATGGTTGGGATTGCTTCCACCCACTTAGACACATAATCCATCATAACTAAAATATACCTATTCCCTAAAGAACTAGGAAATGGTCCCATAAAGTCCATACCCCAAACATCAAACAATTCAACTTCCAAAATACCTTGTAAAGGCATTTCATTCCTCCTAGACAAATTTCCCATTCTTTGACACTTATCACAACTAAGTACAAAGTCCTTAACATCCTTAAACAAAGTAGGCCACCAAAATCCAGCTTGTAAAACCTTAGAAGCTGTCTTAGAAACCCCAAAGTGACCACCTACAGCATAAGAATGACAATGAGCTAATACTTCACTAACTTCTTCATTAGGAATACACCTCCGAATCAATCCATCAGCACACCTCCTATATAATAAAGGCTCTTCCCAATAATAAAACTTCACATCATGAAGGAATTTCTTCCTTTGCCTATAATCTAAACCATAAGGAAGCATTCCACTCACTAGGTAGTTTGCTATATCAGCAAACCAAGGAGTTTCCTTGGAAACTACACTAAAAAGATGTTTCCCATGAAAAGCTTCATCAATAGGTACCCCATCATCATTATCTTGCAAAACACATTGGGTCAACCTAGATAAATGGTCCGCAACTAAATTCTCCTTCCCCTTTTTATCTCTTATCTCCCAATCAAACTCTTGCAACATTAAAATCCATCTTAATAACCTAGGCTTAGCATCTTTCTTACCCAAAAGGTACTTAAGGGCAGCATGATCAGAATAAACAATGACTTTTTGCCCTACAAGATAAGCTCTAAATTTATCAAAAGCATACACAATAGCCAAGAGTTCTTTTTCAGTTGTAGAGTAATTAATTTGGGCATTATCTAGTAACTTACTAGCATAATAAATAACAGAAGGCTTTCCATCAATTCTTTGTCCTAAAACAGCCCCAACCGCATAATTACTAGCATCACACATCAATTCAAAAGGTTGATCCCAATTTGGTGGTTGCAACACCGGTGAAGTGACAAGAGCATGTTTAAGAGTTTCAAAAGATTTAAGACATGCCTCATCAAAATGAGCAGCCATCTAAGTAGCAAAAGTAAGAAACCACTCAACCCATCTAAGTAGCAAAAGTAAGAAAAATTAGCCAATCTTTCAATAACTTGATCAATAAAAGGTAAAGGAAAATGATCCTTTCTAGTAGCCTTATTTAACTTCCTATAGTCCACACACATACGCCAACCTGTGATAGTCCTAGTAGGAATTAAATCATTGTTATCATTACGAATTACAGTCAAACCACCCTTCTTAGGGACAACTTGAATTGGGCTCACCCACTTACTATCACTTATAGAATAAATTATGCCATTATCAAGCAATTTAATTATTTCTTTCCTCACAACCTCTTTAAGAGTTGGATTAAGCCTTCTTTGACCTTCAATAGAGGGCTTAGAATCCTCCTCCAATAAAATTCTATGCATGCAAACCTTAGGTGCAATCCCTTTTAAATCATTAATTGAATATCCCATGGCATTTCGATGAGCAAGTAAAATACCACGTAAAGCATCCACATCATGCTTAGCAATTGATGAATTAACAATGAAAGGCAATTTAGAATTTGCATCTAGAAATTCGTACCTTAAGCTTGTTGGTAGTGGCTTGAGTTCAAGCTTGATTTCCTCCTTAGATATCTTTGATGACATATCCTCTTCCTTTCTCAAAGACTCAAACTTTGAGAATTTTCCTTGGAAAGGATATGAGGCAACTTGCAAAACTTTATCACAACTCTCATTGAAAGAATAAGGTGCAATAGGGTTTTGACTTACACAATCATGCACAACACTATCAACACACTCATCAAGAATATCATAAGAATCAATTCTATTTACCACCTCTATTGGTGAAGATTTAATCATGCCAAAAACATTAAACTCAATTTTTTCACCATTAACCTCAAGAGATATTTTACCATTTTTCATATCAAAAACAGCCCCAGCAGTAATTAAGAAAGGCCTACCAAACAAAATAGGAATTTCAGGATCTTCATCCATTTCTAACACAACAAAATCAGCAAGAATCACAAATTTACCCACTTTGGTTGGAACATTTTCTAATATGCCTATAGGATGTGAAATAGATTTATTCGCCATTGATAAGCACATATTAGTAGGCTTTAACTCACCTAAATCAAGCTTTTTATAAATTGAGAAAGGCATAAGACTCACACTAGCACCCATATCACATAGGGCCTTATTAAAATATGTACCACCTATAACACAAGGAACCGTAAAACAACTCGGATCCTTTAGCTTAGGTGGATATTTAGAAAACATAGCCTTAGACTCTTCTACCAAAGAAACATAACCATAATCTTCAAGCTTACCCTTGTGACTCACAATTTCTTTTAAAAATTTTGCCCATGAAGGCATATCCTTAATGGCATCCACAAAAGGTATAGTTATAGTAAGTTCTTTCAAATAATTTAAAAACTTGCCAAATTGCTTATCAAGATTTCTTCTAATAAGTCTTTGAGGGAATGGCAAAACATTCAAATTAACTTTAGGTCCATCTTCCCTAGATGAGGTTATCTTTTCCCTAGGTTCATCAAGCTTATTATTATTTTCACTTGCATCCACAACATGATCATCATTCACAATAAGATTCTCATCACTTTTACTATTACTCTCAATCTTTTTTCCACTGCTTAACATAATGGATTGAACCGATTCATGAGGCAAAAACTCAGGTTGACTTGGTAACTTGCCTAAAGGTTTAGCACTAGAAGTGGCTTGTTGAGCCAATTGGTTTTCAAGCATCTTATTATGAGTGACAAGTTGATCAATTTTAGTGTTTATTTGCCTAAATTGTTCCTCATTTTGCTTGTTAGTTGTCATTTGATGATTAACAAATTGCTCCATCAAATTCTTTAAATGGGATTTAGGTTGTTGGGAGTTAAAAGGTTGCTTATTTGGAAAAGGTGATGGGTTAGGTAACTTGTTCATATGATTGTGATTATTATTATTAGGAGGGTTCAATTGGGCATTTTGGTTAGACCAAGAAAAATCGGGATGTGTTCTCCATTGTGGGTTATAATAATTAGAATTTTAACCCATCCTTTGGTTATAGTTCCCTTGAACAAAATTTACATCCTCACTAGACCCCTCACTACAATTAACATACATATGAGGTCCACCACATTTCTCACATACATGACTAACATTTTCAACATTGGAGTGAGAATTACTTACCATTTTTGTCAAAGCTTCTACCTTAGCCGTCAAAAGATTAATGGAATCCAATTCCAAAAACCCCTTAGCCTTCGCCATAGTGGGTTCTTCTCCCATGTAGCCTTGTGAAGCTAACTCTTCCAACAAAGTTTCAGCTTCCTTAGCAGTCTTCTCCAACCATTTACCACCTGAAGCAGCATTAACAATATTTCTATTTTCCTTCATTAACCCATTGTAAAAGATTTGAGGAATCATCCAATCCGGCAAGCCATGATGAGGACATTGCCTTTAGAGTTCCTTAAACCTTTCCCAAGAGGTATAAATGGTTTCATTAGGCAATTGTTTAAATGTAGATATTTGATTTCTAAATTTTGCCGTTTTATGTGGTGGAAAATACTTATGAAGAAAAGTTTGTTTTAATTGGTCCCATGTAGTAATTGTCTCACTAGGTATACTAGCAAGCCAAATTTGAGCCTTTTCTTTTAAAGAAAACGGAAATAACCTAAGTCTAATGACATCATTACTTACTCCATTAATTTTAAATGTAGCACACACATTAAGAAAAGTAAGGATATGAGCATAAGGGTCTTCCCCTTGCAAACCTCCAAATTGGTTATTTTGCACCATTTGAATGACAGCCGGCTTGATCTCGAAATTATTATTAGCAATAGCCGGTGCCACTATTCCTTCAAAACTTTCCAAAATATTTGGCATCGCAAAATCACCAAGAGTTCTCCTTTCTTCACCCGCCATAATTGGAAAATTATGACCTTCCTCCAATTTAACACTTGGTTCTCCTTCTACTTGCAAACTAAATTCCTCTTGTAGCTTCCTTTTAAGTTCCCTACACAAATCAAAACAAAATACTTTTAGTCTAAAACTATTGCAGAAAACTCTAATACTAAAACAAACAAAATGCAATATAAGAATTCATACATCAAAATAACTAATATATAACATACAATCCTAAAACATCCACTCTTTTGTATCAATCAATAAAAAATCATTTTGAACCGTTCCCCGGCAACGGCGCCAAAATCTGATGGGGATTTATTTGAACCCTTAGTCTCACTAGACTGCATATAGAGCGAGTAGCGTATCGTTCCAAAGGGAACGGGGTAATTTTATATTGAAATAACGACAAGTAAATGGATAGGTAACAATTTCATTTAAAATCATGCAATTAATGTAATTACTAAACTACTTAAAATATATTAAGTTAATTTTGAATAATAGATTACTTAAAAGATAAGATGGGCATACATTATAACCAAATAAAACAAGTTCATCTTTGAATTAATTAACAATTGTATGAATGGTATGAATGGAGAATTTAGCCAAGATTCTTTAAAGCAATTCTCATTGTCAATAAAGATTATTCTTACTTAGAGTCTATAAGATTTCTCATGTCATTATAAAGATAAATAAAAACCATGAAGTTCTATGCTAATTCTTTAACCCCTTAAAGTGAATTCCTTATCTCTAAGTGAATTCAATGCTTTAAGTAAATTCATTTAACTTTCCATCAAATAATTCCAACTCTCATTGTGAATTAAATGACTAAGATACTTAATATGGTGATCAAGCATACTAAGCAAATCAAAGCACTTAAACAAACTTAAATCATACTTCATACATAAAGAAAATAAACATTCAATAAACAAAGATAAGTAGATGAATAACAACTTAAATTAAATAGTTATAATGTATCAAAGAACTTAGCCATAAACCAAATTACAATAAAGATGAAATAAGAGACAAGAAAGCATCACTCCCCAGGGTTTACTTTCTATTTAAACCTTCTGATAAATCTCTTATTCCTTTGGCTTTGCTCTTTGGTCATCCTTTAAAACTAAGTAAACAGAAAATTCAAAACAACTACAAATGTTCTTAAAAAACAGTAAAAATGTTCTTTTTTTTTATCCTTCAGATGTTGTTCTCCCATCTATTTATATGTATCTTCTCTACAGATATGTCCCTTAACAAGTCACGAAAGATTGCTTCTGAAAGGACACTTTGTTTGGCTGAAAAATCAGGTGCAGAAGACACATCGTTTGGAAAACAGCGTCTTGTCCGACTCGTGACTGCCTTCACGAGTCGTGATTTCCTTGAGACATTCTGAAGTCGTGCCCCATCACGAGTCGTGAGCCTCCTCACTACTCGTGAATCTGCTGCCTAGTCGTGATCTCTATCCTGCTCTCCTTACCGAGTCGTGACTCCCTCACGACTCGTGAACTTTTGCTGGGTCTCGTGAATTTCTTTCTTCTTCACTCCTTCTCCACTCGTGATGCTCTTCACTACTCGTGAGCCACTTCTAAATTTCACCATCTTCTTCCTTTTCTTCTCACTTCACCAATTTCTACCTAAAAACAACATAAACACATAAATGGGACATAAACACATAAAAACACATATAATATTACATACTTATTACATAAATAAGAGAAAAACACACATAAAAACATAGACATTTTACTTGCCATCAAAGACAACGATGCCATTTTCAATAGTCTTGTTACGATATGGATTCTAGCTCAACTTTCTATTATGGTAGGACTTCCTATTATGGCAGGACTTTTTTCTCAGCGGGACTCCTATGGCCCCTAGGATTCCTAACTGGAGTAGGAAACTTATCACTATAAATAGCCAAGATCATTAGGTATTTATCTCTTTTAGCCATTTTTTACTAAAAATCATCCTTTTGCTATTTATTGACTTAACCATCAAAGAATCCTCTCACCGAATTTCGCAGGAGTTTTAATTGTTTTTAGAAACCTTTGGAGCAGCAATTAGGTCAAACAACCTGATAGCAATTAGGTAATTTTTGAACTATTATCAGATGCCATTAATAAGTCGTGTATCTAAATTTGTTCTAATATTGATCTTTCGGGCATGTGGAGAATTAATACACCAAATTAACTAATTTTGTCTAAAGTCATATAAAATTGTTTTGGTTGGGTAATTAATTAAATTATGTATTTAGTGTTTACGCTTCGGTGTAGTTGTATTTTTTTTTCATATGCTGCTGAAGTTGCACTAATATTTTTTTGTTTTATTGTAGATTTTGAATTCTCTAACTCTTGAGATTTTTCTTTTTCCTTTGAACTATTTTTTAAATCTTTAAAATTTTAGATCTAAAATCATAAAAAAAGCAAATAAAATAAAAAATTATTGTGGAAATTTTTTCTTTTTTTTTTCTCAGCATATGTATATATTGTATTCACTTACTGTAAATTGAATACATTATTTTCCATATTGAACTCAAATTCAATCTTATTTTTAATTGAAATTAAATTTTTAAACTTAATTTATATTGGATTTAATCGGTACTATTCAAATTAAAATCAAATTCGATTTTAATCAATTTCAATAGCCAAATTTTATTTAATTAATTCAACTATTCAATTCTTTTGAATTTGGATTTCAATTGAATTTAATTAAAATTGGCCATTGGAGAATTAATCTGAGAACCAAGGATGGCATCAATAAGTCTTGTATCTAAATTTATTCTAATATTGATCTTTCGAGCATGTGGAAAATTAATACACCAAATTAACTAATTTTGGCTAAAGTCACATAAAATTGTTTTGGTTCAGTAATTAATTAAATTATGTATTCAGTATTTACACTTTAGTGTAGTTATTGTATTTTTTTCATATGTTGCTCAAGTTGCACTAATATTTTTTTTAATTGTAGATTTTAAATTCTCTAACTCTTAAGCTTTTTATTCTTTGAAATATTGTTTAAATCTTTAAAATTTCATATCTAAATTCTTAATTAGCGTCAACCACAAAATTGTCAATCAACTCATGTAAATGTGTGAATATTGAAATTATATTTATAGAGATAGACAATTATATTTCTCATTTTGTAAGCATATTTTTTATTAGAAAAATTAAATACTTTTTTTCAAAATGAATAAAATTTATTAAAGAAAATAATAGATTCTTAAGATAGTGCAAAAAAAGCTTTGATAGTATAGCATTTTTAAAAAAAAAAAAGTAAAAGCATTACTTTGATAAATTCACATTGAAAATTTAAAATTAGATTACTTAGTGGATAGAAAGATCATTTAATAAATTAAAAAAATTGAAATAAAAATTAATGTTCTAATAATTAAATAATTGTATACACTTTGTACAAAGTGAATACATTGGATTCAGTTTTGCCCAAACTGAATACACCGTATTCACTTTTGCCCAAACTATATACATCATATTCACTTTTGTCCAAATTGAATACCTATTCACTTTGCCCAAACTGAATACATTGCATTCACTTTTGCTCAAGACTAATGCAAAGATTTACAGTTCTTTAACTCTCAAAAACAGTAAAAAATTCAAAAAACTTAATTTCTTGTATTTATATCTCATGTTATAACTTTTATATGATCGTTATACTCCAATATTAATGTCAAGAAATAGAACTTTGTGAGATACTCACAATTAATTACAAAATATCTCTTTAAATATCACAATAATGCCAAATTTAGTTCTTGAAATTTGTTAAGAATGCTAATTAAGTTTCAATTCTTAGCTGAAAATAATGAAGCTATAATGGGAACTCCTAAATAAGGGCTTGTGAATCATCCCTAGCAGAGCAATTGTGTCAATAACTACATTACAATCCTGCACATTCATATCCAACCTTTCATTTCTTATATATCCATGAATCTTTTCACCCTTTTTAAAAGACTTAATTGCGAACAAGTAGAAAGAGGACCTATTTCATTAGGCTTAAAACCCATTATCTCCATTCTTTTAAACAAAGCCAAAGCCTCAGTAGGTATGTTCCCTTGAGCAAAAACATATATTAAAGCACTCCAATATGCAATATCCCTAAAAAACATTCCATCAAACACCTTTTGTACACTATTAAGATCGTCAACTTTTGCATATAAATCTAACAAAGTAGTGCCCAACAAAGCTCAGTAATAAGCCCTTTACATACAATATGAGAATGTAATTGTAGAGACTCAGAGGAAGCTAAAACGCGAGCATAAGCTTTCAAAAAAAACAAGCAAGTAAGAGCATCCACTTTGTTCGATCCACACACTATAGTTTTATACCACAAAAAGGCATTAATAGGGGAAGGGGTAAGGATTTGCAAAAAAGTGTTTATAGCGAAGGAGAGGCTATCAAGAGAGAGAGCGTGGTATAGTAGGAGAACGTATATCCAAGATCACAACTTTACTGTTATCCATTAATATAGTAGCCATGTACCTCAAATCCTGCTTGTTCCAAGCTAAGCGGAGCAAAGGGGTATCGGCTAAGGGCTATCATATATGATGGTAGAGTGCTCTTTATCCCTCAAATCAAAAATTCTCACAGACCCATCAGTATAAACTAAAGTAAAAACCCTTGCTTGATCCCAAGTAATGTCATAAACCTCTTTATCACAAGCAATTAACTCAATTTCAATATAACCCTTTTCAATATCCCAAATTGTACCAATAGTATTAATGCTACATGTCCCAATTCTCTTATTCTTTACTTCATTCCAATCAAAAGAAATCAAAGGAGCATAAAACTCACTTGTTATGTTATTATTAAGTACTAAAACGGGTTCCACGAAGCTTTTATGGACCTCCTAGAGGCAAAAATAGTCACTGAATGAGGCAAGTACGTCCAACGACTTATGGCTCGAGGTAGCGGCAGGATGGAACATAAGCTTGGTGGGTGGGTATGGGTGGTCAAAGGAAAGAGATGGGTGGGTTTTTTGAAAAAGGGTTTTGATATCAAATGAAAGAATGCCTATGTGGTTGTTGTATTCTTCGACGAATTTGTTGACTACCATGCAATGGTGATTAGGGCAGGAAATAGCTACAAAGGAAGAGGAGAAAGCTATGGCATAGAGAGGGTATGCAAGTCATAGGTAATGGAATTTTCAGATTTGAGGTCAAATTCTTGGGTTGAAGTTTCCATATTTGATAAAGAGAAATGTGGTGACTTTTGTTTAGGTTTATGGGTAATGAATTTTTTTTCAGAGAAGTATTTGTTTTTCGAGAATTTTTTTAGTTTTCTACTAAGAAGGGAAAGGAATGGAAAGTCAATATTGTATTCAGTTTGGGCCAAACTAAATACATTATATTCACTTTGCACAAAATGTATACATTTTTATTTTATAATTAGATTTTTAAATTATTTTAATATAAATTAAGTCTAAATAAATATTTTATTGAAAATAAAAAATAATCAAAGAACTTTATATTTGCTAAAGTAATTATTATGATTTTATTTTATTTCTCAAAATTGCATGAATATGTGTATAATAAAAAATAAGTAATTACTAATTAAAAAAGCAATTAAAATTGAGTGATTAAATATAAAGAATCAAGGTTTATTAAAAAAAATTGAGTAATTAATCGTTGTAATATAATTAACCATAATTAAAGTCTGTACCATGAAATTTTCCTTAATTTGTGTGATGTTCACCAAATTAGCATCAGATTTATTCTTGAAGACATGCTTTTAGTGCTCATGACCGGATCAAGGCTCTTTTAAGTCGTGAAAATCAAGCACTTCGCAATGGGTAAGGATTCAACCTAATATGTAAAGCCTTGATCCTCAAAAAGGCATGAGACAACGTCTCTAGGTATCCTTATCCATTTGCTAACAACTAACCAATAAGGCATCTGCTAATCATCACAAGGCATGTATTATAGAGTTGCCACCCAATAGAACATTAAGAAAGTGATATATTACCTCATAAAGCCAAAACCAACGATAGTCTGGACTTCACCCCTACTTACATACTTAATTGATACTTATATAAATGACTGCTTATAGCCAACTATTTCAATCCTCTTTCCACATGCTACGAGGTAAAAAGGTTAAATAACACACTACAAGCACATAGAAAGTGATAAATCATAGGCGATACTTAAATAAATCATACCTAAATTGTAGCATTTTTTTTAAATAAGGACTTTGGTCCTTTCATGCATGTTTACATAGAAGTTAAATTTCGAGGGCATTTTGGATTAAAAAAATGAAGGCATTTGACCCACACACGCAGCTTTGGGAAAAGAATTATTTTTGGTCAATTCAAGGTAAAAAGGATTGTTTTGTGTGTTAAAATAAATTCTTAATTTTATATGTTATTAAACTGGTATAAAACCATTTAATTAGTTTTCTAATTAATCATGCAAAAAAAAATAATTGGACAAAACGGTATAAAAGAATAATAAAGCAATAAAAGACATGTATAAATCATGTTGTAAATTATTTTGGGAACTTTGGTTCCCCATGCATATTTTATAAATATTTATTTGTGACTTTGAAGTTAGAAAAATGGGCATTGACTCGATTATAAATCATTGATTAATTAAATAGAAAACACTTAGTGTGAGATTTTCCTTAATTATCGTGCCAAAAACACCTTTTTTACTAGCTATTATAAATTATCAAGCGAAAATAAAATAAATAATAGAATACAAAATAAATAAATGAATAATAGAATAAACCTAAAAACTCGACGTTGAGCCAATTAGGCCCACCCTTTGATTCTCAATTCTCCATGCAAACTCACGACGTATTTTTCCCAGGAAAAAATAAAAAAAAACATTAATTAGACAATATATCTCGATTGATAAAAAAAAATTAAATAAGGTAACAAGAAAAATAAAATAATTAAAAGATAGAAAAAAAGAAAGAAAATAAGGCAAGAAACTAAAAAATAAAGACAAACATTTTAACAATGGAAAGGGGATAGAGTGAGTCACAAACTCACTCAGGAAGTAAGAAAGCAAGTCACGGCCTTGAGTAGGCTGAGTCATGGCCCATTCCAGCGAGTCACGATCCATTCAAAGGTGAGTTACGATGAGTCAAGAGCGACTCACGACGTAAGTATAAGGCCCCAATTATGACCCTAGCAGAAATGTATAGTTTATTGGTATTATAGTTAATTAATGATTAATTAAAGAGCAAAGTGTAATTACGTAATTGTTCATAGTGTAACATATATTATGTATGGGAATAGTTAAAGTATAATTATGAAATAGGGATGTAATTGAAGAGAAATAAGAGTTGGGATTAATTTCTAATAGAATAGGAATTAGTAGAGGTTGAGGTTAGTATGGTAAGCATTAAAAGGAGTAAATAAGAATTTTATATCCACTTACTTTCTCTGGAACCTTCACATGAATTAAAGAATGAGCAAAAAGTGGGTTGAATTTCTTGGTTAAATTGAGGAATTGCAGGTGTCGATTCTTCTTGGTAGAGGTGAGTCCTTTGGCCGAGGGAAAGACTCCCTCTCCTGAGGTTAGCACTCCCTCTATCGAGGGGAACACACCCTCAACCAAGGGGATGAGTTTGCTAGATGATTATTCTGATATGTCTCGGCTCCCTATTAATTACATAGAGTATGGTATGCATAATTCCTTAATTTGTAATGTTTTTTAGAGTTTAATCAAGTGATTTTAGAACAACTTAATAAAGAAAGTTGGGCATATTAAGCTTCCCATGTACATGAAGGTTTAAAGGCATCATATTGTAATACCATGATTTACATTGTTAGAATAATATGCACTGAACTAAAATAATATGTTTGAAGAATATGTATATGAGCAAATATGACTCATTGATATTGAAGTATGTTAGGAGATAATTAAATGGCTCTAAAGTAAATGTTAACAGCAAATGTGACATGCAGTGATTTATAAATATAAGAAAGGAATGGTAGCAATATAATCATCAATAGACCTAAATCAACATAACTTTATTTGTTACTTAAGATTGTATAAGTATGTGTGCGCCAACACCATTAAGCTATTTTATTGGTTGTAAACAATTCAAGTATGGTATGTTTAGAGATATTTGCTCATACATGAGACTGGATATATACATTTACATATGATGTATGTCTAGCTATTAAGGTAGTATGAATATATATGATTGGGTTTCAACCTTGGATTAGGAATAACATAAACTTTTGAACAACCTTATTGGTTGTAATATGCTGATCACATATGACTAGTATGCTAAATGAAAATGAACATGTAATGATGTGCTTAAGTATAAAGATGCATGGGAGACAGACATAGAAAACCGTAAAGGTATGTTCTTATGAAATGATAACATGCATTAATGATGTTCCATGCACTCATAGCTCATATGATTACATCTCACAAGCATAATATTATAGTGCTTGAGTAAATATGAATAGTATAAGCATATTTAACATGAGACTTTAAAATCATGTTGTATATCTTGAAGTAACATGTAAGTAGGTAGGCATGTATGTATCATTTGGATAAAGAAATTCAAGACCATTCAGGTGCCTGAATATTAGGCTATGGCTGTGCACATCTGCATCGAGGCATCTGTATAGATATGGATAAATTAGCGTATTTAGCAAAAATACATTATTGAACATTTAGCTACAATTATGAAGCTAAAGTCAACTATGGTCAAGGCATTATATTACGATACAATATAACAATAATTTTCTCAAACAATAAATTTAAGCGGCGTAATTGCTAAATTCTATATTGACAATATTAGAAATGAATCAAGATTGCAGCAAATTATCAAAATCAATGAATATAAGCTTCAATAGACTCACTCATATTGAACAATTTAACAATATTGATAGCTATAATTACACAGCTAGGCAAATTCAAATTTACTCAATTTGAATAACATGCTTGCTAGGCATTATAAAATAAAATGTACAGAAAAACATAAACATGCATTTTATTGCCAAAATCTAATTCATATTGAAGAACAACCCTATTACATAAAGATTTGATTTAATGCAGGCAATTCATGTCAATATTTTAAATACACATTGCACATTAACACAAAATGGCAAAATTCTTAGGGAAAATCGGGCAGCATAACGGCTAAGAGTTTGAAGCCTCCCTGCACAAAAAATGGTGCAAACAATGCCTACAACCAACCACAAGCATCTCATATACAATCCAACGCATTTCAACTATCAACAGTGAACATGTATATATTATCTGTGATCAGTTAAGCGCATAGTAATGCTACCAATTTGTAATTCAAGAATAAAGATTAAAATCTCACGTTTATCAATTATTTCAAATTCCCATGCATTGCTTATATATGCCAACATATAATTATTTATAATTATTGCCTTTACCTATAAAACTTCTAATAAACATGCTTTGATCCATTA
Organism: Excoecaria agallocha; assembly: GCA_037975025.1. Classification (NCBI taxonomy): domain Eukaryota; kingdom Viridiplantae; phylum Streptophyta; class Magnoliopsida; order Malpighiales; family Euphorbiaceae; genus Excoecaria; species Excoecaria agallocha. The sequence continues at coordinate 87,051,739 of CM075808.1, read as the reverse complement.
AATGATTAACTAGCATATTAACTAATGACTAAGGCAAAGCTAAGTGCAAATTTACTACTAAGGGCTACCACTAAATCTTATTTATTTTTGCTACATACATTTTTCCTCTCTTTTTTTGCTATTTTATATTATTATTTTTTTCTCTTTTTCTGTTTTCTCTCTACTACCTCTACTGCTTTTCTTTTTTTTTTACTTTATCTTAACCATTATTATTCGCCCTTTCTCATGCAATGTGATCTAATTTCTAAATTAGCCTAAATAACACTAACAACAAACAACAATTGGAAGAAAATAATACTTACAGTAAATGTAAAAAATTAACCAGCAAAATATGAAATTAAAAAAATAACACAAATTAGGCTTTAATTGAATAAACAGTCAGAGAAATGAAGTAAATAACATAAATAAACAATAAACCACAAGGAAAAATAAAGAAAAGTGGAGGAAACCAACCTTAAACCTTCAATGGAAAAATGGAATCCACAAAACAAAACTTGATAAAAATGGTATCCACATATGTAAAATTTGATTATGAGTTCACCGGTACAAACGATGTGTAAAATGAAGTTTAAAACAAGTATAAATGGCCAAAAAATGACCTTGGGAGAATATGAGTCGCGTTCCAGAAGAGGAAGAAGAGAAAAAGGAAAAAGAAGAAAAAAGGATTTGGTTTTTAAATGAATTTTGGTGAGTCACGGCCAAGCGACTCATGGCCCTAGGGCGTGACTCACGCATGAAACAATGCAGCATTATTAAAAAGGAACAAGTCACGACTTTGGGGTGTGAGTCAGCCAGTGAGTCACAGCCTTAAGGTGTGACTCAGCCAAAACGGTCAAAAAAACCCACTAATAGTCGTAAGTGATAATAAATGGCCATAAATACTAATTAAATCACTTTTTAATCCCCAATTAAATAAATATTTAATTGATTAAACCTAAATTTCAATATTAATTTAGCCATTTACGTGATGACAGATTATTTTCACCTATTAATATCATTATTACTACATTTATTGATTATTATTACTATTAACATTATTAATTTATATTTATTAAGATATGTACAGCATTATCAATTTACTCCTTAAATAAAAATGGCATTCTCAATTCTCAGTGCAACTTTTGTGGAGCTCCCCTGCAAAACTTAGGAAACTTACAAAATAGGTTGGAAGACATGCATGGTCCATACAGAATGCATCATCTAAGTGGTCTAAAGATAACTCAAAGCGCAAGGGTGTGAGTCAAATGAGTCAAGAAAGTGACTCGCCCTTGCCTATAAATAGCCTTCAAACCTCCTCATTTGATTGTTAAACTCCTTCAGGTGGGCTTATCTTCCAAGTAAGTGCTCTCTCCTTTTTCCTTTTTTTCTTTTTTACTTCTTTTATTTATTATTTTTTTATTTATACAAGTTTGTCATTATTTACTTTTAATTAATCATCCTTTATTTATGTTACCTCATTTTTTCATATACTATTTATTATTATCATTTTATTTTATGTTTTTGTTTGTTTATTTTTATTATTTTTTACTTGTTTTTTTAGGGATAATACCTTATTGGCACCATTAATAGTCATTATCAGCTATTAATTATTAACCTATTTATTTTACTATTCGGTTCAAAACCAAATAAATTGAATTAATTTCAATATGTTCGGATCGATCCATTCGGTTCATGACAATATGGGATTCGTTTTTATTGGATTTTTAACCCATATAGGTCTAAAAATTAAACTAACTTATATTCACCAAAATAAAACCATCTAAAATAGCTAAAAGAAAAATAATGTGCATAATTTTTTATATTATGTTCCTAATAAATGCTAACCAAAATTGCACAAATACATACATTAAAAATAAATAAAACATAACTCCGGATTAAAAATACATTCAATGTCCTTCAATTAAAAAAAATAAGCATACATGTAAATAAATATAACTTCTAATACATCATACTGCAACAAATCCAATTTAGCCATCTTGGACCTACATTCCGTACAAACAAACAATTATTAAATAAATTCAACTAAACTATAAAAACACAATACAAAACAATCAAATTCAGTTAATATATAGGCATTCTTAATTTACAAGAAGGTGTTACTTTTTGCATGAAAAATCAGTTAAAGATCATATTCTGCCAAACTACTGAACATAAAATATTTTAAATGGAATTTAAGTTGCTTCATTAGCAATGATACAGTTTCTATTATGGAATAAAATATAAACAAGATAATGATATGAAACTTCTCAAAAATATAAAGTTGAGAAACAAAGTCCTAAAAATGCACCTAAAAATTCAGTGGCCAAAGTTAGCTCAAATAATAATAATATTAAATGGCCTAACATTGGTTGTATGCAATTATAAATTGCTGTTGAAGAAAGAGTTAGATCAAGATATTAACCTTGCTATGGATTTTTCAGCATTGCTTCGCTAGATTTCATCCAACAAAAATGATCCTCTTCACACATGGAAATCTCGCCTTCATTTTTGGTGTACTAGGTAAAACTCCATGCACTTATATTTTTGTTTTTAACTTAAAATAAATGTATATTAATTATAATTTGTAACATTTTATCGTTCATGGTGTTCTTGGCGGTAATGTAAGAGTTTATAAATTTACATAACTTGATAATTATTTCTAATTGTATATTAATTAATTAATTAATTAAAGCCTCATCAAGTTTTTAAATTATGCAACTTTTTATTTTTCATATTGCTAATGAATAGATACATCTATTCTATTTTCCAAACCAAAAACAAAACCAAAAACCTTGCCTACCCCAAAATTGCAACAGCAAAAACCCCAAAAAAAGATACTATTATAACCCAAAAACAACAAAAACATGAGAAACAAAGTCCTAACACCCCTGTCATGAGAAACATCCAAACACCACCCAGAAAGTACAACCCAACACTGTAGCACAAAGGGAAAAGGAGCAAAACACAAACACTAACTGGACCAATACCGTAAACAGAGAATTAAAGAAAATACTAGAAAAAAACATGATGATCCCTAGCTCTGAGAGAATTCTGTTGCCACCCACTGATGATGATAAAGCCACGAAAAAGGTTAAGCTGTGGTTTGATCTCCCAAGTTCGTTAGCCTACAGAGACTGTGATGTCCTATATTTAGTCATATTACTATAAGTTGAATGATATTATTATAGTTACCATGATGTTATAAAGCAATACATTTTTGAGTCTAGGTAATGGGTCGATAGTTTAATTTATCGCTTTGATGCTTACATTTACTTAGTGTCGCTAATTTACTATTTACTTGGTAAAATTTTCGATAGCATACCGACTTATAATTTATGCTGCCCAAACCTGCAAATGGTAAATTTTACACTCCCAAATAGTAATCTCCACCTCCAATACTTCAATTCCATACATGACACTTCTATTATCAATCATAACTCATCAGTCCAACACAGTGATCACACCACACATTAACATTTAGAATTTATTACACATTGTATTCCATACATCGAGTCCAAAATGCAAATATCTAGTCACGTCACGTTACATATTTTTATTTATACACATCACATATCTAGAGGGTCTTCATATGTACATGCCACAAGTATTCCTTCGCTGTCTCCTTCCTCGACCTGTCCTTGCATGCAGTCAAAATAAACCACGCGCTAAGCAACTTTGTTGCCTAGTGGTGGATACAACTACACAAAATTTCATCTAACATGAATTTAAGCAAAATTATCATTTTGTCCTTAATATTTATTTTACTTAAATAACCTTAAAATTTATTTACTTAAAATGTTAAATTACTATTAAATTTTTCCTTTTATTTAATTTCTTCATTTAAATTTATATAATTTCCTACACTTGGAACAATTTCCATTTAGTCTTTAAATCTTTCTTTTTGCCACCTTTTATTTTATTTAATTCTATTTTTTCAGTTTTTTGTTACCTTTGGCCTTTATTTCGCTTTAGATGGTAAATTTCCATTTTAGTCCCTATATTAGCTTATAAGGTGGCAAATTATGTTTTAGTCCCTAGACTTTTCCTTAATTATAATTTTGCCCCTTTTCATCTATTCCATCAATTTAACTTTTTTAATGACAATTTCAAAGCCAAGTTACCATTTTACCCCTATTTTTTCACGTAATTATATTTTTACCCCTTTTAACCTGTTTACTCCCATTTTTCATCTTTTTCATTATTTTATTACATCTTTAATATCTTTTATGTTATAATTATCTTTTTCTTCCGTTTACTTACAAAATTATGATTTTGCCCCTAGCAATAACCAGTGAAAATCGCTGAATCGAATAAGCAGGATGAGGACTCCAACAATCTTGATGTACTGGAGGGACTGCAAAACGCGGGCGCTATAGCCAAATTCTCTAGTATGTCCATGTCTAAATGTAAATGCACTGGAGGGACCGTACAACTTGGGGTACGATACCAGATTCTCCAGTATACCATATACTGTATCGATAAGACCAATTTAGATATACATGCTCATCAAATCTCATTTTACCCCGCAGTATGTCAGCCCCTATGGCTAGCCATTATACTCTAGGGTCCTGGATTATCCACTGTTTACTAAAGGATTCTCTTTATATCACATCATATTTCACATTATTATTCATATTTATTTGAATTTGTCATTTTTCTTTTGACTTAATTTACACCCAGTCACACTTGCTATTGACATATTTCTCATTTTTAGGTATAATATCACAAGGAAATAACTAAACCATGCGATTATTCTACCACATACCATTCGGCCACTTCACAAAGTTCTACCTACATTATGTTCTCTCCTCCAATTACATATCATTCATATTTCTATATTCATTTCAAGCATCATTATACTCACATACACTTGATTTACATTAAAATCATTAAAGTTACTATACTTCCATCATTATGTATACTAAACCATTATTGTGTACACTTAATAATTTTCATTTTAATCACACCCATTATCTTCCTTATGCCTTATAATGTCTAAATACACTTAAATACCTTAATAAACATAAATTTCACTTATATAAACTTAAATTTCACTTAGGTTTTACCCAAGGCATACCATTCGGCCTCTTTAGGAATTACTTCTTTTAATTTGTTTTCTTTACTAATTTAAGTTTATATTAGTTTAATTCATCATTTTCTCAAGTTATATTAATTTATTTCACTAATTTACTCAATTATACATAGTTACATAATGTAAATTTTGTAATAATTCAAATGAAATTGATGAAATTAAATGTAATTTGTATCCACTAACCTCTAGGTGGCTTAGAAACCACCTACTCCTCCTTCTCCTTGCCCTTTGCCTCCTTGTTCTTCTCTTTCTCTTGTAGTTTCTCTTTAGGCTGAAATTATAAAGAGGAATTTCATGAGTTTATGCTATGATTTAAATCAAATAAAGTTGCTAAATAATTCTCCTAATCATTCCTTAAATGCCTATGTAAAAATCCCCAATTAATTCCACTCAAAACTCATGAATTCACTAAATTAGGTCATTTTTCTCTTACCTTCTTTCTTTGATTTCTTGACTTCATTTGATGCAAGACCTTTCCCAGGTTAAAGAGTAGGAAATTATGAGTGTGAGGTTAAATTTTGGGCTTAGGATTCAAGGAGAGGAAGCTTAATCAAACAAAAATGGTGGAAAAAGAAGGGGAGAAGGGTGGTTCGGATTTTTCTACATAAGAGGGGGAAGTTGTAGACATTTTAAGGTTATTTTCAGATATTCAAGAGCTATTATAGGGTGTCTTCAAGTGTACCAAAGGAGGGGCTAAGATTCATTTGCTAAGTATTGAATTTAATAGCCTTAAGTTGAGCCACTTGTCACCAATTCAAGCACTTCCCCTTATCTAATTAACCTAAGCTTTCACACACCTGATTATAACCTTATAATAACAATTCCCATGTCTCCATGTGGTCAAATTATCATATTTGACCCCTCTTTTGACCCGATCTCGGTTTTTCACCTCGAAAAAAAAATTTTTGATCCCAAAGTCAGACTACCTTGAGATTTTTCCCAGTGTCCACTAGGATATGTGATGCAAAACCCCAAGGTTAAAGAACCAAAAACCCCTTGAACATACACTTTGATCTCAAAACGTAAAAAAGACAAATACCCTCCCTATTGAACCCCCCAACAACACGTGAATGGAAATGCAAATAATCGGGATAATAAGAATAGGAACACGCCACAATCAAATGATTGATAAGTAATCCTAATTCTTGATGCAATAGAAAAGAAAGCAAGCAAACTCACAATCTCTCTAAGAATTTCGGCTAAGCCAAGAGAAAACTCTCAAAAGTTTATAATTTGGTTCAATTGATGAAGTTTACAACCTAGGGTATCCTATTTATAAGGTGGCTAACCCTAAATCACTCTTTAAAACCCTAATTTAAATGCTCATATGGCCTTACACGAATTTTCTTGGGCTTTTACAAGCCAAATAAGCCCAAATAAGTCTTAAACACACTTAAAACAAAACTAATTAATAAACCTTATAGGCCTAAATGAAAGCCCAAAAGAAAGACTAAAATAAATAACCAAACTAACTAAACTAAACCCAAAAGAAGCCCACACGCCTAGCCCATTAATAATACAACTTAAGTGAGTCATGTGACTTTTTAAATGAAGCACATGACTTGTACAATTAAGCCCAAAGTTGTTAAAAGCCCAAGTTCTCCATAACATTTCTCAAAGGCATCTTCATTAAGTTCTTGAGTAACAAAGCCTTGAACATAAGATGACATGGCCATCTTTAGTTTCTTTGCACGTCCTCTTGTAATTGGACCATTAGGCATCTTTAAAGGATCATTGGTTGATGGTGATGGATCCGTATCAATATGAAGGTGCATGTTTTTAAAATTTCATCTCATTCTGACATTGTTTCATCATACTTTCGGCCCCATAGGCAAATTCAGCCAGTCCGAAACTTAAAATTTCGAAACTGTCAGAAAATTTATTTTTCACTTCCAATATCTTATTTATTTATTTCTAATGGGTCTATATGATCAGAATAATTTTTGGAGCTCTGTAGAATTTTTCGGAGCCCGGTTAAACTTTCGATCAACCTTTTTTACAATAACCGAGAAGGTCCTTCTCTTTTGATTCGGGGGCCTATTTAGGCTCAATTTTTCCTCGAATTGTACCACTGGGCTCCTTTTGACTCATATTTTCTCTTCAAATGTTTAACTCCACTTTCCATACGAGTCACCCATCCCCTGATTGCTTAAGGGTGAACACATTTAACCTTTGAGTTTCTTTGGTTTCCTTTATATTATATTAATGCAATCACTCTGATAACTGTTCTACGATTACTATGCATGCCCTAAAACATACTGTGCATGACAAATGGAATTTTAGGGTGTTATATTATTCCTCCGCTAAATAAAAATTTTGTCCTCGAAATTTACTTGAATTGAAGAGTTGAGGGTATTGTCGTCTCATCACTTCTTCTGGTTTCCAAGTCGCTTCCTCCATATTATGGCATGTCCAAAGTACTTTGACTAAGGGAATTTGCTTGTTTCGTAGCTGCCTGATTTCTCGAGCTAAAATTTGTATTGGTTTTTCATTATATTGTCAGGTCTCAACTGAATCTCCCCTAGTGTAATGATATGGGAATGATCCGAACGGTATCTTTGCAACATAGAAACATGAAATACATTATGGATCCTTTCTAACTCTGCAGGTAGCTTCAACCTATTAGCCACTAGTCCCACACATCGATGAATCTGGGACACTTTCTCCATGGAGAAACCTTTAAGAACACTTTTTCGCCCACATTGAATTCTATATCCTTTCTTTTTAGGTCGGCATAGGATTTCTGTCTATCTATAGCTACCTTTAGGTTGTCTCAAATTAGTTTCACTTTCTCCTCGGTTTCCAAGATCAAATCTGGTCCCACTAGTTTGCTTTTCTTTAGCTCGGTCCAACACAAAGGTGTCCTGCATTTCCTCCCATACAGTGCTTCAAATGGCACCATTTTGATGCTGGACTGGAAACTATTATTGTATGCAAATTCCACCAGCGGGAGGTACTTCTCCCAATTACTGCCAAATTCGAGTATGCAACACCTCAACATATCTTTTAATATCTGGATGACTCGCTCAGACTATCCATCCGTTTGTGGGTGGAAGGCTGTACTGTAATCCAAGCGAGTTCCCACTGCTCCTTAAAGCTTTTGCCAAAACCTAGACGTAAATCAAGGATCTTTATCTGAAATGATGGAGACGGGAACACCATGTAGTCTTACTACTTCATTGATATAGATTTTCACCAACTTAGCTAATGAGAAATCAGTTCTCACTGGTATAAAGTGAGCAGACTTGGTTAATCTATCAACTATCACCCAAATGGAATCATGTTCTTTCCTAGTAAGTGGTAGCCCAGACACGAAATCCATGGTAACATGTTCCCATTTCCATTATGGTATGGTGATAGGCTGCAGTAGACCTGAAGGGACCTGATGCTCAGCCTTCACTTGTTGACATATCAAGCATTTAACTACAAAATCTGCAATTTCCCTTTTCATTCCTGGCCACCAATAGATTGCTTTCAAATCTTAATACATCTTGTTGTTGTTTGGATGCATAGCATATTTACTACTGTGGACTTCTATTAAAATGTTCTTCTTCAATTCTACATTACCCGGTATGCATATCCTCAATTTGCTAATAAGCAGTCATCACAGCCGAGGGAGAATTCATTATCCTTTCTCGTTTGTACTTGAGAGATGATAGAGGCCAATCGTTCATCTTGTTTCTGGGCAGATTTTATTTGTTGTAACCGAGGTTTTTCTTGAATTTCAGCTATTAGTGCCTCATCTTGAGCTACATTCAGCTTGACCTTCATCGCTCTTAATGTTGCTAAGTGTTTCCTGCTCAGTGCATTAACTACTACATTAGCTTTACTAGATGATAGTCGATTAAACAGTCATAATCCTTAATGAGCTCCAACCAACGTCTTTGCCTCAGGTTGAGTCCTTTTTGAGTGGGCAAGTACTTTAAACTTTTGTAATCGGTGTAGATGTAGCATTTTTCCCCGTATAAATAATGTATCTAGATTTTTAGTGAAAACACAATAGTTGCTAGCTCTAAATTATGGGTAGGATAATTCCTTTCATCATAACCCATTTATGAAAGCATCATTGTAAATAACATATGGCTTACCCGAGGTGGGTTGTGTAAGCACTGGTGCTTCAGTCAACATAGTTTTTAGCTTCTCAAAGCTTTCTTGACACCGATCTGTCCACTCAAATTTAGCATTCTTCTGTAGTATTCTAGTGAGTGGGGTAGCTATCATAAAAAATCCCATGACAAACCGTCTATAATAACCAGCCAATCTAAGGAAACTTATGACTTCTACAACACTTCTAGGTGGCTTCCATTCTAGGATGGCTTCAACCTTTTTAGGATCAACTTTTATACCCTCTGCTAACACCACATGGCTAAGGAAGGCAACCTTATTCAACTAGAACCCACACTTGCTAAATTTTGCATACAGCTTCTTATCCCTCGGGGTCTGTATAACAATTCTTAAGTGCTTGTCATACTCTTTTGGAGTTCTAAAGTATACCAATATGTTGTCAATGAATATGATGCGGAACCCCAGCCTATATGCCAAACTAGAACGCCAACATACCATGAATATTGAACATAAATAAGATAATAAACCCCCAATCTAAAGAACCCCCAAACAAGATTGATTGGAAACGCTTATGATAGATTGATTTAGAAAACAAAAAGAAGAAGAACCAAGCATACATTAATCATGCAAATAGCCTAAGTCTAATTCTTCATGCAATAGCAAGAATCAATAATAAATTAACTCCCACAAATTCGGCCAAGCTAAAGAAAATTCTCATTAATCAAAATTCAAGTCCCTTACAAATGAAGAATTCAGCCCTTTATATAGGCTAGGCAGCCACCCCTCCCTAGATGAATCAAAATCAAACACTAACTTTAAGAGATAAATAATAAAATAAATAACAACGATAATTCCTAACCTTTATCTACATGTATTTGGCCATAATATGGACTAAGTACATGAAGAAATAAAGATAAATACAATTTGAGAATAATCCTAACAACTAGTGATAAATATGCTTATTATCCTAAGAAAATGAATGAATGAATGTAGACTTAATGTTGGCTAAAAGTGAATTTCGGCCAGCCCTTTAAAGATATGGTCAAGCTATTATTTCTCCCTCAAACTCTACTTAATAATATCCCAAAATAATAAGTATTTATCAAGGAAATCCATTCCTAAAATTTAGGACCCTAAGTTCACCAATGTAGGCCTAAACCTAAATCTGACCCAAACCCATTAAAATTCAATTCTCCCATGTAAAATTCGGCCCCCTTAGGTATTCTAAGCCTCAAATAGTTATTTTGGCCCAACTCTTTAGAAGAGATAAGCCCAACTTTAGCCTACCCACTTAAACTACCCAAAACAGTAAAATAAGCCCAAAATAAAACAAACCTATTCTAATAAAGGCCAATTCGTTTTCCTAGGTTCTAGGCTGCCCAAATATACTTTATTAAATGTTACATAAAGAATAGAAACTAAATAAAGTAGCTTGAAGGCCCATTGCACCATTCGGCCTAAACTTGTCTTCATAGTCCAATTTAGCTTCTTTCTCTTCTTGAACTTGCATCTTCTCCACATAAGGTTTCATGAATGCTTGTAGGACTTCTTTAAGCTTCTTTGACCTTGCTCTTGTTATTGGTCCTTGAGGAAATGCTAGTTCATCTTTTTTGTTGCCATTGTGCTTGGTTGTGCTCATATCATCCCTTCCCCCTTTGAAAGGATTCGTCCTCGAATCTGAATCACAGTCAAATGGAGATAAGTCAGAAATATTAAAAGTTGCACTTACACCATACTCACCCTCTAGTGTTAGAGAGTATGCCCTAGAGCCCATGTAATAGGGATGTTTTTCATATGTATGAAATTTATATTCTTAATAAAAGGCATCATTCATTTATTAATGCTATGTTTGAATACATGAGTTTGTAAATCTTAAATTAATAAATGAAGTCCTAGATATTATAAACACAGTGCAAAGGCAATCATGAAGGTGTTCATGATGTGAGATGTCTATTGCATGCAAATGTCTTAATATCTAAATATCCCTAGTCCTAATTAACAAGATAGGACATTGTTAATTCGGACAGACTAGCACATGTTATGCTTCTTGAATGGTTCAAGCGGTGGTTCTCATAACTGTGATTATGAAAGATAATCAAAGCTAACATGTGGATGCTTGTTAGAAGAACAAGTTCATTGGAGACCTGCATAGAGAATCCTCACATGGATATTAAATCTATGTCAGTGAGGAATCTCTTCATAGCGGTTGTGCAAGTATCCTTAGACTTAAGATCACCAAAGTTATCTTAAGTAGCAAGTGGTATACTTTGACTCCATAACTGATTACTTCCAACTGGGAGTGAACATAGTTAGGAGATTGGGTATATCATGACCTACTTGAAGATAGTTGAGTGATTGACAAAGGATTCACCATCCCAGATTTAACAAGGGAAGTTATCTCACATGATTCTATAATTGCCTTGTTCAGAAAATCTCTGGCCAGAGTAATATGCCGAGATAGATGGAGATCCATGAAGGGCATTTTAGGAACAATGGTTAAATTAATAGAACATACATAATTAGTTTTATATGAGTTGACAGAAATCCATACTCAGAATCTAATTGAGATAAGAGTGGTGAAAGGTGTAATTGCACGGTAACTGTTTCTATGGAAGGGTACAGTTAAACCACATGACTTTCTTGACATTTGGGTAGTCATGATGCCTAGCTAGATGCCAATCATGACTTGTATAATGATGTATCAAAAGTATCAACAGGGATTGGTAAGATGATTTAAAGGAGTTTTGAATAGAACTCACAATTACATATTATACTGCCAACATGGACAGGAACCCAATAGGTCACACACATATAGAGAAAAGGGTAAAATGGTAAAATAACAAGGATAATAATATTTGATATTATTATGAAGGTAGAAAAGTGAATAAGATTATTAATTAAAGAGTTTAATTAATTATGATCAAATAAAATTGTCCGCGGAACTTTTGAGAAATGTTCTGCAAAATTAGACCTAATTGAAATAATGTATTTTATGATTAATTATTATTATCTTATAAGTGTTATAAGACTACTATAAATGTTATAGGACTGATATAATAATTAATAGGTCCATTGGAGAAATTATAAAGGGCCAAAGGAATGAAGAAGTTGGAGGAAGCCCTCCAAAAGAGGGCCACACGCCAACTCCATACAAAAGGGGTTAGAGGGATTTTTCTTGGACCAAATTAATTTATATATGTTACATAAGTGTTATGGAACTTACATATTTAATTTGGTTGGATTTGGAATCCATTTGGATATTTAAATTCAATTAGATGCACAAAGGGCCTAGTTTGTGGATTTTGTGCATAGATTTTTATGAAAAGGTTTAAATTGGATTTAATTAAGCCCAAATGATTATAATTAATTCCAGAGGCCCAATTAATAATTCTCCAACAATTTTAAAGAGTCCAATCTCATTAAGGAGTTGGAATTTTAACCTAACTATAAAATGCCAACTAATGAGAATTAGGGTTAAGTGATTAAAATAAAAGGAAAGTCTTTTTCTTTATTCTCTCTCCCTTTTTGCGCCAACTCCAAGCTAGCTTCTTGGAATTTCAGCCAGCCCTAGTTGAACACCAATTTGTTGGTTCAATTTACCCCTCTCTAGTGTGGATTACTCATTGGAGGTGTTCGATTTTGGACACTGTGGTTTGTGACAACCCGGTGCGAAGTAAAATCAATTGTTTAACAAAAAATCAAAGGTGATTTTTCTTATTCTCATATAGTTATATTTTGTATTCATGGCAAGATCAGATCTAATGGTTAAAAAATTTTAAAATTTCGCTCATGTATGTGATGCATGTAACCGTTAAATTCCATAATGGTATCAGAGCCACGGTTTTGCCATGGATATACTATTCTATATTTTTATGCGGAATAAGTTTTGTTTTGTTTTGAGTTATTTATTTCATGAACTTTAAAATATTAGATTTGATTGTTCATGAATGAGAAATATTGATTTCTGGTTGTATTTGTGATCAAATAAATTTGGTGGAAACAAAAACAAAAATTTGAATGATTGAGATTAGGGTTTGGCGTGAAACCCTAGGTGATTTAAGGGGCTGTTCTAATTTAATTTCTTATGGATCCATTAAAACATCATTTAGATGATATTTTATGTGTTTAATATGTGATATTAAGCCGTAGGATAGAACGGAATTAAAATCGAACAAGTTTTGCATGAAAACTAGTTTAGTCGAAAAGTTCGATAAATTGGTGTTCTTCGTGTGTTCTTGGTTAGAACGACTTTTGATCTTCTAAATCTGATATATATGATATATTAAAGTGTTTTTAATTAATTGGATTAATTAAAATGGGCCTTAAATTAATTTGATTAATTTTAATTTAGTAAACCACTTAATGGGCTTAATTATGTTTACTGACTTGGTTTAAATTAGTGAATGACTTGGTGGGCCCAAGGAGCTGATTTAAATTAAACATTATAAACATTAATTAAGTTTATTAATGGGTTTTAAGGGCTGGAGTGGGCTTGGCTCATTCCAAAAGGCCCAAATGGTCCAAAAAACACAAAACTAGTTTGTGTGTGAACACAGTTAGGGTTTTTCTTCTGTGGGTATCAGCCTACATTTGTTTTAAGCCCAAAATTGATTCTTTTAATTATTTAATATGATTAATTAATTAAATAATCAATTTATAATTAATTAATAATCAATTGGATTGATTATTAAGACAAGAACACATGCATGCAAAAAGGTTTCCTAAAATGAAAGTTTTCAAAATGGAAAAAGTTTCCTAATTTGATCACATCATTAAAATAACTCAAAATATAGTTTCAAAGGTTGAAACAAAGTTAGTAATCCATTTATTTATGCATTAGAGAGGCATATAAGGGTGAATGATTGGCATGATGGTTAGTTATGGACAAAGCCCAATGTGATTGAGCATAATGCATGTTTTGGCCCAATGAGGACTTTCATGTCCCGGCCACTTGTTTTTGGTCTGTATTTCATTTCAAATTGTAATATGTAATTAGATTACTTAGATTAGAATTAGAAATAGAGATGGAGACCAATATCAAGGAGCAAGATGGGCCGGATGGAGATCCAACAAGCTTGAAGATAATGTAATTATTTTCTTGTTTGAATCATGCATACTACCTAGGTGTGACCTTTTGATTTCCCTCTTGGCTCGGGGAAATCAATGTAGTGAAGTCCATAACTATACCATATTTGTATGCTTATATTTATGTGATAGATATAGGATGCATACCAATGTATGCCAACCATGTATGATGAGACTTAATTAACTAAAACCCTCAAACAAATACTAAGGTATATAAGCCTTCCATTAATTTGAGGAGAACCAGAGTTCTTTTATAGTGTGGGTTGTTGACCACAGTCAAGCTCACATTATATCGAATATGTTCAAATCTAATTAAATGGGTCATCTTAGCTAGCCCATTAGTTTGTTGACCACAGTCAAGGCTAGTGGTTCTAGAGGCAAGATTAGGGAATGCATATATGATATGCATGCATCAAGAGTTGATAACCTAATGATCCAATAGTTGTGTAGAGACACAATTGGTATAGAGATACCTACCTTTCAAGGGTATGGAATTTGGCTTGTTGACCACAGTCAAGGTCAAATTATATATCAAGGATTGGATATTGGCCCACTAAGAAAACCATCGGGTTTTCTCGGATTATATAGTGAGGGCTATTAATTCGCAATAAAATAGTGGGAGTAAATGGATTAATTAAAGACCTTATTAATGCATACATATATATATGAACATACTCTCATACATATATATACGATCAATCTTGGATAACAAGCTGGTTGGCAACAACTATTCCGACTGGATCAGGCAAGTGAGAATTATTCTCAGAGTTGAAAAGATCCACTATGTCTTGGATAAAGATCCACCACCACTTCCATCAGATGATGCCATTGATGAGATCAAAGGCATTTATTGAAAATACATGGAGGATAGTGAAACAGCAGCATGTCTGATGTTGGGTGCTATGTCCTCGGAGCTTCAGAAGCAACATGAAATGATGGATGCTAGAACCATCGTTTTGCATCTAGAGGAGCTTTATTCTTCTCAGGCTAGAACTGAGCAATATGAGATTGCTCGAGCTCTATTTAGCTGCAAAATGGTGGAAGGCACTTCAGCTGCTACTCATGCATTGAAGATGTATAGGTATATTGAGCATTTGAGTAGACTTGGCTATGTTATGGATAATGATCTATACATAGATTTAATCTTGTACTCGTTGGCTCCAAGTTAAGCACCTTTCGTGCTTAACTTCAACATGAACAAGATCCAAGTATCCATTCCTGAGTTAATCAATATGCTCAAGACAGCTGATGGATCATTTAAGAAGGATCCAAAAAGTGTCATGGTTGTCACTTCTGCTAAAGGCAAGAAGCAGAAGAAGAAGAAGAAGAAGAAGAAGAAGAAGAAGATAACCAAGGCGCAGCCAAAGAATGGTGGGATCTCTAAGAAGAAGGTTGCCAAGAAAGAGAATCCCAAAGGAACTTGCTTCCATTGTGGAAAGGATGGTCATTGGAAGCGTAACTGCAAGGCCTATCTAGATTCTCTCAAGGAGAAGAAGCAAGCTGATGCTTCTACTTCAGGTATTCATATGATTGAAATTAATACTTATTCTATTGCTTCAAAAAAATCTTGGGTATTAGATACCGGATGTGGATCTCATTTATGTAATGATCTACAGGGGCTTAGAAGCTTTAGAAGAGTTGGAAAGGCAGAGATATGTTTGCAGTCAGCTACTGGACAGAACATCTCTACAACAGTTGTGGGGACTTACTATTTGCCTCTTCCTAGTGGATTAGTACTGGAATTAAATAATTGTTATTATGTTCCAGCTTTGTCAAAAAGTATTATTTCTTTCAGTTGTTTGATGAACGATTATGATATTTCTTTAAAGGATAAATGTTGTTACATTTTTAAGAACAATATATTTTATGCAAAAGCTATCATTGAGAATGGTATATTTGTTCTTGATTTAATTAAAGAAGTACATAATGTGGATACCAAGAGAATGAAACATGATAATCTAAATACCTCATACTTATGGCATTGTCGTTTAGGCCACATAAATGAAAAACGCATGACCAAATTGCACAAGTCAGGTGATTTGGGATCATTTGATTATAAATCATTTGATACATGCGAATCTTGTTTATTGGGAAAAATGACAAAAGCTCCCTTTATTGGTAAAGGAGAACGAGCTAAAATGGTTTTGGACTTAATACATTCAGATGTATGTGGTCCAATGACTACACATGCCAGAGGAGCTTACTCCTACTTCATTACTTTCATAGATGATTATTCCAGGTTTGAATACATCTATCTAATGAAATATAAGTTTGAAGCATTTGAAAAGTTCAAAGAATTCAGAAATGAAGTAGAGAAACAACTTGGCAAAAGTATTAAAACACTTAGATCAGATCGAGGTGGAAAATACTTAAGTCAAGAGTTTCAGGATTATCTTAGAGATAATGGGATTTTATCTCAATGGACTCCTCCATATACACCACAACACAATGGTGTATCCGAAAGGAGGAATCGAACACTATTAGATATGGTTCGATCAATGATGAGCCGAGCGGACTTGCCTAAGTCCTTTTGGGGATATGCACTAGAAACTGCTGTTTATGTGTTAAATAGAGTTCCTAGTAAATCGGTTGATGTTACTCCATATGAGATGTGGAATAACAAGAAACCCACGCTTTCTCATATAAAAGTATGGGGTTGTCCTGCTTATGTGAAGAGGACAATGTCAGACAAACTGGATGTTAAGTCTGACAAATGTTTATTTGTGGGATATCCAAAAGAAACATTTGGATATTATTTCTATCATCGCTTAGAACAAAAGGTGTTTGTTTCAAAGCATGTTGTCTTCTTGGAAAGAGAATTTCTCCTACGAGAGGATAGTGGGAGTAAAATTGAACTTGGTGAAGTTCAAGACCCATAAGTAGAAGATGATCAACCGATTGAACCTGAAACTGAATTTCATAATGATGAGATTACAGTTGAACCTGATTATACACAAAATCCTAGAAGATCTACTAGGATGTGTTCTATCCCTGTGAGATATGGATTTCACATTGATTCGGATAGAGGCATAACTGTAGTAGAGGACAATGAGCCTACAAGCTATCAAGAAGTTTTGAACAGTTCAGAACGTGATTTACGGCTTAAGGCTATGCAGTCTGAAATGGACTCCATGTATGAGAACAAAGTATGGACTTTAACTCAACCACCTGAAGGGATAAAACCCATAGGGTGCAAATGGGTCTTCAAAAAGAAGACTGACATGGAAGGTAATATAGTTACCTATAAAGCTCGCTTAATAGCAAAAGGTTATCGTCAAAAAGAAGGTATTGACTATGACAAAACTTTTTTCTCCTGTAGCAATGCTTCAGTCTATAAGAATACTTTTAGCCATTGCAACTCATTATGATTATGAGATTTGGCAAATGGATGTGAAGACAGCTTTCCTTAATGGAAATCTTACCGAGGATGTGTATATGACACAACCAGAAGGATTCACATCAGGAAATGGCGAAAAGGTATGCAAGCTTCAAAGATCCATTTATGGATTGAAGCAAGCCTCTAGGAGCTGGAACATACGATTCAATGAGACAATCAAAGAGTTTGGTTTCTCACAGAATGAAGATAAACCTTGTGTGTATAAAGGGTCAATGGGAGTGCAATTGTCTTCCTAGTTCTATATGTAGATGACATATTGATCATGGGAAATGACATTTCTCTTCTCCAATCTGTTAAAATATAACCTCCAAGCAATTCTCCATGAAAGACCTTGGAGAAGCATCATATATTCTGGGAATAAGGATCTATAGAGATAGATCCAATAGGTTGTTAGAAGAACCATTGAGCATTGTTGATCCGATTCCTTTATATTGTGACAACAATGGAGCCATTGAGCAAGCAAAGGAACCAAGGTCTCATCAGCGATCCAAGCATGTTCTCAGACGCTACCATCTCATAAGGAAAATAGTAGCTAGAAATGATGTGAAAATAGAAAGGGTTCCCACAGATGACAATGTGGCGGATCTAATGGATTTCTATCAACTCATATAAAACTAAGTATGTATGTTCTATTAATTTAACCATTGTTCCTAAAATGCCTTTCATGGATCTCCATCCATCTCGGCATATTACTCTGGCCAGAGATTCTCTGAACAAGGCAATTATAGAATCATGTGAGATAACTTCCCTTGTTAAATCTGGGATGGTGAATCCTTTGTCAATCACTCAACTATCTTCAAGTAGGTCATGATATACCCAATCTCCTAACTATGTTCACTCCCAGTTGGAAGTAATCAGTTATGGAGTCAAAGTATACCACTTGCTACTGAAGATAACTTTGGTGATCTCAAGTCTAAGGATACTTGCACAACCGCTATGAAGAGATTCCTCACTGACATAGATTTAATATCCATGTGAGGATTCTCTATGCAGGTCTCCAATGAACTTGTTCTTCTAACAAGCATCCACATGTTAGCTTTGATTATCTTTCATAATCACAGTTATGAGAACCACTGCTTGAACCATTCAAGAAGCATAACATGTGCTAGTCTGTCCGAATTAACAATGTCCTATCTTGTTATTTCTATGACTAGGGATATTTAGATATTAAGACATTTGCATGCAATATACATCTCACATCATGAACACCTTCATGATTGCCTTTGCACTGTGTTTATAATATCTAGGACTTCATTTATTAATTTAAGATTTACAAACTCATGTATTCAAACATAGCATTAATAAATGAATGATGCCTTTTATTAAGAATATAAATTTCATACATATGAAAAACATCCCTATTACATGGGCTCTAGGGCATACTCTCTAACAATCTCCCACTTGCACTAGAGCCAATCACTCATATGTCTTAGACCCATGCTATTTATATGATGATCATGCTTAATCTGGGAAAGTGCTTTAGTGAGGAGATCCGCCACATTGTCATCTGTGGGAACCCTTTCTATTTTCACATCATTTCTAGCTACTATTTTCCTTATGAGATGGTAGCGTCTGAGAACATGCTTGGATCGCTGATAAGACCGTGGTTCCTTTACTTGCTCAATGGCTCCTTTGTTGTCACAATATAAAGGAATCGGATCAACAATGCTAGGCACCACTCCTAGTTCTGTTCACCACCTCGTGGGTGATATGATGCGGAACCCCAGCCTATATGCCAAACTGGAACGCCAACATACTATGAATATTGAACATAAATAAGATAATAAACCCCCAATCTAAAGAACCCCCAAACAAGATTGATTGAAAACGCTTATGATAGATTGATTTAGAAAACAAGAAGAAGAAGAATCAAGCATACATTAATCATGCAATCAGCCTAAGACTAATTCTTCATGCAATAGCAAGAATCAATAATAAATTAACTCTCACAAATTCGGCCAAGCCAAAGAAAATTCTCATTAATCAAAATTCAAGTGTCTTACAAATGAAGAATTCAGCCCTTTATATAGGCTAGGCAGCCACCCCTCCCTAGATGAATTAAAATCAAACACTAACTTTAAGAGATAAATAATAAAATAAATAGCAAAGATAATTCCTAACCTTTATCTACATGTATTTGGCCATAATATGGACTAAGTACATGAAGAAATAAAGATAAATACAATTTGAGAATAATCCTAACAGCTAGTGATAAATATGCTTATTATCCTAAGAAAATGAATGAATGAATGAATGTAGACTTAATGTTGGCTAAAAGTGAATTTCGGCCACCCCTTTAAAGATATGGTCAAGCTATTATTTCTCCCTCAAACTCTACTTAATAATATCCCAAAATAATAAGTATTTATCAAGGAAAATCCATTCCTAAAATTTAGGACCCTAAGTTCACCAATGTAGGCCTAAACCTAAATCTGACCCAAACCCATTAAAATTCAATTCTCCCATGTAAAATTCGGCCCCCTTAGGTATTCTAAGCCTCAAATAGTTATTTTGGCCCAACTCTTTAGAAGTGATAAGCCCAACTTTAGCATACCCACTTAAACTACCCAAAACAGTAAAATAAGCCCAAAATAAAGCAAACCTATTCTAATAAAGCCCAATTCGTTTTTCTAGGTTCTAGGCTGTCCAAATATACTTAATTAAATGTTACGTAAAGAATAGAAACTAAATAAAGTAGATTGAAGGCCCATTGCACCATTCGGCCTAAACTTGTCTTCATAGTCCAATTTAGCTTCTTTCTCTTTTTGAACTTGCATCTTCTCCACATAAGGTCTCATGAATGCTTGTAGGACTTCTTTAAGCTTCTTTGACCTTGCTCTTATTATTGGTCCTTGAGAAAGTGCTAGTTCATCTCTCTTGTTGTCGGCGTGCTTGGTCGTGCTCATATCATCCCCTCCCTCTTCGGAAAAGATTCGTCCTCGAATCTTCGTCTTGTTCAAGTTGAGAATTGAAGCTTGAGGAATAAATTCATCTTCATAAATGATAATTGGGATAGGTGGAAATATGATGAACGCTTCTTCAGCAAAAAACTCACCATGTTCCTACAATTTGACAAAGAAACTAGGCAAAACATGGTTAGTCATTGTTACATCTTTGCGAATGTGATTATTATTTCCTTCGTTTCCCATGTGCATTTCCTCCACCTTAAGCAATAGAGGAGCAATTGTAACTTGTTGATCTTCCATCTTAACTAAACAAACTTCTTCATTCTCATTCAAACAATCAACAACATCTTTTCTTTCAATTATTTCTTCATCACTCACAACATCACTATCAAAGAAAACTATATCTATAGTGTCCCCTTCAGCTTCACAATTTTTTTCTTCTAGGATAACTTCCTCTTCCTTTCTCTATTCTTTGCTATTTTCCAATCTACTTAGTTGTTTGAACCATTGTTTAAATTGCGATTCTATATCATTAAGGTCTTGCCTTAACAACTTCACACTTTCCTTTATCCCATTCATTCTTGTTTATCTCTCAACTTATAAATTGAAATCTCACAATTGCACTTCAGAAACAACTCAAACAAATATGCACAATTAAGTAATTTGATTGGGGGAACAATGAAAAAACCTAACGAGAACAGCAAAGATACTAGTTCTAGAGGCAAATTGACCTATTTGAACAAAAATCAGAAATTAGTACACAAGAAGAAGATTTCGTGCACTAATATACATATATATAGATGTTCAACAACGTGCAATATGTCAAACTAGTGTAATTGGAACCAAAAATAACTTAGACACACAAATTGAAAACTTAGAATGAAGAAAATGAACAAGACGGATGCACTTAAATGCGATGTTTAACTAAACCTAATGATTAGTTTAAACAGATTTGATGTAAGACACAACAAAAAAAAAAGAAATCAAAGAAAGCATGCAATAAACACGACCCAAATCCAAAATTAGGAGTACTAACCTAGTCTTCAAGAAATCAAACCAATTGTGAAAGTTCTTACTCCAATTCTTGCTTGATTGATCAAAACTTACTCCAAGTGGTGTAGGGCACTTTGTAGATCAAAATTATATCCAAACTAAGTTCAACCACTCAAAGATTGCAAATTATATTCAATGGCAAATTCAGATTCAACAAGAACACAAGATTCATCAATTGATCAAATATGAACTTAACAAGATAGTAAATCCGAATTGATGACAGGCTGTTTCTAATTGATTTTTTTTCTTTTTTTGTTTTTTTTATAACTTAATCAAACTAATGATCAAATACTTAAGGATAGGTAATTAACACAATAGAGCAAGAACCAAATAAGGAACTAGATGCAAGATCATATTCGGCTAAAATAAAAAATTAAAGTTTAAAAGAAAAATTAAAGGATAGTTAAGAATTTACCCCTTAGCCTATGCTCTGATACCAATTGATGTGGAACCCCAGCCTATATGCCAAACTAGAACGCCAACATACTATGAATATTGAACATAAATAAGATAATAAACCCCCAATCTAAAGAACCCCCAAACAAGATTGATTGGAAATGCTTATGATAGATTGATTTAGAAAACAAGAAGAAGAAGAATCAAGCATACATTAATTATGCAAATAGCCTAAGTCTAATTCTTCATGCAATAGCAAGAATCAATAATATATTAACTCTCACAAATTCGGCCAAGCCAAAGAAAATTCTCATTAATCAAAATTCAAGTGTCTTACAAATGAAGAATTCAGCCATTTATATAGGCTAGGCAGCCACCCCTCCCTAGATGAATTAAAATCAAATACTAACTCTAAGAGATAAATAATAAAATAAATAACAAAGATAATTCTTAACCTTTATCTACATGTATTTGGCCATAATATGGACTAAGTACATGAAGAAATAAAGATAAATACAATTTGAGAATAATCCTAACAATGCTTATGCTAAGAAAATGAATGAATGAATGAATGTAGACATTATGTTGGCTAAAAGTGAATTTCGGCCAGCCCTTTAAAGATATGGTCAAGCTATTATTTCTCCCTCAAACTCTACTTAATAATATCCCAAAATAATAAGTATTTATCAAGGAAAATGCATTCCTAAAATTTAGGACCCTAAGTTCACCAATGTAGGCCTAAACCTAAATCTGACCCAAACCCAATTATTAATGGGATGCCTTCCCACCTTTCTTCTACTCAAATTGAGTTGCGTCCACCAAAACACTGTATAATCAGTGAATTCCACAGCTGCAAGCTTCACCTTCTTTTCCTCTGAATATCTGTTGCAATCAAAGATCATCTCCACCTTTCGCTCCCACTCCAAATACTCTTCTGCTCTATTTTGGCATTTGAAAGGAGGAATCTTGAGTTTGATGTTGCCCAAGTTCTCATCTATCGTTGCACTAGCCTCCTCTCCATCTTTACCATCATAATCATGCACTACATGTTGTTCAATAATTCGGTTTCTCCTTGTTGTCCTTCTAGGTACATTGGATGTACCTCCTTCAGGCCTCTCTTCTATTCCATCTATCCTACGGTTCAGCTTTCGAATCTCCCTAATAAATACTTGATATAGCATCTTGTTATCAGGCACATTTATATCATCCTCTTGGGATATTCCTTTCCCATTAAATTCTTCAGTCATGGTGGATTGTCTGCAAGTAAATGTTAGATAAAAACCTCACAAGCACTCCATCACATGTTTTACACTCAAAGAATATCACTCCTCTCTCTCTCGCCTTTTTCCTCTCAAGCTTGCAAGTTTAAAATTGCACTTTAGAATTTAAATCACGAATCAAAAACTTGAGCACATTTTAGAAAACAAGGAAACAATAACTAACAACAAAAAAAAGCTCAAAACTACAAAAGAAAACTCTAGACACCATGTAGGTAATACACGGACAAGAGTGGTGCACCACTTGATGATAATCAAATTAGAGTATTAGACAAGCAAAGATACTCTAACAATGTAAATGGAACAAAATCTAGCTTAAAACAAAGAAATAAGCAACAAGAATCAAGGAAAATGACAATATGGATAAAAAGGATGAATTTGATTCACTACAAAGTAAACCAAATATAGACCTAAATATGCTACCCAACAAAGAAAAGAAATCAAAAAGATACCAATTTAAATTAAATAAAGTAGAAAACATGCAAAACAAATCAATTTAGAGCCAATTTATTCACTATGACGAATGATGTAACAAGCTTGATTAGTGTATCAAGTTGTGTGGAAAATGGTTGCAAAGTGATGGAAAATTGATGGCAAAATGATAGAAAAAATGATGGCAAAAATGATAGCAAATGATGCCAGAAATGGTAACAAAATGGTGGCAAATGATGGCAAAATGATATCAAAATGGTAGCACAAATGATCAAAATAATTCCAAAAAATAATGGAACAAATGGCGGCACAAATGGATAACAAATGATATAAAATGGTGGCACAAATGGATAACAAATTGCCAAGTAAATCCTTGGTTAAGTAGGACTAGGATTGTAATTCCAAATCAAGTATGGATTGGATTTTGAAAACCTAAACCCAAAGCAATAAGGATTGTATTTCCTACTCTTTAAAGGATTTCCAAAGGTGTTTGGAAAAGGTGTAAATACTGCCCCTCCCAATCCTAAAGCAAAAAGGATTAGTTTTTCCCACTTATGAAAGGATTAGGTTTCTTTAGGCTATATAAACTACCCTTACTCAATTGCTCCTTACTTTTTTTTTCTTCTATTTTTCTTCTCTTTCACGTTTTTCTCTCTTCTTTCTTTTTTCTTTTTTTGATAAACAGTACCAGAATAGTGTGGTGAGCAGTATCGTGATTTTTTTTAATTCAACATACCAATCTAAAGGCTACTACTACTAGAATTTTGTTTTTCATGCCAAAGATTCAAAGTTTAAGTTCAGTTTCTAAGGCTTTTTAATGAATCAAAACACAAGGAAAATAAAAGGCTAAATTTAACACACAAAAAGTACACAAATCAAAACTTATCACTACCTAATTCGGCATAAATATAAAGAAATCAAAGAAAAGAAAACACAAACCTAACACTAAGATAAATAGGAATTTACCTTTCTTTTGGCTCTGATACCAAATGGCATAACCCCAAGATTAAAGAACCCGAAACCCCTTATACATACGCTTTGATTTCAAAAGACAAAGAAGACAAAACACCCTCCCTATTGAACCCCCAAACAACACGTGAATGGAAATGCAAATAATCGGGATAAGAAGAATTAAGAAAACGCTACAATCAAATGATTGATAAGTAATCCTAATTCTTGATGCAATAGAAAAGAAAGTAAGCAATCTCACAATCTCACTAAAAGAATTTCGGCTAAGCCAAGAGAAAAACTCTCAAAAGTTTATAATTTGATTCAATGATGAAGTTTACAACCTAGGGTAGCCTATTTATAAGGTGGCTAACCCTAATTCACTCTTTAAAACCCTAATTTAAATGCTCATATGGCCTTACACGAATTTTCTTGGGCTTTTACAAGCCAAATAGGCCCAAATAAGTCTTAAACACACTTAAAACAAAACTAATTAGTAAACCTTATAGGCCTAAAATGAAAGCCCAAAAGAAAGACTAAAAATAAATAACCAAACTAACTAAACTAAGCCCAAAAGAAGCCCACACGCCTAGCCCATTAATAATACAACTTAAGTGAGTCATGTGACTTTTAAATGAAGCACATGACTTGTACAATTAAGCCCAAAGTTGTTAAAAGCCCTTGATAGCTTAAGCTTGCCCAATTCCTTCTCTTGCTTCCAAGAGGTAAGTACTTTATACTTGCCTTCAAGTTCTCCATAACACTTCTCAAAGGCATCTTCATTAAGTTCTTGAGTAATAAAGCCTTGAACATAAGGTGACGTGGTCATCTTTAGCTTCTTTGCATGTCCTCTTATAATTGGACCACTAGGCATCTTTAAAGAATCATTGGTTGATGGTGGTGGATCCATATCATGTACACTTAATAATTTTCATTTTAATCACACCCATTATCTTCCTTATGCATTATAATGTCTAAATACACTTAAATACCTTAATAAACATAAATCTCACTTAGGTTTACCCAAGTATACCATTCGGCATCTTTAGGATTAATTCTTTTAATTTGTTTTAACTACTTATTTAAGTTTATATTAGTCTAATTCATCATTTTATCGAGTTATATTAATTTATTTCACTAATTTACTCAATTATGCATAGTTACATAATGTTATTTTTGTAATAATTCAAATGAAATTGATGAAATTAAATGTAATTTGTATCCGCTAACCTCTAGGTGGCTTGAAAAACACCTGCTCCTTATCCTTGCCCTTTGCCTCCTTGTTCTTCTCTTTCTTTTGTAGTTCCTCTTTAGGCTGAAATTAGAAGGAGGAATTTCATGAGTTTATACTATGATTTAAATCAAATAAAAGATGTTGAATAATTCCTATAATCATTCCCTAAATGTCTATGTAAAAATGCCCAATTAGTTCCAATCAAAACTCACGAATTCACTAAATTAGGTCATTTTTCTCTTACCCTCTTTCTTTGATTTCTTGGCTTCCTTTGATGCAAGACCTTTCCTAGGTTAAAAAGTAGGAAATTATGAGTGTGAGATTAAATTTTGGGCTTAATATTCAAGGAGAGGAAGCTTAATCAAACAAAAATGGTGGAAAAAAAGGGGGAGAAGGGTGGCTTGGATTTTGCTGTATAAGAGGGGGAAGTTGCAGATATTTTGGCATTATTTTTAGATATTCATGAGCTATTATAGGGTGTCTTCAAGTTTACCATAGAGGGGCCAAGATTCATTTGTTAACTATTGAATTTAATGGCCTTAGTTGAGCCACTTGTCACCAATTCAAGAACTTCCCCTTATCTAATTAACCTAAGCTTTTACACACCTGATTATGTAACCTTACAGTAACAACTCTCATGTCTCCATGTGGTCAAATTCTTAGATTTGACCCCTCTTTTGACCCAGTTTCGATTTTTCACCTTGAAAAATAAATTTTTGATCCCGAAGTCAAAATGCCCTAAAATGTTTCCCAACGTGCACTAGCATATACAGGAGCATGTGTTTAAAATTTTATCTCATTTCGACATCATTTTGGCATACTTCCAACTCTATAGGTAAATTTAGGCAGTTCGAAATGCGAAATTTCGAAACTGTCAGAAAATTTATTTTTTACTTCCAATAGCTTATTTATGATATTTCTAATGGCTTTATATGCTTGAAATAATTTTTGGAGCTCTGTAGAATTTTTCGGAGCCCAATCAACCCTTTTTACAATAAACGAGAAGGTGCTTCTCTACTTGATTTGGGGGCATATTTAGGCTCAATTTCTCCTTAAATTGTACCACTAGGCTCCATTTAACTCATATTTTCTCATCAAATGTTTAACTCCACTTTCAAGATGGGTCACCCATCTCCTGATTGCTCAAGAATAAGCACATTTAACCTTTGAGTTTCTATGGTTTCCTCTATATTATACCAATGCAATCACTTTGATAACTGTCCTATGATTACTGTGTATGCTCTAAAACATATTGTGCATGAAAAATGGAATTTTAGGGTGTTACAGAGACACTCTTATTAGAAGGGCTGTTATGGAGTCCTCAATGGAGGAGGTTTTTGAGTCTTTGGACATTGATGTGGAAATAGGGGATGTTGAGATTGAAAAATCTGGGATTATTCCAGTGTTTAAGTTGGTGGTCAATCTCCTTAGGAAAACCAAAGGTTACAAGGCTTTAAGTGTAAGATTACAATCTTTGTGGAACCTTTTGAACACTAAAATCCTTGATATAGGGAGAGGCTTTTTTCTGGTGCAGTTCTCTAAGGAACGTGATTACAAACAAGCTTTATTTGAAGGACCTTGGGTAGTTAATGGAGCCTACCTTCTTGTCCAAAAATGGATCCTGCTGCTGACAAGGAGAACATTCCTAATCAGTTAAACATTCTCACTAATGACAACAATGAGACCTTTGTTGACATATTCTCCATTAGTAGACATAGCTCTGCCTTTACATGTGGAAGGGGCCACGCCAAAAAATATAGATTACATGTGTGCAGCTCACTAAAAAAAACATACCTCTGCTAGTACCATCGAAGCTTCCTTGGGAGATTTTTTTTTTATTTTAAAAATAAGACTCAATCTAATGACAGATTGTGACTCTTCCTTCCACACTAGACCTCACTCGCCACTCTATGGTTGGAAAAAGCAGGTTGTCCCCTACTTCTCCTAGCAATTCTAAATTGGATAATGCTATGGACTTACTTCCTACTTCAAATATTAATATGGGACAATATTCAGCCAGACCTCCTAATATAGTCCCTCATGAAAACACTACAAGAACATGCTTTATGATTGTTGATAGCAATAACTTGCACAACATGAAAGATGCATCGAATGAAGATAATGAGAGCCTCTATAAGGCTAAGGAACCTTTGGATCCTTATTTGAGAAAGGATTAATCTCTCTGGGCTTCGTATTCTCTTGCTTTTTTTGCTATGTTTATCTTTGTTTGGAACTATTAGGGTGCTAAAAGCTCCCCATTCTTATGTACTATCAAGTGTTTTATTCAGCAGCATAAACCTTCTATGATTGTCTTGATTAAGCCTTGTATTAGTGGAGTTGTGACTAATAATTGTATCTTTAAAATTGGCTATCCTCACTCGTATATAGTGAAAGCCACTGGATTTAGTGGTGGAATTTGGGTTCTTTGGCAAGAAGCTTGGGAAATCGAGGCCCTGGTTAGTAATATCCAGTTTGTGCATTTGGGATAACAGTAGAATTTTTTGGGAATTATCGGTTACATACATCTCATATATAAGCGAAATTTAAAATTTTTAACCAATATATTTGATCTTGCCATGAATTTACAATATACATATTAATGAGAATAAGAAATGATTACATTTGATTTTTGTTGTACAGTTGATTTTCCTTTGCACCGGGTTGTCGTAAACCATAGTGTCCAAAATCGAACACCTCCAATGAGTAATCCACAATTGCTAGAATGAACCAACAATTGGTAGAAAATAAGGGCTGGCCGAAAACCCTATAAGCTAGATTTGGGAGTGGCGGCTAGGGTAGAGAAAAAGAGAAGAAACTTTTCTTAAGTGTTCACACACTCTTAACCCTAATTCCCCATCACTTGAATTTTTATAATTATGTTAAAAATCCAACTTCATAATGGGATTGGGCTCTTTAAAATTGCTGGAGAATTATTAATTGGGCTTCTGGAATTATTTATAATTATTTGGGCTCAATTAAATCCAATTTAAGCCCTTTCATAAAAGACTATGCACAAAACTCACAAACTATGCCCTTTGTACATATACTTGGATTTAATTACCCAAATGAATTCCAAATCCAACCAAATTAAATATGTAGTTTCCATAACACTTATGTAACATATTTAATTTATTTTGGTCCAAGAAATAGGCCTCTAAGGCCTTCTGTTTTGGAGTTGGCATGTGCCCCTTCTTTAGGAGGGCTTCTGTGCCAACTTCACTTCTTTGGGCCTTTATAATTCCTCCAATGGACCTATTACTTATTATATCAGCCCTATAACACTTATAGTTCAATAATAATCAATTATGAAATACATTATTTCAATTAGGTCCAATTTTATAGAACATTTCAAAAAAATTCCACGAACAATTTTACTTGATCATAATTAATTAAACTCTTTAATTAATTATTATCTTATTCACTTCTCTATCCCCATAATAATATAAAATATTATTATCCTTGTCCTTTTATCATTTTATCCTTTTTCTCTATATGTGTGTGACCTATTGGGTTCCTGTTCATATTAGCAATATAATATGTAATTGTGAGTTCTATTCAAAACTCACATGATTTAAACTCCTTTAAATCATTTTATCAATCCCCATTGATATTCTTGATACATTATTATACAAGTCATGATTGGCCTCTAGCTAGGCATCATGGCTACCTAAATGTCAGGAAAGTCAAGTGGTTTTACTATACCCCTCCATAGAAACAGTTACCGTGCAATTACTCCTTTCACCACTCTTATCTTAATTAGATTCTGAGTATGGATTTCTATCAACTCATATAAATCTAATTATGTATGTTCTATTAATTTAACCATTGTTCCCAAAATGCCCTCCATGGATCTCTATCCATCTTGGCATATTATTCTAGCCAGCAATTCTCTGAACAAGGCAATTATAGAATCATGCGAGATAGCTTCCCTTATTAAATCTGGGATGGTGAATCCTTTGTCAATCACTCAACTATCTTCAAGTAGGTCATGATATACCCAATCTCGTAACTATGTTCACTCTCAGTTGGAAGTAATCAGTTATAGAGTCAAAATATACCATTTGCTACTTAAGATAACTTTGGTGATCTCAAGTCTAAGGATACTTGCACAACCGTTATGAAGAGATTCCTCACTGACATAGATTTAATATCCATGTGAGGATTCTCTATGTAGGTCTCCAATGAACTTGTTCTTCTAACAAGCATCCACATGTTAGCTTTGATTATCTTCCATAATCACAGTTATGAGAACCACTGCTTGAACCATTCAAGAAGCATAACATGTGCTAGTCTGTCCGAATTAACAATGCCCTATCTTGTTAATTCTATGACTAGGAATATTTAGATATTAACACATTTGCATGCAATAGACATCTCATATAATGAACACTTTCATGATTGCCTTTGCACTGTGTTCATAATATCTAGGACTTCATCTGCATACAAACTCATGTATTTAAACATAAAATTAATAAATGAATGATGCCTTTTATTAAGAATATAAACTCATACATATGAAATACATCCCTATTACATGGGCTCTAGGACATACTCTCTAATAAAATTATGACTTTCTTCACTGCCATTTACGCTCACCCGACTCCATCTGTCCGAGGTAAACTTTGGTCTCTTCTCTAATATCTTAACTCCCACATATATGATCTTTGGACCTTAATTAGAGATTTTAATGCCATTCTCTCTATAAATGAGAGGCGCAGTGGTTCCTCTAAAAGAACAGGTGTTTGTTGACACTTTTTAGATTGAGCTTTTAATTCTAACCTCTTAGACGTTGACTGTAAAGGGCCAGACTTTACGTAGAAAAGAGGTAGTTTACAGGAGAGCCTTGATAGAGGCTTTTGTAATAACTTTTGGCACCTAACATTTCTCAAAGGTTATATCCATCATTTTCCCAGAATCTCGTCATATTAGTGCCCTCTTCTCATGAGGTTTTCTAACTATTATCCTCAAAAAAGGAATCGACCCTTCAAATTTCTCCGGGCTTGGCTTTCTCATACAGAGTTTCAATCCTTTATGGGGTCAAATTGGAAGGTTGACATGAATTTTATAGATTCAGTGGACTCTTTTACTAAGAAGCTTCAGCAATGGAATTCCTCCACCTTTGGCAACATTTTCAAATAGAAAAAAGACTCTCATGGCTCGTATTGCTGGTATCCAGCATGTTTTTACATATAAAAACTTTGCCTCTTTAAAAAGATTGGAACACAATCTTAAACATGAGTTGGACCTCATTTTCCTTCGTGAATAGCTACTTTGGTTTCAAAAATCCCATGGTGATTGGATCATGCAAGGGGAAAAAAACTTCTTTTTCCATGCCAGAACTATAAGACTGAGGAAGCATAATCGCATTGAAATCCTTCAAGATGATGGAGGAAATTGGCAAGTGGATCTAGGTACCTTTCGACACATGGCTGTTAATTTTTTTTCAAATTTATACACTGATGACTGCCCTTCTCAGCCTTCTTACCCTCTTAAGGGATTTTCCCCTATAAAGAATATTAGTTCCATGGCTTGTCTGATGACTTTACTAATAAGGAAATACACTCCACTCTCTTAGTATGAAAGCATAAAAATCTCCTAGTTGTGATGGGCTTCATGTTGGTTTCTTTCAAACCCAATGGCATATTATTGGGCTTGATGTTTGTAATGAAGTTCGGAGGGTTGTGAGTGGTGGTCAAATGGATAGTTCTATGAAGAAGACTTTCCTTTGTCTTATTCGTAAGGTGGAGGTTCCCAAACGCAGGTCTCAGTTTCACCCAATAGCTTTTGCACTGTTATGTATAAAATCATCACTAAGACTATTACGAATAGACCAAAGAGGATCATGCCTTATTTGGTTGGCCTTACCCAAACAAGCTTTGTCCCTATAAGGCATATTATAGAAAGTGTTGTTATAATGCAAGAAGTTATTCACTAAATGAAGGCCATGAAAGGCAAGGCTGGCTTCATGGTTATTAGGGTGGATCTTGAGAAGGCTTACGATAGGATCAATTGGGCCTTTTTACAAGATACTCTTCAGGATATGGGTATTCATGCTCCCTTTGTTAAGGTGATTATGGAATGTGTCCATTCATGTTCCATACAGCTTCTTTGGAATGGGGGCTTGTCGGAGGGTTTTATTCCTATTAAAGGCTTGAGACAAGGTTATCCACTTTCTCCCTAATTATTTGTGCTTTGCATGGGGAGGCTAGCTCATGTATCTCTGAGGCTATCAGAAATAAGTGGTGGCAACCCATTTGTCCATCTAGGGACGGTCCACCTTTAACTCACCTTTTTTTTTACATATGACTTAATTCTTTTTGCCAAGGCTGATATCTCTCAAGTCTATGTTATTAATGCTATGCTAAAGTGCTTAATTTTTTGATAGTTCTGGCCAGAAAATATACCCCAAAAAACCAACATGTATTTCTCTAAAAATGTTTCTATTCATACAGTTCTGAGCTAAGTCATAAGCTTAGCTTCAAGGAGAACGATCTAGGAAAATATCTTGGGATGCCCTTGTTACACACTAGAGTGACTCAAAAATTGTATAGTTATATCTTTGATCTCATGAAAAATAAAATTAATGCTTGGAATTCCTCTCATATCTCTATTGTAGGGCATATTACTTTAGCTACTGCTGTGCTTTCAACCATGCTAGCCTATGTAATGCAAGCTTCTATCATTCCATCCACTTTATGTTAAGATTTTGAGAGAATTACTCGGTGCTTGTAACACCCTAATCCACTAACCATGGATAGTTATCAATCATCATCATAATCCTATTAAAGACTAGGAAATAATAATAATAATAATAATAATAATAATAATAATAATAATAATAATAAGACAGGCCATTATTACATTCCATAATAAAATAATAAAGCTTATCGATAAATAATCATAACATAAAGGGCCTTCAGGTATCCTGAATTCTTCAAGGCAACTGTATTTTGCCCGATCCTCTAGAGCTTAACTTGAACCTACACGGATAAACTAACTCGTGCTAAGCTATAAATATAACCTCTTTTCTCAATTCATCAAATTCGTGTATAGAAGTTTCATCAATCACATAGGAGTCTATTATATGCTTCATTTCCTAAATAACATTCTTAGGAGAGTCTTCAACTTTACTAATGGGTATCATGTTTAGAATAATTTATCGCGTTATGAAACTCATCTTATTCCTAAATGCTTAGCCATTCATCATTATCTCCATCATCTTACCCTTTTCCTTTCTTACCTTAGCATAAATCATGCATCTTATAATCCTTTTAATCAATAGGTTAAACATCATAGTTATTAATGGTATAACATTTCCACTTATTGCATTAAATCACCTTGTTCACCTAAAATAGGCATTCGATGTTAATTCATAGTATAAGGGTGTGCTTAAGTCATATAACATCTAAAAGTAGTCCTGGTAGGCGTAATTACTTCACATATATCATACAATTCTCATATAAGATTCATAAACTTTACATCCTTCATGTTATCTTAGCATGGTAACCTGATTCTCTTACAAGCATCATTCGATGTCATACATTGCACTTGGTTAAATGAAGGTTATCATTAAAAGTCTACCTGTGTGTAAACATTTATATATAAATAAACAGATTGACAGGATAGTAGGTGATCATAAAGAACAAGCATTACATATCAAGATTATAAGACAAAGTCTCAATGTCACATGTATGCATTTTATAAACAGAGTACATGAAACTTAATACACATGTTATAGTTCATATAACTTCTAGTACAATAGTGTGCTTTAGGGTTCATATCATCTCTGTGGAATCCCATCAGTGGAACCATCTCATACATACAGGAATCTTCTTTAATTGAAGTGAGACATTTCAACCATGTATCACAAAGCATAACATTTCATTTCATAAGACAGTTTATAGTTAAAAGAATTTAAGACAATCATTCAATAGGTCATTCCTCATGCTTACATCACATAAAATAGAGCAATCCATGCATGTTTTACTTTATCTTGTGTACAATTTATCATCTTTAATAGCCTACCTAAGTACTAGTTCAAAAGGTCGATAACGAAAGCAATGGATACCTGAAGGTATCAAACTATGGATATCCGAAGATATCAAACAATGGACCCAAACAGGGTCTAGCAATGGTTCCAGCAAGGAACAAACAATAGACCCAAACGGGATCGAGCAATGATTCCAGTAAGGAACAAACGGGGTCAAATAATGGTTCCATTAAGGAACAAGACCCAAACGGGGTCAACTATGGCAGCTGCGACTGTATCCCTCTAGGCATGCCTATCTAATCCACAACTAAACTAAGACCTGCAGGC
The DNA here is from genome assembly GCA_037975025.1 of Excoecaria agallocha. NCBI lineage: Eukaryota > Viridiplantae > Streptophyta > Magnoliopsida > Malpighiales > Euphorbiaceae > Excoecaria > Excoecaria agallocha. The sequence goes on along the minus strand of CM075808.1, from coordinate 87,017,558 downwards.
TTAACTTTTTAAGACATCTTTGATTAACATATTCTTCTTTACTTAGCACATCATTCGACTTAAAGCCACTTTTCATAGGAAAAAATGCATATCATTCCTTTCATCAAAGAATACATCAATCTTTGGTTCAACATAGTTTTCTTTACTTAATGCAACATATTTGCTTAAGGCCATCATTCACATAAGAGTGCACATTATTCTCATCATTCTTCAAACATTGAGCTCTAGGCTACAATACACATGTAGGCGCTAATGATCATATAGTTGCATCACTTTCTTTCATTCATATCATGATGATTTCAGGTTTAGATAAATAACAATAATATGAAATCTTTCATAACTAGCATTGCACGTGCCCTTATGTACATATACACATATATGCAGCTTAAATCATGAAAATATAAGTTTACATTTCTTATATCAACTATAGTACTTACATACCTCATGGACAGTTTTTGATGACGTACCTTATTACTGCTTGCCATGAATAACTGTCTATTTTCATAATTATTCACATTGTGACATAAATATATATAGCAAAAATCATGCATTTATGGTCCATATACTAAAATAATAAATGAGTTATCTTACAACTTAAGGTCAATACATGTTCACATTCAATCATTTGATTCTCTTTTAGGGTCTATCAGATTATAGACAATAGGTTATACACCTTAACATTTTAAGATATATATATATATATATATATATATATATATATATATATATATATATATATATATATATACACACTTCAATCGTCTTACTTGCATTTTCATCTTGTGACATTTTATGCTTATTTTAGGTAGTGTGATCATGTCATCTTAGTCATTAATACACTACGGATGTTCTTGTGCTAATCATATTGTATTATAGGCATGAACAAACAATGAGCAGATTATTACACATTATTGCTAATCATTAATTCTTCTTGTGACCTGGAGTATAACCAAGCTTCTATGATTTCATAATTTAACATAGCATGTGATGTTCCCTTTCTTTTAACTCGGACATGCGACCTTACGACTATTCTCTTGTTATCACTAGGTTAAATCATAGTATTTGGACATAACCCTTCCTTGACCTAGTGCATACCTTATATTGATTTTATAAGACACATTGTATAACATATCATTTAAGTTACTATATTGCCTCATGTTGTTCTCAGTTTGATGCTCATTAGGCCTTATCATACCTTGTTGCATCATAATTCATATTAACTTTGCCATGCGCAAGCCCCTCTAATTTAGAGTTCAAGTGAACCATCATTACTTAACTCAATGTGCTTGATTACTTTAAGCTTCGCACTCTCTATATATGTGGAGGTTCCTCAATTAAGTGATCATGCTTTATGCACCTTTGGGTAACTCATAGCTTAATTCAATCTTTATCTTATTATAATAGCTTTTTATGTCTTTTAATTTCTATAATCATTCATGCTATAATCATGTCTTTCTGAATCATATATTTAGAAACTCTAGCATTGGAACTAACTTTCATAATCTATTACTCCCTCAGTAATCAAATAACATATCAATCTTCATTTAATAAATATTTACCATCACTCATACTGACTACTAGGCCAATTATCTCTAATCTTGCTCTCTTCAGGATCTTATGGACCATATAATATTGTGTTCAATATCTAATTACGTGGCTTAAACCTTGGGGTGAGAATATACTCGAATAAGTGAAAGAGTACATATGAAGCATGGTTGGTCAAGCATTTCATACAGATAAAGAAGGGTTGGCCGTGTATTTCGATGGAGAAACCAATGAGTGGCCGTGTGTTTTGGGGAAGAACCAACACACGTGGCCGTGTGTTTTGAAGAAGAACCAGAGATGTGGTCGTGTGTTTCCAAGAAGCAACCCACACTTGGCCATGTGTAAGAAACGAAGTAAACATGCGTGGCCATGTGTTTTGAAGAAGCAACACACACGTGGTCGTGTGTTTCCAAGAAGAAACATGGTGAGTGGCCACACGTTTTTCATGAAGGAGTGCATGGCCGCGTGTAGGGAAGAAAGCAAACATGCGTGGCCATGCATGGTGAAGAAGAAAATCACACGTGGTCGTGCATTGTGAAGAAGCAAATCCTGATTATGCAGACATGAAATTTAATCCCAAATCTCACCTTTCAACTTACTTAAATGATCATTCAAGCTTCTAATCATGTTATAATTATCAACACCTACTAGATTAACCCTTAATCTTACAAAGAAAACCCATACAACATGAGAAGGAAAACATACCCAGTAACTATTCCAAACAAATCTCGTACCTAACATTGAAGCCTCCCTCACTTTACTTGATCCATGCCTTTTTACTCTTGATTCCCTTCTTCTCCTTATACATGGAGATAACATACATGATATATCATCTCTCTATACATCCTTAGTTCCATTAAATCAAACATAAATAAGAGATCCATGAGAGGAAAACATTACCTTCATAAGGTTGAAACACTAAAACCCTAGGTTCCTCTTCTTCATCCCGTAACCAAAGAGTGAGTGAGAGAGAGAGAGAGAACTCTCTTGCCTTAGCCAATCTCCACATCCAAATCCCCAAGGGTTCCTTTTTCAAGAAGCTAAATACAAGAGTTAGTGGGTAAATATCTCTCAAAGAGAAATTTCCAAAATGTCCTTATACATTTTAACCCCTTAAAACTTATTTCCTTAGCATTCAACTCCAAAACTTCTTATTTAATTCAATTGCATCCTTCCATACTATTTTAGCTACACTCCACTACACATGTGCATAATTACCATTATACCCTTAATGTGACTTAACTTCAATAATACCAAATAATCAAATTTTGCCTTATTAAACCTTAATCTTGATTAATTAACTATAATCTTGTTAGGGCCATGATTGGATCCTCACAGTGCTTCATTTGGCGAGGAATTGACCATTCTCGAAAGTTGGCTTTGGTTCCTTGGAAAGTTGAAAGGTAGGCTCTCCTTATGTGATCCTTTTCTTCTTAATGCGGCCTTTCCCATGAAACTTGCTTAGAGGATTTTTACTTCCTATGGCCAACTTTGGGTGAAGGTTATTAGTGCTAAATACAAATTAAAAAAGGTTACTGGTGCATGTCTTACGGCCAACCAAGCTTCTTCTGCTCTTTGGAGAGCGATTTGTGCTCTTTTGCCCGCACCTATTAAATCGCTCTTTACATGGATAGGCAATCCAGTGCTAAAGACTCTTATGTTCTTAATGTTAATTCTAGTTATTTGTCTCTCATCAAGCATATCCGCCGTGTTTCAGAGGACTTTTATGCCATCTCCTTTTCTTACATTCATAGACAGGCCAACTTTGCTACTGATTTTTTTTTTTATCACACCTTGCTTATAAGGCTACTCCGGGATACCATGTTCTACACTCTACCCCTCAAGGAATCGATGTCTGGCTCAAGCATGATTTAATTGGTGTTTCTTACTCTTGTTAGTTTTGTTTGTTCTTTGTGAGCTTTGCTCGCCTTTTTTCTACCAAAAAAAAAAGAAAATACCAAAAAAGAGGAAGGAACCAAGTAGGACACCCTTGGAAAACCTCAACACGCCAAATCCAAAAACCACAGAGGACCAATCGCAGCTAGATAAGCCATATAAAATCAATAATAATAGAAATGCAAATATAATCACCCATATAAAAAACAAAAACAAAGTAGAAAAGATATTGGGTATGGTTGTAGAAAGAATAGAAGAAGTGAAGAAGAGAAAGGAAGAGGGGGTGTTTGCTTAGGGCTAGGGATTTCGATTCATGTGAGAAGAAAATCTTTTAGGCTTGCTATTATACGTGTGTGTGTGTGTGTGTGTGTATATATATATATAGGAGAGAGAGAACAAAACAGTGAGTTTTGATAATTTCGATCGGTTCGATTTTTTAATTTTAAAAATCGAATAGAATTAACTTTAATATTATTTTGGTTGATAACCGAACAAATAAAAAATTAAAATAATCGAATTAATATATCAAAATTTATTTGGTTCAATTTAATTTTCGGTTCGATCTGGTTCGGTACACTCCTTGTTTATCCCCATACTGAAATGCTAGTGGGTTCCGTGTCAACAATATATTGGAAGGCAATACGCAGAGGTCGCTGCGAGCTCTGAACAGAAAAAATCAACCGCTGAAAAGCCCGTAGGAATCTCTCAGCAATTTCACGGAAATGACAAGCGCCATTAACATGAACGAAGCTCAGTTTCTGAAAGAGCGAGACCAACGGGAGAACAAATTTGCTCGGATCCTAAATGACATCGCCAAATTTACCGTCGATTCCACTTTCGCTGCTTCTCTCAAAGGTGTATCCTGTTCGTTCGCTATTTGAATTACCCGATTAAATCCATTATTATGCATAATCAGATTTCAAAGATATTAACAATTACTTGTTTTCCATATATGTGCTTTTAGGACATTCTCCATCACGAAATTGCTACTGATGATTGCTAAAATTAATTTCAGAACAATTATAAAGATTGCATGTTAGGCTTTGGAATTAGATCATGTTTGGCTCTGAGAGGTGTCGTTTTGTGTAGGATTGATATGAATATTATCATTTTTGCTTGATAGAGTTACTATATTTTTGTTATACACTCTTTCTATTTCTCTGTTAATTAGCTCTGTTGCTGGAAGAATCTGTACTTGGTCCCTTTTGTGCAACCATTTTTTTCAGTGTGGTTACAACAGTGGAAAGAGATGATAAATAATCCTATAATTAATCAGTTAATGAAGAGAATTAACTGAATTGGGAATTTTTTTTAAAGAAAAAAAAATCAAAGAATTTGTTTTCTGAGAAGCCTTATGCTTTGCGTTGCCATGTTAAAAGTCTATTGAGGGTTATGCATGTGCATGTTAATTGTTAAGGAAAGCTTTGTGCAACTGGAATATTTCACTTCCCAAACTGATTTAATATGAGGGCTTCAACCATAAAGTTTGTTGGATTTTAAAGAAACAAAACTAGAAAATGAGCGATGTTTACTGGCTGAAATTAAAAATGGTTTTTGCATTGACACACTACTGTTAAAAGTAAATTTCTTATTTATATAGGAAAATGCTCGTATGACCCCTTTTGATTTTACTTCTTAATCCATCTAAAGAACGATCAGGTACCTCACTGTCAGAAATAGAATCATCAACTAAACTTACTGTGGAAAATCCATCTTTTAATAGAGATTTTTATGCAGAGAACAAATTATAACAGGTAAGCAATAATTCTAATATCCTGGAATATAGATGACTATAGCTTTTCTTTCCGGATGTCTGATTTGATATCTTTGCAGTCATTGATTCTAGTTTTCACATTGTTAACATGGTCAATTGCATGTCTTTTTTTCAATCATTCCTCAATGCGTTTTTCCATCATATATTGAATATTGTAGGTCGGAAAAAGTTTTATGAGATTGTTCAAGAGAGATTGAAGAACTTATCAATTTCAACCCCCTTTAATAACTGCAAGAAACCTGAGGATGTTAAATTATCTAAGGGGATGCAAATAAAAATAGAAGAAAGGCTGGAAGACATGGGAAAGTTAAAGCTGGAAAATGAGACATCAGCCAGATGTATTGAGCGAGAAGAGCCGGTGGACAAGGGACCAAATGAAGGTAGCAAAAGGTCATATGTTTTAGAACCGGAAAAGAACATAATTTTTATTCGTTCTCGGCTGTAAAGTAGAGATGATTGGAGTGACCTTCCTAAGCAAATCGTACAACGATCAAAATAACTTTATTATATTACTTGAAATGATACCCTGAATAATATTGCTGATAAATATGCCATCTAGTGGTACAATTATATAAAATTCATAGTTTTCTTGTATTTTTGGTGCTCGATTTTCCTTGGTGTTCCTCTCTTCTCTTTCAAATAATACCTTCATAGATTTCAGGTCACATGACTCCTAAGTTTTCTGAGATTGCAACAGTTGGTTAGCCTTAAGTCATTTTTTGGCTGGCCATTCATTTTTGACGCGCGGAGCTTTTGATGGGATGAATGTTGTCAATGGGATAATTATGTTAATCGACCGTTGAAGGTGAACAATTGAACTTAATAGGATTTGGAAGGAGTGCAATTGGCTTAGGAGTCTCAGCGTGATCGTAAGTTTATTTCTTGGACAAAAAGTTTATTTCTCGGACAAAAATTCTGAATGAAATTGTCAATCAAATTTACGTATAAGATTTTTCCTTGCTATTTCAAGAGTTAAAAAAAATGTTAAAAAGAGCATTTAAACGCTTAAGGGATAAATGCCTTTTTCAATTTCAATATATTGAAAAGTCTCGAATTTGAGCATATGCTCCTTTTTCATCTTTTTACAAAAATAAGGTATGAAAATTTTAAATTATGTGGAAGCAAATTGACAAGTAATGAGATTATGTGCTTAGAAAATTCCAGACTCCCACCTTTTTTGTTTTTATTTTCAAAATTGCTCTATGTTATTCCAACAGTATCATAATTGCATTTTTAACTTTTAAAAATATCCCATTTCATTTATATGAAAACGTTTATTTAAAAAATGCTTCTTTTATTTTTATTTTTATTTTTTGCCTTAACCACCTCTGCCCTCATTGCTTCTCCCCTCTTTCCCTCGCTTCTCTCTCTCTGTCTATTTCTCTTTCTCTCTGATGGAGCCATCGACCGACAACTTAAGCTGACAACCTTCAAAGCTTGAGTTTCGCCTCAACCGTCAACACCATCATCACAAGCACCACTCTCCGCCTCGATTCCGTTATCCTCGTCGTCGTCGCTTCTCTCCACCATGTCAAACCAGCGTCGATCCCCTTCACTCACATGCTCCACAATCGTTACTCCTCTAAAGAAAACTTGAACTCAGCTCACCCTAGGCACATCAACGTCATTAAAGAATCCGTTCTCCCAATCTACAATGACATTATGGCCGTCGATTGGGTTGCCGATGATCTTAGTAGCCCTGTGGTCCCATCTCCATGTTCAGCAATTAGGGTCATTTTTTGAAATTAAAAGAGAATTTCGAGGAGAATTTCAATATGAGATTTTTGAGTGTAATTGAAGGAATTAGAAGGAGATTTTGATTTTTTAACTGGATGGATAGGGATTTGAAGAGTGAGGTGGAAGAGCTGGAGGAAATGGAGAATAAGAGGCACGGATTTTACGAGTCGGTAGCTATGAATGAGAATACAATATTTTTGCATTTGCAAAAGGATTTAATTGTTAAATGATTTTTTTTTCTTTCAACTATTTTGTATGAATGCAATAGCAAAGCAAATTCAAAAGGATAAATTGTGTTTAAAAATCGAATGCAGATTTTATGGACTTCAAAATTAATGCATTTTTGTTACTTTTGATGGTTGTGCCTTTTTAAATAATTCATTTCAATTAGTTCATCATAGTTGATAAGCCTGCATGTTTGAGTCTATTGAATTGTACTACAGTGGAAGATCTTGACTTATTTTGTGGAGACCTATGGACAAAAGAACGATCAAAGACTATGCTTAAATAATGGATAGCAAAACAAGAACCTTATTGGATTGCAAAGGTCATTGCACAACAACAAAATGGATGGCTAATTAATTTTTAGCTGCAGGAAAGTCATGATGAATTTGTAATCATGAGAAATTGATTGTATGATGGTTTGATCTTAGAATAAAATGGAATTATACAGATTCACAAAGTTTAATCTATATAAATTTTTGTTTGATTTAATAAATTTTAAGGCTTAATACCAAAAATTTAAAAAGTTCATGTGTACATGAGTATTCAATTTCTAAAATACAGTTTATTTGTTTTTAAACTACAATATATTTTGAAATATTTTTTAGAATAATATTTTTTAAAAAAATATTTAGAAAAGTGGAGTGGGGAGAAGATTATTAAGGAAAATGGAATATTTTGGTCAATGCTGCAACAGCTGACTGCGCGATTGAACATGTGGCGAACATAGATTAGAGTCAGTCTGCCCCATTTGAAACTGCAACAGACTATTGCAGTTTCAGATTTTGAAATAAGATATTATTTCACTAATAGTCTATTTATTTATTTGTGATTTTATATTGAAAATTAATAAAAAAATTAAAATAGATTTGTTATATTGTTATACTGAAATATTTTGAAATTTTTATAAAATGACATAATAAATTTTTTAATTTTATAAAATAACATGATACATAAAAAATGTACAAATTTAAATTTTAATACAATATTTATTTTTATTAATTTCACATGATAAATGTTCTACATATAGTTAATTTCAAAAGCCATGATAAGTGATATTTTAAAAGAAATCGTGAACAAAAAATGGAATAATTTGCACAAATACCAAATTGAAAATAGTATAACAATTTTCAAACATATTATTATAATAAATAAAAAATTACAAGAAATTATAATGGCCATATCCCATAATGGAAGCAAAAATGGTGAAAACTATTTGCTTGACACTCCCAATATTTTATTTAAAGTTTATAAAGAAAAAATGGAATAGTGAGTATGTAACAAAATATGAGAAATTAGTTATGATATTTTTAAAAGATGTAAAAAAAATTAGTGAAGAAAATTTTTTAAAAATTAAAGATACAATACCGGTTGAACAAAAAATTTATTGTAAGTGATATAATTATAATAAATGGCATAAACATTATATTCACTATAACATAACAAAAAAATTAGAGTCATGAAATATATTATGTACCAATATTGTTTGATAATATTATGTAATTCAAACACGTGTAATAATATTATGTAATTGAACATGTGTAATAATTATATTATGTAATGATATTAGTGTATTCGATATACTTTTTTATATAATTAGCAAAAATAATTATTGTCTTAATATTGATAATTTGTATAATAAGTGACAATTTAGTGGTATGAATGGGATATTAATAATATTTAAATGTAATGAAAAATTTATAATTATTTATTATTAATATCTTAACTATTTATAATTTTAAAATTTTACTATTATTGTTGTTGTTGTTTTATAATACCGATGAGATAAATTATGATTTAGATATCAGTTTTGGTTACTTTATTTCATGGTTAAAACATATAATTGTCAAAAAATAACAATAAAAAATATTTGTTATATTTTTACTTACAAATAATTTGAAAATGTCAACATATACACGACTTTTATTTACATACGGGTAGACAAATAAGTTATGGAGTTGAAGGTTTTTGATATGACATATCGGGTTCAAATGCCATTACAAAGAGACTGAGAATTAGAAATAAGCCAACTCTTCCTGAATTGATCCATAAAATTCATGTTAAATTGGGTTTAGGTATTAATGATGTGATTTTCATAATTATATACAAGAGTCCAATATACAACTAAGGATCTTTATGTTGGGCATAAGTGGATTTGGTAGATGACAATAATATAGAGATGATTTATGAAAAATTAAAAGAATATGAGGAATACAACTTGGTGGAATTAATTATTATAGTGGCTGAGGGGAGTCTAAGAGCTAATATACCTATGTATGTGATGCGGAACCCCAAGGTTAAAGAACCCCAAACCCCTTAAACATATGCTTTGATTTCAAAAGACAAAGAAGACAAACACCCTCCCTATTGAACCCCCAAACAACACGTGAATGGAAACGCAAATAATCGGGATAATAAGAATAGGAACACGCCACAATCAAATGATTGATAAGTTATCCTAATTCTTGATGCAATAGAAAAGAAAGCAAGCAATCTTACAATCTCTCTAAAGAAATTCGGCTAAGCCAAGAGAAAAACTCTCAAAAGTTTATAATTTGATTCAATGATTAAAGTTTACAACCTAGGGTAGCCTATTTATAAGGTGGCTAACCCTAATTCACTCTTTAAAACCCTAATTTAAATGCTCATATGGCCTTACACGAATTTTCTTGGGTTTTACAAGCCAAATAAGCCCAAATAAGACTTAAACACACTTAAAACAAAACTAATTAATAAACCTTATAGGCCTAAAATGAAAGCCCAAAAGAAAGACTAAAATAAATAACCAAACTAATTAAACTAAGCCCAAAAGAAGCCCACATGCCTAGCCCATTAATAATACAACTTAAGTGAGTCATGTGATTTTTAAATGAAGCACATGACTTGTACAATTAAAGCCCAAAGTTGTATAAGCCCAAAATTGATGGTAAAGAACCAAATCTGTCTCCTATAAATTGGCGCACGCCCCAATGACATTTGGATCTTATATTTATGTGTTTGAACTCCATTATGACCCATTTGAAAGTCATAAGGTTGCCCCTCTTCAATGGCATAAGATAGCCCTCTTGGATCCATATCATTCCCTTCCTCTTTAGAAAAGATTCGTCCTCGAATCTTTGTCTTGCAATAGTTGGGAATTGGCACTTGAGGATTACATTCATCTTCATAAATTATCTTTGGCATTGGTGGAAATAGTACGAATGCTTCTTCGTTAAAGAACTCATCATAATCCTACAAGTTATAAACAAAAGAACAATGCAAAACATGGTTAGTATTTAATATAGTGATATGATTTTGACCTTCGTCACTTACCATGTGCACCTCATCCTCCTTATGCAGCAGAGGAGAAATTGTAACATGCAGATCTTCCATTTCCACTAAACCAGCTTCTTCATTCTCACTCAAACAATCAACATCTTCACTTTAAAATATTTTTCTATTATGCACAACATCATTATCCTCTTCCACCTCTAAAACAGCCTCATTTACCAAGTTCTCCACATCTCGAACTTCACCCAAAACCTCTTTTTCCTCATCAAGCTCATCAACCACCTCCTCTTCATGACCTTGAGTAATCTCACTATCAAAGCCTATATCTATATCACCCTTTTCAGGTTCACAAATTATTTCCTCTAGGATAACTTCCTCCTTCTTTTTCTTCTTTTTGCTTTCCTCCATTCTAATGCGTGGTTCGAAATATTGTCTAACCAACCATTCTAGATTATTAAGGTCTTGCCTTAACAACTTTATATCTTCCTTAAACACATTCCTTTCATCTTGATGTAAATGTTGCTTGGACTTGTGATTAGACATCCTCACATTCACTCATGTTTCACTCAAAATTTGGCTTTTACCCCTCTTAATGTCCTCTCACTCTCTTGCCTTTTTCCTCTCAAGCTTGCAACTTCAAAATTGCACTTCAGAATTTAAATCACAAATCAAAAAACTTGAGCACGTTTAAGAAAGCAAGGAAATAATAACTAACAACAAAAAGATAGCTCAAAAACTAGAAAAGAAGACTCTAGACACAATGGAGGTGATACACCGACAAGAGTGGTGTAACACTTGATGATAAGTAAATTAGAGTATTGGACAAGCAAAGATACTCTAACAATGTAAATGGAACAAAAAAACTAGCTTAAAACAAAGAAATAAGCAACAAGAATCAAAGAAAATAACAATATGGATAAAATGAATGAATTTGATTCACTACAAAATAAACCAAATATAGAACCTAAATATGCTACCCAACAAAGAAGGAAAATCAACAAGATACCAATTAAAACTAAATAAAGTATAAAACATGCAAAACAAATCAATTTAGAGCCAATTTACTCACTATGCCGAACGATGTAACAAGCTTGATTAGTGTGTCAAGTTGTGTGCAAAATGGTGGCAAAGTGATGGCAAAATGATAGAAAAATAATGGAAAAAAATGATAGCAAATGATGCCAAAAATGGTAATAAAATGGTGGCAAATGATTGGAAAAATGATGGCAAATGATATCAAAAATGGTAGCAAAAATGATCAAAATGATTCCAAAAAATGATGGAACAAATGGCAGCACAAATGGATAACAAATGATATAAAATGGTGGCACAAATGGATAGCACAAATGGTGGTTCAATAATTGCAAAGTAAATCCTTGGTTAAGTAGGACTAGGATTGTAATTCCAAATCAAGTATGGATTGGATTTTGAAAACCTAAACCCAAAGCAATAAGGATTGTATTTTCTACCCTTTAAAGGATTCCCAAAGGTGTTTGGAAAAGGTGTAAATGCTGCTCCTCCCAATCCTAAAGCAAAAAGGATTAGTTTTTCCCACTTATGAAAGGATTAGGATTTCTTTAGGCTATATAAACTACCCTTCTCAATTTGCTCCTTAATTTTTTTTCTTCTATTTTTCTTCTCTTTCATGTTTTTCTCTCTTCTTTCTTTCTTTTTTTTTTGATGAACAGTACCATAAACAGTGCGATGTACAGTGCCGTGAACAGTACCACGATTTTTTTTTCTTTTTTTTTGTTTTTTTAATTCAACACACCAATCTAAAGGCTAATACTACTAGAATTTTTTTTTTCATGCCAAAGATTCAAAGTTCAAGTTTGGTTTCTAAGTCTTTTTAATGAATAAAAAAAACACAAGGAAAAGAAAATTCTAAATTTACCACACAAAAAGCACACAAATCAAAACTTATCACTACCTAATTCGGCATAAACATAAAGAAATCAAAGAAACAAAACACAAACCTAACACTAAGATAAATAGGAATTTACCTTTCTTTTGGCTCTGATACCAAATGATGCGGAACCCCAAGGTTAAAGAACCCGAAACCCCTTAAACATACGTTTTGATTTCAAAAGACAAAGAAGACAAACACCCTCCCTATTGAACCCCCAAACAACACGTGAATGGAGACGCAAATAATCGGGATAATAAGAATAGGAACACGCCACAATCAAATGATTGATAAGTAATCCTAATTCTTGATGCAATAGAAAAGAAAGCAAGCAATCTTACAATCTCTCTAAAGAAATTCGGCTAAGCCAAGAGAAAAACTCTCAAAAGTTTATAATTTGATTCAATGATTAAAGTTTACAACCTAGGGTAGCCTATTTATAAGGTGGCTAACCCTAATTCACTCTTTAAAACCCTAATTTAAATGCTCATATGGCCTTACACAAATTTTCTTGGGTTTTACAAGCCAAATAAGCCCAAATAAGACTTAAACACACTTAAAACAAAACTAATTAATAAACCTTATAGGCCTAAAATGAAAGCCCAAAAGAAAGACTAAAATAAATAATCAAACTAACTAAACTAAGCCCAAAAGAAGCCCACATGCCTAGCCCATTAATAATACAACTTAAGTGAGTCATGTGATTTTTAAATGAAGCACATGACTTGTACAATTAAAGCCCAAAGTTGTATAAGCCCAAAATTAATGGTAAAGAACCAAATCTGTCTCCTATAAATTGGCGCACGCCCCAATGATATTTGGATCTTATATTTATGTGTTTGAACTCCATTATGACCCATTTGAAAGTCATAAGGTTGCCCCTCTTCAATGGCATAAGATAGCCCTCTTGGATCCGTATCAGTATGGAACCAGTGATCAAGATATAAATGATGCATTACACATGGAAAACATCGAGGTAACTTAATATTTTTTTTAAATGATGTTGGTCTTAGTTAGCCCAAGCATTTCGTCAGTTGGCAAGATATTGAAATTTTTTCTTAATCAATTTGTTGTCAGTTTATTAGAGATAAAGTACAAAAAATAGGTCAAAGTCAACAACGACAATCAGTTAGCCACCAAAGAGATACTGGTATGAGTCAGCCTAGGCATTCTGTTAGTCGACACAATGGTGACATGCTTGGAAGAGAGGCAAGTGTTAGCTCAGAACTCAATCTTTTGCGTTGATCAAATTGCCATGTTCCTGATTCTTCTATAAGCCATCATAGGTGATCAGTGAGCCATATGCCTTATGCTTGTAGTAGTCAGCCTAAACGGTCATTGAGTCGAAGAGTTGGTAATTTTTTGAGTAAATCAATATTTGACAATAGATCAAACAGTCATTGGGATGATAGGAATTTTGTACAAATGGTTGGTGTTAATGTAAGATAAAGATATAGAACACAACTATCAGCGACAATCAGTTGGCCATAGGCTAGATTTAGGTTCTAATTAGGCAAGGTAGTCTATAAGTCGATGAGATGGTGATATACTTGATGATTCCATATCTAGCAACACTACAAACATTTCGACAAATGAGGGTTCTTTTTATAATGATGTTGGTGCAATTGTTAGAGATAGACCTTCAATTGATTTGGGAGGCATGGATTATTTTGAAGATGGGGCGATATGTTGAGGTTAATACTACAAATATGAGTGCAGACAATAATGAGTCTAAATTTGGTGATGATCACGAGTCTTCTGATATGCAATATATTAGTCTGTTAACATCAATCCATGTCAGTGGAGAAATAAATAAGGCCATCTTTAACCTCCCATTAGAACACTATACAACCATTGAATTTAATGCATCAAAAGTTAATATGTCAGAAGGTTTGCATTTTGAGACTTGGGATGGTACCTCTAAGTTACTAATAGGTTTCGTTTTCAACAATAAGGATAAGGTCAAATCTTATGTGAAAAAACAAAATAATCAATTGTTAGAAATTTTGACTTTAGAGTTGTTGAATCTAAGCCAAAATATTAGGTTCTAAGGTGCTCAAAGGCTAAAATTAGTTGCAAATAGAGGTTAAGAGCAGTGAAGAAAGAGAAAAATCCTTTCTGGATGATCACAAGATTCAAGGGACCACATTTATGCCTCTTTGCAGGTAATCTATCAAAAGATCACAGATAATTAGGATTGCAAATTATTTGCAATTGTATCATAGGCATAGTAAGTAAAAATCCAATCCTTTCTATTAATGTTGTTATTGTTGTTATTAAGGAGCAATTTCATTATGAGGTATCATATATAAGGTTTGATATGCAAAGAAAAGTGCACTAGAGTCTTTATTTGGAAATTATGTTGAATCATTTGAGAGGTTACTAGGTTTTTTATATGCTTTACAAAATTACAATCTTGGAAGAGTTTATAAGTTTGTGTTGTAAGACACCTATATCCTTATTGTAAAGCAATTTCAAAGGGTTTTCTAGAGTTTTAAACCAGCAATTGATGGGTTGAACCACTGTAAGCTGATTATACTGATCAATGGGACTTTCCTAATAGGAAAATTCCAATAGCACTTCTAATAACCAGCTCTATATATAGTAATGATATGTTGTTTCTAGTTGCATTTGCTATTATTGAGTCTAAGAATAAATCCAGTTGGGATTGGTTCATGAGTTTAATTCGAAAACATGTGACTTAATGTGTTGGCATTACTGTTATTTTTTATTGGCATGCTAGAACGATGGTAGTGTTTTGAGATTAAAGGAATAGATGGAAGGAACCACTTGCTTTTCACAGGATATGTTTATGCCACTTTGTCAATAATTACAACATGCATCATAGAAATTCCACAATAAAAATTTTGCTTTAAAAGGCTAGTATGTAAACACTTCTCTACTATAAAATTTTCAAATACATTATTTATTGTGTAGTGTAGTCCGGAGTGTAATAATGTTGTAATTATGAATTCATAATGGTTTAGGAAATAACTATCAAAGGCACAAGTTCATAAAGCAAATCGATGAGATAAAACAGCTTGACAAGAATTCATACAACTGGGCAATGAGGGTGCTATTAGAGCGTTAGTAGATACCGATATCCATACCATGACCAACATTGCCAAGAGTGTCAATAGTGCTTGAAAAGGTATTCACATGATACTTATAACTGTTATCGTTTAACATGTCTTTGGTCGATTAGTCAAATTTTACGATCAAAGAAAAGGTTTATATGTGATTAAAATGGTTGAAGGATTGTATTTCACACCAAAATATGTTCAAGTTATGAACAAGAACACTATAAAGGCACAGAAACAAATGGTTCTTGACTATGATAGTGTGATGTGCACCGAGCCCCGCTCTCATCCGGGTTCGCTCTTTGAGGCCTGTTTTTAGGGTCCAAGATTGGATGAGGCATATAAAATTCATAGATTAGCCACTTCGCAATAGAAAAGGGATTTTGGCCCAATTCCATTGTTGATGGTCAACCTAAGATGGCATCTATAATGGGCCCAAGAGATAGGTATCATGAAGTCGCCACCCAACAGAATGTTAGGAAATGAATCCAACCTTTGATGCCTACACTGGAGAGGTGTTCAGGACATCACTCTTACTTATATCTTAGTTAGGTGTTGTTTATAAATGAGTTTTTATTATTAATTCACTATCTTCCCTCCTATATGATGCATAGCATAATTAAATAAATAAGCACTCAACAGATGTAGAAAAGCGATAAATGAATAAAAGAAATAAATAAAAAAACCTACTTAAACTATTACATAAGCAATTTTTCCAATGAGAATAAGAAAGATAAATAATCATACATAAAATGAGGAATTAATTGGATTGGAAATATTGGTTTCCTCATGTATATTTACAAAAAATGATTTTTATTTGTTACACAATTTTGGATTGAAATCTTGGACATTGGTCCATTTTATTAGAAAAACCCAATTTAATTAGTAGAAAATAAATTTATGTTAATTTCTATATTGGCGTGTAAAAACCATTTATTACTAAACTATTACATCCTCAAATAATAATACATCTAGAATGCTTAGAATCTTTATTTTTATTTGTTATTTATTTTATTTGACATAATACTAACTAATTATTTTCTATCTTCTTTAGCATTTAAATTATCATTTGCATTGGACTTTTGGAGACCTTGGGGTCCACAAGACTTGGAGACTCACCTTTAATGGCTCCATCCATTTTAATAGTTATTTTCTCTTTAATTCACTTTATTTTTTTTATTTTATCTTATGTGCACTCACACACACACACACATATATATATGTGTGTGTGTGTGTGACACACACACACACACACACATATACATGTAACACCCAATATCCGGTCAGTTAAAGACATGGATACTAATGTCACATTCAGATTTAGTTTTGTTTAAGTATAGATAGATAAATTTAATTAGGTTACTATTCAAATGATAAAAATTTCAGTAGAGTTTTCCCTATTTTTTGTCAAAATTCCCTGAAAAGAAAATTCCAAACACTTCTAACCACATCTACCCTACCATCCATCTCCAATTCAAACCCTAACATAGCAATTTTGCCCTTCTTCCTATATTTGCAAATCACAAAAATCCAAAAGCATGCAAAGCAAGGCATAAATGATTCTCACCACTTTATAATTTACAATATATCGATCCATAATATTTACATATAACTTTAATTCTCCAAGTATGGTGTACATGTCAACAAAATAACAAAAAGTAACAAAAGAGTTGTGGCGTTTCCACCTCAGAATTCTTCCACTTCACTGTGATGATTAGAGCTTTTTTGGTGTAAGTCCACTATTGTCTTCCTCCAGAGCCTTCTCCTGACCTACGCGTGGAAATAAAATTACGCGCTAAGCACATAGCTTAGTGGTGTTCAAGCAATTCTATTTTTTTGATAAAATCAAATTTATTTGACTAAAACATATAAATTAAATTAAAAAAAGAAATGACATGAATCAACAACACATATTTTACTTAAATGAAAGTGACTATCAAATTCTCAAAAATCATAATCCTAAAAAAAGATAACCTGTTAACTATCTTTATCTAAAAACAATTTAATAATTAGTTAGATGTTTAATATTCATAGTTTGCATTGCCTTAAGTAAAAATTTGGCAAAATTGTAAGACGAGTTGGATAATGGGAATCAAACGCAGGACCAAGTTCTCAGAACCATGCGGTCCATAACATCATTTTCACCAAAATCGATGTTTAAATGTTCGTAAATTTAAAAATACATGCATACACACACACACATGTGCGTGGATTGAGTTCTCGGAACCGTACAGCCCACTAATACAATTAAATTGACTCGCCAGATGAGCTCTCGGAGCCATGCATCTTGTAACTACATCAAGACGCAGTACTGCTATATTTTCCCCTAATTGGCATGCCAATCTTATCCTATTACTCTAATTTTTGTCTAGTTTTTACTAAGGGCGATTATGTATTCTCTAGTCTCCATTAACTAAATTACAATGTCATTCTAATTAATGTTTACCCATTTTATTTAACTAAATTATTCCTTCTAACATTTTATACACTTAATATTATTCATTTAATTCTCTTGTAGGATCACAATTTATCATGAAGCATTTATGGCTTACTAATTAATTATGCACCATTCACAAGTATAGGCCTAAGTAATTAGCCACACATATCTCATTATTACTTGCACCCACACCTGTGCTCTATTATACACCTCTTAATTCGGCGACACTACTTTAGCTTATGATCACTTACTTATGTAATTCAATTGCCCCCTTTTTCTAATTGGGTTCAACTTGTGTAACTACGAGACATATATTTAACTAACAATTTTATTTTTTTCTCATGAGGCTACAATTGCGATGGTTTTGTTTAACCATAAAAGCCCACTTAGAGTTTTATGATACTTGCATTAATTTATTCAAGCTATACTTATCTTATTTACAAAGTATACTATTAATTCTTAATTTCAAAGTTAACACATGTAAAATTCTTAATTGGCCTAAGGCATATTACTTTGCATTCAATTAAAAATTTATGACATTTCTACTACCACTTACCATCAAATTAATTCTCACTTAAAATTTCAGCTAGCATAATATCTATAAAAAATAAAAAAAAATAATAGATTTTCTTAAACACATACCTATTTGTCACCAATTCTTTAATTTCCCACTATTAAAGCAAGCTTTTGCCCATCAACTTTCTTCTTTTTCCTTTCCTTTCACACTTGTCTCACCTTGTTTCTCCACATAACCCATAATCTCATATAAATCTCATAAATACAGCAGCCTTTAAGGTTTATTTCTTAACCCCCAACACTTAACTCATAAATAAATAATTCTTCACAAAAACATCATTAATTTCATACAATTTTTGTACCTACAGCAGCCCCCCTTAAAATAATAACTCTCAACTTCATCAATTAAATAAAAAAATAAATAAAAATAAACTCTTAACTTCATCAATTAACAAAAAAAAATATAGATTTCTGGCTTCAATTTTCCTAAAACCCAAAATCTAAAATTCTACCTTCCCTTCAAAATGCTTTCATAATCAATAAATAGAAATAGAGTGGGGCTTACTTGATAGTCAGGAGGGAGAAAGCAACAATAAGAGGGGGTAGATCTAAGGAAAAACCGAAGCAAAAGGGGGAGAACGGCGGGGGCAAATGCGACCCCTTTGTTGTGCTCAGAAGAGAGAGAGATGAGGGAGGAGGCGGCAGCCCATTGGTGGCATCATGGTGCAGCGGTTGGCAGAGGTAGGCCGTTCGATCGGGATGGGGAAGAGAGGGGCTATCGGCGGGAAGAGAAGGGAAGGGAGAAGAAGAAAGAAAAAGAAAGAAAAAGAAAACATATAGGACCCAATCCAACCAATGAAAAAGAAAAAGGAAAAGAAAAGGGTTGGCCTAAAACGACATCATTTTGATCAATCCCCTTTCTAGCCCTTCAACCTTCATCAAATTCCAGTTTATCCCCCAAACTCTTCCTTTTTATGCAATTAAGTCCCCACTTAATATGTAAATATCAATCTAATTTGAAATCTTTTTTTTACACTCCTCAACTACACTCATTTTATTATTACTATTATTATTATTATTATTATTATTATTATTATTATTATTATTATTGGGTCTAATTATTTATTACCCCAGGTAATTCAAATAGGGATGCTACAATACATACACACACGTGCGCATGCACACACACATATATATATAAACTACAATATATTAGAGGAAGGAAGACAGGACTAAAGTTACAACAACAGCCCAAGAAGAAAGAAAAAAGCCAGCAGGACAACATAGACCAAGAAAAATTATACTACCAACCTAGATTCCAACAACAGTCCATATCGAGATGTAGACCCAATTACTCTAAATTTACTTTTTTTTTCTAAGTGCAAGTTATTTCTCATAAATAAATTCTAAACTCATAATTTCACCACATACAAAACCCACCATCATAGTATTAAATTGGTAAATTTTTGCTGGTGACTAATAAGGTAATCTATAAATATACATATACATATACATATATATATATGTGTGCGCGCGTATACATATGTATATGTATATGTATATGTATATGTATATGTATATGTATATGTATATGTATATGTATATGTATATGTATATGTATATGTATTTGTATATGTATATGTATATGTATATGCATATGTATATGTATATGTATATGTATATCTATATGTATATGTATATGTGTATGTGTATACACACATATATATTAGAAGAAGGAAGACAGGGGACTGAAGTTACAACAACAGACCAAGAATAAAGAAAAAAGCTAGCAGGACAACAAAAGCCAAGAAAAATTATACTACCAACTGATGCGGAACCCCAAGGTTAAAGAACCCGAAACCCCTTAAACATACGCTTTGATTTCAAAAGACAAAGAAGACAAACACCCTCCCTATTGAACCCCCAAACAACACGTGAATGGAAACGCAAATAATCAGGATAATAAGAATAGGAACACGCCACAATCAAATGATTGATAAGTAATCCTAATTCTTGATGCAATAGAAAAGAAAGCAAGCAATCTCACAATCTCTCTAAAGAATTTCGGCTAAAGCCAAGAGAAAAATTCTCAAAAGTTTATAATTTGATTCAATGATTATTCTCCTGTTACAACTCATAACAAGCTATTTATACTAAAACCCTAACACTTTACTTCTTAAACAAGCCAAATAACCTCTTTAGGAATTCTAAAGACTCTTTACTTCTTAAACAAGTCTAATAACCTCTTTAAGAAGTAATAAATCACCCTTAGAAGCTAAAACAACCCCTAAAAAGGCCTTAAACAAGGTGTGGCCGAATTTCATAAGACAAAACAAGCCCATTCTCCTACTTAAAGAATTAAAACAAATCTAAAATGATGGGCCTTAATGAAGGTGGCGTGTAGCCCACTTAAATAAGGCCTTATTTGTTCAATAAACCAACTAAACATAATGAATTAAAAGCCCTAACTAAAAACTAAACAAATCAGCCCCTTAAACCCATTAAGATACAACTTTAAATGAGTCATGTGAATTATAAATAAAGCACATGACTTGTACAATTAAAGCCCAAAAGCCCTTTATGACTCAAGTTAGCCCAATTCTTCATTTGCTTCCAAAAGGATGGTACTTTATGCTTGTGATGCTGATTGACGAAATCATCATGACTTGCCCTCTCCATGGTCGTATCATTCCCTCCCTCTTTAGAAAAGATTCGTCCTCGAATCTTCGTCTTGCAATAGTTGGGAATTGACACTTGAGGAATACATTCATCTTCGTAAATGATCTTCGGCATTGGTGGAAATAATATGAATGTTTCTTCATTGAGGAACTCATCATGATCCTGCAAGTTATAAACAAAAGAACTATGCAAAACATGATTAGTCTTTAATATAGCGGTATGATTTTGACTTTCTCCACTTCCCATGTGCAACTCATTCTTCTTAATCAATAGAGAATCAACTGTAACTTGCGAATCTTCCATCTCAACTAAGCAAACTTCTTCACCTGCACTCAAACAATCAACAATTTCTTCACTTTCAATTATTTTTCCATTATACACAACATCATTATCCTCTTCCACCTCTAAAACAACCTTATTTAAATTTTTAACCACGTTCTCCACATCTTCAACTTCACCCAAAACCTTTTTTTTCTCATTAAGCTCATCAACAACATCCTCTTCATGGTCTTGAGTAATCTCACTATCAAAGCCTATATCTATATCACCCTTTTCAGGTTCACAAATTATTTCTTCCATGATAACTTTCTCCTTCTTTCTCTTCGCTTTGCTCTCCTCCATTCTAATTCGTGGTTCGAAATATTGTCTAACCAACCATTCAAAATTATTAAGGTCTTGCCTTAACAAATTTATATCTTCCTTAAACGCATTCCTTTCATCTTGATGTAAATGTCGTTTGGACTTGTGATTAGACATCCTCACATTCACTTGTGTTTCACTCAAAATTTGGCTTTTATCCTCTTAATGTCCTCTCACTCTCTTGCCTTTTTCCTCTCAAGCTTGCAACTTCAAAATTGCACTTCAGAATTTAAATCACAAATCAAAAACTTGAGCACATTTAAGAAAGCAAGGAAATAATAACTAACAACAAAAAAATAGCTCAAAAACTAGAAAAGAAGACTCTAGACACAATGGAGGTGATACACGGACAAGAGTGGTGTAACACTTGATGATAAGTAAATTAGAGTATTGGACAAGCAAAGATACTCTAACAATGTAAATGGAACAAAAAAACTAGCTTAAAACAAAGAAATAAGCAACAAGAATCAAAGAAAATAACAATATGGATAAAATGAATGAATTTGATTCACTACAAAGTAAACCAAATATAGAACCTAAATATTCTACCCAACAAAGCAAGAAATAAACAAAGAGACCTAATTAAAATAAATGAAGTAGGTTGCATGCAAAAACAAATCAATTTAGAGCCAAAATTCTCACTAGGCCGAATGGTGTAACAAGCTTGATTAGTGTATCAAGTTGTGTGCAAAATGGTGGCAAAGTGATGGCAAAATGATAGAAAAATAATGGAAAAACAATGATAGCAAATGATGCCAAAAATGGTAACAAAATGGTGGCAAATGATTGGAAAAATGATGGCAAATGATATCAAAAATGGTAGCAAAAATTATCAAAATGATTCCAAAAATGATGGAACAAATGGCAGCACAAATGGATAACAAATGATATAAAATGGTGGCACAAATGGATAGCAAATGGATAGCACAAATGATGGTTCAATAATTGCAAAGTAAATCCTTGGTTAAGTAGGACTAGGATTGTAATTCCAAATCAAGTATGGAATGGATTTTGAAAACCTAAACCCAAAGCAATAAGGATTGTATTTCCTATCCTTTAAAGGATTCCCAAAGGTGTTTGGAAAAGGTGTAAATGCTGCCCCTCCCAATCCTAAAGCAAAAAGGATTAGTTTTTCCCACTTATGAAAGGATTAGGATTTCTTTAGGCTATATAAACTACCCTTGCTCAATTTGCTCCTTAATTTTTTTCTTCTATTTTTCTTCTCTTCCACATTTTTCTCTCCTTTCTTTTTTTTTGATGAACAGTACCGTAAACAGTGAATGAACAGTATCGTGAACAGTGCGATGTACAGTGCCGTGAACAGTACCACGATTTTTTTTCTTTTTTTTTGTTTTTTTAATTCAAAACACCAATGTAAAGGCTACTACTACTAGAATTTTTTTTTTAATGAAACAAAACACAAGGTAAGGAAAACAAAATGCTAAATTTACCACACAAAAGTACACAAATCAAAACTTATCACTACCTAATTCGGCATAAACATAAAGAAATCAAAGAAAAGAAAACACAAACCTAACACTAAGATAAATAGGAATTTACCTTACTTTTGGCTCTGATACCAAATGATGCGGAACCCCAAGGTTAAAGAACCCGAAACCCCTTAAACATACGCTTTGATTTCAAAAGACAAAGAAGACAAACACCCTCCCTATTGAACCCCCAAACAACACGTGAATGGAAACGCAAATAATCAGGATAATAAGAATAGGAACATGCCACAATCAAATGATTGATAAGTAATCCTAATTCTTGATGCAATAGAAAAGAAAGCAAGCAATCTCACAATCTCTCTAAAGAATTTCGGCTAAAGCCAAGAGAAAAATTCTCAAAAGTTTATAATTTGATTCAATGATTATTCTCCTGTTACAACTCATAACAAGCTATTTATACTAAAACCCTAACACTTTACTTCTTAAACAAGCCAAATAACCTCTTTAGGAATTCTAAAGACTCTTTACTTCTTAAACAAGTCTAATAACCTCTTTAAGAAGTAATAAATCACCCTTAGAAGCTAAAACAACCCCTAAAAAGGCCTTAAACAAGGTGTGGCCGAATTTCATAAGACAAAACAAGCCCATTCTCCTACTTAAAGAATTAAAACAAATCTAAAATGATGGGCCTTAATGAAGGTGGCGTGTAGCCCACTTAAATAAGGCCTTATTTGTTCAATAAACCAACTAAACATAATGAATTAAAAGCCCTAACTAAAAACTAAACAAATCAGCCCCTTAAACCCATTAAGATACAACTTTAAATGAGTCATGTGAATTATAAATAAAGCACATGACTTGTACAATTAAAGCCCAAAGTTGCATAAGCCCTTTATGACTCAAGTTAGCCCAATTCTTCATTTGCTTCCAAAAGGATGGTACTTTATGCTTGTGATGCTGATTGACGAAATCATCATGACTTGCCCTCTCCATGGTCGTATCACCAACCTAGATTGCAACAACAGTCTATATCAAGATGCAGACCCAATTACTCTAAATTTACTTTTTTTTTTCTAAGTGCATGTTATTTTAAATAAATAAACTAAACTGATAATTCGACCACATACAAAAGCCACCATCACAGCATTAAATTGGTAATTTTTTGCCAGTGACTAATAAGGTCCAATGAACAGCTAGTATTCCTCATATTTGGTAAATAAATTCTAACCTCATATATGGCATCTGTTATGCTCTTTGAGTTGCTAGCAAATAGGACCATACACAAACAAATGGCATCTGTTATACAGGCTCTTTGAGTTGCTAGCAAATAGGACCATACATAAACAAATTTATTCCAATAAATCCAAGTTGCTTTCCCTGCATCACCATAAGTCCATTACCATTTATGTGTCATCTCCTAAAAATTACAGACTATATTTACCAATTAAGTGAAACTAAAATCAATATATATATATATATAAGGAGTAGAACACAATGAACAACGATACTGACATGATGATCCTACAATACAGATACAAATTACAAGAAAATATGAAAGGTACATGGCAATAATCGATCACGGTAACAGAGTTACCCTTTGGACCAGTAGCCCGTTGATCAAATTGTTTCAACCTATATAACTTTTAAAATGCAAACACAAACAAAATGTAAATAGAATTTCTGATGCACCAGATCAGCATGAGCTACAAGTGTAAAGCATACTTAAACGATGGGGGCAACACTCGAACGTAGGAAACATAACAAGAAAATTTTATAAATATAATTTTGAAAATATAAAATATCTCACTTCACAAAACTTTATTACATTTGAATGTTGTGCAAAATTGTTTAATGCTTGGTATTTCTACAGAATCCATCTAGTGAAGGTAATACCTGAGATTTGTGCATATAACTAATCCGCCTATTTCTCCACTACCCAAATGATAGGCATGTCCACAACTTGAGTTACTAGCAGTTTTTAGTTGGTACTGAGATCCTGGCATACAAGAAGTACCAAGAGAAGACAAAATCAGTTTATTTTGAAGATGAGATTAATGAAAAAAAGAACGAAACCATATACTATAGCAAAATTAAATAGCAAAACTGGAACCATAAAATCAAATAAATAATTAATTAATTTTAGTTTCATATTATTGCA
The DNA here is from genome assembly GCA_037975025.1 of Excoecaria agallocha. Lineage (NCBI taxonomy): Eukaryota > Viridiplantae > Streptophyta > Magnoliopsida > Malpighiales > Euphorbiaceae > Excoecaria > Excoecaria agallocha. The sequence continues at coordinate 86,992,248 of CM075808.1, read as the reverse complement.
AAGTTATTCCCAATATAAAGGAAAGAAATAAATAAATGAACAAACAGTTGCTAACTATAATTTAAACAGCTGTTCGGTAGCTACAAATGCCAAGTTTGCATCTCTATTCTCTTATTCTCAATAAACAAACAGCAAAAACCAACCAAAATATATCAAAAATTACTCGTAAATCTGATTGGGATAAGAGAATCCAGAAGTCATGGCATAGAAAGTAAGATCCAACAACTATAGAAATCGAGGCATGTCTAAAAATATAAGAACGAAAAAATAACAAAGCACAAAACTTTGCAAGTGAATTATTCAAATAAAATCAAGAGAAATAATCTAAAAGAGCATAAAAAAGTACGCATAAATTCAGAAGCAAGATATATTTGTTGTTCCTCTTATCAATTTTCAATATACGTATGCATATTAGAATTTACCAAATGCTCCAATCTCTAGGTGACACATTACAAATGTGGATTGAATTTTACAACGGGCTAGATCTGGTTCATGGTTCCATAAGGATCATAATATTTTCAAATGCAATTGCATATCCCTAAGCAAGAACATACCAACAGTTGTTACCTGTATATCTCATATAAGGAGAAGGGTAGCAAGAGATCGTGAATCAGAGTGCACAATATAATCAATCCTCTAGTGACTCATCTGCAAGAATTAATATATGTCCATGTAGAGTTAGTAATCAGTAAAAGAATTGGGGAAATTATTCATTCAACTATAGCATGCAAAAATAGTGCACCATGACACAAGCACATAAGGACCACATGCAAAATGAAGGAAATGAATCCACATTAATTTGATGATTGGGTGCATTATTTCATGTGTGCTTGATGTGGAACCCCAGCCTATATGCCAAACTAGAACGCCAACATACCATGAATATTGAACATAAATAAGATAATAAACCCCCAATCTAAAGAACCCCCAAACAAGATTGATTGGAAACGCTTATGATAGATTGATTTAGAAAACAAGAAAAAGAAGAATCAAGCATACATTAATCATGCAAATAGCCTAAGTCTAATTCTTCATGCAATAGCAAGAATCAATAATAAATTAACTCTCACAAATTCGGCCAAGCCAAAGAAAATTCTCATTAATCAAAATTCAAGTCCCTTACAAATGAAGAATTCAGCCCTTTATATAGGCTAGGCAGCCACCCCTCCCTAGATGAATTAAAATCAAACACTAACTCTAAGAGATAAATAATAAAATAAATAACAAAGATAATTCCTAACCTTTATCTACATGTATTTGGCCATAATATGGACTAAGTACATGAAGAAATAAAGATAAATACAATTTGAGATTAATCCTAACAGAAAGTGATAAATATGCTTATTATCCTAAGAAAATGAATGAATGAATGAATGTAGACTTAATGTTGGCTACAAGTGAATTTCGGCCAGCCCTTTAAAGATATGGTCAAGCTATTATTTCTCCCTCAAACTCTACTTAATAATATCCCAAAATAATAAGTATTTATCAAGGAAAATCCATTCCTAAAATTTAGGACCCTAAGTTCACCAATGTAGGCCTAAACCTAAATCTGACCCAAACCCATTAAAATTCAATTCTCCCATGTAAAATTCGGCCCCCTTAGGTATTCTAAGCCTCAAATAGTTATTTTGGCCCAACTCTTTAGAAGAGATAAGCCCAACTTTAGCCTACCCACTTAAACTACCCAAAACAGTAAAATAAGCCCAAAATAAAGCAAACCTATTCTAACAAAGCCCAATTCGTTTTTCTAGGTTCTAGGCTGCCCAAATATACTTAATTAAATGTTACATAAAAAATAGAAACTAAATAAAGTAGCTTGAAGGCCCATTGCACCATTCAGCCTACACTTGTCTTCATAGTCCAATTTAGCTTCTTTCTCTTCTTGAACTTGCATCTTCTCCACATAAGGTTTCATGAATGCTTGTAGGACTTCTTTAAGCTTCTTTGACCTTGCTCTTGTTATTGGTCCTTGAGGAAATGCTAGTTCATCTTTCTTGTTGCCATTGTGCTTGGTCGTGCTCATATCATCCCCTCCCCCTTCGAAAGGATTCGTCCTCGAATCTGAATCACAGTCAAATGGAGATAAGTCAAAAATATTAAAAGTTGCACTTACACCATACTCACCTGGCAAATCAATCTTGTATGCATTGTCATTGATCCATTTCAGCACTTGAAATGGTCCATCAAGTTTAGACTTCCTTTGATTAGGAAACCTCTCTTTATGCATATGGATCCAAACCCAATCTCCTGGTTCGCATATCACTTGCTTACGGCCTTTGTTAGCCTGCTTTGCATACATTCTGTTCTTCTTCTCAATATGCTCACGTGCTTTCATGTGTATTGTCTTAACCAAATCAGCCTTAGCCTTATCATCTAAGTTAGAAAGTTCATTCAAAGGTAAAGGCATCAAATCCAAAACAGTCAATGGATTAAAACCATACACAATTTCAAAAGGTGAAAAACCTGTAGAAGTATGAATTGCACGATTATAAGCGAACTCAACAAATGGTAAATATTCTTCCCAAGTTTTAATATTCTTACCAATTATAGCACGCAACATAGTTCCTAAAGTTCTATTAACAACTTCGGTTTGGCCATCTGTTTGTGGATGACAAGTAGTGGAAAACACAAGTTTAGTACCAAGTTTACCCCACAGAACACGCCAAAAGTGACTTATGAACTTAGAATCCCGATCTGAGACAATAGTCCTAGGTATACCATGCAATCAAACTACTTCCCTAAAAAATAAATTAGCTATGTTTGTTGCATCATCAGTTTTATGACAGGCAATAAAATGTGCCATTTTACGAAATCGGTCCACTACAACAAACACACTATCCCTTCCCCTTTTTGTCCTAGGTAAACCTACAATGAAGTCCATAGAAATGTCAGTCCAAGGTTCAGTAGGAACAAGCAAAGGAGTATACAAACCTTGATTTAAGGACTTAGACTTAGCCTGTTTACATGCAAAACATTGAGCACACACTTTTTCAACACTTTTTCGCATATTAGGCCAATAAAAATGTTCATTAAGCATGTCTAAAGTCTTTTTCATGCCAAAGTGTCCCATTAATCCCCACTATGCGATTCCTTCACAAGCAACTCTCTAAGAGAACATGCAGGTATACATAGTTGTTTTCCTCTAAAAAGAAACCCATCATGTCTATAGAACTTATTAAATGCATAATGTACACATGCCTTGTACACTTCACCAAAATTAGAATCATGATCATACATTTCTTTCAAATGCTCAAAACCTAACAATTTAGAACTAAGCATAGAAATCAATGCATATCTCCTAGAAAGTGCATCGGCAACAACATTATCTTTACCTTGCTTGTACTTAATTACATATGGAAAAGTATCAAGGTACTCTACCCACTTACCATGCCTTCTATTCAACTTACCTTGTCCCTTCAGATATTTGAGAGACTGGTGATCTGTGTGTATCACGAATTCTTTAGGCAAAATGTAGTGTTCCCAAACCTCAAGAGCTCTCACCAATGCATAGAACTCTTTATCATAGGTAGAGTGATTCAGCTGTGGTCCACTCAACTTCTCACTAAAGTATGCTATTGGGCGATTTTCCTGCATCAAAACAGCACCTATACCAATCCCAGAAGCATCACATTCAACCTCAAAAGTCTTAGAAAAATCAGGTAATTTCAAAACAGGAGCAGTACACAATTTATCTTTCAAAACATTAAAAGCATCTTCCTGCTCTTTACCCCATTTAAAACCAACAGACTTTTTAATGATTTCATTTAGAGGTGCAGCAAGAGTAGAAAAATCCTTAACAAATCTCCTATAGAAACTTGCTAAACCATGAAAGCTCCTCACCTCACTTGCATTCTCAGGTGTTGGCCTTTCTTGGATAGCCTTAACCTTTTCATTATCTACCTCAACACCACGTGCACTAACAACAAATCCTAAGAAAACAACACTATCAACACAAAATGTGCATTTCTTCAAATTAGCATACAATTATTGTTCTCTCAAAATAGCTAACACAAGTTCAACATGCCTTAAATGCTCTTTTAGGTTTTTGCTGTAAATCAAGATATCATCAAAATACACAACAACAAATTTACCTAAGAATTCACGCAAAACATGGTTCATGAGTCTCATAAATGTGCTAGGCACATTAGTTAAGCCAAAAGGCATAACCAACCATTCATACAAACCATATTTTGTTTTAAAGGCAGTTTTCCATTCATCACCTAATTTCATCCTAATTTGATGATAACCACTTTTCAAGTCAATTTTAGTGAATATTATAGCACCATTTAACTCTTCAAGCATATCATCTAACCTAGGAATGGGATGGCGATACTTTATAGTGATTTTGTTAACTGCTCGACAATCAACACACATGCGAATGGTTCCATCCTTTTTAGGTACCAAAAGAACAGGTACAGCACAAGGACTTAGGCTTTCTCTCACGTGTCCTTTTGCTAAAAGTTCTTCCACTTGGCTTTGCAACTCCTTTGTTTCCTCCGGATTGCTTCGATAAGCTAGACGATTTGGAATTTGTGCACCAGGAACAAAGTCGATTTGATGTTCAATCCCTCTAATTGGTGGCAACCCAGGTGGTATCTCCTCGGGGAAGACATCTTTATAATCCTGCAATAACTTAGAAAAAGAACTAGGCAAATTTGGGTCAAGGTTAGTTTCAGAGAAATAATTGTCCTTAAACCTCAAAAGTACTAAAGCTCTCATGCCTAAGTATGCATTCCTCAACTCTCTTTCTTTTGCATAAAAGGAGTATTTGCTAAATTTTTCACTCGGCTCACTCTGCTCTCCTTTTACCTCAGCACACATTAACTTCTTCTCTCCTGCACTTCTCTCTTTCTTTTTCTCACTAGTGCAATCTCTCACAGTTGGGCCTTTACTTTTATTATTTTCACTACTAGCCTCTTTTCTCTCATTTTTCTTTTCTTTCTCACTTCCCTTTACCTCTTTTGCAGATTGATGTATCTTTACTTGATCTGCATATACCTCTTTAGGTGCCAATGGGGCAAGTGTGTGTTTACATCCTTTAAATGGAAAAGTGTACCTATTTCTAAATCCATCATGTAATACACGCCTATCAAATTGCCAAGGCCTTCCTAGCAAAATATGACTAGCATGCATAGGTACAACATCACAAATGACTTTATCTTCATATTTACCGATGGAAAATAATACAGTTACACGTTCGGTCACCTTTACTTCCCCACTATCATTCAACCACTGAAGTCTGTATGGGTTAGGGTGTTTCTCAGTTTTAAGTCCTAATTTATCAACTAAGACTGTACTAGCAACATTAACACAACTACCCCCATCAATTATCATACTACAGACTTTTCCACCTATTAAACACCTAGTATGAAAGATGTTTTCCCTCTGTTCTAGTCCTTCTTCTTTCACATTTACATTCAATGCACGCAATACAACTAAGGACTCCCCTTGAACAGGATATTCTACATTTTCATCTATATCAGAACAATCCTCCAAAGGTGGCATATCATCACAATTCTCGTCAGATTCAGAATCAGAAATAATTTCATCCCCCCTTATTATCATGGTCTTTTTATTCCCACATTCATTAGCATAATGACCACGACCCTTGCATTTGAAACATTGAATGTCCCTATGTCTATTAGTTTTAAGGGTTGTTTCAGAAGTACCTTTTTGTGCAGTGACCATTTTATCTTTGGAATTGGACTGGTACTTGGCAATGGATTCCTTCTTTGAGTCTCCCTTGTTCCACTTTGAATTCCATTTGTTGTTATTGGAATTTGAATAGGACTTGGATGTCCCACGTCTACTTCGTTGTCTCTCCACTTTAATTGCGATATTCACCAAATCATCCATATCCACATAATGCTGTAATTCAACAATATCAGCAAGTTCTCTATTCATACCTCCCAAAAAGCGTGACATCGTTTGATATTCATCGTCCACAATGCTTGCTTTAATCATGAGCATCTCTATTTCTTTGTAGTAATCCTCCACAGAACTAGATCCTTGTGTAAGTCTTTGTGACTGATTGTGGAGTTCCCTATGATAGTAACTAGGCACATACTTCTTTCTCATGATTCATCCTCCACAATGCTTGCTAAACCATGAAAGCTCCTTACCTCACTTGCATTCTCAGGTGTTGGCCATTCTTGGATATCCTTAATCTTTTCATTATCTACCTCAACACCACGTGCACTAACAACAAATCCTAAGAAAACAACACTATCAACACAAAATGTGCATTTCTTCAAATTAGCATACAATTATTGTTCTCTCAAAATAGCTAACACAAGTTCAACATGCCTTAAATGCTCTTTTAGGTTTTTGCTGTAAATCAAGATATCATCAAAATACACAACAACAAATTTACCTAAGAATTCACGCAAAACATGGTTCATGAGTCTCATAAATGTGCTAGGCACATTAGTTAAGCCAAAAGGCATAACCAACCATTCATACAAACCATATTTTGTTTTAAAGGCAGTTTTCCATTCATCACCTAATTTCATCCTAATTTGATGATAACCACTTTTCAAGTCAATTTTAGTGAATATTATAGCACCATTTAACTCTTCAAGCATATCATCTAACCTAGGAATGGGATGGCGATACTTTATAGTGATTTTGTTAACTGCTCGACAATCAACACACATGTGAATGGTTCCATCCTTTTTAGGTACCAAAAGAACAGGTACAGCACAAGGACTTAGGCTTTCTCTCACGTGTCCTTTTGCTAAAAGTTCTTCCACTTGGCTTTGCAACTCCTTTGTTTCCTCCGGATTGCTTCGATAAGCTAGACGATTTGGAATTTGTGCATCAGGAACAAAGTCGATTTGATGTTCAATCCCTCTAATTGGTGGCAACCCAGGTGGTATCTCCTCGGGGAAGACATCTTTATAATCCTGCAATAACTTAGAAAAAGAACTAGGCAAATTTGGGTCAAGGTTAGTTTCAGAGAAATAATTGTCCTTAAACCTCAAAAGTACTAAAGCTCTCATGCCTAAGTATGCATTCCTCAACTCTCTTTCTTTTGCATAAAAGGAGTATTTGCTAAATTTTTCACTCGGCTCACTCTGCTCTCCTTTTACCTCAGCACACATTAACTTCTTCTCTCCTGCACTTCTCTCTTTCTTTTTCTCACTAGTGCAATCTCTCACAGTTGGGCCTTTACTTTTATTATTTTCACTACTAGCCTCTTTTCTCTCATTTTTCTTTTCTTTCTCACTTCCCTTTACCTCTTTTGCAGATTGATGTATCTTTACTTGATCTGCATATACCTCTTTAGGTGCAGCAAGAGTAGAAAAATCCTTAACAAATCTCCTATAGAAACTTGCTAAACCATGAAAGCTCCTCACCTCACTTGCATTCTCAGGTGTTGGCCTTTCTTGGATAGCCTTAACCTTTTCATTATCTACCTCAACACCACGTGCACTAACAACAAATCCTAAGAAAACAACACTATCAACACAAAATGTGCATTTCTTCAAATTAGCATACAATTATTGTTCTCTCAAAATAGCTAACACAAGTTCAACATGCCTTAAATGCTCTTTTAGGTTTTTGCTGTAAATCAAGATATCATCAAAATACACAACAACAAATTTACCTAAGAATTCACGCAAAACATGGTTCATGAGTCTCATAAATGTGCTAGGCACATTAGTTAAGCCAAAAGGCATAACCAACCATTCATACAAACCATATTTTGTTTTAAAGGCAGTTTTCCATTCATCACCTAATTTCATCCTAATTTGATGATAACCACTTTTCAAGTCAATTTTAGTGAATATTATAGCACCATTTAACTCTTCAAGCATATCATCTAACCTAGGAATGGGATGGCGATACTTTATAGTGATTTTGTTAACTGCTCGACAATCAACACACATGCGAATGGTTCCATCCTTTTTAGGTACCAAAAGAACAGGTACAGCACAAGGACTTAGGCTTTCTCTCACGTGTCCTTTTGCTAAAAGTTCTTCCACTTGACTTTGCAACTCCTTTGTTTCCTCCGGATTGCTTCGATAAGCTAGACGATTTGGAATTTGTGCACCAGGAACAAAGTCGATTTGATGTTCAATCCCTCTAATTGGTGGCAACCCAGGTGGTATCTCCTCGGGGAAGACATCTTTATAATCCTGTAATAACTTAGAAAAAGAACTAGGCAAATTTGGGCAAGGTTAGTTTCAGAGAAATAATTGTCCTTAAACCTTAAAAGTAATAAAGCTCGCATGCCTAAGTATGCATTCCTCGACTCTCTTTCTTTTGCATAAAAAAATTATTTGCTAAATTTTTCACTTGGTTCACTCTGCTCTCCTTTTACCTCAGCACACATTAACTTCTTCTCTCCTGCACTTCTCTCTTTCTTTTTCTCACTAGTGCAGTTTCTCACCGTTGGGATTTACTTTTATTATTTTTTCACTGCTAGGTGTGTGGGTTTCTTTTGAGCTTAGTTTAGTTGGTTATTTATTTTAGTCTTTCTTTTGGGCTTAGTTTAGTTGGTTATTTATTTTAGTCTTTCTTTTGGGCTTTCATTTTAGGTCTATAAGGTTTATTAATTAGTTTTGTTTTAAGTGTGTTTAAGACTTATTTGGGCTTAATTGGCTCGTAAAAGCCCAAGAAAATTCGTGTAAAGCCATATGAGTATTTAAATTAGTGTTTTAAAGAGTGAATTAGGGTTAGCCACCTTATAAATAGGCTAACGTAGGTTGTAAACTTCATTATTGAATCAAATTATAAACTTTTGTGATGCGGAACCCCAGCCTATATGCCAAACTAGAACACCAACATACCATGAATATTGAACATAAATAAGATAATAAACCCCCAATCTAAAGAACCCCCAAACAAGATTGATTGGAAACGCTTATGATAGATTGATTTAGAAAACAAGAAGAAGAAGAATCAAGCATACATTAATCATGCAAATAGCCTAAGTCTAATTCTTCATGCAATAGCAAGAATCAATAATAAATTAACTCTCACAAATTCGGCCAAGCCAAAGAAAATTCTCATTAATCAAAATTCAAGTCCCTTACAAATGAAGAATTCAGCCCTTTATATAGGCTAGGCAGCCACCCCTCCCTAGATGAATTAAAATCAAACACTAACTCTAAGAGATAAATAATAAAATAAATAACAAAGATAATTCCTAACCTTTATCTACATGTATTTGGCCATAATATGGACTAAGTACATGAAGAAATAAAGATAAATACAATTTGAGAATAATCCTAACAGCTAGTGATAAATATGCTTATTATCCTAAGAAAATGAATGAATGAATGTAGACTTAATGTTGGCTAAAAGTGAATTTCGGCCAGCCCTTTAAAGATATGGTCAAGCTATTATTTCTCCCTTAAACTCTACTTAATAATATCCCAAAATAATAAGTATTTATCAAGGAAAATCCATTCCTAAAATTTAGAACCCTAAGTTCACCAATGTAGGCCTAAACCTAAATCTGACCCAAACCCATTAAAATTCAATTCTCCCATGTAAAATTCGGCCCCCTTAGGTATTCTAAGCCTCAAATAGTTATTTTGGCCCAACTCTTTAGAAGAGATAAGCCCAACTTTAGCCTACCCACTTAAACTACCCAAAACAGTAAAATAAGCCCAAAATAAAGCAAACCTATTCTAATAAAGCCCAATTCGTTTTCCTAGGTTCTAGGCTGCCCAAATATACTTAATTAAATGTTACATAAAGAATAGAAACTAAATATAGTAGCTTGAAGGCCCATTGCACCATTCGGCCTACACTTGTCTTCATAGTCCAATTTAGCTTCTTTCTCTTCTTGAACTTGCATCTTCTCCACATAAGGTTTCATGAATGCTTGTAGGACTTCTTTAAGCTTTTTTTGACCTTACTCTTGTTATTGGTCCTTGAGGAAATGCTAGTTCATTTTTCTTGTTGTCGACGTGCTTGGTCGTGCTCATATCATTTTGAGAGTTTTCTCTTAGCTTAGCCGAAATTCTTTAGAGAGATTGTGAGATTGCTTGCTTTCTTTTCTATTGCATAAAGAATTAGGATTACTGATCAATCATTTGATTGTGGCATTTTCTTGTTCTTCTTATCTCGATTATTTGCGTTTCCATTTACGTGTTATTTTGGGGTTCAATAGGGAGGGTGTTTGTCTTCTTTGCGTTTGAGATCAAAGTGTACGTTCAAGGGGTTTCGGGTTCTTTAACCTTGGGGTTCCGTATCAACTGCAAAGTAAACCAAATATAGAACCTAATTATTCTATCCAACAAAGCAAGAAATCAACAAATAGACCTAATTAAACTAAATGAAGTAGGTTGCATGCAAAAACAATTTAATTTAAAGCCAAAATTATCACTAGGCCGAATGGTGTAACAAGCTGGATTAGTGTATCAAGTTGTGTGCAAAATGGTGACAAAGTGATGGCAATATGATAGAAAAATGATGGCAAAAATGATAGCAAATGATGCCAAAAATGTTAACAAAATGATGGCAAATGATTGGAAAAATGATGGCAAAATGATATTAAAATTGTAGCACAAATGATCAAAATGATTCCAAAAATGATGGAACAAATGGATAACAAATGGCGGCACAAATGGATAAAAAATGACATAAAATGGTGGCACAAATGAATAACAAATGGATAGCACAAATGGTGGTTCAATAATTGCAAAGTAAATCCTTGGTTAAGTAGGACTAGTATTGTAATTCCAAATCAAGTATGGATTGGATTTTGAAAACCTAAACCCAAAGTAATAAGGATTGTATTTCGTACCCTTTAAAGGATTTCCAAAGGTGTTTGAAAAAGGTGTAAATGCTACCCCTCCCAATCCTCAAGCAAGAAGGATTAGTTTTTTTTTTCCACTTATGAAAGGATTAGGATTTTCCCTTTGGCTATACAAACTACCCTTGCCAAATTGCACCTTAATTTTTTTCTTCTTTTATTTTTCTTCACTTTCACGTTTTTCTCTCTTCTTTCTTTTTTTTTTTTGGTGAACAGTATCAGAAAGTGTGATAAAATAATGCTGTGAACAGCACCATGATTTTTTTTTCTTTTTTTTTTTTAATTTAACACACCAATCTAAAGGCTACTACTACTAGAATTCGGTTTTTCATGCCAAAGATTCAAAGTTTAAGTTCGGTTTTTAAGGCTATTTAATGAATCAAAACACAAGGTAAGGAAAAGAAAAGGCTAAATTTAACACAAAAAAAGCACACAAATCAAAACTTATCACTACCTAATTCGTCATAAACATAAAGAAATCAAGGAAAAAAAACACAAACCTAACACTAAGATAAATAGGAATTTAACTTTTATTTGGCTCTGATACCAAATGATGTGGAACCCCAAGGCTAAAGAACCCGAAACCCCTTGAACATACACTTTGATGGCAAGGCTAAACTAGATAAAATCCCTCCCTATTGAACCCTCAAACAACAAGTAAATGGAAACGTAAGTAATTGGGAAAACAAGAATAGAAAAATTCCACAATCAAAATAATTGATAAGTTAATCTAATTCTTAATGCAATAGAAAAGAAAGAACAAGCTTTCTTGAAGAGAAATCTCTCAACTCGTTTTTATTCTTCAACCTCCCTTTTACATGGCTAAAAGAGAGTATTTATACTCTTAACTACCCCTAAACCCTAGGGGGATGGGTATACATAAGCCCAATAGGTTTAAAGGATCAAATATTACCTAAAATAGGCTAAAACAACTACTTAAAATCCAACTAAAGTAAAGTGACGAATTGGGCTTGTTTTAGATAGGCCCAAGTATCTTACTTATAAAACAAGCCTTAATTAAGCTACTTAAGTCACATGAATTTTTAATAAAGTCACATATCTCACTTAAATAAAAGCCCAATTGTGTTAAATAGGCCTAAATAATTAATTGTGAACACAAAAGCCCTATTACATATATATCACATGCTATGCACATGTCTTCCACTTGTACATCCTTCGCACATGACTTGCACATGTTTAGCTTGCACATGTCAAGGACACATATTTGGCCTAATTCCTTCACTTGGTTCCACAAGGCCGTACTTTACATTTGTCATCTAGAGCTTCTGAGCATGCCTCCTTGCAATTGGGCCACTAGGCATCATTAATGGATCTTGGGTTGATGTCTTTGATGATGAATCCATATCACTAAGATTTTAGATGATTTGATTCACAAAGAAGTAGAGTTGTATGTAGATGACATGATGATCAAGTCAGTTATTAGAGAAGGTCACTTCGAAGCATTAGAAAAGTTCTTTCATAAGATTAGCAAGTACAATCTCTGCCTCAACCCAAAGTACATATTTGGGGTTACTTCAAGTAAGCTTTTAGGTCATGTCATGAGCTAAATAGAGGTAGATCCTAACAAGGTAAAGGCTATCAGGGAGATGCCAATACCCTAGAAGGAAAAAGAAGTGAAGGGGTTCTTGGGCAAAATTCAATACATAAGTAGGTTTATCGCCACGCTAACTTCAATTTGTGAACCGATCTTCAAGTTACTTGGGAAAGATCGACCCATAGTTTGGAATGAGGATTGTCAGAAAGCTTTCAATACCATTAGAGAATATCTATTACATCCACCAGTGTTGAGACTGCCTCAGGCAGAAAAACCTCTGATTTTGTACTTAGCAAAAAAAGATAGTTTAATGGGGGCTATGATGACACAAGAGGATGATTTCAGCATCGAGTACGCAGTATACAATCTCAGCAAGAAATTCCTCCCTTATAAGGTAAAATATGTAGAGGTTGAAAAGATTTGTCTGGCAGTCATATAGGCATCCAATAAGTTAAGCCAATACTTCCATTCTTATAGGATACAAGCTGCAGATAAGTAGAATCCCCTTAGATACCTGCAAGAAGCCCCCTTTGCTATTGGGAAAAATGGAAAGATGGTTGATCCTCTTGCAAGAATTCAACATAGAATACATCACTAGGAAAACCATTAAGGGAAGAGCAATGGTAGAGTTCGTAACTGATCAGCCTCTAGAAAGTGAAGAGACGACCTATGAATTCCCCAGTGAAAACATAACGGCCATAACAATGGAAGGTTGGCAGATGTATTTCAATGGAGCTGTTAATAATAAAAGAGCAGGAGCAGAAGTGATCTTGGTTACCTCAGAGGGAGAAAAATGCCATTGGCTAAAAAGTTGAGATACAAGGCCACGAACAATAAAGCAGAGTATGAAGTTTGCATTTTTAGGCTAGAGGCTTTACTGGCTATAGGGGAAAAGTTTGCAGAAGTGATTGGAGATTCATCTTTAATGATTTAACAAGTGAGGGGTGAATGGTCAGTAAAAGAAGAACGATTGCTGCCTTATCTCAGATACCTGAAGGTTTTGAGGAGTCAGTTTGAGGTTTGCACTTTTGGATATGTGCTTAGGGAAGAAAATCAGTTGGCATATACCTTAGCTACCCTGGTGTGTGGGACAACTTGAAAGGAGTGATTATAAAAACTGTGTTAGTTTTAAGTTCTGATAAGCCATGCTTTGAAAAGGAACAAATCATAGATGTTAAGGTTGACAGCAGAAAGCCTTGGTATTATGATATTTAGAATTACCTAGAGAAGTCGGTGTTCCCTAAGGAAGCAGCTAAAAAGGACCAAAGAATGATTCATAAGCCGTAAACTCAATTCATTACTGTAGGAGGCATGCTTTATAAAAGACAGCCCGATGGAATCCAATTAAGATACTTAGATGAGAAGGAAGCAAATAAGGTAATGGAAGAAATACATACAGGAGTATGTGGGGCCCACATGAACGGTTTAGCCTTGGCAAAGAAGATTATGAGGCAAGGTTTCTTTTGGCTTATGATGGATACTGATTGCTCTAAGTATGTCAAGGAGTGTCAATTATGCCAACAATATACAGATCTGAGAAATTTTCTGTTTTTGAACTATGCAACCTCACCTCACCATGGCCATTTGCTACATGGGGAATAGAGATCATGGGAATAATCCATCCACCTACATCAAATGGACATAGATTCATCATAGTAGCCATCAATTACTTCATTAAGTGGGTAGAAGCTAAATCCTTCAAAAAGTAGATGCACGAGATATGGCCAAATTTCATCAAGAAAAACCTGATATACAGATATGGTTTGCCTCATCATGTGGTATCAGACGATGGGCTACAATTCTCGAGTGAAACTAGATAAATGCTTATTAGATATGGGGTTCAACATCACAAGTCTTCTCCTTATAAACCTCAAGCAAACAGAGTAGTCGAAGCAGCCAATAAGAATGTAAAAAGGATTTTGGCCAAAATCGTGTAGACTTACAAGGATTGGGATGATAAGCTGCCCTTTCCCCTATGGGGTTATAGGACCATAGCTAAAACTTCAACAGGAGTAACTCTGTTTTCTTTGGTTTATGGAACAGAAGCAGTATTATCGGTAGAAATTAAACACTAGTCCTTGAGAGTGGTTTTGGAGGCTGAGATACCAGAAACAGAATTGGCTAGGCAGAGACTACCACAACTTAATTTACTTGATAGGGAAAGAATAAGGGCATATTATCACAATCAAGTTTATCAGAAGAGGTTGGCCCATTCATTTAGGAAAAAGTTAGAAAACATCCTCTAAAAAGAAGGAGACTTAGTGTTCAAGTAGATGAGGCCAAGGATTTTGGACATTCGAGGCAAATTCAAACCTGTGTGGGAAAGACCTTTTGTGCTTAAGTCCAATTACAAAGAGGTGTGCTCAGATGCTTAAGATGGCAATGTCATCTTATGTTTAAAGCGTTGTTACACAAGAACTTCGTAAAGAAGCCTTTGAGAAGTGCTGTGGAGAACTTGAAGACAAACTTAAAGTACTTAGCCTATTGGAAGAAAGTGAAGGAATTGGGCCAACTTAAGTCATTTTGTGTTTATACAACTTTGGGCTTTAATTGTACAAGTCATGCGCCTTCTTATTAGTTAGTGTTTTGCTTAGTTGGGCTAATTAATTAGTTTTAGTTTGGGCTTGGATTTTGGCCACTATTTCCAACCCTAATGAACCCCCAATCAATTTATGAAAGGAAATGCATATAATAAGGTTGATTTAAAGCACAAGAACAGAATTTGCCACAAGTAAATACCTTGATAAGAAATAGTTCTCGATGCAAAAGAAGATAAGCAAATCCTCTACCTTGAATAAATTCGGCCAAGCCAAATAATGGGTATTCAAAGTTCTCCAAATCTCTCTTTTACAAGTTATGATGAGCTATTTATACCCCCTAGAAGGTAGGTAACCCTAAATAAGTGAAAAGGCCTTCTAAATAAGGGCCTCCTACTAAATAACTAAAGTCCAAACTAAAATAACTCTAAATAGAGCCCAATAAGTTTAAAGGTTTGAAAATAAATGAGTTGAAGCTAATTAAAGCCCATCTCACTAAAATAAACCCAAGAATATAATTTAAGGCCTAACAAGTCAAAACAAGCCCACATGCAAAATTACAAATAATGGGCTGCTCATAATTATTCTCCTAACTCAAAATAATTAACTAAGACCAATTGAATATTCTCTTGTGCATTCAGCTTCATTGGATTGGTCATAGTGTCATTCAGTGCCATTCTCTCTTGATTGTACATAGTTTCCACAATTTGATCCATATATGTATTTAATGCTTCCTTGAACTTCTTGGCTCTTGATCTTGTCATCGATCCATTCGGTAATGCTATCTCATCCTTGAACTTAATCCTCTTTTGGTTTTCCTTGGTTGTGCTTGCATTATCCCCTCCCTTTTCAAAAGGATTCGTACTCGAATCTGAATCAAAATAAAAAAGAGATAAGTCAAAAATATTGAAAGTAGCACTAACATTATACTCACCTGGTAAGTCAATCTTATATGCATTTTCATTGATGCGTTCCAACACTTGAAATGGTCCATCACCCCTTGCATCAAGTTTTGATTTCCTTTGTTGTGGAAACCTCTCTTTTCGCATATGCACCCAAACCCGGTCACCTGGTTCAAAAATAATATGTTTTTTCTCCCTTTATTAGCCTTTTGTGCATATATGCGATTCCTTTTCTCAATTTGTTCACATGATTTCTCATGTATTGTCTTAACCAAGTCAGCCTTCTTTTTGCCATCTAAGCTAGCAAGCTTATTCAAAGGTAAAGGCATCAAATCCAACACAATCAGTGGATTACAACCATACACAATTTCAAATGGAGAATAACCTGTAGAAGAATGTGTAGAATAATTATATGCAAACTCAATGAATGGTAAACAATCTTCCCAAGTTTTTAAATTCTTTCCAACAATTGCACGCAACATGGTTCCTAAAGTCCTATTAACTACCCCAGTTTACTTATCAATTTTTGGGTGATACGTAGTAGAAAATAAAAGTTTAGTACCTAACTTCCCCCATAAAACTCTCCAAAAATGACTTAGGAACTTAACACCACTATCTGAAATAATGGTTTTTGGCACACCATGAAGTCGAACCACCTCCCTAAAGAAAAGATCAGTAATGTTTGTTGCTTCATCTGTTTTATGGCAAGCAATGAAATGAGCCATTTTACTAAATCTATCCACAACAACAAATATGCTATCCCTACCTTTCCTAGTTCTAGGTAAACCTAGTACCAAAGTCCATAGATATGTTAGTCCAAGGCTCACTAGACACAGGTAAAGGTGTATACAAACCATGAGGTATAGACCTAGATTTAGCTTGTTTGCATGTAATACACTGGACACAAACTTTTTCCAAATCTCTTCTTATATTTGGCCAATAAAAATGTTCACTAAGCATATCCAAGGTAAAGCATGCCAAAATGCCCCATTAACCCTCCACTATGTGATTCTCTTACAAACAATTCTCTAATAGAACATGTAGGAATACAAAGTTGTTTACCCCCAAAAAGATAGCCTTCATGCTTATAAAACTTATCAAATGCAGCACATTCACAAGCTTGATACACATTAGCAAAATCAACATCATCAACATACAAATCTTTCAAATGCTCAAATTCAAGTAATTTAGAAGTAAGCATAGAAATCAAAGCATACCTTCTTGATAGTGCATCAGCCACCACATTTTCCTTAACTTGCTTGTATTTGATCACATATGGAAATGTTTTAAGATATTTCACCCCACTTGCATGCCTTTTGTTCAATTTTCCTTATCCCTTCAAATACTTAAGAGATTGATGATCATTATGTATCATAAACTCTTTAGGCAACTGATACGGATCCAAGAGGGCTATCTTATGCCATTGAAGAGGGGCAACCTTATGACTTTCAAATGGGTCTAAATGGAGTTTCAAACACATAAATATAAGATCCAAATGTTATTGGGGCGTGCTCCAATTTATAGGAGGCAGATTTGGTGCTTTACCATCAATTTTGGGCTTTTACAACTTTGGGCTTTAATTGTACAATTCATGTGCTTAATTTAAAAGTCACATGACTCACTTAAGTTGTATTATTAATGGGCTAAGCGTGTGGGCTTCTTTTGGGCTTAGTTTAGTTAGTTTGGTTATTTATTTTAGTCTTTCTTTTGGGCTTTCATTTTAGGCCTATAAGGTTTATTAATTAGTTTTGTTTTAAGTGTGTTTAAGACTTATTTGGGCTTAATTGTCTTGTAAAAGCCCAAGGAAATTCGTGTAAGGCCATATGAGTATTTAAATTAGGGTTTTAAAGAGTGAATTGGGGTTAGCCACCTTATAAATAGGCTAACCTAGGTTGTAAACATAATTATTGAATCAAATTATAAACTTTTGAGAGTTTTTCTCTTGGCTTATCCAAAATTCTTTAGAGAAATTGTGAGATTGCTTGCTTTCTTTTCTATTGCATCAAGAATTAGGATTACTTATCAATCATTTGATTGTGGCGTTTTCTTAATTCTTCTTATCCCGATTATTTGCATTTCCATTCACGTGTTGTTTGGGGGTTCAATAGGGAGGGTGTTTGTCTTCTTTGTCTTTTGAAATCAAAGCGTATGTTTAAGGGGTTTCGGGGTCTTT
Organism: Excoecaria agallocha; assembly: GCA_037975025.1. NCBI lineage: Eukaryota > Viridiplantae > Streptophyta > Magnoliopsida > Malpighiales > Euphorbiaceae > Excoecaria > Excoecaria agallocha. The sequence goes on along the minus strand of CM075808.1, from coordinate 86,974,307 downwards.
AACCTTGGGGTTCCGCATCATTTGGTATCAGAGCCAAAAGAAAGGTAAATTCCTATTTATCTTAGTGTTAGGTTTGTGTTTTCTTTTCTTTGATTTCTTTATGTTTATGCCGAATTAGGTAGTGATAAGTTTTGATTTGTGTGTTAATTCCTTACCTTGTGTTTTGATTCATTAAAAAGCCTTAGAAACCGAACTTGAACTTTGAATCTTTGTTATGAAAAAAAAAAACAAATTCTAGTAGTAGTAGCTTTTAGATTGGTGTGTTGAAAAAAAAGAAAAATGACGGCACTGTTCATCAAAAAAGAAAGAAGAGATAAAAACGTGAGAGAAGAAAAATAGAAAAGAAAAAAAAAGGAGCAATTGAGCAAGGGTAGTTTATCCTAAAGAAATCCTAATCCTTTCATAAGTGGGAAAAACTAATCCTTTTTGCTTTAGGATTGGGAGGGACAACATTTACACCTTTTCCAAACACATTTGGGAATCCTTTAAAAGGTAGGAAAATTAATCCTTATTGCTTTGGGTTTAGGCTTTCAAAAATCGTAGTCCATATCTGAATTGGAATTACAATCCTAATCCTAGTTGGACAAGGATTTCTACTTGACAAATATTTGTGCTATCCATTTGTGCCAATCATTTTTATCATTTGCTATCCATTTGTGTGACCATTTTTGGTAACTTTTTCATCTTTTGTGTAACCATTTTTGGAAACTTTCCACCATTTATGCAACCATTTTTGGCAACTTTTCCAACATTTGTGCAACCATTTTTTGGAAACTTTTGCCATCATTTTGCCATTACTTTGCCATCTTTTTGCCATCACTTTGCCACCATTTTGCACACAACTTGATACACTAATCAAGCTTGTTATATCGTTCAACATAGTGAATAAATTGGTTCTAAATTGATTTGTTTTGCATGTTTTATACTTTATTTAGTTTAATTTGGTATTCTTGTTGATCTCTTTCCTTTGTTGGGTAGAACAACTAGGTTCTAAATTTGGTTTACTTTGTAGTGAATCAAATTCATCCATTTTATTCATATTGTCATTTTCCTTGATTCTTGTTGCTTATTTCTTTGTTTTAAGCTAGTTTTTGTTCCATTTACATTGTTAGGGTATCATTGCTTGTCCAATACTCTAATTTGATTATCATCAAGTGGTACACCACTCTTGTCCGTGTATCACCTCCATTGTGTCTAGAGTCTTGTTTTGAGCTATCTTTTGTTGTTAGTATTATTTCCTTGTTTTAAACGTGCTCAAGTTTTTGATTTGTGATTTACATTCTGAAGTGCAATTTTGAAGTTGCAAGCTTGAGTGAAAAAAGGCAAGAGAGTGAGAGTGTCAAGAGGGTAAAAGCCAAATTTTGAGTGAAACACGAGTGAATGTGAGGATGTCTTATTACAAGTCCAAGCGACATTTACATCAAGATGAAAGGAATGCGTTTAAGGAAGATATAAAGTTGATAAGGCAAGACCTTAATAATCTAGAATGGTTGGTTAGACAATATTTCGAACCACTCATTAGGATGGAGGAGAGCAAAGTGAAGAGAAAGAAGGAGAAAGTTATCCTAGAAGAAATAATTTGTGAACCTGAAAATGATGATATAGATATAGGCTTTGATAGTGAAGTTACTCAAGACCATGAAGAGGAGGTTGTTGATGAGCTTGATGAGGAAAAAGAGATTTTCGGTGAAGTTGAAGATGTGGAGAACTTGGTAAATGAGGTTATTTTAGAGGTAGAAGAGAATAATGATGTTGTGCATGATGGAGAAATCATTAAAAGTGAAGAAATTGTTGATTGTTTGAGTGCAAGTGAAGAAGTTTGCTTAGTTGAGATGGAAGATTCACAAGTTACAGTTGATTCTCTATTGATTAAGGAGAATGAGTTGCACATGGAAAGTGAAGAAAGTCAAAATCATACCGCTATATTAAATACTAACCATGTTTTGCATAGTCCTTTAGTTTATAACTTGCAGGATCATGATGAGTTCCTCAATGAAGAAGCATTCATATTATTTCCACCAATGCCGAAGATCATTTATGAAGATGAATGTATTCCTCAAGTGCCAATTCCCAACTATTGCAAACGAAGATTCGAGGACGAATCTTTTCTAAAGAGGGAGGGAATGATACGGATCCAAGAGGGCTACCTTATGCCATTGAAGAGGGGCAACCTTATGACTTTCAAATGGGTCTAAATGGAGTTTCAAACACATAAATATAAGATCCAAATGTTATTGGGGCGTGCTCCAATTTATAGGAGGTAGATTTGGTGCTTTACCATCAATTTTGAGCTTATACAACTTTGGGCTTTAATTGTACAAGTCATGTGGTTAATTTAAAAGTCACATGACTCACTTAAGTTGTATTATTAATGGGCTAGGCGTGTGGGCTTCTTTTGGGCTTAGTTTAGTTAGTTTGGTTATTTATTTTAGTCTTTCTTTTAGGCTTTCATTTTAGGCCTATAAGGTTTATTAATTAGTTTTGTTTTAAGTGTGTTTAAGACTTATTTGGGCTTAATTGTCTTGTAAAAGCCCAAGGAAATTCGTGTAAGGCCATATGAGTATTTAAATTAGGGTTTTAAAGAGTGAATTGGGATTAGCCACCTTATAAATAGGCTAACCTAGGTTGTAAACATAATTATTGAATCAAATTATAAACTTTTGAGAGTTTTTCTCTTGGCTTAGCCAAAATTTTTTAGAGAGATTGTGAGATTGCTTGCTTTCTTTTCTATTGCATCAAGAATTAGGATTACTTATCAATCATTTGATTGTGGCATTTTCTTAATTCTTCTTATCTCGATTATTTGCGTTTCCATTCACGTGTTGTTTAGGGGTTCAATAGGGAGGGTGTTTGTCTTCTATCTTTTGAAATCAAAGCGTATGTTTAAGGGGTTTCGGGTTCTTTAAACTTGGGGTTCCGCATCAGCAACAAGTAGTGCTCCCACACCTCAAGAGTTTTCACCAAAGAATAAAGCTCTTTGTCATAGGTTGAATAGTTCAACATTGGTCCGCTCAACTTCTCACTAAAATATGCTATGGGATAATTTTCTTAGCATTAAAACAACACCTATACCAATCCCAGAAGTATCACATTCAATCTCAAAAGTTTTAAAAAAATTAGGTAAATGCAAAACAAGAGCAATACATAATTTCTCTTTTAAAGTACTAAATGCATTTTCTTGCTCTCTTTCCCATTTAAACCCGACATTCTTTGTGATAATTTCATTCAGCAGTGCAGCAATAGTAGAAAATCTCTAACAAATTACCTATAAAAACTAGCTAAGCCGTGGAAACTCCTTACCTCACTCACATTCTTAGTCATTGGCCATTCTTGAATAGCCTTCACCTTTTCATGGTCAACCTCCACTCCTTTAGAGCTCACTACAAGACCTAAGAAGACGACTTTATCCATGCAAAATGAACACTTCTTAAGGTTTGCATACAATTTTTCTTTCCTTAACACATCCAAAACAGCTTTAACATGTATAATATGTTCATCTAAGCACTTGCTGTAAACTAAAATGTCATCAAAGTAAACAACCACAAATTTCCCAAGAAACTCACATAAGATATGGTTCATTAAACGCATGAAAGTAGGTGCATTAGATAATCCAAAAGGCATTACTAACCACTAATACAATCCATATTTAGTCTTAAATGCAGTTATCCACTTATCTCCCCCTTTCATCCTAATTTGATGATAGCCACTCTTTAAATCCATTTTAGTGAAAAACATGCACCATGCAACTCATCTAGCATATCATTTAATCTAAGAATAGGATGGCAATATTTAACAGTGATTTTGTCGACCGCTCTACAATCCACACACATCCTCCTTGCCCTATCTTTCTTTGGTACCAATGAGACTGGTACAACACAAGGACTCATGCTTTCCCTGACATAACCTTTATGAAGCAATTCATCCACATGCTTTTGCAACTCTGTGTGGAATATCTTCTGGAAAGACATCTTCATATTCCTGTAATCAATGTTATTAAAACTGAACTGGATAAAGAACCGACGAGGCTGAGGGTTCTTGGTTCGACTGGTTCAATCGGGTTTTTTTCTATTTTTAAAATATTATAAATTATTATAATTTTATAAATACTATTGTATATTCAAGCCCATGTGATGCGGAACCCCAGCCTATATGCCAAACTAGAACGCCAACATACCATGAATATTGAACATAATTAAGATAATAAACTCCCAATCTAAAGAACCCCCAAACAAGATTGATTGGAAACGCTTATGATAGATTGATTTAGAAAACAAGAAGAAGAAGAACCAAGCATACATTAATCATGCAAATAGCCTAAGTCTAATTCTTCAAGCAATAGCAAGAATCAATAATAAATTAACTCTTACAAATTCGGCCAAGCCAAAGAAAATTCTCATTAATCAAAATTCAAGTGTCTTACAAATGAAAAATTCAGCCCTTTATATAGGCTAGGCAGCCACCCCTCCCTAGATGAATTAAAATCAAACACTAACTCTAAGAGATAAATAATGAAATAAATAACAAAGATAATTCCTAACCTTTATCTACATGTATTTGGCCATAATATGGACTAAGTACATGAAGAAATAAAGATAAATACAATCTGAAAATAATCCTAAAAGCTGGTGATAAATATGCATGATTATCCTAAGAAAATGAAGGAATGAATGTAGACTTAATCTTGGCTAAAAGTAGATTTCGGCCAGCCCTTTAAATATATGGTCAAGCTATTATTTCTCCCTCAAACTCTACTTAATAATATCCCAAAATAATAAGTATTTATCAAGGAAAATCCATTCCTAAAATTTAGGACCCTAAGTTCACCAATGTAGGGCTAAACCTAAATCTGACCCAAACCCATTAAAATTCAATTCTCCCATGTAAAATTCGGCCCTCTTAGGTATTCCAAGCCTCAAATAGTTATTTTGGCCCAACTCTTTAGAAGAGATAAGCCCAACTTTAGCCTACCCACTTAAACTACCCAAAACAGTAAAATAAGCCCAAAATAAAACAAACCTATTCTAATAAAGCCCAATTCATTTTCCTAGGTTCTAGCTGCCCAAATATACTTTATTAAATGTTACATAAAGAATAAAAACTAAATAAAGTAGCTTGAAGGCCCATTGCACCATTCGGCCTAAACTTGTTTTCATAGTCCAATTTAGCTTCTTTCTCTTCTTGAACTTACATCTTCTCCACATAAGGTCTCATGAATGCTTTTAGGACTCCTTTAAGCTTCTTTGACCTTGCTCTTATTATTGGTCCTTGAGATAGTGCTAGTTCATCTCTCTTGTTGTCAACGTGCTTGGTCGTGCTCATAACACCATGTGGGAAAGACCTTTTGTGCTTAAGTCCAATTAGAAGGAGGCGTGCTCAGAAGCTTAAGATGGCAATGTCATCTTATGTTTAAAGCTTTGTTACACAAGAACTTCATAAAGAAGCCTTTGAGAAGTGCTATGGAGAACTTGAAGACAAACTTAAAGTACTTAGCCTATCGGAAGCAAGTGAAGGAATTGGGCCAACTTAAGTCATTTTGTGTTTATACAACTTTGGGCTTTAATTGTACAAGTCATGTACCTTCTTATTAGTTACTGTTTTGCTTAGTTGGGCTAATTAATTAGTTTTAGTTTGGGCTTGGATTTTGGCTACTATTTCCAACCCTGATGAATCCCCAATCAATTTATGAAAGGAAATGCATATAATAAGGTTGATTTAAAGCACAAGAACAGAATTCACCACAAGTAAATACCTTGATAAGAAATAGTTCTTGATGCAAAAGAAGAAGATAAGCAAATCCTCTCCCTCGACTAAATTTGGCCAAGCCAAATAATGGGTATTCAAAGTTCTCAAAATCTCTCTTTTACATGTTATAATGAGCTATTTATACCCCCTAGAAGGTAGTTAACCCTAAATAAGTGAAAAGACCTTCTAAATAAGGGCCTTATACTAAATAACTAAAGCCCAAACTAAAATAACTCTAAATACAGCCCAATAATTTAAAAGGTTTTAAAATAAATGAATTGAAGCTAATTGAAGCCCATCTCACTAAAATAAACCCAAGAATATAATTTAAGGCCTAACAAGTCAAAACAAGCCCACATGCAAAATTACAAATAATGGGCTGCCCATAATTATTCTCCTTATTCTCTTGTGCATTCAGCTTCATTGGATTGGTCATAGTGTCATTCAGTCCCATTCTCTCTTGATTTTACATAATTTCCACAATTTGATCCATATATGTATTTAGTGCTTCCTTAAACTTCTTGGCTCTTGATCTTGTCACCAATCCATTCGGTAATGCTAGCTCATCCTTGAACTTAATCCTCTTTTGGTGTTCCTTGGTTGTGCTTGCATTATCCCCTCCCTCTTCAAAAGGATTCATACTCGAATTTGAATCAAAATCAAAAAGAGATAAGTCAAAAATATTGAAAGTAGCACTAACATTATACTCACCTGGTAAGTCAATCTTATATGCATTTTCATTGATGCATTCCAACACTTGAAATGGTCCATCACCCCTTGCATCAAGTTTTGATTTCCTTTGTTGTGGAAACCTCTCTTTTCGCATATGCACCCAAACCCGGTCACCTGGTTCAAAAATAATATGTTTTCTCCCTTTATTAGCCTTTTGTGCATATATGCAATTCCTTTTCTCAATTTTTTCACATGATTTCTCATGTATTGTTTTAACCAAGTCAGCCTTCTTTTTGCCATCTAAGCTAGCAAGCTTATTCAAAGGTAAAGGCATCAAATCCAACACAATCAATGAATTAAAACCATACACAATTTCAAATGGAGAATAACCTGTAGAAGAATGTGTAGAACAATTATATATATGCAAACTCAATGAATGGTAAACAATCTTCCCAAGTTTTTAAATTCTTTCCAACAATTACACGCAACATGGTTCCTAAAGTCCTATTAACTACCTCAGTTTACCTGTCAGTTTTTGGGTGATATGTAGTAGAAAATAAAAGTTTAGTACCTGACTTCCCCCATAAGACTCTCCAAAAATGACTTAGGAACTTAACATCCCTATCAGAAATAATAGTTTTTGGCACACCATGAAGTCGAACCACCTCCCTAAAGAAAAGATCAGTAATGTTTGTTGCATCATCTGTTTTATGGCAAGCAATGAAATGAGCCATTTTACTAAATTTATCCACAACAACAAATATGCTATCCCTACCTTTCCTAGTTCTAGGTAAACCCAATACAAAGTCCATAGATATGTTAGTCCAAGGCTCACTCTGTGTAAGGGCGTATACAAACCATGAGGCATAGGCCTAAATTTAGCTTGTTTGCATGTAATACACCTGGCACAAACACTTTCCCAATCTCTTCTCATATTTGGCCAATGAAAATGTTCATTAAACATATCCAAGGTCTTTTGCATGCCAAAATTCCCCATTAACCCTCCACTATGTGATTCTCTAACAAGCAATTCTCTAATAGAACATGTAGGAATACAAAGTTGTTTACCCCTAAAAAGATAGCCTTCATGCCTATAAAACTTATCAAATGCAGCACATTCACAAGCTTGATACACATTAGCAAAATCAGCATCATCAACATACAAATCTTTCAAATGCTCAAATTCAAGTAATTTAGAAGCAAGCATAGAAATCAAAGCATACCTTCTTGATAGTGCATCAGCCACCACATTTTTCTTACCTTGCTTGTATTTGATCTGATGCGGGCAAGGTTAAAGAACCCGAAACCCCTTAAACATACGCTTTGATTTCAAAAGACAAAGAAGACAAAAACCCTCCCTATTGAACCCCCAAACAACACGTGAATGGAAACGCAAATAATCGGGATAAGAAGAATAAGAAAACGCCACAATCAAAATGATTGATAAGTAATCCTAATTCTTGATGCAATAGAAAAGAAAGCAAGTAATCTCACAATCTCTCTAAAGAATTTCGGCTAAGCCAAGAGAAAACTCTCAAAAGTTTATAATTTGATTCAATGATTATTCTCCTGTTACAACTCATAACAAGCTATTTATACTAAAACCCTAACACTTTACTTCTTAAACAAGCCAAATAACCTCTTTATGAATTCTAAAGACTCTTTACTTCTTAAACAAGTCTAATAACCTCTTTAAGAAGTAATAAATCACCCTTAGAAGCTAAAACAACCCCTAAAAAGGCCTTAAACAAGGTGTGGCCGAATTTCATAAGACAAAATAAGCCCATTCTCCTACTTAAAGAATTAAAACAAAACTAAAATGATGGGCCTTAATGAAGGTGGCTTGTAGCCCACTTAAATAAGGCCTTATTTGTTCAATAAACCAACTAAACATAATGAATTAAAAGCCCTAACTAAAAACTAAACAAATCAGCCCCTTAAACCCATTAAGATACAACTTTAAATGAGTCATGTGAATTATAAATAAAGCACATGACTTGTACAATTAAAGCCCAAAGTTGCATAAGCCCTTTATGACTCAAGTTGGCCCAATTCTTCATTTGCTTCCAAAAGGATGAGTACTTTATGCTTGTGATGCTGATTGACGAAATCATCATGACTTGCCCTCTCCATGGTCGTATCAGAATGGTGTACCACTTGATGATAAGCAATTTAGAGTATTAGACAAGCAAAGATACTCTAATAATGTAAAAGGAACAAAAGTTAGCTTAAAACAAAGAAATAAGCAACAAGAATCAAGAAAAATGACAATATGGATAAAATGTATGAATTTGTTCCACTACAAAGTGAACCAAATATAGAACCTACTTAATCTACCCCAAAGTGATGGAAAAAAGATGGCAAAATGATAGCAAAATGATGCCAAAATGGTAATAAAATGATGGCTAATGATTGAAAAAAAATGATGGCAAAATGATTGGAAAAAAACCAAAAACGGCAACACAAATGATATCAATGATTGGTAGCAAAATGAAATGGCAATGATTGGTAGCAAATGATATCAAATGAATTCTTTGTCTAAGTAGGATTAGGTTTGTAAAAAAAATCAAATATGGAATAGGATTTTTGAAGGCCTAAAACGAAAGCAAATTGGATTTATTTTCCTACTCTTTAAGGATTCCAAATGGTGTTTAGAAAAGGATTTAATTGCTACCCCTAATCCTAAAATAAAAAGGATAATTGTTCCCTCCTAATAAAGGATTAGGATTCTCTCTCTTTGGCTATTTAATCTCTCATTGCCAAATTACTTTCTAATTCTTTTTTTCGTCTATCTTGTCTTCTCTTTTCTTTTTCTCTCTTTTTTGTCTTTCCTTTTTTTTTAACAGTATCATGAACAATGTCGATAAACATTAACGTGACTAGTATCGATGAACAATAACATGAACAATACCTTTTTTTTCTTTTCTTTTTTTTTTAAATCAACAACTAATCTAAAGTCTACTTCTACTAGGATTCAATTTCCATGCCAAAAGATTCAAAGTTTAAGTTTCGGTTTCTAAGGTTTTTCAAAGAATCAAAACACAAGGTAAGGAAAAAAGGCTAAATTTAACACACAAAAAGAAGCACAAAAATCAGAATGTTACTACTATCAAATTCGGCATGCATATAAAGAAATTAAAGAAAAAGAAAACTCAAACCTAATACTAAGATAAATAGGAATTTACCTTACTTTTCGCTCTGATACCAAATGATGCGGAACCCTAAGGCTAAAGAACTCGAAACCCCTTGAACATCACTTTGATGGCAAAGCTAAACTAGATAAAATCCCTCCCTATTAAACCCCCAAACAAGTGAATGGAAACGCAAGTAATTGGGAAAATAAGAATAGAAAAATGCCATAATCAAAATAATTGATAAGTTGATCTAATTCTTAATTCAATAGAAAAGAAAGAACAAAGCTTTCTTGAAGAGAAATCTCTCAACTTGTTTTTATTCACCAACCTCCCTTTTACATGGCTAAAAGAGAGTATTTATACTTTTAACTAGTCCTAAACCCTAGGGGGATGGGTATACATAAACCCAATAGGCTTAAAAGACCAAATCTTACCTAAAATAGGCAAAAACAACTACTTCAAACCCAACTAAAGTAAAGTGACAAATTTGGGCTTGTTTTAGATAGTCTCAAGTGTCTTACTTCAAAAAACAAGCCTTAATTAAGCTACTTAAGTCACATGACTTTTAATGAAGTCACATGTCTCACTTAAATAAAAGCCCAATTGTGTTAAATAGGCCTAAACTAATTAACTATAAATACAAAAGCCCTATTACATAAATATCACATGCTATGCACATGTCTTCCACTTGCACATGCCCCGCAAATGCTTCGCACATGACTTACACATGTCGCACATGACTTGCACATGTCAAGGACACTTTGGCCCAATTCCTTCACTTGCTTCCACAAGGCTAAGAACTTTACATTTGTCTTCAAGTTCTCCATAGCACTTCTCAAAGGCTTCTTCATGAAGTTCTTGTGTAACAAAGCTTTGAACATAAGATGACATTGCCATCTTAAGCTTCTGAGCATGCATCCTTATAATTAGAATCACATATCTTTGATGGTGAATCCGTATCAGGGACTAGACACCCTCAAGACCCCTAAATGAAGCTGTGATAGCTACAAGAATCAAATGTTAAAAATGATGCATAAGCATGGTATATACATTATGCATGAATGCTTTTGTTAGATATCAATTAGAATCACATATAAGCATAAACAAACCTTTCAACTTTATTACTCTTACACTAGAGGTCGTGCAGTCCTTTTCCTAAGTGGGCTTCGCCCATGGGTGATGAGTAACCGTGTATGGTGTACGGCGAAAAATTGACAGCATAACCTCTCTTAAATGAAAGCGCAGGCGTATGGATTTTGGCCATTATGTATTATTTTGACTAACTCATACAAGTCAGGTTGCGCCCGCCAAGGCTTGGCAACCTTTGACTGGTACCCTTTTAATTTGTTTGAATTTGGTCAATACATAAGGGCCCATATAGCAAGCAAAAGTTGTTATCGTTATACAACCTAGGGGAAGTAGCTATTGTCATTACATGAGCTTAAGTTAGGATGATGAAACTTTAGAGCTACCCAAGCATCGTCCCTATCAACAGATCTAGCTCATCAAGAGTATAACGATCAATGGGTCACCATTTTATATACCATTTGATACTACACTTGGGCTGGTGGTTCTCTTTGACACCTCCCTACATTGAGTGAATGTAGAGTGTGTTTCAGGATAGCACTGGGGCTATGAAAGGGATGCCTTGTTAGTGTAAGCCCTAGCCCCAATGCATTGTAACGAAACACTTGAAATTAATAAAATGAGGCATTAGTTTTATCTTTTGTATTCCTGTGCATATCAATTGATAAAACTATCCAAGAATGTCGTTTCGATTTAAGTTATCATGTGTGAGGCACATGGATTGTAAGACCTTGAAACAAATGAGACATCATTCTAAATATCCCTAGTCAGTCATTGTTATGGGAATAACAAATGAATTAAGACTAGTATGCTCTCTCTGATCTTATGAGTTCTGTCTTACGGATCATTAGGACAAGAGTGTCAATCAGAGATCATAGATACATGTTAAAGAACATGGTATCTGGATTCGATCCGCTCATGAGAACACTACATGGTACAAGTCATAAGTGTTTCTCATATGCAAGTTTTGTATCGAAGTTCTTAGACCTGAAATCTCTATGAAACTCTTTATAAATTACTGTGTACTTTGACATACACCTAACGTGCTCGTAACAGAGTGACAAGTACGGGTATGATTGGGTATGCACTGATTCATGTTAGAGAGCATGGGAGAAGTGAAGGGATTACCCCTCTCGATAAGAGAGAAAAATATCACCGGCCACTTGATCAGTGAACTGAGAAGTGTATGGCCATACCGAGATGAAATAATGAGTAATCATTATTTATCTGAGAGTTCAGTGTCACTGGAATATCAAGAAATGAATTAATGTATATAAGGATGACTAGTTCCATGCCTTATATTAATTCTGATATTTATGGGTAAGGGACTATGCGAAATTGCATTAGGTCACCAAATGCCATATGCATTTTCATTTAATTTGGAATGCTATAATATCTTGCTAGAGAATATATATAGCCTTTGAATTAATTTATTAATTCATTGCCAACATTAAATGGACCTATAGGATCGCACACAAAGCATTGGGCTTAAAATATTTAAATTAAGTATTGGACATTAATTTGGGCTTTTAATTAAAGTCAAATAATGTATGTAATGGGTTATAATATTGCTATTGGGCTTTGGTCCATGAGAGAGAGAAATTCAGCCCATAAGGTTTAATTTCAATTAATTAATTATCTTGTGTTAATTAAGTTAATTGAATATTAAAGCCTAAAGGAATTTAAATTAAATTAAATCACTTATATATTTAATTAAGTGATTTCATTTATTTAAATGTCTTATGTTTTATTTCAAATTTGAATTTAAATTCAAAGGAGTTTAATTCAAAATATATTACTTATCTTTAGGAAGTGATAGAGTTTGAATTAATTATCTTAGGATAGTTGAATTCAGATTAATGACTTGCCAAAGGATAAGCATATATATTAAAAGAAATAAAACCCTAAACCTAATTTTTTTGTGGCATGAATAGTAACTCGTGAATAGTAACTCGTGAATAGTTACTCTCTCTCTCTTAATTCTTTTGTTCAATTTTTCACAAGGAGAAAGGATTGTTCCTCATTCTCTTGTGTTATTGAGCAGTAATAGCAATCTAAAGAAGTACAAAATCAAGTTTTGTAGCTTCAAACTATAACCATTACACAATACCGAAAAAGAGAGCTAGCAATCTCGATTTTAAGCCGTCGGTGCAAGTGTGTGTGTGAGAATAGAGGGAGTGGCGCAAAAGGCTGTTCCTTGGCATTGGTGATCGAGAACTAAGGTGGATAAAGGCATCTTGGTTGCTGGACATCACAAAATCAAAGAATAAAAAGGCATCATCTATTGTAAGTTTCAAAACCCTAAAATTGCATGTTTTCGTTCCTAGTTTTGGATATGTATGGTATGCATGATAAAATTTTTGTTTTTCCGCTGTGCTATCATGATTATCATACCATGTCATATTCCATCAGTGGTATCAGAGCCTAGACATGCTTATTTTAGTGCTTTAGATGCATGAAAAAATTAATTAAAAATCGTTATTTTGAAAACATGCAAATCTGAAATTTTCTGTTTTGAGTTTTTTGCATTGTTTTGGTGTAAAAACGATTTTAATTGATTAGATAGGTATTATAATTAATATGACATGTTAATATACTGTCCTAAGATGTTATTAGGGCTGGTAATGGTCGGATTTAATTATTTATACCTGATGGTACATGTTAATTATGAAACTAGGTGCTAGTTGGCATGTAAATTGCTATTTTAACAACTAGTTTTCAAAATTAAATGTAAAAACGTTTTTGGGATGTTTGTAAGTGATTTTTAAAGATTAAATATCAGGTCTGGACATGTTTTAAATTTGGTTTTAATTCTGGTCCATGATAATTTAATTGATTAATTTTAAAATCACTTAAAACTATGTCTAGTTTGTGTTTGTTACATGTTTAATCAACATTGTTTGTTATGTTTTGATTAAAATGGTAAAAACACATTTAGATTAAAATGGTATAGAATATTAAATCAATGTTTATGGAATTATTTATGGGTAAGGGACTATGCGAAATTGCATTAGGTCACCAAATGCCATATGCATTTTCATTTAATTTGGAATGCTATAATATCTTGCTAGAGAATATATATAGCCTTTGAATTAATTTATTAATTCATTGCCAACATTAAATGGACCTATAGGATCGTACACAAAGCATTGGGCTTAAAATATTTAAATTAAGTATTGGACATTAATTTGGGCTTTTAATTAAAGTCAAATTAATGTATGTAATGGGTTATAATATTGCTATTGGGCTTTGGTCCATGAGAGAGAGAAATTCAGCCCATAAGGTTTAATTTCAATTAATTAATTATCTTGTGTTAATTAAGTTAATTGAATATTAAAGCCTAAAGGAATTTAAATTAAATTAAATCACTTATATATTTAATTAAGTGATTTCATTTATTTAAATGTCTTATGTTTTATTTCAAATTTGAATTTAAATTCAAAGGAGTTTAATTCAAAATATATTACTTATCTTTAGGAAGTGATAGAGTTTGAATTAATTATCTTAGGATAGTTGAATTCAGATTAATGACTTGCCAAAGGATAAGCATATATATTAAAAGAAATAAAACCCTAAACCTAATTTTTTTGTGGCATGAATAGTAACTCGTGAATAGTAACTCGTGAATAGTTACTCTCTCTCTCTTAATTCTTTTGTTCAATTTTTCACAAGGAGAAAGGATTGTTCCTCATTCTCTTGTGTTATTGAGCAGTAATAGCAATCTAAAGAAGTACAAAATCAAGTTTTGTAGCTTCAAACTATAACCATTACACAATACCGAAAAAGAGAGCTAGCAATCTCGATTTTAAGCCGTCGGTGCAAGTGTGTGTGTGAGAATAGAGGGAGTGGCGCAAAAGGCTGTTCCTTGGCATTGGTGATCGAGAACTAAGGTGGATAAAGGCATCTTGGTTGCTGGACATCACAAAATCAAAGAATAAAAAGGCATAATCTATTGTAAGTTTCAAAACCCTAAAATTGCATGTTTTCGTTCCTAGTTTTGGATATGTATGGTATGCATGATAAAATTTTTGTTTTTCCGCTGTGCTATCATGATTATCATACCATGTCATATTCCATCAGTGGTATCAGAGCCTAGACATGCTTATTTTAGTGCTTTAGATGCATGAAAAAATTAATTAAAAATAGTTATTTTGAAAACATGCAAATCTGAAATTTTCTGTTTTGAGTTTTTTGCATTGTTTTGGTGTAAAAACGATTTTAATTGATTAGATAGGTATTATAATTAATATGACATGTTAATATACTGTCCTAAGATGTTATTAGGGCTGGTAATGGTCGGATTTAATTATTTATACCTGATGGTACATGTTAATTATGAAACTAGGTGCTAGTTGGCATGTAAATTGCTATTTTAACAACTAGTTTTCAAAATTAAATGTAAAAACGTTTTTGGGATGTTTGTAAGTGATTTTTAAAGATTAAATATCAGGTCTGGACATGTTTTAAATTTGGTTTTAATTCTGGTCCATGATAATTTAATTGATTAATTTTAAAATCACTTAAAACTATGTCTAGTTTGTGTTTGTTACATGTTTAATCAACATTGTTTGTTATGTTTTGATTAAAATGGTAAAAACACATTTAGATTAAAATGGTACAGAATATTAAATCAATGTTTATGGAATTATTTAGATTATTAAATGACTCATAAAATTGATTTAAATGTTTGTGCATTTTATGGCATTACATAAGCATTAAACAACTAGTTTTTGTTGTTTGTTTGTTTTTGCATGAATGCCGTGTACTATATATGTGTTCTTCATGATTTTATTTTTAATTCATGTTAGCACATATTATATGCATTTTTAATGTTTACGGGCTGTATGACATAAAATTAAAAATGGCTAAATTGGAAATTATGCTAGAGTTGATTTATAGCACAAATCTAACTAGTTTGTGTTTTGGGCTTTTAAGAGAACTTATTCAATAAGAGGATTTAGTCCATTGGGCTTCGGCCCAGGCCCATCACGGGGTCATCTCTTAAAGCTTCAAGTACACAATTTCCATTAATGGGCTTGGCTAAATCTAATTAAAATTGGACTTTGTTTGATCCATGAATGCTATGTATATTTATTTGCTTGTTTGGTGTGATGAATGGATATGCACGGTGCATTCATGGGCCCTGGGTTTTTGTAATTAAATATGGCCTGCGAGCCATTATATTTTATTGTAAAAGTTTCATTTATTTCTTAGAATAGAATATACTTGAAGACTTTGTAAATCAAGACGAAGCCCACCGGAGTGGAGAAGCCCAACTCGAAGATTCTTATGTAATAGTATAGAATCTTAGTTGTAGGTTTTTGGGCCCATGTTTGTCACGCTTTACTTTATGCAATTATATATATATGCATGCTATGTATGGATGACAAAGCGTATGCCATGTAAGCCGTAATAAAATGAATCCCTAAAATAGTAAGTCATAAAGTTGCCTTCCTAATTCGAAACATGTCAAGGCATCGATCATCGGTCACGTAGACTAGGAGTCCTAGATGCGCCCGATTATCTTTGTGAGGCATGGGTTGTGAATGTAGGTTGGACTTATCATGGAAAGGGATGCCCGGACCTAGGCAACTAATAAATGGGTTGTGCTATAACATCCTAAGATGTTAGCACATTTGATCCAAGAGTCATGTACGAGACATGATTGGAGTTTTCCTACCTAAGTAACTTAACTTGTTAGGTGTACAAGCTCAGCTTGACTAATAAGTTGTTGAGAAAAGTGGATCTTGGCCCACATTAAATCACTAACGCGAATTATTTAAAGGGATATTAATTCGGTTTGTGGGATCATTTATAAGACCTCATTTAATCTTGCTAAATTTTATTGTAGATTGAAAATGGCATCTTCAAACAACAATTTCTCGTTGCGATCGGTCCTTGAAAAGGACAAATTGAATGGCACCAATTTCATAGACTGGTCTCGAAACTTAAGAATAGTTCTTAAGCAAGAGAAGAAGTCGTATGTTTTGGATGCACCCTTGCCTGATGAACCAGGAAGGAACGCCTCTGCGGTTCAAAAGGAAACTTTTGAGACCAAGAAGAGCGACTCCAATGATGTGACCTGTCTGATGCTGGCCACTATGGTGCCTGAATTGCAAAAACAATTTATGGACCAAGAGGCCTATACGATCATGGTGCACCTCAAGGAGATGTTCCAAGAACAAGCTCGTCACGAGAGGTTCGTGACAACAAAGGCTTTAATTTCTTGCAAGATGGCTGAGGGTACTTCTGTTAATACCCATGTACTCAAGATGAAAGGGTATCTTGATACTCTTGAGAAGCTTGAGGTACTAGTGCCAAAGGAATTGGCCACTGACTTGATCTTAGGATCATTACCTGCTGCTTATGATCCATTTGTGATGAATTATAACATGCATGCAATGAACAAGTCAGTCACTGAGCTTCATGGGATGCTTAAGAATGCTGAAGAAAACATTCGAAAGACCAATCCCGTACTAATGGTTCAAAAGGGAATTAAGAAGGGACAAGCTAAGGGAAAGGGAAAGGGAAAGGCAAAACCCAAGTCAAGTGGGAGTGCACCTCAGGCCCAATCCAAGCCCAAGGCGCCAAAACTCAAAGAGAGTGAGAGCACTTGCTTCCATTGCAACAAGATAGGGCATTGGAGGAAGAATTGCGCTCTCTTTAAGGAAGAACAAAAGAAGAATGGAGCCAAGGCGTCCAGTTCTGGTATTTTTGTTGTTGAAGTTAACCTTTCTATTTCTACCACTTGGGTATTGGATACCGGTTGTGGTTCTCACATTTGTTCAAATGTGCAGGGGTTAAGAAATAGGCGGTTACTTGGGAAGAATGAAGTGGACCTCCGTGTGGGGAATGGAGCACGAGTTGCTGCCATGGAGATAGGCGACTATCACCTCACTTTACCTTCCGGACTTTGTATTGTTTTGAATAATTGTTATTATGTGCCTGCTATGAGCAGAAACATTATTTCAGTTTCATGTTTGGATAATGATGAATTTGATTTTGTTATTAAAAATGGCAATGCTCATATTCGTCGCCAAGGCATTTCTTATGGCAATGCCATGTTGCAAAATGGCCTTTATATCCTTGATTTACAAAACAAAGAGTCCATATACAACATTAATACAAAGAGGGTTAAATCAAACGAATTGAACCCTACTTACTTCTGGCATTGTCGCTTAGGACATGCAAACGAAAAACGCATTTCAAGACTCCACAAAACTGGAGTGCTTGGGTCATTCGACTTAGAGTCTTATGATACATGCAAGCCATGTTTGCATGGAAAAATGACAAAGAGTCCCTTTAATAAAAATGGCGAGAGGACTAATGGCTTATTGGAACTAATACATTCCGATGTATGTGGACCTTTAAGTACACATGCTAGAGGTGGTTTTAGCTACTTCGTGACATTCACAGATGACTTCAGTAGATATGGCTATGTCTATCTGATGAAGTACAAGTCTGAAACTTTTGAGAAATTCAAAGAGTTTAAGAATGAAGTAGAAAACCAACTTGGCAAAAGTATAAAAGCCATTCGATCAGATCGAGGTGGCGAATACTTAAGCCAAGAGTTTGACAGTCATCTAAAGGAGTGTGGTATTATTTCACAGCTCACTCCTCCTGGAACACCTCAATGGAATGGTGTGTCCGAAAGGAGAAATCGAACTCTGTTGGACATGGTTCGATCTATGATGAGTCAAGCTAATCTTCCTATCTCTTTTTGGGGTTATGCATTAGAAACTGCTGCGTTTCTATTGAACCGTACTCCAACTAAAGCAGTTGAGAAGACACCATACGAGGTATGGACTGGGAAAGAACCCAATATGTCTTTTCTCAGGAAGGCTGTGAAGCACATGTTAAGAAATTAACATCTGAAAAACTAGAGTCCAAATCCACTATCTGCTTGTTTGTGGGTTATCCTAAAGAAACAAAGGGATACTACTTTTACTCACAAGCCGAGAACAAAGTATTTGTTGCTCGCAAGGCTGTTTTCTTGGAAAAGGAGTTCCTTCTCAAGAAAGACAGTGGGAGTAAAGTAGAACTTGGAGAAATTCAAGCACCACAAACTCCTATAGAGGATGGTTTGGAAATGGGATTAAGTTCATAACCAGTTGTGGAACAAGAACCCATTACACAAGAACCTAGAAGGTCCGGTAGGGTACGTCAGGAGATTGAGAGATATGGATTTCTAATCACTGACAGTGACACTATTGAGTTAGTAGATCGTGAGGATCCTACTACCTACCGAGAAGCTATTGAGAGCCCAGACTCGAAAAATTAGCTTGAAGCCATGAAATCCGAGATGCAATCAATGTACGATAACCAGGTTTGGACCTTGGTTGATCCACCGGAAGGTGCTAAGGTAATTGAATGCAAGTGGCTATTCAAACTCAAAGCTGATAAGACCTACAAAGGTAGACTAGTAGCAAAAGGTTTTCGGCAAACTCATGGTGTAGACTATGACGAAACCTTTTCGCCTGTAGTCATGCTCAAATCCATTAGGATCTTGCTTGCCATAGCTGCATATCATGATTATGAGATATGGCAAATGGATGTCAAAACTGCTTTCCTCAACGGAAATTTACTTGAGGATGTGTATATGACACAGCCTGAAGGTTTTGTCAATCCCAAGCATCCTAAGAAGGTATGCAAGCTTCAAAAATCCATTTATGGATTAAAGCAAGCATCCCAAAGTTGGAATCTTCGCTTTGATGAGGCAGTCAAAGAATTTGACTTCATCAAGAACGAAGATGAGCCTTGTGTGTACAAGAAGGTTAGTGGGAGCATAGTAGTGTTTCTGGTCCTATATGTGGACGACATCCTTCTCATTGGGAATGATATTCCAACATTGCAAAAGGTTAAGCAATGGTTGGGAAAATGTTTCTCAATGAAAGACTTAGGTGAAGCCGAGACAATACTTGGTATTCGAATCTATAGAGATAGATCGAATCGGCTTTTGGGACTAAGTCAAGAAAAGTACATAGACAAAGTACTAAAGCGTTTTAGTATGGGAGACTCAAAGAAAGGATACATACCTTTGGCTTTGGGAGTTCCTTTGACTAAAGAACAGTGCCCTAAAACTAAAGAGGAAAGGGACAACATGAGTAGAATCCCATATGCATCTGCTATTGGATCTATCATGTACGCTATGTTATGTACTAGGTTGGATGTTGCTCATGCACTGAGTATAACCAGTAGGTTTCAGCAAGACCCTGGTGAGAAGCACTGGTCTGCTGTAAAAGGGATCCTGAAGTACCTGCGAAGGACTAAGGATCACTTCTTGGTGTATGGTGGTCAAGAAGAGCTCGTCATACAAGGTTATGCCGATGCTGCTTTTCAGACCAGCACTCAGGATTCTAGATCGCAATCTGGGTTTGTTTTTGTTTTGAACGGTGGTGCTGTCAGCTGGAGAAGCTCGAAGCAAGAAACCGTTGCCGACTCAACTACAGAATCTGAGTATATTGCAGCAAGTGAGGCTGTAAAAGAGGCTGTTTGGATTAAAAATTTCATTAATGGATTAGGAGTGGTCCCAAGCGTCCTAGATCCATTAGAAATTTTCTGTGACAATAACGGGGCCATTGCACAGGCCAAGGAGCCCCGGTCACACCAGAAATCCAAACACATACTCAGAAGGTACCACTTGATCAGAGAAATCATTGATCGTGGGGACGTCAAGGTTAGCAAGATATCAAGTGAAGACAATGTAGCAGATCCTTTGACGAAACAGTTACGTCCAAATCTGCACGAAGCTCATTTGAGAGCGTTCGGTCTTAGGGCTATGCCCAAGTGGGACTAGTGCTAGTGGGAGATTGTTAGTGTAAGCCCTAGCCCCAATGCATTGTAACGAAACACTTGAAATTAATAAAATGAGGCATTAGTTTTATCTTTTGTATTCTTGTGCATATCAATTGATAAAACTATCCAAGAATGTCGTTTCGATTTAAGTTATCATGTGTGAGGCACATGGATTGTAAGACCTTGAAACAAATGAGACATCATTCTAAATATCCCTAGTCAGTCATTGTTATGGGAATAACAAATGAATTAAGACTAGTATGCTCTCCCTGATCTTATGAGTTCTGTCTTACGGATCATTAGGACAAGAGTGTCAATCAGAGATCATAGATACATGTTAAAGAACATGGTATCTGGATTCGATCCGCTCATGAGAACACTACATGGTACAAGTCATAAGTGTTTCTCATATGCAAGTTTTGTATCGAAGTTCTTAGACCTGAAATCTCTATGAAACTCTTTATGAATTACTGTGTACTTTGACATACACCTAACGTGCTCGTAACAGAGTGACAAGTACGGGTATGATTGGGTATGCACTGATTCATGTTAGAGAGCATGGGAGAAGTGAAGGGATTACCCCTCTCGATAAGAGAGAAAAATATCACCGGCCACTTGATCAGTGAACTGAGAAGTGTATGGCCATACCGAGATGAAATAATGAGTAATCATTATTTATCTGAGAGTTCAGTGTCACTGGAATATCAAGAAATTAATTAATGTATATAAGGATGACTAGTTCCATGCCTTATATTAATTCTGATATTTATGGGTAAGGGACTATGCGAAATTGCATTAGGTCACCAAATGCCATATGCATTTTCATTTAATTTGGAATGCTATAATATCTTGCTAGAGAATATATATAGCCTTTGAATTAATTTATTAATTCATTGCCAACATTAAATGGACCTATAGGATCGCACACAAAGCATTGGGCTTAAAATATTTAAATTAAGTATTGGACATTAATTTGGGCTTTTAATTAAAGTCAAATAATGTATGTAATGGGTTATAATATTGCTATTGGGCTTTGGTCCATGAGAGAGAGAAATTCAGCCCATAAGGTTTAATTTCAATTAATTAATTATCTTGTGTTAATTAAGTTAATTGAATATTAAAGCCTAAAGGAATTTAAATTAAATTAAATCACTTATATATTTAATTAAGTGATTTCATTTATTTAAATGTCTTATGTTTTATTTCAAATTTGAATTTAAATTCAAAGGAGTTTAATTCAAAATATATTACTTATCTTTAGGAAGTGATAGAGTTTGAATTAATTATCTTAGGATAGTTGAATTCAGATTAATGACTTGCCAAAGGATAAGCATATATATTAAAAGAAATAAAACCCTAAACCTAATTTTTTTGTGGCATGAATAGTAACTCGTGAATAGTGACTCTCTCTCTCTTAATTCTTTTGTTCAATTTTTCACAAGGAGAAAGGAATGTTCCTCATTCTCTTGTGTTATTGAGCAGTAATAGCAATCTAAAGAAGTACAAAATCAAGTTTTGTAGCTTCAAACTATAACCATTACACAATACCGAAAAAGAGAGCTAGCAATCTCGATTTTAAGCCGTCGGTGCAAGTGTGTGTGTGAGAATAGAGGGAGTGGCGCAAAAGGCTGTTCCTTGGCATTGGTGATCGAGAACTAAGGTGGATAAAGGCATCTTGGTTGCTGGACATCACAAAATCAAAGAATAAAAAAGCATCATCTATTGTAAGTTTCAAAACCCTAAAATTGCATGTTTTCGTTCCTAGTTTTGGATATGTATGGTATGCATGATAAAATTTTTGTTTTTCCGCTGTGCTATCATGATTATCATACCATGTCATATTCCATCATGCCTAACTGAATTCAAAGTTCTAGCATGCATGCAAAAAATGTAATTTTGAAGGAGGATAAGATTAATAAGAAAAATTTAATTATAAATAATTTAACCAATATGCTTTTAAGAGCAAAGTCTCTTTAGTCCCCAGTGGAGTCGCCACTGTGATGCACGACTAAGCTCACTCAAATGTTTGGGTTAGTTCTCGAAGGCCCACTTTAAGGGTCTAAGACCGAAACGAGCCTCACTATATCTTATAAATTGCCCATTTCACAATAGAAATGGGTTAGACCCAATTTATTGTTGATGATCAACCTATGAAGGCATCTAAAGTGGGCTTAAAGGGATAGGTATCATGAGTCGTCACCCAACAGAATGTTGGGAAATGATTCTTAACCCTTTTGATGCCCAAACAAAGAACAATGTTCGGGACATCGCTCTTATTTTGCATCTTGGTTAGGTGTTTCTTATAATTAAGTTTTTATTATTTGTCCACTATCTCCTTTCTCACACGATGCATTGCATAAAAATAAACACATCGAACATTCAGAAAGCAATTAAGTAAAACAAAGAAATCTACTTAAGTTATTACATAAACAAATTGTCCTGAGGAAAATAATATACAAATGAAATAAAAAACTTATATAAAGAGGAATTAGCTGAATCTTGGGAACATTGGTTCCCAAATGGATATTTACAAAAAAGATAGGGAGACTTTTACAATTTTTAATTAAACGTGGATGAGTGATCCCAATTTCGAATAAAACAGACTCTCCTTTTTTATCATGTGATTTTAGGCTAGGAAATTGGACATTGGTCCATTTTTATTAGAAAATGCAAGTAAACTAAGTAGAAATATTTATATGACTTTTGTAATTAGTGTGCCAAAAATATTCTTTTTTACTAAATTATTACATCCCCAAAAAAACAAATACATCCAAAAATAAAATACGAAAATTAAAACATAAACGTAAACAAATGAAAACATAAATAAAGTAATATAAATAAAATAGCATAAAAACCTAAATGTAAATAAAAAAGAGTACCTGAGAAGAAACCGAATGGCGCACAACTCCTAAGGTAGAATCATCTTCTCCAAAAAAAAACCTCAAAAAGCACAAAATAATTCACTCGCACAAAACACACAAAAATTAAATTAATTAATACATTAATAGGAAGATAAACATTGAACTAGCTTAAAATAATCACATAAATAATCAAACTAAAACAAAAATGGATATCTAATAAAAATATTATGCTTACAAGGACGAGAAATGAACTTGAAATAAATTAAACACAAAAAAAAAAACTAAATTAGCATAAGGCATTTAAGACACACTAAAAATACAAAAAATCAAGCTACAAATGCCCCTAAAGACCAACAGATGCCCTATGCAAGAGTGAAGGATGGAATGAGGAGGAGGCACCATGATGTCCCGTCTGTTGCATTGACAAACAACCATCTGTGGTGCCTTCTTTTTGTTTATCACTCGAAAGACAGACACATAGAGCAGTTTTAGACCTAAAATAAAACAACGTACTCCTACTCTCTACAAGTGCATTTGCAAGATTTTAAATCATGCCAGGCTATATAAAATAAAGAAAAAATGCCTCCTAGAACATGTTGGGACAAATTAATCATGTATAAATATTCAAAATAAATCAAGTAACACTATGAGATATCAACAATAAAGCATGTAAAAAATAGGAATTAAAAGATTGTTCTACATATCTAGATAATCATCATATTTATCATGGCATCGCACAAACATTATAGACACACATAAAATAGCATAAAAATCATAAAAGAGGAAAATAAAACCTAGTTTACATGCTCATGTTATGAAATTTGGAGAGAGAAAGGGATGGGGCCTAGAATATTACCTTCAGGATTTCTTGATTCTATAACTTTAGAATGCATGCTCCAAAACCTCGATCTTGATCTCCATGTTCAACCAAAAACTATTTTAGTTTTTAAGAATAGTTTTGATAACAACTTCCAAGACAAGATAATTGATTTCTCTTCCTTAAAGGGTGTTTTCTTTTTTCCAAATTGTCAAAAATGAGAGCCTCTTCCTTTTTGTTCTCTCATTAAAAACCCTAATCATTTTCTTTTTATACATAGGGAAAAGTTGGAAATAGACTCCAACTCCTTTTCCCCAAGATAGGAAGGTTAAATTCCCTAAAATTTGAGCTAGTTAGATCTTCCAAATCTAATCTCTATCCAATCTTTTCAAAACTAAAGAATATGGGAAAACCTGGAAAGAGCCCATAGACAGGCGTTTGTCATTGATAGACGGCCATCCCTTACACAATTCCCCAGAATTTATAAAACTGCCCATGATTTGACCTGAACTGGGGAAGCCTAGCCACAGACGATTGTCCCTCCATGATAGACGTCTGTCTGTCACTGTTAGAGGACTAAAATTAGGTTTTTTTTCTAAAATATTTCTCAAACTTTTGGAAGATGAAATCAAAACCCTTAAAAGACGACCATAAAATGTGGAAATCAAGATCGATGCTTCGAAATTCGTGCTCTACATCAAGAATGTATTATTTTCTAATCATCAAATAACCCTGATCTAGGCTGCCTTGGGTCACAGTGTCTACATAGGCATATGTCCGGATCTTCTTATCTGTCACTAGATAAATAGGCAAAATTCACAGAAACATGCACATATCACATAAAACCTATTTCTAACCTAATTATGCATAGTCTATATTCTAAATCATGCCAAATATAATTCTAACCTACATCTAAATCATTCTAAAATAATAAAATAACACAAAACAAGATTCAAATCAAGAGGATTATCATGCATTAATGGAGAATGAGAACCTAAATCTATTCTAACATGTTAAACCAATCTAGAATATTCAAGACATTATAAACAAATTACAAAAAATAGAAAATGCATTAACTAACATTCATGCCATCATGACATCAAAATTCATATCAAACATATATTGTCATATATAGTGTGAATTTAGAGAGAGGAAGAGGGTTTAGAAATTACCCTCAGGAATAATGGATTTCGTTAACTTTAGAAGAATGCTTTCCAAGCTCCAAGTCTAATGATTTCCACGTTAAAAAAGTTTAATGTATTTATGTATTGATAAATATATGTGAAAGAGCCTTGATCCCAAAAACAAAAAATGATTTTCAGTCTCCAGAAAGGTGACCCTTATTCTAACTACAAATTTTGTTCTCCCCTTTTAGATCTAGGGTTTCTTAGCTTAAATATGATTCAAAAAGTTTTAAATGGTTTCCAATTCTATTTCCTTAAAATTAGCCTAGAAATCTCATTCAAAATCTCCCAAAATCTCATTCTTAAAATCAAAATTTTGCTAAGTTTTAAAGTTGCTGAAAAAATGTGGGAATTCTAGAAAACCCCCCACAGACGGCCATTTGTGAGTGACATATGGGCATCTGTGGAAAATATTTGACCTAATGCGAGGAAAATAGCCATAGACGGGCATCTGTCAATGATAGACAGTCATCTGTTGCAAGAAAAGCCCAAAATGTAAGATTTTTCAAACTCTCATGCCCTACAAATGTAAGGTTAAAAACTACAAAAAAATATTTTATAAAATTGTGAAAATCACGGACCAAACTTGAAGTTTGTGCTTTCCATTTAAAATATGAATTTTTCTTCATCATTGGATAACTCCGATCTGGGCTGCCTCAGGATCCGGTGTCTATAGGACTGGTTAACCAGTCCACGAGTAAAAAAATTTATCAATCCATTAATATTTTTTTAAAATCATTAACCGTTAACCAATCCATTACATTCGACTAACCAGTCCATTAGTTTTGATTTTTTTGGTTTTGGTTAACCAATATTTTTCAATTAACCATTAAAATTTATAACATACAATTATAAAAAAAAAGACAAAATTTAATTTAATTTCAAATATGCAAATTAATTTGAAATGAAAATCACAAATCAAACATAAAATTCTAGCCAAAATTTATGTTCAACAATTTAATAGCTAATATTATAAATGGATTTGAAATGTTGGAAATTAGCATGCTTAATTCTAAATAAAAAAAATTGAAAAATATTAAATGTTGAAAAATATATTCTAAAATATAAAAAATATAATTAAATGCTATTAAGTAAAATATGGATGCCAATATATTTAATAAAAAATAACGTCTATAAAAGTTAATTGGTTACTATTATTTTATATAATTAAAGAGAATGATACAATTTAGAGAAAAGGTACAAAAATACCCCTTAAGTTGTCTCTCAGGAGC
The DNA here is from genome assembly GCA_037975025.1 of Excoecaria agallocha. Taxonomy (NCBI): domain Eukaryota; kingdom Viridiplantae; phylum Streptophyta; class Magnoliopsida; order Malpighiales; family Euphorbiaceae; genus Excoecaria; species Excoecaria agallocha. The sequence continues at coordinate 86,947,784 of CM075808.1, read as the reverse complement.
TAAAATGCCCCGAATCTTTTTTTTGGAGCAAAAATGACCCTCAACTTAAAACAGAAGTACATAAATGCTTCTCTATTTGTACTATATCAATTTGTGGGTAACGACGCTGACGTGGCTAATGACGTGGACATGGCTGGATGACATGGTTGACGTGCAATAGGTTTGGTGCCCGTCATTATGGGTCCCACCATTAATTTTTGTTACTTTTTTTTCTTTTCCTTTCTTTTCTCTCCCTCTTACCTCTCCCTTTTCTCTCTCTACCTCTCTCCCAAAGCACGATATGTACTTTTTTTTATCTTCTTGTTAAGTCTTAATGTTGCATATTCTGATCTTAATGTTTGAGATTCATGTCTCCAGTTGTAAGTGAAATCCTCCGTTTCGAGTTTATGATCAATTCTTTTCTAAGGCATAGTTCGTTTCGAGTTCATGTTACATATATATTATAACTATTTTAATCACTACCCATAAATTATTATTAGTATCTCCTAGGTCATGCATCCTCAAAAATCAAATCTTAAAGGTAAGATCTCATTTTTATTGAGATGATTAGTAGTAATTTTAGTGTAAATATAGTGTCCATGGCATCCTCTAATGGAAATTCCTCAGGTTGCTCTCTAGTTCAGAACTCAAAGTCTGAAGAAGATGTGCAGGTTCTTATGGATCAAAGAAAGAGAAAAAGAATGCAATGAAACAGAGAATCAGCAAAAAGATCTAGGATGAGAAACCAAAAGCATCTTGATGATTTAATGGCTCAAGTTTCAAAGTTAAGAAAGGATAACAGCCAAATCCTTACAAGCATCAATATCACCACACAACACTACTAGAACGTTGAAGCTAAAAACTCCATTTTAAGAGCTCAAATGCCTAAACTTAGCCAAAACCTTGATTCTTTGAACGAGATTCTCAATTATATCAATGAGACTATTAATGCGATTATATCAAAATGCGCTTATACCAAAATAGTACTAGTCAATATTTATCAAAGAAAATAAGATGTGTGTTACATATTACTCGGTAAACAGTGAATTAACATATAAAAAATACGCAAAATTAACGTGGAAGCTTGTGGCGATAAGTAAAAAGAAGGAACCAATGCAGATATAACAAATGAAGGTCTTTTAGGAACCGAAGCGATAAAGGCATGGGCATCAAACACATCCTAGTTATATTCAATACTTTGAGCCTTCTAATACCCCAAAAAAACAAATTAGGAATTACCAAATATAAATTTTTAGTGAGAAGAGATAATAACTCTACATTTAGGTATTATAGGCCTTCATGAAGCTTATAGATATCGCAGTGATGAAGAATAGAGTATTGAACAACAATTGAGCCAATAAAAAAGAGCAGCTTCATCCACGAACAACTTTATCAAATTCTTAAAAAACCCACTAACTAAAGTCACTCTTTTCTGTGACCTAGGCACTGGTGTAGCCTCCAAGTCTCTTAAATTCTAAAATCACATTCTCATATCCCTTCTTTTCAAATCCCCTTTACATTCTTTTAATAAAGCTTGAGTTGAACAAACAAAATAATTTTGAAAAAGAAAATAATGAAACAAGCTAAAGAGAATGGATCTTTAAGGAGATCTGCAATTAAACAAACAAATTATGTAATTATCCCTTTAATCAAATCTAGTAATCCAATAATCAAGCATGAACAAGTTGATTTCACTTGCATGTTTTTCCTTTGAGGATGCTAATAACTAGGGGTGGCGACAAGCAAAGGTCAATGGCAATAGGCGGAGGTCAGCAGTAAATCGATATGGGCTTAGTTTTAGGGATTTGAGCATGAGAGAAACACTGGAATAGAGAGATGAGAGGAATGGATAGGCTCCATTGGAGATGGTGGCGGCGAAGGGAGAGATGAGGAAGATGAAGAGAAGAGTGCCATATTTGGAGGTGAACGAGAGCACAGATCATGCTTTAGGGAGAGGTAAAGAGAGAAAAGGGAGGGGGCAAGCAGAAAAGAGAGGAAAGGAAAAAAAAAGTAAACAAATTTTAGTGGTGGGACCCACAATGACATGGCACTTATGCGGTGCCAAACCCATTGTGTGTCAGCTATGTCCATGCCAGCGTCGTTACCCAAAAATTGACAGAGTACAAATGAAGGGGCATTTCTGTACTTATTTTTTTGAGTTGAGAGTCATTTTTTCCCCAAAAAAAGATTAGGGGCATTTTAGCTCCCCAGAGACAAACTTGAGGGGCATTTTTGTACTTTTTTTCGATAATTTAGATATAGTTTAAAGAATTATATGAATTTTATAGAAAAATACAAAAAATTACGATATAAAAATAAAAATATAATTTAAATATACTTTAAAATATTACTCTATGTAAATTTTATTTTTTAAAAAAATAAATTTTTAAGACATAAAAATAAAAATAGAATATATTTATATAAACTGATCAACCATATACTAACGGTTAATCAATACCATAATTAGAAAATCAAAAACTAAAAATTGAATCGAAACAAAAAATAATAGTAAATCGGTCGATTAACGAAAATTGTTAGCTTTTTTGAATGTGGGCTAAAATCAAAATTAAAATTAATAATATTTAAAAATAAAAACCAATTAAATCGATTTGATTAATTAAAAAAATCGATTCGATTTCGAACTGATTTTTTTATTATTTTTGCTTGGCTTATATATAAATCCTTTATGACGTAGCTATTTAATAGTTCAGAACTTTAACTAGCAAGGCCCAACTTTACTAGTTTGGTGGGTCCCAAACGACAAAGTGAGAAGGGTGTCGTTCAGATGTGGGCGACCTGGGCTAACACCTAAATAGATAAGGATTATTTAGTAATTTACCTAAATATTTCTCTCTACATTTCCATTCGGTTGTTCTTGTTTCTCGGATCAGTCTCGTAGGGCGTGTTCACTTCTGGAAAATTATTCCAATTTTCCAGAAAATTTTTCCACAGAAAATGAAAAACAGAGTTTGTGTTTACATTGAATTGTTTTCCAAAATAGAAAACAGAAACAAGTGTTTTCCAGTTTTCTGATTTTAGAAGGAAGCTAGAAAACATATATATAACGTTCTCCACAGAAAACACGCTCACTTAGGTAAGAACGGCGTCAAATTACATTCTTCGAATCCCAGCAGCAGCAACAGCATATTTTGTTTCTTTTTTTCTATTGTTTTTTCGTTCTCTCTGTTCTTCTCTAAGTGCATCTTCAAATCGAGTTCCACAATGGAAGAAGCAAGAAAGAAGATTTCTGTGGAGCGTACGATAGCACACTTGGGTATTTTGCGATTATTTCAAAGATTGGGTTTTTGAGAATCCGTTGCTTCTTGAAAAAGATACGATTAGGTTAGGTTTTCTCTGGTGTTTTAAACTTTAACGAGTTAGAAGTTGAACAGAGAAGAGTTTTAAAGAGAGTAGCAATCAAAGGGAAAGTAGCGATCAAAGACATTAGAATTAAAACTTTGGCGGTCAAAGAGAAATGAGTGAGGAAAATAAGCTCATATCTCCTATTTAATCTCCAACTAATTCTTCTATTAATTTGCAACTAAATCTCCTATTTAATCTCCCTCAAATCAGCTGATATTTTTCTGTTTCTATCAAATTCTCCTACTCAAATCAAATCCCAATTGAAATTTCAAAAATCGTGCATCAGCTGTTTCAAGGATTGATCTATTTAAGTGAAATTTGTTTTCTAGGAGTTTGGTTACAAAGGTTTGTTTTAATTCCTTCCCCTATTATTTTCTCTCTTAAATTACGTTTGTGATGTTGATTCTTTCTTCATCTGTTTGTTTGTCTTTGGTTGATAGGTTCATCTGCTGCAAAGCAAAGCTACCGGTTATTTTACAATCAAGGTGAGTGAATAAATTTATTTATTTTTGCATTAAGCTTTGTGTTTTTTTCAACCATCCGTAAGCACCTTCTAAGTGGCATCTTGAATAGCCAATCTGCATCAAATTATTCCCTCTCCTGCATGTGGCTTGCAATAATTTAGGACTTCAAACCCAACCTTCCATTAGCAAGCTTTTTGAAAAATTAGCATGGAGAAGCCAAAACAATAGCTTCTTCTTCTTTTACAGCTACCATAAAGAAAGGAAAAGCATAAACACACAAGACCCGTTTTTTTTCCTTTTCAACTGAAACCCATAATTTCTGTGCTAAAGACTGGATGAATAATGGAATTGTGACAAAGAAAATGATAGGAGGACTCGCCTTTCCCGGAAAAAGAAAAGCAGACCTAATTCCAAGAAACAAACAAAACAGAAGAGTAAAAAACGAAAAATATCCGATTGAGATTAGAAAACAGAGATATTGGCTTATACTTTCTAGAAAGGATTGCACTTTAGAACCAGAGAGAGAGAGAGAGGAACAGAGGGAAAAATAATGATACCCACAAAAATAAATAAGGCGTCAAGCTCTTGATTTATCATTCATTATGGGATTCATCAGTCTCATTCAAGTTAATGAAAGGTTGAATTTTTTTTATTATTATTATTTTCTTTTGTTTGTTCTTAGTATTTCCAATCTTGTGAGGTGGATTTTAGTGGATGATTGTCAAGTTCAATTACTTCTCCACTCAATTACTTCTGCATTTATTTAAGAATCACTTCAACTTTAAATTCTTGGTCTACATTCTGAATTTGTCAGCAATTGCTATATTTTTGCTACTAATAAATTTTAATGTGGTTAGCATGTTGCCTAAATTCTTGACCTATGCAATGTGAACTTATAACGGTATTGCACGTCCTTTAAGATGGCATTTTCAGGGAATGCATCACATATGAGAATATTAATATTAAAATTTAAAATGACAACCAAAATCTAGATATTATATTGCTGCACATGTAAAACTTACAGTACTATTCGTTTTGCTGTATTTCTTTTTGTTAAAAAAGAATTTGCTGCATCTTTTATGACTAATTATGCAAAATGAAATGAGTTACCTAAACTGTTAGGTTTAAATTTATAAACTATCTACATTAGGTATGACATAATGTAATATATATAATGTTTGATTGGATTTTTTCATTACTTTGTTGTTATTTTCCTAAGTTCCCAAATATGTATTTAAAATGTGTTTTTAATTTTTTTTAATGCTTCATATAATAAAAATTTTTGTTATATAGATAATTAGATGGGGGGAAAAATTGGAAATGGCGAAGAATCGAAAGAGTGGACTGATAGTAATGAGTTTGCTTTTTTGAATATATTATATGAGAGAGTAAAAAAAGATCCGAATGGGACGCCATCTTTTAAAACAACTGATTGGCAAGAAATGGATGATGAATTATTTGTAGCAGTGGGGGAAAGATATGGTTTAGAAAAATTGAAGGGAAAATATAATCGTCTTCGGTTAAAGCATCGACAGTTTACTGAATTATTGGAGCATACTGGAGTAACTTATGATTCAAACTCAAACACTATATTTGCCGTAGAAGATATTTGGCAGATGTTTTACAAGGTAAAATTATCATTAATTTAATTTTTTATTACTTATTTTTTTTACATTAAGGTATTTATTTCAATATCAATATCTAAAATGTTATGTCTTTTAAATTGCAGAAGCACAAGAATTTCAAATCATTTAAGAAAAATGGTTGCAGGCATTATGATTTACTTGGACAAATTTTCAGTAAATCTACTGCCACTGGGTATCTGCATCATGCTTCTACACAGTTACCTCATGAATCGGATGAGGAGCGTCAAATTGAAGAAGAATTCCTTCAAAGGAGCATTCATCATGCATCAGACGGTGAAAAAATGGACATTGGTAGTTCAAAAAATAAACGAGTTCCTATCGATTATATTCCCGGCTTTAATAGAAATAAAAAAGAATCAAAATTTGAAAAATTGGATTCATGTTTGGAAAAGTGGGCATCTTGTTTAAGTGCTAGAGCAGAAAAAGAATTGGCAAAAGCACAAAAATATAAATTGGAAAGCAATCAAGCTACAAGTGCTGAATTCGATCCATATTCTATAGAGGCATGTATGGATCTTTTGGAAGGAATAGAAGATATTTCCAATGCTTCATATAACAAAGCATTGGAAAAATTTGTCAGTCTAGAATGGAGAAAAATGTTTGTCTTGATGCGTGCCAATAGAAGAAGGGATTGGATAGAAAGTTTATGTCATTGAATCTTTGATATTTGTTAAGTTAGATTATGTTTCATAGCTAGACTTATTTTTTAAAAATGTTATTTGTTATTTTTTCCTTTAAATTTGATAAACTTATTTTTTCCTTTAAATTTATGCAGGATTTATGGATTAAAATTTACATCAAAATCAAGTATCAGTGTATTCATCTAGTAATGATAGTTCTAGTAGTGACGAGGATGATGAGATTTTAGATTTACTTTTAGTTAGATTTTTTATGACTTGTGAAAGGGATTTTATAGAAAGGATTCCTTGCAGAACTTCAATATTTAGTGGAAAAAATTACATTCTTGAAGTTCTTGTAGGAAATCCGACTAGGTGTTATGAAGGGTTTTGTATGGCACCACACGTTTTTATAAATTTATGTGAAAGATTTAAATTAATGGGTTTATTAAGAGACAAAAGAGATGTTAGTGTGGAAGAAGGAGTTGCCATGGGTTTGTCAGTTCTATGTCATAATCTTTGTCAAAGGGTTATAGCAGAACGATATCAACATTCACTTGCTACTGTTCATAAATGGTGTAAGATGGTAATTAGAGCATTAGCTACTTTAGGTACTCACTTGATTAAACATGTGAATAGATTTCCAGTGCAACCAGAAATTCAAAGCAATCCCAGATGGTATCCATATTTTGAGGTAAGATAAAATATTATTAAAGTATTATAATTTACAATTTTATGGCATGTAATATATATATATATATATATATATATATATATATATATATATATATATATATATATATATATATATATATATGTTAACTGTAAGTTAAATATTTTGCTTTTGTTTGGTAAGAAATGCATAGGTGCAATAGACGGCACTCATGTGGCAGCTTGATCACTGGCTTCTAAGCAAAAGACATTTCGTGGTAGAAAAGCAACACTTGTAACACAAAATGTTATGGCTGTATGTTCCCACGATATGTTATTTACATTCGTGTACACTGGATGGGAAGGGACAGCGAACGATTCTAGAGTATTTCTTGATGCATTAACAAGACGGGAAAATAATTTTCCTCTTCCAAGTGGTGGTAAGAGTTTTCATTATTTTTTTTCCATAATATCGATTTATGTCATTGTCATTTGATTAACATAAATATTAATTTGTAGATTATTATTATGTCGTGGATGCCGGTTATCCTAATATACCAGGATTTTTGGCTCCCTATCGTGGTGAAAGATATCATTTAAATGACTTTCGTGGACGGGGACGAATTACAAGAAAATATGAGTTATTTAATCAAAGGCATTCATCTTTACGTAATGTGATAAAAAGGGCATTCGGAGTATTAAAGGCTAGATTTCCAATTTTGAAATCAATACCGAATTATCCTTTACGCCGACAAAAGCTTATTCCAATTGCGTGTTGTACATTGCATAATTTCATCAGGATGGAAGATAAAGCCGATCAATTATTTACATTATACGATAGAGAAGATTTAACAATGCCTGAAGAAACAACTGCTAGAGTACAGCAGGAGGGTATTACTATTGATTTATCCCAACAAACGCAAATGGGAATAGTTAGAGAGACCATTGCTGATCAATTATGGAATGATTACAATAATAATAGAAATTAAAAATTAATTTTTTAATGTTATTTTCATTTTTTAATTCAGTATTCATTAATTTATAAATATCAAATTTAATTGAATCATCTTAATGAATTTATAATTCAATTATTGAATTGATATTATTTCATTTTTAAAAGTTAGAGTATCTTTTTTTAATAATATATAATTTAATTTTTTAATTTAAAAAATTTTTCATTTTTAATAAATGAACATGTTTTCTTATTTTTTTTCATTTTCTGTTTTCAAGAAAATAATTTTTCATTTGTTGATAGGTAAACGCATTTTTCAAATTTTCTATGGAAAACAGATACTCCAATTTTCTTAGAAAACAGAAAACTGTATTCTGTTTTCTGTAAGTAAACGCACCCGTAGTTTCTCTCAGCTTCCCCTCTATAAAACCATGGTAGCGTGGAGGGCGGTGGCTCGTCAAGCCGCAAATCTCGCTCGGCTCCCCTCCCCAAAAGTAGCTTCAACTCCTCAAGCCGCTTCGCTCATTCATCGGGCCGCCCTTGCCGGCGGTGGCGGTAAGTTTTGGCTCCACTCTCTTACAAACATTTTCTCTATTTATAACGGTGAGAAGGTTTACTCATAAATAAATGTTTGATGACCTGATTCTTGGCTTTTCTTTATTATTTTCACAAATTTATATAGCAATCAAATTGGGGTTAAGCCATGAAGGTGCCCGTATAAAGGATTTTCAGTGCGGACATATTTCATTTAATTATTTGTTATGCATGTTGCCAAATACAAAAAGGAAAAGAAAAAAAGAGAGTTTTATATTATTATTTAGATTGACTTTGACATTCTGAGTAGTTTTTTCCGTTCGATTTGTATTGCAGGTCATCATGGACCTCCGAAGGTGAACTTCTGGCAGGACCCTCTGGGCCCATCTAAATGGAAAGAAGAGCACGTAAGTTTTTTTTTTCTTTTTTTTAATGATTATTTAGATTGTCTTTGATATTCAAAATGGAAGTATTTTTACAAATTACTTTGATGCATCCAATAATTATGTGGCTAAACTTTGCTTATTTTTGTGCATGTTATAACTGTTATTATTTGGTTTTGTTATTAGAGCTTGTTGTATTTATTGCTTTGTCCGAGTTTGATTTGTATTCTAATGAGTTGGTAAGCCAAGTAGTTATTAATTCTTCAATTCGGTTGGTTAAAACATATGTGTGTGGTATCTTGTTGATAAAATTGACATAATAATAATAATAATAATAATAATAATAATAATAATAATAATAATAATAATAATAATAATAATAATAAAAACTTCATATGTTATAATTATTGAAAAATATCCAGTTTGAGGGACTTGGTTTGGTCTAGAACGGTTATTTACCTGTTGCCTGGGATCCCAATGCTTGGAACTTTCATGTTATTGTTTTCTTGGGGATACAACAATTTTCAATCATTCCCATCTCAAAATAACCTTCCCTTTATTTTTTTTCTCCTTGAGGTGTATTCTGACCTAATAAGAGATGCAGTAGGTGTGTTCAAAATGGATTGGGTGGGTTAATATAAAGTTTAAACTTAATTTATATAGTAGTATATTGTGTGAGATGTGTATCTCAAATCCATTTTTGCTCTTAGATAAATTGAGCCAAAGCCTAATTATAATCCTTCTAACCCATATTTGAACACCTGTAAGTATACGAGGTGGTTTATTCAGCTTTGAGATCAATCCATGCTTCCATCTAAGAGGAATCATTTAAATAAAAGTTGTAGAAGATAGAGCTGTTGGTCTTTGTTACTTTGTAGAAATGTTTTAACTGGCATGCATGAATATCATTCTCAAGTTTGAATTCTTAGTGCTGATCTTTTGTCTTGTTTGCAATATGTCTGTTCAATTTTAAGGATTGGTTACCTATGATTTTATTATTCACGTGCAGTTTGTTATTGTCTCTTTAACTGGATGGGGATTAGTCTTCTATGGAGGTTACAAGTTCTTTACTAAAGGCAAGAATGACAAGAAGGAAGAGGTACTTTTTCATGGATCTATGGGCTTTAGTACCTTTTTTTATTGTTTCCTTTTTCTTTTTCCAAATGTTGCCAAACATGTTTAAACTTTTGCTGGCAATGAGCGAGAATTTGTATGCTAAGCTGAAATAGCTTTCATCTCAATTTTGTGTGTCAGCTGCATTTCATTTGCCTTTGCTTCATATTTAGTACAATACTTTTTTTTTTCAATGTTCTTTTGGTTCTTTAACAACTAAATTTCTTAGAACTTGGGACAGGAAGTATATGATTGATCTGTTTTAGTAACTGTAATTGTTGTTTTCTTCTGCAGAAGGTTGGAGAATCAGCTCACTAGGTCTTGAATGTTGCCTTGATGTAGTTGTGAATCTGAGATGAGGATGATTTTCTTAGTTTTGGAAAGTCTTGGGTGTACACGATCCCTGTGTGGATGATGAATATTGGCTTTTACTTGCTGCACTTTTGATACTTTTATTGTATCCAATGCCTTATCCTTGAATCCTAAATAATAAGCAAGTCATTTTCTGATAGACATGCTCAATTAGGAAGGAATTTGTTGCTTATTGGAATTTTGTTTCCTAACCTCTACTTATCCTTTCAATTCAAGTCTTGCGTTAAACTTTCATCCAGTAAATGGATGGAAATTTATCATAGCATCTTCATTGAGTATCACTTTCCAATAAATTATCTCCTTAGTATCGGATATTTTATGAAATTGTTAAAATGTCATATTATTCTCATATAAGATCATTCGGCACATTACGAAAAAAGCATAAAAATTACATGCACATAAAAAGTATAATTTGATATTTTTTTAATAAATTTAGAAGAGTAATTTGATATTTTTAGTAGTATATATAAGACAATTCACGAAAAAAGTATTGATTTCACATAAAAAGGATGATTTGATATTTTTTTAATAAATTGAGAAAAGTAATTTGATATTTTTAATAGTACATATAAGGCGTATTATATGCATTTTAAATAAGTTGCTAATTTGAAATTTGATTAATTTAAGGGTAACTCTTGTAAACAATAGAGTACCCTCTGAACTATAATTGCCAAATTGAAAAAGGCTGCAGGCCATTTAATTAGCATTTAAAAGTTTCTTACTGTTTTTAATTAGGGATTCCGTCTATGGATGCAATTCTATAGGTAACAGTACTATAATAATGATTTTTTTATGCAAAATAAATTTTTATTAATGCAAAATAATTTTTTATTAATAATATAAAAAGTATATCTTTTTAATACAAGTAAAATTACATAAAGTTAGTGAATTTTTTTTTTAACTTTTATGACAAAAATAATAGATAATTGCGATAAAAATAGTAATATGCTTCGGATAATTTGATTTTCAATAAAAGATTCAGTATATCTTGATGTTTACAGCAAAATTTGTAACCACCTTCCATTGAAAAAGGATAATAACTTTCATTGCAGAAGACAAATAATTTTCATTAGAAAGACAATAATTTCCAAGTCAAAAAGGACAAAATTGCATAGCAAAAATTTAAACTGCATTCAAATTAACATGAATCAATTAGATTTAACACAAATAAGATGTTGAAAAAAAAAATCTTATATCAAATCTCAATTTATTAAAGAAACACAAAACAAACTAAAATAAAACAAAGCAACACGAAATTAAAAAATAACGATAAAATTCAGATTTATATTGACTTGAAAATAATTATAAAGAGAACGGTAAAAAAAACAGAATTAATTAGAAAATATTTAATGTGAATTTTCCTAATTATCGTGCATAAAACCATTTTTTACTAGCTATTACAACCAAATAAAAGGCGTTAAATAATAATATAGGCCCGAATACTAAAATAAGAAAATGAATAAAATCCTAAACTATTCCTACTTCGTTCTCCAATCCAACTTGATGCACAAATGGGTTACATGCATTAAAAAGGACAGAACATAACAATGTGAGTTAATAATGAATTAAATCAAATAATAATGAAAATTAGTTAGTAATGAATTGAATAAAATAGTAGATAATAATGAAATGAAATAATTAAATTAATAAATGAAATGGATATACTAATAGCAATAGTGATAATAATATGCTAGTATTAATAATGACAATTATAAATATTAGTGTTAAAAATAAGAATAATATTAAGATTAAAAGCATGATTGATTCAAATAAATTAAATATTGTACAAATATATAAATAGACTACTTGACAATTAAATTATAAATATTAATCAATTAGATTAATAAAATAGACACAAATAAAATATCATTAATAAAGTAAGCAATATTAAGAACATATGATGAATTGAAAGTAAATGGATAAATTAATATAATTAATTTATCACAAATATTAATTAGTCTAACAAAATACAAATATAAAAGATAAAATTAATAACAAATATATTGAGAAAATATTAATAATATAATGTAATTAAATGAGCAATAACAAATTAGCAAATATACAAAAATAATTAATAAGCAAACAAACTAAAGTAAAAGGCTAATAAACAAATACAAATATAAATAATATTAAAGGAATATTAATAATGTAATATTAATAAATAAAAAAAATAAAAAAAAATAATATTAATAAACAAAATGAACAACAATACAAAATAATATAATATAATATAATAAAATGAGTAAATTTAAATCATTAATCAAATATAAAATAAAAATTAACAATTAATAATAAATTAAGATAATAAAAGAATGAATATAAGGTAAAGAATTAGAAATCAATTGAATTATACAATCCTGGACCAAGGAACAGTGCAAAAAGGAGCGCTCAAAGACAAAAAGATGAAGGGAAAGTGAATGGTGGGGAGCAGCGATGCAAGCAGGGGATGTGAGTAAGTTTTCAGCGATGGGAGCAAAAGGCTATTAGTGACGAGAATTTTCGAGCATCGCCAAAAGTCCAGAATTCAGCCAATGTGTCGCATAAGGTCGTGACTCACCTGTTAAGTCACATACTGGGGCTGACTCAACCTAGAAATGTGTTCCAACCACTGGAACACACTGGGAAGCCATGGAAATTCTTAAAAACTTAATTTAAAGTCATTTTAATGTATAAAAGGCCAAAAAACTCAATTTCATGCTTGTAAAGCATGATTTAAACAGGAAAAACACAAATTAAAGCAAGAAACATGGAAATCAAAGTTTGGTCAAGATGAGGAAGATGATGAATAGTAAACTTTAATTAATTAATTTACTCAATTTTAACAAGATTTTAATTAATTAACATGATTTAATGAGTGAAATAACCATAAAAATCAATTAACAACAAATTAACAAGTTCAAATTCAATAAATCAAATAAATAGAAAAAAATCAAACAAAAAATTGAAAAAAATTGATATTTACACAATAACCTCAATTTAAACATTAGATCTATAAAATTTGGGGCTTTAGAATATTACCTTCAGTGTTGGTTCCTTCAAAGAACAAAGTCAAGTGCTTTATGGCTTTTCTTTCCCATTTTTTCTTCCTTTGTAACTTGGTTTTTCTCCAGAAAATGGAGTGTTTTCTTTAGAGTGAGAAAAAAGGAACGTGAGTGGAAGAGAGGAAGTTTAACCCCTCTTGAAATCTATCCCTTTTTTGGTTAAGTATCCCTTCTAAACAATTAATTTTGGATGAGAATTGAAGGAGATTTTTCCTTTAAAAATTTTCCTCTGTTTTCGTGTCTAGAATGCATTTTGGAGTGAGTCATGGCTTTGACCCATGAGTCAAGGGCATGACTCACAAGTGAGTCATGGCCTTGACTCGTGAGTCAAGGGTGTGACTCATGCACTTGAGTCACGACCTTTTCTCAGCAAACTGACCCCCTAATTTGAAATGTTTTCAAATATTTAGGCTAGAAAATGCCATTTTTTCGACAAGGTGTCTTCTTGGCTTTCCAATGAATCAAGAATCACTCAATTTGGATTTGCAGATTGTGATTTATGGCCAAAATACTGACAACTGCTCCTAGGAAATTTCAAGGATAAAATTGATATTTTGATTTTGAAAATTTACTGGGAATAATGGGTTCAGAACTAGATCATACTCTCTTCATAAAAGTTGCTCCAAAATGAGTCTAGTTTCTATAAAAATTGGATTCATCTTAAAAGGAACTCTACGGAGGGAGTTATGCCCAAATTACTATAAACTGGTCCAAGTGCAAGGATAGATTCAAGTCATCTATGTTCAAGCCTAATTTTAAGAATCTTAACAACTGAACTAGGTTTAGGTTCCTTCATAAAAGTTTTAGGTCTATATTAGATTCAAATGGATTTGGAATCATCTAATTATGAGGTCTTTAGGCTGAGATAATGTTGTAACACTCAAGACTGCTCTAAGTTTTCAAAACTAATTTTCTCATTTTGCTTTTTTAAAAGAGATAAATGGGCAAAGCTAAAAAAAAAGTTATTTTAAGAACATTAAAAAGCTCGGGGGAAGCCTAGCACTTTTGTTCCTTATCTATTTTTGAGAAATCGCTTCCTCATTATGTAACCCTGATCAAGAGCTGCCTCAAGACCCAATGTCTATAGGTGTCCCTAACTTTGGGGGACTTAGTGCACTAGTTCCTAGGTTAGCCAAAGTTTAGAGTGAAGGACAGAAGACACATACCTAAGGTGGCAAGCTTCCAATTGTGTTGAACACGTACCACTCGAAGCAGTGGGTCTCTGGTTGGGTAGTTACCATCAGATTATCGATGTATTAACCATCGGTTAGGTAATTACCATCAGCTTGTTGATGTTTCAACTCTTGATCGGTTGGGATGATTACCATCAGCTTTTTGATGTTTTAACCCTCAGTTGGGTGATTACCGTCAGCTTGTCGACGTTTTAACCCCTTTCGATGCCTTTTCAGCTTAGAGTGCCTCCTAAGAGGATTTTGCGCTCACAAAGAGACTTTAAATGCTCCCAAAGAGACTTTAAATGCTCCCAAAAGACTTTACACTCATAAAGAGAATTTGGATGCCTTGCGAAGAGGACCTAAATACTTGTAAAAAGATTGGATATTAATGTGCTTGTTACAATTGAAAAAGGTTCTTACCTTTTATGGATTTGCATGATTCCCCTCATAGAGATCTCTTTTTGAGCAGGATGGTCATCTTTTAATAAATGCCTCCAAGCATGGTATGCGTAGGTGATCTTGCTTTTTGAGATACTTAAGCTGTGGATTTCACTGATGGGAATTTTTCTTTGATCTGATTGTCCATTGTCTAAAGTTTAACTCTGATGCGAAACCCTAGCCTATATGCCAAACTAGAACGCCAACATACCATGAATATTGAACATAAATAAGATAATAAACCCCCAATCTAAAGAACCCCCAAACAAGATTGATTGGAAACGCTTATGATAGATTGATTTAGAAAACAAGAAGAAGAAGAATCAAGCATACATTAATCATGCAAATAGCCTAAGTCTAATTCTTCATGCAATAGCAAGAATCAATAATAAATTAACTCTCACAAATTCGGCCAAGCCAAAAAAAAATTCTCATTAATCAAAATTCAAGTGTCTTACAAATGAAGAATTAAGCCCTTTATATAGGCTAGGCAGCCACCCCTCCCTAGATGAATTAAAATCAAACACTAACTCTAAGAGATAAATAATAAAATAAATAACAAAGATAATTCCTAACCTTTATCTACATGTATTTGGCCATAATATGGACTAAGTACATGAAGAAATAAAGATAAATACAATTTGAAAATAATCCTAACAGCTAGTGATAAATATGCTTATTATCCTAAGAGAATGAAGGAATGAATGTAAACTTAATGTTGGCTAAAAGTGAATTTCAGCCAGCCCTTTAAAGATATGGTCAAGCTATTATTTCTCCCTCAAAATCTACTTAATAATATCCCAAAATAATAAGTATTTATTAAGAAAAATTCATTCCTAAACTTTAGGTCTGTTCACCAATGTAGGCCTAAACCTAAATCTGACCCAAACCCATTAAAATTCAACTCTCCCATGTAAAATTCGGCCCCCTTAGGTATTCTAAGCCTCAAATAGTTATTTTGACCCAACTTTTTAGAAGAGATAAGCCCAACTTTAGCCTACCCACTTAAACTACCCAAAACAGTAAAATAAGCCCAAAATAAAACAAACCTATTCTAATAAAGCCCAATTCGTTTTCCTAGGTTTTAGGCTGCCCAAATATACTTAATTAAATGTTACATAAAGAATAGAAACTAAATAAAGTAGCTTGAAGGCCCATTGCACCATTCGGCCTACACTTGTCTTCATAGTCCAATTTAGTTTTTTTCTCTTCTTGAACTTACATCTTCTCCACATAAGGTTTCATGAATGCTTGTAGGACTTCTTTAAGCTTTTTTGACCTTGCTCTTGTTATTGGTCCTTGAGGAAATGCTAGTTCATCTTTCTTGTTGCCATTGTGCTTGGTCGTGCTCATATCATCCCCTCCCCCTTCGAAAGGATTCGTCCTCGAATCTGAATCACAGTCAAATGAAAATAAGTCAGAAATATTAAAAGTTGCACTTACACCATACTCACCTGGCAAATCAATCTTGTATGCATTGTCATTAATCCGTTCCAACACTTGAAATGGTCCATCTCCTCTTGCATCAAGTTTAGACTTCCTTTGGTTAGGAAACCTCTATTTATGCATATGGATCCAAACCCAATCTTCTGGTTCGAATATTACTTGCTTACGACCCTTGTTAGCCTGCTTTGCATACATTATGTTCTTCTTCTCAATGTGCTCACGTGTTGTCGTGTGTATTGTCTTAAACCAAATCAGCCTTAGTCTTACCATCTAAGTTAGAAAGTTCATTCAAAGGTAAAGGCATCAAATCCAAAACAGTCAATGGATTAAAACCATACACAATTTCAAAAGGTGAAAAACCTGTAGAAGTATGAATTGCACGATTATAAGCAAACTCAACAAATGGTAAACATTCTTCCCAAGTTTTAATATTCTTACCAATTATAGCACGCAATATAGTTCCTAAAGTTCTATTAACAACTTTGGTTTGGCCATCTGTTTGTGGATGACAAGTAGTGGAAAACACAAGTTTAGTACAAAGTTTACCCCACAGAACATGCCATAAGTGACTTAGGAACTTAGAATCCCTATCTGAGACAATAGTCCTAGGTATGTCATGCAATCAAACTACTTCCCTAAAAAATAAATAAGCTATGTTTGTTACATCATCAGTTTTATGACAAGCAATAAAATGTGTCATTTTACTAAATCGGTCCACTACAAAAAGCACACTATCCCTTCCCCTTTTTGTCCGAGGTAAACCTACAATGAAGTCCATAGAAATGTCAGTCCAAGGTTCAGTAGTAACAGACAAAGGAGTATACAAACCTTGATTTAAGGACTTAGACTTAACCTATTTACATGCAAAACATTGAGCACACACTTTTTCAACACTTTTTCGCATATTAGGCCAATAAAAATGTTCATTAAGAATGTCTAAAATCTTTTTCATGCCAAAGTGTCCCATTAATCCCCCACTATGCGATTCCTTCACAAGCAACTCTCTAAGAGAACATGCAGGTATACATAGTTGTTTTCCTCTAAAAAGAAATCCATCATGTCTATAGAACTTATTAAATGATGTACACATGCCTTGTACACTTCACCAAAATCAGAATCATGATCATACATTTCTTTCAAATGCTCAAAACCTAACAGTTTAGAACTAAGCATAGAAATCAATGCATATCTCATAGAAAGTGCATCGGCAACAACATTCTCCTTACCTTGCTTGTACTTAATTACATATGGAAAAGTATCAAGGTACTCTACCCACTTACCATGCCTTCTATTCAACTTACCTTGTCCTTTCAGATATTTGAGAGACTGGTGATCTGTGTGTATCATGAATTCTTTAGGCAAAAGGTAGTGTTCCCAAACCTCAAGAGCTCTCACCAATGCATAGAACTCTTTATCATAGGTAGAGTAATTCAACTGTGGTCCACTCAACTTCTCACTAAAGTATGCTATTGAGCGATTTTCCTGCATCAAAACAGCACCTATACCAACCCAGAAGCATCACATTCAACCTCAAAAGTTTTAGAAAAATCAGGTAATTTCAAAACAGGAGCAGTACACAATTTATCTTTCAAAACATTAAAAGCATCTTCCTGCTCTTTACCCCATTTAAAACCAACAGACTTTGTAATGATTTCATTTAGAGGTGCAGCAATAGTAGAAAAATCCTTAACAAATCTCCTATAGAAACTTGCTAAACCATGAAAGTTCCTCACCTCACTTGCATTCTCAGGTGTTGGCCATTCTTGGATAGCCTTAAACTTTTCATTATCTACCTCAACATCACGTGCACTAACAACAAATCCTACGAAAACAACACTATCAACACAAAATGTGCATTTCTTCAAATTAGCATGCAATTGTTGTTCTCTCAAAACAGCTAACACAAGTTCAACATGCCTTAAATGCTCTTTTAGGTTGTTGCAGTAAATCAAGATATCATCAAAATACACAACAAATTTACCTAAGAATTCACGCAAAACATGGTTCATGAGTCTCATAAATGTGCTAGGCGCATTAGTTAAGCCAAAAGGCATAACCAACCATTCATACAAATCATATTTTGTTTTAAAGGCAGTTTTCCATTCATCACCTAATTTCATCTTAATTTGATGATAACCACTTTTCAAGTCAATTTTAGTGAATATTATAGCACCATTTAACTCTTCAAGCATATCATCTAACCTAGGAATGGGATGGCGATACTTTATAGTGATTTTGTTAACTGCTCGACAATCAACACACATGCGCATGGTTCCATCCTTTTTAGGTACCAAAAGAACAGGTACAACACAAGGACTTAGACTTTTTCTCACGTGTCCTTTTGCTAAAAGTTCCTCCACCTATCTTTGCAACTCCTTTGTTTCCTCCGGATTGCTTCGATATGCTGGATGATTTGGAATTTGTGCACCAGGAACAAAGTCGATTTGATGTTCAATCCCTCTAATTGGTGTCAACCCAGGTGGTATCTCATCAGGGAAGACATCTTTATAATCCTGCAATAACTTAGAAAAAGAACTAGGAAAATTTGGGTCAAGGTTAGTTTCAGAGAAATAATTGTCCTTAAACCTCAAAAGTACTAAAGCTCTCATGCCTAAGTATGCATTCCTCAACTCTCTTTCTTTTGCATAAAAGGAGTATTTGCTAAATTTTTCATTCGGCTCACTCTGCTCTCCTTTTACCTCAGCACACATTAACTTCTTTCCTACACTTCTCTCTTTCTTTTTCTCACTAGTGCAGTCTCTCACCATTGGGCCTTTACTTTTATTATTTTCACTACTGGCCTTTTTTCTCTCATTTTTCTTTTCTTTCTCACTTCCCTTTACCTCTTTTGTAGATTGATGTATCTTTACTTGATCTGCATATACCTTTTTAGGTGCCAAAGGGGCAAGTGTGTGTTTACATCCTTTAAACGCAAAAGTGTACCTATTTCTAAATCCATCATGTAATACATGCCTATCAAATTGCCAAGCCTTCCTAGCAAAATATGACTAGCATGCATAGGTACAACATCACAAATGACTTTATCTTCATATTTACCAATGGAAAATAATACAGTTACACATTTGGTCACCTTTACTTCCCCACTATCATTCAACCACTGAAGTCTGTATGGGTTAGGGTGTTTCTCAGTTTTAAGTCCTAATTTATCAACTAAGACTGTACTAGCAACATTAACACAACTACCCCCATCAATTATCATACTACAGACTTTCTCACCTATTAAACACCTAGTATGAAAGATGTTTTTCCTCTGTTCTAGTCCTTCTTCTTTCACATTTACATTCAATGCACGCAATACAACTAAGGACTCCCCTTGAACAGGATATTCTACATTTTCATCTATATAAGAACAATCCTCCAAAGGTGGCATATTATCACAATTCTCATCAGATTCAAAATCAGAAATAATTTCATCCCCCCTTATTATAATGGTCTTTTTATTCCCACATTCATTAGCATAATGACCACAACCCTTGCATTTGAAACATTGAATGTCCCTATGTCTATTAGTTTTAAGGGTTGTTTCAGAAGTACCTTTTTGTGCAGTGACCATTTTATCTTTAGAATTGGACTGGTACTTGGCAGTGAATTCCTACTTTGAGTCTCCCTTGTTCCACTTTGAATTCCATTTGTTGTTGTTGGAATTTGAATAGGACTTGGATGTCCCACGTCTACTTTATTGTCTCTCCACTTTAATTGCAATGTTCACCAAATCATCCATATCCACATAATGCTGTAATTCAACAATATCAGCAAGTTCTCTATTCATACCTCCTAAAAAGCATGACATCGTTTGATATTCATCCTCCACAATGCTTGCTTTGATCATGAGCATCTCCATTTCTTTGTAGTAATCCTCCACAGAACTAGATCCTTGTGTAAATCTTTGTAACTGATTGTGGAGTTCCCTATGATAGTAACTAGGCACATACTTCTTTCTCATGATTCTTTTCATTTCCTCCCAAGAAGTGATAGGAAGTTCCCCATTTCTCCTCCTATTTTTCAATAACTCATCCCACCAAATTAGTGCATAATCAGAAAATTCAATGGCTGCAAGTTTTACCTTTTTCTCATCCGAACAATAGTGGCATGAAAAGATCATCTCCACCTTTCTTTCCCAATCAAGATAGCCATCCACATCATTTTTACCTTTGAATGGTGGAATCTTCATCTTGATAGCACTCAAATTGTTGTCTTGGCTCTCCATTCGGTTGTCATACCTCCTTGCTCTTCTTGGAAAAGAATGAGCCTCCGCTTCCTCATCATCGTTGTATAACTAGTCTACCTCTTCCTCCCTTGTAGACTTAACCTTGGAACCTTTAAGGCTATCTTCCAGACTGTCTATCCTGAGATTTAGCTTTTGCAAACTATCCATAAAAGCTTTGTACACAAACTTATTATCAGGCACAATCTCGGTTTCCTCTTTACTATTGATTCCGGACATCTTTAAACTTTAAATAAACAAATAAAGGAAAGAATTCACTCGACCTCACGTTTTTGTCTCTCAACTCACAAATTGATATCTCACAATTTGTACTTCAGAAACAAACTCAAACAAATATGCACAATTAAGTAATTTGATTAAGGGAACAATGAAAAACCTAACAAGAACAGCAAAGATACTAATTCTAGAGGCAAATTGACCTATTTGAACAAAAATCAGAAATTAGTACACAAGAAGAAGATTTCGTGCACTATAATATATATAGATGTTCAACAAAGTGCAATATGTCAAACTAGTGTAATTGGAACCAAAAATAGCTTAGACACACAAATTAAAAACTTAGAATGAAGAAAATGGACAAGACGGATGCACTTAAATGCGATGTTTAACTAAACCTAATGATTAGTTTAAACAGATTTGATGTAAGACTCAACAAAAAAAATCAAAGAAAGCATGCAATAAACAAAACCCAAATCCAAAATTAGGAGTACTAACCTAGTCTTTAAGAAATCAAACCAATTGTGAAAGTTCTAACTCCAATTCTTGCTTGATTGATGTAAACTTCAAGTGGTGTAGGGCACTTTATAGATCAAAATTATTTCCAAACCAAGTTCGACCACTCAAAGATTGCAAATTATATGCTTGATATATTCAATGGCAAATTCGAATTCAACAAGAACACAAGATTCATCAATTGATCAAATATGAACTTAACAAGATAGTAAATCCTAATTGATTTTTTTTCTTCTTTTTTTTGTAACTTTAATCAAACTAATGATCAAATACTTAAAGATAGGTAATTAACACAATAGAGCAAGAACCAAATAAGGAACTAGATGCAAGATTCTATTCGACTAAAATAGAAAATTAAAGTTTAAAAGCAAAAATTAAAGGATAGTTAAGAATTTACCCCTTAGCCTATGCTCTGATATCAATTGATGCGGAACCCCAGCCTATATGCCAAACTAGAACGCCAACATACCATGAATATTAAACATAAATAAGATAATAAACCCCCAATCTAAAGAACCTCCAAACAAGATTGATTGAAAACGCTTATAATAAATTGATTTAGAAAACAAGAAAAAAGAAGAATCAAGCATACATTAATCATGCAAATAGCCTAAGTCTAATTTTTCATGCAATAGCAAGAATCAATAATAAATTAACTCTCACAAATTCGGCCAAGCCAAAGAAAATTCTCATTAATCAAAATTCAAGTGTCTTACAAATGAAGAATTTCAGCCCTTTAGGCTAGGCAGCCACCCCTCCCTAGATGAATTAAAATCAAACACTAACTCTAAGAGATAAATAATAAAATAAATAACAAAGATAATTCCTAACCTTTATCTACATGTATTTGGCCGTAATATGGACTAAGTACATGAAGAAATAAAGATAAATACAATTTGAAAATAATCCTAACAGCTAGTGATAAATATGCTTATTATCCTAAGAAAATGAAGGAATGAATGTAGACTTAATGTTGGCTAAAAGTGAATTTCGGCCAGCCCTTTAAAGATATGGTCAGGCTATTATTTCTTCCTCAAAATCTACTTAATAATATCCCAAAATAATAAGTATTTATTAAGAAAATTCATTCCTAAAATTTAGGACCCTAAGTTCACCAATGTAGGCCTAAACCCAAATCTGACCCAAACCCATTAAAATTCAACTCCCCCCATGTAAAATTCGCCCCCCTTAGGTATTCTAAGCCTCAAATAGTTATTTTGGCCCAACTCTTTAAAAGAGATAAACCCAACTTTAGCCTACCCACTTAAACTACCCAAAACAGTAAAATAAGCCCAAAATAAAACAAACCTATTCTAATAAAGCCCAATTCGTTTTCCTAGGTTCTAGGCTGCCCAAATATACTTAATTAAATATTACATAAAGAATAGAAACTAAATAAAGTAGCTTGAAGGCCCATTGCACCATTCGGCCTACACTTGTCTTCGTAGTCCAATTTAGCTTATTTTTCTCTTCTTGAACTTGCATCTTCTCCACATTCTGGTTTCATGAATGCTTGTAGGACTTCTTTAAGCTTCTTTGACCTTGCTCTTGTTATTGGTCCTTGAGGAAATGCTAGTTCATCTTTCTTGTTGCCATTGTGCTTAGTTATGCTCATATCAGTATACATAAGTCCAATATGTTTAAAACACTAAATTCTACCTAAAATAAGCTAAAACAACTACTTAAAACCCTACTAAGGTAAAATGACGAATTGGGCTTATTTTAGAAAGGCCCAAGTGTCTTACTTAAGAAAATAAGCCTTAATTACGCTACTTAAGTCGCATGACTTTTAATGAAATCACATGTCCCACTTAAATAAAAGCCCAATTTTGCCAAATAGGCCCAAACTAATTAACTATGAATGCAAAAGCCCTACTACATAAATATCACACGCTATGGACATGTCTTCCACTTGCACATGCCTCGCACATGATTTGCACATGTTGCACATGACTTGCACATGTTCTTCCGAGGCTTGAGTCTTTATGTAGGCTATTTTAAACCCACAAGGCTTCCTTTATCTTCACTTTAGGCTTCCCTTTATGGGGCAATAACCCAAAGGCTTGACTATATACTTTAAGCCCATAATTGATAGTAAAGCACCAAATCTGCCTCCTATAAATTGGAGCACGCCCCAATGACATTTGGATCTTATATTTATGTGTTTGAACTCCATTTAGACCCATTTGAAAGTCATAAGGTTGCCCCTCTTCAATGACATAAGATAGCCCTCTTGGATCTGTACAAATTCCTCAAGTGCCAATCCCCCACTATTGTAAGACGAAGATTCCAGGACGAATCTTTTCTAAAGAGGGAGGGAATGATACGGATCCAAGAGCATCTTATGCCATTGAAGAGGGGCAACTTTATGACTTTCAAATGGGTCATGTGACTTAAGTAGCTTAATTAAGGCTTATTTTCTAAGTAAGACACTTGGGCTTTTCTAAAATAAGCCTAATTCGTCACTTTACCTTAGTAAGGTTTTTAAGTAGTTGTTTTAGATTATTTTAGGTAGAATTTAATGTTTTAAACCTATTGGACTCATGTATACCCATTCCCTTAGGGTTTGGAGGCTATAAATAGGTTATTATAACTTGTAAAAAATAAGATATTTGAATCAAATAAACTTTGGGAGTAAAACTTAGCTAAAATTATTTAGAGAGATTGTGGCGTTTTCTTATTCTTCTTATCCCGATTATTTGCGTTTTCATTCACGTGTTGTTTGGGGGTTCAATAGGGAGGGTGTTTGTCTTCTTTGCGTTTTGAGATCAAAGTGTATGTTCAAGGGGTTTCAGGTTCTTTAACCTTGGGGTTCCGCATGATGACTCATTTAAGTTGTAAGAAATGGTTTAGGCATTTGGGTTTCATTGTTTGGGTTTAGTTTAGTTAGTTTGATTATTTTAGTTAGTCTTTTATTTTGGGCTTGTAATGCGGTCACCAAGTCTTTCTTTATTAGCTTTGTTTTAAGTTGTGTTTAAAACTTAATAATTAGGCTTATTTGTCTTGTAAAGCCTATGGGGAATTTGACCATTAATTGTTAAAGGCCTTATTAGAGTTTGTTTTGGATTTAAAGAGTTTCTACGGTTAGCTATAGTATAAATAGGTTGTGATAAGTTGTGAAATTCATATTTGATTAATTAAAAACATTGAGAGGTTACTCTTTCTTGGCTTGGCCGAATTCTTTAGAGGGAATTGTGAGTTTGCTTGATTTTTTTTTCTATTGCATGAAGAATTTGATTACTTATCAATTATTTTGATTGTGGCATTTTCATCTTCTTTATTATCCTAATTATTTGCATTTCCAATCAATTGTTGTTTGGCGATTCAATAGGAAGGGTGTTTATCTAATTTCAAACAATAATTGGGGATCTAAATGGACAAAAAGGAAGGAGAAAAAGCACTTTAAAGGAGCCAAACCCTATGGGGCAGATTCGGTCTCCAAGGAAACAAGGAATACCCAAGTTCCAAATAAAAGTGCTAAAGGAAATTCAAATACTCCAACCCCTAGTAGAGAAATTATGGGTGCGTTTACTTACCAAAAATAGTTTTTTATTTTCTGTTTTCTATTTTCTTAGAAAATTGGATTATTTATTTTCCATAGAAAATTTAGAAAACGTGTTTATTATCAATAAATTGAAAGCTAAAATATTTTATTTCTATGTGTGTGTGTATATATACACAGACAGACGTATGCAGATATTACATGTATATGTATACATACGTACATACATATATACATGCATTTATATATGTATGTGTGTATGTATGTACATATGTGTGTGTATATATATATATATATACATATATGTATGTATGTATATGTATGTGAATATATGTACATACATACACATATATTTATGAATACATACATATATACATGCATGTGTATGTATGTATATATATACATATATATACATATGTATGTATGTATGCACATACAAGCATATACAAATACATGTATATGAATATGTATGTGTGTGTATGTGCATATGTATATATGTATATGTATATGCATAAATACATATTTATATGTATATGTATGTATATAGATACATACATGCATGCATGCATGTATGTACATTTGTATATGCATATGTATGTGTATATATGCACATATATATACATACATATACATATGTATGTATACATATACATATGCATATGTATGTATATGTATGTATGTGTATGTATGTATGTATATATATATGTGTGTGTGTGTGTGTGTGTGTACGTATGTATGCATGTACTACATATACATGCATATGCTTATGTATGTATACACATACAAAAATTTACATATGCATGTATATGTATATATGTATGTATGTACATATATGTGTGTGTGTGTATTAATATTATTTGGAAACTTTGGAAAACATCTTTTATTAGTTTTCCAATTTCTTCTTTATTTTGGAAAACTGGAAAATTCATTTTCTGTTTTCTATTTTAGAAAACTGACGAAAATAAACATGATCTCTATTTTCTCTTTTCTATGGAAAATTTTTTTGAAAAACTGGAACAGTTTTCTGTAAGTAAACAGGCAATATATGTTTTAAATGTTTAGTAAAGGGGCATGTAGCACATGATTGTCTTAATAAGAGGGTTATAGTAGCTAGGGATGATGGGGAAATTATTTCTAAATTAGACCATAGTGAAGATGAAATTTCTCCTTTAGAAGATTGTAGTGATTATGATAGTGAAGGAGAGTTGTTAATAGCTGAAAGTGGGAGATCTTTAGTTGCTAGGAGAGCTTTAAACTTGAATGTTAAAGAGGAAAGCCCAAAACAAAGAGACAACATATTTCACACTAAATGTTTAGTTAATTGAAGAATGTGCATGATTATTATTGATGGAGGGAGTTGCACAAATGTATCTAGTGTGAGTATGGTTGAGAAGTTGAACTTGGCATGTGAAAAGCATCCTAGACCTTATAGATTGCAATGGTTAAATGATAGTGGAGAGGTTTATGGTCACATGCCAGGTTAGTGTGCCATTTTCTATTGGATGGTACAAAGATAAAGTTTTATATGATGTTGTCCTCATGCATGTAGGCCAATTGCTTTTGGGAAGACCTTGGCAATTTGATAGACAAGTTTTGTGTAATGGGTACACTAATAGATTTTCCTTTTCTTTTGAAGGTAAAAAGGTTGTTTTAGTCGCATTATCTCCTTAAGAGATTTATTAAGATCAAAAGAAAATATTTGAGAGAGAGAAAGAGGCTTCAGCCAAGAGAGAAAAGGGGAGAGAGGTTTTGGTATAAGGGGTGAGAGAGAGAGAAAAAGAAAAGGAAAGGGGGAAAAGTGGCCAGAAAAGAAACAAAATAAATAAATGCCCATTGGTGAGTGAAAATAAGCAAGGGGGACAGCAAAAACAGAACTTTTATGTGAGAACAAGAGAGGTTAAGAGTACCTTAGCTTTAAGACAACCTTTGGTCCTTATAATCTACAAGGAAGTTTTTTTTCTAACACTTACCTTAATATTGATTCTTTGCCTCCTAGTTTTGTTTCTATGTTGCAAGAGTATTATGATGTCTTTCCTGATAAGATGCTAGATGGATTATCTCCTTTGAGAGGGATAGAACAATAGATTGACTTTGTGCTAGGATCTACCATTCCTAACAGACCAGTCTATAGATGCAATCCTGATGCGAAACCCCAAGGTTAAAGAACCCGAAACCCCTTGAACATACACTTTGATCTCAAAACGCAAAGAAGACAAACACCCTCCCTATTGAACCCCCAAACAACACATGAATGGAAACACAAATAATCGGGGTAAGAAGAATAAGAAAATGCCACAATCAAATGATTGATAAGTAATCCTAATTCTTGATGCAATAGAAAAGAAAGAACAAGCTTTCTTGAAGAGAAATCTCTCAACTCGTTTTTATTCTTCAACCTCCCTTTTACATGGCTAAAAAAGAGTATTTATACTCTTAACTAGTGCTAAACCCTAGGGGAATGGATATACATAAGCCCAATAGGTTTAAAAGACCAAATCTTACCTAAAATAGGTTAAAACAACTACTTAAAACCCTACTAAAGTAAAGTGACGAATTTGAAGCCAAAAATAAAAGACTAACTAATAACCCAAATAACTAAATAATCCCTTTAAAAGGAAGCCCACATGCCTAAGCCCACATTTACAACTTAAATAAATCATGTGATTTTTAAATGAGGCACACGACTTGTACAATTAAAGCCTAAAGTTGTATAAGCCCAAAATGACTTAGACCCAATTCCTTCACTTGCTTCCAAAAGCTAAGTACTTTGAACTTGTGATTTTGATTGATTAAATCATCATGACTTGCCCTCTTTATGGTCGTATCAAATCCTATGGAAACTAAGGAGATGCAAAGGCAAGTGGAAGAACTCATAGAGAAGGGATTGGTGAGAGAAAGCATGAGTCCATGCGTAGTGCCTATTCTTTTGGTACCTAAGAAGGATGGAACATGGAGGATGTGTGTTGATTACTGTGCAATCAATAAAATCACTATAAAGTATAGACATCCCATTCCTAGGCTAGATGATATGTTGGATGAATCATGTGGAACTGTGTATTTTACTAAAATTGATTTAATGAGTAGATATCATCAAATTCGAATGAAACCTTGTGATGAGTGGAAAACAACTTTCAAAACTAAATACGATTTGTATGAGTGGTTAGTCATGCCATTTGGGCTATCTAACATGCCTAACACTTTTTATAAGACTTATGAATCATGTATTACGTGCATATTTAGGGAAGTTTATTGTTGTTTATTTTGATGATATATGCATTTATAGCAAGTCTTATGAAGAGTATATTGAGCATGTTAAGTTGGTTTTACAAGCTTTAAGGTCTGAAAAGTTGTATGCTAAACTTAAGAAATGCACATTTTGTATAGATAGACTTGTGTTTCTTGGTTTTGTGGTGAGTGCACAAGGTATTAAAGTAGATAAAGAGAAAGTGAGGGCAATTAAAGAATGGCCCACGCCTAAGACTACTTCAAAAGTGATAAGCTTCCTGGCTTGGCAAGCTTTTGATAGGCATTTTGTGCTGAATTTATCTTCCATTGTTGCACCATTTACAAAAATTAATAAAAAAGGAAGTCAGGTTTAAGTGGGGAGAAGCACAGCAAACTGGCATTTGAAAATTTGAAAGGGAAGTTGTGTTCTACTCCTATTTTAACTTTACCTAACTTTGATAAGTCATTTAAAATAGAGTATTGGGGTGGTTTTGATGTAAGAAAAGAAGCCAATAGTTATTTTAGTGAGAAGCTTTATGGAGCCCAACTCAATTATTCAACCTATGACAAGGAGTTATATGCCTTAGTGCGCTTTGGACGTGTGGCAGCATTACCCCCTTCCAAAAGAGTTTGTCATTCACACTGATCATGAGTCCTTCAAGCACTTAAAGGGACAAGGTAAGTTGAACAAAAGGCATGCTAAATGGGTTGAATTTATTCAACAATTTCCTTACATTATTCAGTATAAGCATGGTAAAGATAACAATGTTGTTGATGCATTGTCAAGAGGATATGCTTTAATTTCTACACTTAGTTCTAAGTTGCTTGGTTTTGAGTATGTTAAAGAACTATATATTGGTGATCTTGATCTTGGTAATGTGTATGCAGCGTGTGAACATCAAGTTTTTGATAAATTTTATAGGCATATTTTTGTTTAAGGGCGACAAGCTTTGTTTGCCTAAGTGTTCTATGCGTGATTTGCTTGTATTAGAGTCTCATTATAGGGGATTGATGGGACATTTTGGGGTGCATAAGACTTATGAAATTTTAAATGAGCATTTTTATTGGCCTCATATATGCAGGGATGTGGAAAAAGTGTGTAATTCATGTGTTGTATGTAGGCAAGCTAAGTCTAAAATTATATCCCATGGTTTACATATGCCTCTACCTATATACCTATTTCTCCTTGGACTGATATTTCTATGGATTTTGTGCTTGGTTTGCCTTGAACTAAACGTGGTAGAGATAGAATCTTTGTTGTGGTAGATAGGTTTAGCAAGATGGCTCACTTTATTGCTTATCATAAACGTGATGATGCTGTTAATATTGTTGTCCTATTCTTTAGAGAAGTTGTGCACTTGCATGGTGTTCCACGCACCATTGTTTCAAATAGGGATACAAAGTTTCTTTCACACTTTTGGTGTGTTCTATGGGGTAAGTTAGGTACAAAGTTGTTGTTTTCTACTATTTGTCACCCACAGATAGATGGTCAAATAGAGGTAGTGAATAGAACTTTGGTAACTTCGTGCTAAGTAGGTACAAATCTCAAAACATGGGAGGATTGTTTACATTTAATTGAATTTGCTTATAATTGAAGTATTCATTCTTCTACTGGTTTTTACCTTATTTATGGTTTTAACCCACTGACTGTGCTTGATCTTTGTCCATTGCCTTTACATGAGCTTTCAAGTTTGGATGGTAATAGGAAGGCTGAATTGGTAAAGACTTTGCAAGAGAAACCAAAAGCTCACATTGAGAAGAAGAACTAAAAGTATGCTCAAAGAGCGAATAAGGGAAAGAGAAAAGTGGTAAGCCTTGGAGATTAGTTTTAGGTGTATTTTCGCAAGGAAATGATATGGATTCACCATCAAAGATATCAACCCAAGATCCATTAATGATGCCTAGTGGTCTAATTACAAAGAGGCATGCTCAGAAGCTTAAGATGGCAATGTCATCTTATGTTCAAAGCGTTGTTACACAGGAACTTCATGAAGAAGCCTTTAAGAAGTGTTATGGAGAACTTGAAGACAAACATAAAGTACTTAGCCTATTGGAAGCAAGTGAAGGAATTGGGCCAACTTAAGTCATTTTGGGTCTATACAACTTTAGGCTTTAATTGTACAAGTCGTGTGCCTCATTTAAAAGTCACATAATTCACTTAAGTTGTAAGGGAGATGGGCTAGGCGTGTAGGCCTTCTTATTGGTTAGTATTTTGCTTAGTTGGGTTAATTAATTAGTTTTAGTTTGGACTTGGATTTCGGTCACTATGCTTTAGTTATTGGGCTTTGTTTTAAGTTAAGTTATTTTTATTAGAATGAGCTTGTGTTTCCCTTGCAAAAGCCCAAAGAAATTCAGCCACACTTTGTTTAAAGCCTTATTAGTATTTTGTTTTGGGTTTAAAGAGTTAATTAGGATTTTCTTTAGGGTTTGGCACCACCTAGGGTTTGGAGGCCATAAATAGGCTATTATAAGTTGTAAACTAGAGATTTGATTAATTAAAAACTTTGAGAGGTTTCTCTTTCTTGGCTTGGCTGAATTCTTAAGAGGGAATTATGAGTTTGCTTGCTTTTCTTTTCTATTGCATGAAGAATTTGATTACTTATCAATTATTTTGATTGTGGTATTTTCATCTTCTTTATTATCCCAATTATTTGCATTTCCAATCACTTGTTTGTGTCAGTGGATATGCCCTAAGCCAAATATTTGGTCCTTTATTGTCACATTTCATTATATAAAATTGGGTTTTCTTCATATTATTATATTATTGGCATGTTACATTATAATAATGTTTGTAAATAACAATCTAATGTTATTTTGACTATCCTTAGTCATTTATCATTAAATGAATAATGATAAATAAAGACTAGTATAAGTTTGATTGATAATTATGGGATGATTATATATGGTAATATAAATTCAACTTATAAGTACTTGTTACAGAACAGAATATTAGATAGACCCATTATGAGATACCACATGGGTTAATGTCATTAGTGATCCCATAATAGTTATGTTATCGATCTTTAGACCTGAGATTATCACAGTATCCTACATGATAAACATTATATTTTAACATAATCAAACATTATCTTCAATGGAAAAATCATAAAGATTATAATTGGACATGATGAGAATCATGCAGAGGATAGTGAATAATCAAGAAGGAATTTGTCCATCTTTTTTAAGAGAGATATCTATTGGGCCCCTCGATAAGTAGGACTGAGAAATGCATGGCCATGCTCAAATGAATTAATGGAGGAATTAGTGTTATTCAATATAGTCTACCACTATCAAGAAATTATATGTTTAGACTATATAAGTTTGACATGGACCATGTGATATGAGCACGACCAAGCACGCCGGCAACAAGAGATATGAACTAGCACTTTCTCAAGGACCAATAATAAGAGCAAGGTCAAAGAAGCTTAAAGAAGTCCTACAAGCATTCATAAGACCTCACGTGGAGAAGATGCAAGTTCAAGAGGAGAAAGAAGCTAATTTGGACTATGAAGACAAGTTTAGGCCGAATGGTGCAATGGGCCTTCAAGCTACTTTATTTAGTTTATATTATTTATGTAACATTTAATTAAGTATATTTGGCCAGCCTAAAACCTAGGAAAACAAATTGGGCTTTATTAGAATATGTTTGTTTTATTTTGGGCTTATTTTACTGTTTTGGGTAGTTTAAATGGGTAGATTAAAGTTGGGCTTATCTCTTCTAAAGAGTTGGGCCAAAATAGCTATTTGAGGCTTAGAATACTTAGGGGGCCGAATTTTACATGGAAGAGTTGAATTTTAATGGGTTTGGGTCAGATTTAGGTTTAGGCCTACATTGGTGAACTTAGGGTCCTAAATTTTAGGAATGGATTTTCCTTGATAAATACTTATTATTTTGGGATATTATTAAGTAGAGTTTGAGGGAGAAATAATAGCTTGACCATATCTTTAAAGGACTGGCCGAAATTCACTTTTAGCCAACATTAAGTCTACATTCATTCCTTCATTTTCTTAGGATAATAAGCATATTTATCACTAGCTGTTAGGATTATTCTCAAATTGTATTTATCTTTATTTCTTCATGTACTTAGTCCAAATTATGGCCAAATACATGTAGATAAAGGTTAGGAATTATCTTTGTTATTTATTTTATTATTTATCTCTTAGAGTTAGTGTTTGATTTTAATTCATCTAGGGAGGGGTGGCTGCCTAGCCTATATAAAGGGCTGAATTCTTCATTTGTAAGAGACTTGAATTTTGATTAATGAGAATTTTCTTTGGCTTGGCCGAATTTGTGAGAGTTAATTTATTATTGATTCTTGCTATTGCATGAAGAATTAGACTCAGGCTATTTGCATGATTAATGTATGCTTGATTCTTCTTCTTCTTGTTTTCTAAATCAATCTATCATAAGCGCTTCCAATCAATCTTATTTGGGGGTTCTTTAGATTGGGGGTTTATTATCTTATTTATGTTTAATATTCATGGTATGTTGGTGTTCTAGTTTGGCATATAGGCTGGGATTCCACATCAATTGATATCAGAGCATAGGCTAAGGAGTAAATTCTTAACTATCCTTTAATTTTTGCTTTTAAACTTTAATTTTCTATTTTAGCCGAATAGGATCTTGCATCTAGTTCCGTATTTGGTTCTTGCTCTATTGTGTCAATTGCCTATCTTTAAGTATTTGATCATTAGTTTGATTAAAGTTACAAAAAAAAAAGAAAAAAATCAATTAGAAGCAGCCATGTTATCAATTCAGATTTACTATCTTGTTAAGTTTATCAATTGGTGAATCTTGTGTTCTTGGTGAATCCGAATTTGCCATTGAATATATCAAGCATATAATTTTCAATCTTTGAGTGGTTGAACTTGGTTTGGATATAATTTTGATCTACAATGTGCCTTACACGACTTGGAGTAAGTTTTGATCAATCAAGCAAGAATTGGAGTTAGAACTTTCACAGTTGGTTTGATTTCTTCAAGACCAGGTTAGTATTCCTAATTTTGGATTTGGGCTGTGTTTATTGCATGCTTTCTTTGATTTCTTTTTTTTTTTGTTGAGTCTTACATTAAATCTGTTTAAACTAATCATTAGGTTTAGTTAAACATCGCATTTAAGTGCATCCATCTTGTCCATTTTCCTCATTCTAAGTTTTTAATTTGTGTGTCTAAGCTATTTTTGGTTCCAATTACACTAGTTTGACATATTGCACGTTGTTGAACATCTATATATATTATAGTGCACAAAATCTTCTTCTTGTGTACTAATTTCTGATTTTTGTTCAAATAGGTCAATTTGCCTCTAGAATTAGTATCTTTGCTGTTCTTGTTAGGTTTTTCATTGTTCCCTTAATCAAATTACTTAATTGTGCATATTTGTTTGAGTTTGTTTCTGAAGTGCAATTGTGAGATATCAATTTATAAGTTGAGAGATAAACAAGAATGAATGGGATAAAGGAAAGTGTGAAGTTATTAAGGCTAGACCATAATGATATAGAATCGCAATTTAAACAATGGTTCAAACAACTAAGTAGATTGGAAAAGAGCAAAAAAAAGAGAAAGGAAGAGAAGTTATCCTAGAAGAAAAAATTTGTGAAGCTGAAGGGGACACTATAGATATAGTTTTCTTTGATAGTGATGTTATGAGTGATGAAGAAATAATTGAAAGAAAAGATGTTGTTGATTGTTTGAATGAGAATGAAGAAGTTTGTTTAGTTGAGATGGAAGATCAACAAGTTACAATTGCTCCTCTATTGCCTAAGGTGCAGGAATTGCACATGGGAAAAGAAGGAAATAATAATCACATGATCAAAGATGACAATGACTAACCATGTTTTGCCTAGTTTCTTTGTCAAATTGCAGGAACATGATGAGTTTTTTTTTTTGAAGAAGCGTTCATATTATTTCCACCTATCCCAAAGATAATTTATGAAGATGAATTTATTCCTCAAGTTTCAATTCCCAACTTGAACAAGACGAAGATTCGAGGACAAATCTTTTTCGAAGAGGGAGGGGATCCAAAGAAAATTCTCATTAATCAAAATTCAAGTGTCTTACAAATGAAGAATTCAGCCCTTTATATAGGCTAGGCAGCCACCCCTCCCTAGATGAATTAAAATCAAACACTAACTCTAAGAGATAAATAATAAAATAAATAACAATGATAATTCCTAACCTTTATCTACATGTATTTGGCCATAATATGGACTAAGTACATGAAGAAATAAAGATAAATACAATTTAAAAATAATCCTAACAGCTAGTGATAAATATGTTTATTATCCTAAGAAAATGAAGGAATGAATGTAGACTTAATGTTGGCTAAAAGTGAATTTTGGCCAGCCCTTTAAAGATATTGTCAAGCTATTATTTCTCCCTCAAACTCTACTTAATGATATCCCAAAATAATAATTATTTATCAAGGAAAATTCATTCCTAAAATTTAGGACCCTAAAGTTCACCAATGTAGGCCTAAAACTTAAATCTGACCCAAACCCATTAAAATTCAACTCTTCCATGTAAAATTCAGCCCCCTTAGGTATTCTAAGCCTCAAATAGTTATTTTGGCCCAACTCTTTAGAAGAGATAAGCCCAACTTTAGCCTACCCACTTAAACTACCCAAAACAGTAAAATAAGCCCAAAATAAAACAAACCTATTCTAATAAAGCCCAATTCGTTTTCCTAGGCTCTAGGCTGTCCAAATATACTTAATTAAATGTTACATAAATAATAAAAACTAAATAAAGTAGCTTGAAGGTCCATTGCACAATTCGGCCTAAACTTGTCTTCATAGTCCAAATTAGCTTCTTTCTCCTCTTGAACTTGCATCTTCTCCATGTGAGGTCTCATGAATGCTTGTAGGATTTCTTAAAGCTTTTTTGACCTTGCTCTTATTATTGGTCCTTGAGAAAGTGCTAGTTCATCTCTCTTGTTGCCGGCGTGCTTGGTCATGCTCATATCACCATGACTTATGTTTAAATAAGATATCGTGTGACAAAGGGATTATAAAATGTTCTATTAGGTTAAAATCGAATTATCGATATTCATATTATTTGGATAGTCATAATGTCTTGCTAGAGCCCGCTTATGACTTATGGGCGCGTGACGGGATTGGGGCCCACTGCCAATATAATATGAACCTATTGGGTTGCACACATAGAATGTGATGAATGGACTAAGGGTTAGTTCGGGCATTTTGAATTTTATTTTGTGATAAATTAAAATTTGACATAAACAAAAAAGATAATAATATTTAAGATTAATATTATTATTCTTATTTTAAATAAGAAATAAAGTATTTCTTATTTTAATAAGAAAAGTGGGTCCAAACTTTTCTCTCTCTAAATTAGGGTTAGGTCAACTATATTTATATAGTGATATATATATTTTTTAAAACCCTAATGAAGCATAAAAGGAGAATGGCAGCCATCACTTAGTAGAGAGAAAAGAAAAATCATTTTTTTTCTGTAACTTTAAGAAAGAATAAAATATACCCTAGCCACCAAGGAAGGGAGCTAGCACCCCGGGCGACTCTGTTTATTGCATTTGCATGTGGATACCGGTAGAGGGTGTCATTTTGCGTGAGACTGCACCTGTAAATTCGATTTATCTATGCTTCAAGAGGTTGGTAATCGTTACACTTCTCTTCTATTGAATCAATTAGATGATCGCATGGATCCTGATGGGTTTCTTTATTTGCTGCAATTTTTTTTTAATTTTATTATTTTGAAATCCAATAGTTTGGGGGTTCAATAGGGAGGGTGTTTATCTAATTTATCTTTGCCGTCAAAGTGTATGTTTAAAGGGTTTTGGGTTCTATAGCCTTGGGGTTCTGCATCAGGAAAGGTTTCCAAACCAAAGGAAGAACAAATTGGATGCACATGGTGATGGTCCTTTTCAAGTCTTAAGTGCATCAATGATAATGCTTACAAGATACACTTGCTAGGTGAGTATGGTGTTTCTGGTACTTTTAATGTTTCTAATCTTTTTCTTTTTAATATGGATTCAGATCTGAGGACAAATCTTTCTGAGGAGGAAGGGAATGATACAAATTCACCATCAAAGATATTAACCCAAGATCCATTAATGATGCCTAGTGGTCCAATTACAAGGAGGCGTGCTCATAAGCTTAAGATGGCAATATCATCTTATGTTCAAAGCTTTGTTACACAAGAACTTCATGAAGAAGCCTTTGAGAAGTGTTATGGAGAACTTAAAGACAAACATAAAGTATTTAGCCTATTGGAAGCAAGTGAAGGAATTGGGCCAACTTAAGTCATTTTGGGTTTATACAACTTTGGGCTTTAATTGTACAAGTCATGTGCCTCATTTAAAAGTCACATAATTCACTTAAGTTGTAAGGGAGATGGGCTAGGTGTGTAGGCCTTCTTATTAGTTAGTGTTTTGCTTAGTTGGATTAATTAATTAGTTGTAGTTTGGGCTTAGATTTCAGCTGTTATTCTTCATTTATTAGGCTTTGTTTAAAGTTAAGTTATTTTTGTTGGAATGGGATTGTTTTGCCTAGCAAAAGCCCAAAGAAATTCAGCCACACCTTGTTCTGAGTTTAAAGAGTTAATTAGGGTTTTCTTTAGGGTTTGGAAGCTATAAATAGGCTATTATAAGATGTAAACTTCAGATTTTGATTAATAATTAAACTTAGAGAATTTTCTTCTTTGGCTTGGCCGAATTTCTCTAGACAAGAATTAGTGAGTTTTGCTTGCTTTCTTTTCTATTGCATTAAGAATTGATCAACTTATCAATTATTTTATTTGTGGCATTTTTCTATTCTTATGTTCCTAATTACTTGCATTTCCATTCAGTTGTTGTTTGGGGGTTCAATAGGGAGGGTTTCGGGTCCTTTAGCCTTGGGGTTCCAAATCACTTATACATCATGCATATACCATTCATTTACAATTTCAATATTTATGCTTTACGACTTTCCAATGTGTTTGAGTGCGCCTTACTTTTGTAACATGGTATCTAGTGTGAGAAAAGAGATAAAAATAATTAATCATTAAAACTTATTTATATAACATTAACCAATGGTATAAATAGGAGTGAGGTCCTAAACTTTCTTTGGTTTGGGCCTCATAAGGTTAGAACTCATTTCCCAATGTTTTATTGGGTAACGACTCCATAATAACTGCCTTGTGGTGCCTAACAGATGCTCTCATAGGTATCAACTAACAATGGAATAGGGATACCTCAAGACACTATCGCATGCTTTTTTAAGGCCTAAGGTATGGCAAATTAGGTTTACTCCCTATCCATTATGAAGTGACCGGCCTTCATGAGTCAAATGAACCTTCATCTGATCATGGGTCCTAAAAGTGGACATTTGAGAATGAGTCGGATCCCTTTGGGGTCTGACGCACATCACAGTGGCGACCCCACTGGTGATCTATGAGTTTTTTCTCTAAAAGTTCCTTTGGTTAATTTAATATAAATGAGTTTAGAGATTAATAAATTTTATCTCTTTTCAAAATAAATTCCATTGCATTCATACTAAGGCTTTAGAATTAAGTTAGGCATCCTCTTTTAGCCTCGATGCAATCCCAAACATGACCTTACATTCATCGAATGTAGGGAAGTGATAGGGAGGACCACCAACCCGAGCCTCATGTTTTTTTAGCATATTAAATGGTGACCCAATCGGTCATTATACTCGTAATGAACTAGACCCATTGGTAGGGACCAAGCCTTAAAGCTGTATCACTAGACTAAAAACATATGTCTAATATGCCAAAGCCCACTCATTTTCGATTGGGTTCTCGGAGGCCTATTTTTGGGGTCCAAGATCAAATAAAGGCTCACTATATCTCATAAATTGACCACTTCACAATAGCGAGGGTTCAGGCCCTGTCCATCGTTAATGATCAACCTACGAAGGCATTTAAAGTGGGCTTAAAGAGGTATGTATCATGGAGTTCCCACCCAACAAAATATTGGGAAATGATTCTCAACCTTTTGATGCCCAAGCAGAGAACAATGTTCGGGACATCACTCTTAGTTCGCATCCTGGTTAGGTGTTGTCTTATAATAAAGTTTTTATCATTACTCCACTACCTTTCTTCGCACACGATGCATTATGATAAATTTAAATAAACATTTCAAGCATTCAAGGAAAATGATAAATCAAATAGGAAAATCTTACTTAAATTATTACATAAGCAAATCATTCCAAACAGAAGAATAGTACACGAAATGAAATGACATACATAAAACGGGAAGTTGGTTCAATCTTTAGGAACGTTGGTTCCCTCACATATGATTTTTATAAAAAAAGAGTGGAGAGCCTTTAGTCAATTTTAATAAAAATATGGGACAAGAAGAAAGCATCATGACGTACCATCTGTCACATTGATAGATGGGCGTCTGTGATGATTTTTTCCCATTTGTCACTCGAAAGACAAAAAGGAAAAGAAGAGTCTAAACCAAGGCATGGAAAATATAACTAAAAGCCTTAAATATGCAACTGTATAATCCTAACGCAGGCAAAATCTAACTATGATATTTAAAACATACTTCTAACCAAATAAAATCAACAAATATCATGCAAAACAGAATTTTAACATAACAAAACACATGTATATTTATGGAGGAAAATAAGCCCTAGCCTATTATTCTAGCACATTAAATAATCTCAGATCATCATAGCATCCCAAAATCATACAAATTCAGAATAACAAACCTAAACAAGCATGACAGCATCATCAAACAGTAAGCATTCTCATATTTTTGTGATGATGAACTAGAGAGAGAAAACTTAGCTTAGAATCATACCCTCAGGATGTTATGATTCTATAAGGTTAGAAACACTGATCTCTTATCTAATCCTTAAATTTTGGGTTTAAAAACAAAGAGATATTGTGTTTGATATCTTGGTATGAATGATATGTATAGAACCTTCATTTTCAAGCAAAGAGAATTAATTTCTCTCTCTTAAAAACAATGTTCTCTTTACTAAATTTTGTCTCCTTTCAAAAACCCTAATTTTAACTTTTTTTATATCTGGAAAAGATGAAGACTCACTCTCGCTCTGATTTTCCAGATATGGAAGGACTAAATCCCATAAAATCTAGAATCAAATCAAAACATTCTTATCTCTATTTTTCAAAATTGGAAAAAGTAGGAAATCTAGAAAATAACCCTATAGGCGTGCATCTGTCATTGATAGATGGCTGTCCCTCGTAGGATTCCCTAAAATTTATAAAAATGCCTCTCATTTAATTGGGACTGGAGAGAGGTAGCCATAGACAACCATCCCTCCTATGAAAGACGTTCGTCTACCATTACCAAAGGCCAAAAGCAAGGTTTTTGGTGCTCTTTTATTAAAACCTTTAAAAAACACTTAAAAAACCATAAAGTTCTAATGAAAATGTGAAAATTAAGATTAGAGCTTTGAGATTCATGCTCTCCGTTAGAAACATACTGTTTCATCATCATTTAATAAGACATCCTCACATTCACTCGTGTTGCACTCAAAATTTGGCTTTTACCCTTATAATGTCCTCTCACTCTCTTGCCTTTTTCCTCTCAAGCCAAAACTTCAAAATTGCACTTCAGAATATAAATCACAAATCAAAAACTTGAGCACGTTTAAGAAAGCAAGGAAATAATAACCAACAACAAAAAGATAGCTTAAAAACTAGAAAAGAAGACTCTAGACACAATGGAGGTGATACACGGACAAGAGTGGTGTACCACTTGATGATAAGTAAATTAGAGTATTGGACAAACAAAGATACTCTAACAATGTAAATGGAACAAAAACTAGCTTAAAATAAAGAAATAAGCAACAAGAATCAAAGAAAATGACAATATGGATAAAATGAATGAATTTGATTCACTACAAAGTAAAATCAAATATAGAACCTAAATATGCTACCCAACAAAGAAAGGAAATCAACAAGATACCAATTTAAACTAAATAATGTATAAAACATGCAAAACAAATCAATTTTATAGCCAATTTATTCATTATGCCGAACAATGTAACAAGCTTGATTAGTGAGTCAAGTTGTGTGCAAAACGATGGCAAAGTGATAGCAAAATGATGGCAAAAATTTCCAAAAATGATAGCACAAATGGTGGAAAAAGTTTCCAAAAATGATGGAAAAGTTGCCAAAAATGGTTGCACAAATGGATAGCAAATGATAAAAATGGATAATAAATGGATAACACAAATATTTGCCAAGTAGAAATCCTTGTCTAACTAGGATTAGGATTGTAATTCCAATTTAGATATGGACTAGGATTTTTGAAAGCCTAAACCCAAAGCAATAAGGATTAATTTTCCTATTTTTTAAAGGATTCCTAAATGTGTTTGGAAAAGGTGTAAATGTTGCCCCTCCCAATCTTAAAGCAAAAAGGATTAGTTTTTCCACTTATGAAAGAACTAGGATTTTCTTTAGGCTATATAAACTACCCTTGCTCAATTGCTCTTTAATTTTTTTCTTCTTCTATTTTTCTTCTCTTTCACATTTGCTCTCTTCTTTCTTTTTCTTTTTTTTTATGAATAATATGTGAACAGTAACAATGAACAATACGTGAACACTAATGATGAACAGTAACGATGAACTACGCGATTTTTTTTAAGAATCAAAATAAAAGGTAATGAAAGAACAAGGCTAAATTTAACACACAAAGAATACAAAAATCAGAATGTTAATAATACTAATTTTGGCATGCATATAAAGAAAATCAAAGAAAGAAACACAAACCTAACACTAAGATAAATAGGAATTTGCCTTACTTTTTTCTCTGATACCAAATGATGTGGAACCCCAAGGTTAAAGAACTCGAAACCCTTTAAACATACACTTTGATCTCAAAACACAAAGAAGACAAACACCCTCCCTATTGAACCCCCAAACAACACGTGAATGGAAACGCAAATAATCGGGATAAGAAGAATAAGAAAATGCCACAATCAAATGATTGATAAGTAATCCTAATTCTTGATGCAATAGAAAAGAAAGCAAGCAATCTCACAATCTCTCTAAAGAATTTCGGCTAAGCCAAAGTTTATAATTTGACTACAATATTTCTCTTTACAAGTTATAATAACCTATTTAAGCTAAAACAACTACTTAAAACCCTACTAAAGTAAAGTGACGAATTGGGCTTATTTTAGAAAGGCCCAAGTGTCTTACTTAAGAAAATAAGCCTTTATTAAGCTACTTAAGTCACATGACTTTTAATGAAGTCATATGTCCCACTTAAATAAAAGCTCAATTTTGTTAAATAGGCCCAAACTAATTAACTATGAATACAAAAGCCCTACCACATAAATATCACATGCTATGCACATGTCTTCCACTTGCACATGCCCCGCACATGATTTGCACATGTAGCACATGACTCGCACATGTTCTTCTAAGGCTTGAGTCTTCATTTAGACTATTTTAAACCCACAAGGCTTCTTTTATCTTCACTTTAGGCTTCCTTTTATGGGGCACTAACCCAAAGGCTTGACTATATACTTTAAGCCCATAATTGAAAGTAAAGCACCAAATTTGCCTCCTATAAATTAGAGCACACCCCAATGACATTTAGATCTTATATTTATGTGTTTGAACTCCATTTAGACCCATTTGAAAGTCATAAGGTTGCCTCTCTTCAATGGCATAAGATAGCCCTCTTGGATCCGTATCAATAATAATAATAATAATAATAATAATAATAATAATAATAATAATAATAATAATAATAATAATAATAATAATAATAATAATAATAATAATAAGAAGAAGAAGAAGAAGAAGAAGAAGAAGAAGAAGAAGAAGAAGAGCAACAACAATAGCAATAATAAAAGTAAAAAGGAGAGTACATATAAGAAGCTAAATGAAATAAATCTAAAGAAAGACAAAGATCTAGCATGTATGTCAAAAATGCACTAGCATGCATTTGGTGATACACGGTCATATCTTTTACTTTAAAAAGCAAGAAAACATATTTTGGACTGTGCATGACATAATCCATAGGTATGCACTAGGTGACATACGGTCGTGTTGGCCTGGTGAAGGCTAGTTTTCTTTTCCTTTTAAAATAAAGTTCTTATTGATAATAAATCCAAAAGGGAGCAAAAGGGGAATATTAAATGCAAAAACATGATTTTTAAACTAGACCTTTTTGAGAAAACACAACCAAAATAATAATAAAGGGATTTTAAAACATAACCTAATAATTTCTACCACACAGCAATATACCTTTGGAAAGGGTTTCACAACCTAAATCTAAATAGAGATGAATATACAGTAAATGTATGACAAATAAAATTAATGACTAAAACTTATGATAATCAAAATAGCAAGAAAGACTTTTTATATTACTTTTAATGTACTTACCTGGTTAAATAACTGAATGTCGGATTTATGGACCCTTTTTGGGTTGAAATAGTCAAAAGCAATTGGAAAAGTATAAAGAGCTAAGTGCCAAAAACAACCATTTTGAACTTGAAAGCCTTTTGAAAACCTTTTATGATAACAATACTAGCTTTCAAAATCAATTTCTCCAACCTTTTGTAAATTAATCGACCAATTCCTTATATAAGGAAGAATGCACGTGCATACATAGGCTCATGCATGAGTATGCATGCCTATAAGTCACACTTGCTGACTTGCTTCTAAATATTTCACCCACTTTTAGGCTACACGACCATATGCTCAAGATTACATGAGTGTGCAACTCAAGTACCTAAGTCCACTTGCCTAAAAAGGCAAGATTCTCATAATCCATGGCCTTACAGCCCTTTATGCAAGGCCGTGCAAACCCAAAAATAGAGAAAATATGTCAACTTGGGCTGAACAATGATATATTCTCTGTGTGCAAGGGCATGCAAGCCCATATGTATGGGTGTGCAAGGCTTGGTATTAGCTTAATTTGTCATTTAAGCCCTCAATCAAGGATATTTCTCATTGTTCGACCCTTTTCTCCATTCGATTGCTCGACTCAAGAATAAAATACTTTAAAATACATGTTGAAAATGGATTTTAACACAAAAAGGATTCACCATCCTTGATCCGCTGTCCTTTAAGGAGCAGTTTTCCTCATTAGGTAACCCTAACAAAAGCCTTCTTGGGACTCGGTGTCTACAACAGGCATGATGGCTTGTGTAGATTGTTTTAAATTGTCTTTTTATGCAAGAGGTAGTCATAGTCCTAGATGGAATGCTACCAAAATTTTGTTAAATTCTCGTAAAATGTGAAATATTCATTATGTATAGACTATGTTGCTTGACGGTCATGATGGCCCATGT
The DNA here is from genome assembly GCA_037975025.1 of Excoecaria agallocha. NCBI lineage: Eukaryota > Viridiplantae > Streptophyta > Magnoliopsida > Malpighiales > Euphorbiaceae > Excoecaria > Excoecaria agallocha. Next base: position 86,904,645 of record CM075808.1, on the reverse strand, counting down.
GGGTTATTTTAAATTTTTTTTTGTCTAGGAGGCAATCATATTCCTAGTCTTACTACATAAATTTTGTTAAATTCTTGTAAAAAGTGAAATATATATTATGCCTCATCTATCATGCATGTTTGCTAGAAAACCCGATGATGGGTTTAGAATGTTACATATTGTGTTGTGGACTTTAGCACGCATTTATATGCAGGCTGGTTGTCTAGGCATGGGGAATTAACATAAAACCTTTTTTGTAGGATGTCTCACAGAACCGCACACATACAACCACCTTGGCCTGTACTAGCTTATATGATGCTTGAGCAAGCTACCAAATACCGACCTTTATCGCGGGTGAAGTACAAGTCTAGTCAGTTTATGTCCAGGCAGTTCCTACAGGACTTCGGATTACTAGAGGAGGCTGATAGGCTCTTGGCCAGAGCGGGATGGACGAAGTTCTTTGTTTTAGCCTTCCAAGCCTATCCTATTGTCACTCAAAGGTCCTAGCCACTCTACAATATGGGGGTTACCATAAGTCCAATACTGAGGAAAGAGTAGTCTAGTTTAGGATGCCGGCATACACTATAGCATTACACACCTCAGGTTCATATAGGCTATGGGTCTTTTGGTTGGGTTAGATGTGATCACACCCCTCAGGCTTATGGATCGGGCTAGATGGACATCAATGACACTATTGGGGGCAATATATTAGTTGGACACCGCAAAGAGTACTATGCTAGCCACCCAAATCTATCGATATATTTAGAGAGTGTTGTCAGCTCATACTTGGGACACACAGCTAGTCCGGAGTCAATTAATTTCATTGATTTCACCAACCTTTAGGGGAAGTAGGAGTAGAGGCACGTGGACATTACACATAAGATCATCTCTTTACTGGTTAAAGTATCCTCACAGTCCACTACATAGATTTGCATAGGGGGCATCATCACCCGTTTGCTATTATCATTAGGGGCAGATGAGAGCAAGTTTAGTGACCTTGTTATAGAGGGCATCTATATTGATTTACAGGCAGTGGTCACCATGAAGATGGTGGAGCCCATCAAAGAGCGAGAGGGTGAGTACAGGCAGCTGACTGTACTCGAGGCTAGACAAAGGTGCAGTTTTGACCTTATAGTACTAGATGCACATGCAGAGGAGAATGGTCAGGGTTAACCACCACAGAAGGCATTGGTAGTGCACAGGTATCTCCAGCATAGCTATTTCAATAGGAGGATCAAGCGTATGAGCTTACGAGCCATAGCAGCACTAAGAGGCAGGAGAGGATTCGAATTACGAGTTTGATATGCAACTAGACCTATGCAACCTCTTGGACGGATCATCGCAGCTGCTAGTTCATCCACGATCGCCTATTAGACATCAGCGATTGAAACTCAGGAGGATGGGAAGGTTTTCTCTTTATGGACATCTAGGAGCATCCATGTCTTCAGCTCCTCCACCATTTATTCCATTATCACCGGCACATTTAAAGACATCTTTGTCTGTACTGCCAGCACATCCACCTTCAGTTCCTCCATCATATGATGTTTCAAAGAGATTGGTTGCACTAGAGGATGCTAGTAGGCACCAACATCAAACACTGCAGATGATACTCATAGTGGTACAGTCTCTGCAAACCATAATAATGACTGTAAAGACTCTATAGAATGAGGTGTAGGGTATTAAAGCTAATTTGGTAGCTACAGGATGGAGGTTCGATGCGACTCTATAGGTGGTTAATGAGTCTCTGACTTGTATCAGGGATCAGGGCACTTGCATTGAGATAGAGATTCCTAGGAGCAGGTAGGCTGTGATAGAGACTGATGAGGAGTTAAGGAGGTACATTGAGTATCTGAGGGGTGATCTAATGAGATGTCTCAAGTGCCACTCCAAGGCTGTTAGTGAGGTTGGCCAGGGTTTAGAGCGATTGGCAGAGGTGATAGAATAGGTTTTGCAGCCACTGATAGCAGTACTACTTGGGTTCCAATTCAAATTCAGGCCTAATGATGACCAGCCACCAGCAGCACCATAGGCCATGGTACCAGCCAGACCTCTCAGGCCTTCAACATTCAAATCTCTATCTAGGCCAACTTACCGCCGAGGACCAAGACCTTTGCAGTAGATTTATTTTGTATTCAGGGAGTTTGAAATCTTTTGATGTATATAAAAATAGAATTTGTATTTAAAATTATATGTCTATATTATGCTTCATTTTGTTCATATTTATTATGCTTGAAATCATTATGTTTCATTTTGTTCATAATTATTATACTTGAAAAATAATAATATGATGACTAAAAGAAAAAATGCCATGAAATTGATAAGAATATTTGTAATTCAATATACCATGACAAGAAAAAAGTAATAATGAACATAAGAAAAGAAAAGAAAAAAATTCAACAAGGCTAAACTCTATGAATAGAGCACTAACATCAGATCTTTATCATAATAGGTACTTAAAACCCCTATCAGGAGGCATATACTCATTCCTTCAATGATAAGGGATGCAGGCACCCATCCCCATCACAAAAAGTTGCCTGAACAGAATATAGAACAAGATCAAGCATGTTATACAGCCTGGACAATGATAGTTTTCCTTATATTGGTGCCAATTTGTAAAGTGGTGACATAGTCATTGGGAAGTGTGACAGAATAGTTTCCAAGCATCTCAATGACTCTTCACATATGCATATATTGTCAGAATGGCTCAAGGTATCTCCATCACTCTTACAAATACATATTTGCCAAAATGGCTCCAAGTATCTCAATAACTCTTCATAATGCATATTTGCCAAAATGGCTCTAAGCATCTCAATAACTTTTCACAAATACATATTTGCCAGAATAGCTCCAGGCATCTCAATGACTCTTTACAGATGTATATTTGTAAGAATGGTTTCCAAGCATCTCAATGACTCTTTATAGATGCATATTTGCCATAATAGCTCTAAACATCTCAGTGACTCTTCACATATGCATATTTGTCAGAATGGCTTCCAGCATCTCAGTAACTCCTCACGGATGGATATGTGCTAGGAATCTACCTAGTAGAGCATTGCTTTAAGAGTTAACAATGCACCACCAAAAATACCAACCAACACAAAGGTCAGTTCATGATGGACAACAATGAAACACTACTCAAAACTTATTTGATTACGTAGGTCAAACAAACCAACACTAATCAAACCCAATCAAGTCATCTCGATTATGCATGACCCAGTCGCTAATCAGATGGATTCAAACTACCTGATTCTATTTGCCCCAGGCACTAATTAGACGCATCTAAACAACCTGATTCTACATGCCCCAAGTGCTAATTAGAGTTAATCAACTTATGCCGATTCTATATGCCCCAAGTACTAATTGAACAGTTAATCTAGAGTTAACACATCGATAAATTGATGCTAACTACCTAGACTAGGGTTGACACAATGACAAACTAATGTTAACTACCCAAATCAGGGTTAATGCATTGACAAATTGACGATAACTACCCAATGTAGAGACTTACTACCTCAGAGTTAACCCAAAGACTCACTACCTCATAAAATAAATTAACTACGAGACTCACTGCCCTAGAAAGTACGTGTTTTTAATCAACCCAGATAATCAACCAAGAGATTTATTTCCTCAGGTACATGTCTTTTTCCTTTTACTCTGAATTTTGGCTCACTTTTGTACCGGTGCACGAGCTCCCCAAAATTAGGGGCAGCTATAGATACCGTGATCCAGGGTAGCCTAAATAAAGGTTACCCAATGATGAGGAAATAGTATATTACTGACAGCAGGTTCAGATCTCAAAGCTCCGATTATGAATTTTTCACACGTTCTTAAGTAATTTTATTATTTTTCCAAATATTTTTTGGTGTTCTGCAAAAGATGAGTGAAAACCTTGATTTAGGCCTTCAGAGGCGATAGGCAGCTATCTATCATCTGAAAGGTGCCCGTCCGTGGCTCCCTCTCTCTTGTATAGGCCAAATTAGGGGTATTTTAGGAATTTTAGAATTTTGGGCCAAGGGACAGCCGCCTCTCAATGAGGGATGGCCGTCCATGGCTTAAATTCTAGAATTCCCATATTTTTGGAATCTAAAAAAGGAGATAAAGGTTTTTAAGGATTTTTATCTGAATTTCATGAGGATTTTTCCCAATTTTACAAAATTGTAGTTGGAATCCAACTCCAACTCTTACCTAAGTATAAAACCTAAAAATCTAGGGTTTTGAAAAGGGGGAATCACTTTTACAGACAGTTGAAAGGGTTTAAGGAAAAATAAAAGATAATTTCTCTCTCTCTAAGAACTTACTCTAACAATCTTTTGATTTAAACACACGAACACAAACAAAATTTATTGCATTTTTTTGAAAAACAAGATCATAAATCGGAGTGGAGATATAGACTACAAGAATTTCAGAGTCAAAATATCTCATGAGGATAATATTCTAAGCTCCTTTCTTGTTTTCTCTCTCTAGAATTATCATACATGGTTGTGTTGCTTTTGTTGAAAATATAACATGTTTAAATGCTTTATTTGAGTAATATGTATGTCTAAATTGAGATATGATGTGAATTTAGATTACAAAGAAGTATAAAGGCATGATTAAAACTAGGATTCATCCATTGTTGCAATTTTAAGCTTTTAATGTTATTATGTAATTCTCTATTTTGATATATTTTTTATTGAATTTCATGCATGATTTAATGTTATAACACTATATTAGCATGATTTATAGTTTGGTAATTGTATATTTTGAGTTAAAAATTGGTATTGTAAATTTTTGCACATTTTGGCTTTGAGTTTTTATATCATTAACTGTCTAAAGGAGACGGACGGAAAGATGACTCGATGGATGCCCGTCTGTCAAAGCGATAGACGGGACGTCATGAGCCATCCTCTCATCCCATCCTTCACTTTTTTATAGGCATCCTTCACCTTGTTTTGGGCATCCGTGGCTATTTTCTTTGATATTATTGCTATATTTTGCATGTAGTTTATGTGTTTTATGGCCTTTATTCGATTTTTGTGATATTAATGCATTATCCTATTTATTCTGCACTTAATTTTGTATTGTATGATGAAATATGTGATTTTCTTTGTTATATTCATAAAATACTAACTTATTTGCCTTTGTGTGGTTTTTGTTAAGTATATAAATCTTTTTGCTTTGGAGAATTATGTGGTTTTTTACATTGGAGATCGTGCTTCTGATTGGATGAACACCTTTAACCTACCCAATTACCTCGCTTAACTAATTTTTTTATCATTTATTTATTATCTTTGCTTTATTTAATCATTATTTATTTATTTTATTTATTTGATAATATTTTTGAATGTATTGTTTTTATAGGGATGTAATAGTTAAAAAAGGGACTTTTATGCATGTTAAATGGAAAAGGCACTTAAAATGTTTTTTATTAAATTAATTGGGTTTTTCTTCAAAACTTAGACCAATGTCAATTTTTCACCCAAAGCCAAGCAAGAGAATAAAATTAAGATTTTTGTAAAATATTTATGAGGGAACCAATGTTCTCAACCCAAATATATACCTCAATTTATTTATGTATATTATCTTGTTGTTGATGGATGGTTTGCTTATATAATAATTTGGGATGTTTACTTAATTTTTATCACAAATGCATTGTGTGAGAAAGGATAGGGGATTAAGTATAAAACTCAATTATAAAATAACACCTAACCAAGATGCCTAATAAGAGTGATGTCTCGAGCACCAACCTCTATTTGAGCATCAAAAGGTTTGGATTTATTTTCCAATATTCTATTGGGTGAGGACTCCATGACACCTACCTCTTTTGGGCCCATCAGTATATGCCTTTATGTGATGCGAAACCCCAAGGTTAAAGAACCCGAAACCCCTTGAACATACACTTTGATCTCAAAATGCAAAGAAGACAAACACCCTCCCTATTGAACCCCCAAATAACACGTGAATGGAAACGCAAATAATCGGGATAAGAAGAATTAAGAAAACGCCACAATCAAATGATTGATAAGTAATCCTAATTCTTGATGCAATAGAAAAGAAAACAAGCAATCTCACAATCTCTCTAAAGAAATTCGGCTAAGCCAAGAGAAAAACTCTCAAAAGTTTATAATTTGATTCAATGATGAAGTTTACAACCTAGGGTAGCCTATTTATAAGGTGGCTAACCCTAATTCACTCTTTAAAACCCTAATTTAAATGCTCATATGGCCTTACACGAATTTTCTTGGGCTTTTACAAGCCAATTAAGCCCAAATAAGTCTTAAACACACTTAAAACAAAACTAATTAATAAACCATATAGGCCTAAAATGAAAGCCCAAAAGAAAGACTAAAATAAATAACCAAACTAACTAAACTAAACCCAAAAGAAGCCCACGCGCCTAGCCCATTAATAATACAACTTAAGTGAGTCATGTGACTTTTTAAATGAAGCACATGACTTGTACAATTAAGCCCAAAGTTGTTAAAAGCCCTTGATAGCTTAAGTTTGCCCAATTCCTTCTCTTGCTTCCAAGAGGCTAAGTACTTTATGCTTGCCTTCAAGTTCTCCATAACATTTCTCAAAGGCATCTTCATTAAGTTCTTGAGTAACAAAGCCTTGAACATAAGATGACATGGCCACCTTTAGTTTCTTTGCACGTCCTCTTGTAATTGGACCACTAGGCATCTTTAAAGGATCATTGGTTGATGGTGATGGATCCGTATCATTCCCTCCCTCTTCAAAAAGATTTGTCCTCAAATCTGCATCCATATCAAAAGGAGAAAGGTCAGACACATTAAAAGTAGCAGAAACACCATATTCACCTAGTAAATCTATCTTGTAAGCATTATCATTGATGCGCTCCAACACTTGAAATGGACCATCACCACGTGCATCCAACTTGCTCTTCCTTTGATTTGGAAACCGTTCCTTGCGAAAATGCACCCAAACCCAATCTCCAGGAGCAAATACCATTTGTCGTTCCTTGCGAAAATACACCCAAACCCAATCTCCAGGAGCAAATACCATTTGTCTTCTACCTTTATTGGCTCTTTCAGCATACTTATGATTCTTCTTCTTGATATTAGCTCTTGTTTGCTCATGCAAAGATTTCACCAATTCTGCCTTCCTATTACCATCCAAACTGGAAATCTCATGTAAAGGCAATGGACAAAGATCAAGCACAATTAGTGGGTTAAAACCATAAACAAGCTCAAAAGGTGAAAAACCTGTAGAAGAATGAATACTTCTATTATAAGCAAATTCAATGAAAGGTAAACAATCCTCCCATGTTTTGAGATTCTTACCTACTATGGCACGAGAAACTCACAATCTCTCTAAGAATTTCGGCTAAGCCAAGAGAAAACTCTCAAAAGTTTATAATTTGATTCAATTGATTTTATTCCCTTTACAAGTTATAATAACCTATTTATAGCCTCCAAACCCTAAAGGAATGGGTATACATAAGTCCAATAGGTTTTAAACACTAAATTTAACCTAAAATAAGCTAAAACAACTACTTAAAACCCTACTAAGGTAAAGTGACGAATTTGAAGCCCAAAATAAAAGACTAATTAATAACCCAAATAACTAAATAATCCCTTTAAAAGAAAGGCCACATGCCTAAGCCCACATTTACAACTTAAATGAGTCATGTGACTTTTTAAATGAGGCACATGACTTGTACAATTAAAGCCCAAAGTTGTATAAGCCCAAAATTGATAGTAAAGCACCAAATCTGCCTCCTATAAATTGGAGCACGCCCCAATAACATTTGGATCTTATATTTATGTGTTTGAACTCCATTTAGACCCATTTGAAAGTCATAAGGTTGTCCCTCTTCAATGGCATAAGATAGCCCTCTTAGCACTCTTGATTTTAAGCTATCTTTGCAAGTGTGTGTGTGAGCATAGAGTGGTGTGGCGTAAAGGCTGCTCCTTTGGCATTGGTAATCAAGACCTGAAGCATATAAGTTCATCCTAATTGCTGGTCATCACCAAATTCAAGTTTTAAAAGGCATCTAAAGTGGTAAGTTTTAAAAACCCTAAAATTGCATGTTTCGATTCTTGTCATGGAAATGTTTGGCATGTATGATCGACTTTATCGTTTTTTCGCTGCATGATTACCATGAACATATCGTGTCATATTCCATCAGTGGTATCAGAGCCTAAACATGCTTATTTTAGTGCTTTAGATGCATGAAATAATTAATCAAAAATCGTTATTCTAAATACATGCAATGCTGAAATAAGTTTTGAGTTTTTTTTTGCATTGTTTTGGTGTAAAAACAATTTTAAATGATTAGATAGGTATTATAATTAATATGACATGTTAATATACTGTCCTAAGATGTTCTAGGAGCTGTTAATGGTCGGATTTAATTGATAATACCTGATGGTACATGTTAATATTAAAACTAGGTGCTAGTTGGCATGTTAATTGTTAGTTTAACAACTAGTTTTCAATATTAAATGTAAAAAAAATTTTGGCATGTTTGTAAGTGATTTTTAAAGATTAAATATCAGGTCTGGACATATTTTAAATTTGGTTTTAATTTTGGTCCAAGACAATTTAATTGATTAATTTTAAAATCACTTAAAACTATGACTAGTTTGTGTTTGTTACATGTTTAATCAACATTGTTTGTTTTGTTTTGATTAAAATGGTAAAAACACATTTAGATCAGATTGGTACAGAATATTAAATCAATATTTATGACCTTATTTAATTTTTAAATGACTCATAAAATTGATTTAAGTATTTGTGCATTTTTGTGGCATCACATAAGCATTAAACAACTAGTTTTGTTGTTTGTTTGTTTTTATATGCATACCGTGTATCATATATATGTTCATGATTTTGTGTTTTAATTCATGTTGGTACATATTATATGTATTTTTAATATTTATGGGCTGTATGACATAAAATTAAAAATGGCAAAATTGGAAATTATACTAGAGTTGATTTATAGCACAAATCTAACTAGTTTGTGTTTTAGTCTTTTAAAAGAACTTATTCAATAAGAGGATTTAGTCCATTGGGCTTCGGCCCAGGCCCATCACAGGGTCATCTCTTAAAGGTCCAAGTACACAATTTCCATTAATGGGCTTGGCTAAATTAATTAAAATTAGACTTTTTTTGATCCATGAATGTTATGTATATTTATTTGCTTATTTGGTGTGATGAATGGATATGCATGGTGCATTCATGGGCCCTGGGTTTTTGTACCTGCGAGCCATTATGTATTATTGTAAAAATTTCATTTATTTCTCAGAATAGAATTTACTTGAAGACTTTGTAAATCAAGACGAAGCCCACCGGAGTGGAGATGCCCAACTCAAAGATTCTTATGTAATAGTATAGAATCTTAGTTGTAGGTTTTTGGGCCCATGCGCTTTACTTTATGCAATTATTTATATATGCACGCTATGTATGGATGACAAAGCGTATGCCATGTAAGCCGTAATAAAATGAATCCCTAAAAATAGTAAGTCACAATGCCTTCCTAATTCAAAACATGTCAAGGCATCGATCATCCGTCACGTAGACTAGGAGTCCTAGATACGCCCGATTATCTTTGTGAGGCATGGGTTGTGAATGTAGGTTGGACTTAACATGGAAAGGGATGCCCGGACCTAGGCAACTAATAAATGGGTTTGTGCTATAACATCTTAAGATGTTAGCCCATTTGATTCAAAAGTCATGTACGAGACATTTTTGGAGTTTTCCTACCTAAGTAACTTAACTTGTTAGGTGTACAAGCTCAGCTTACTAATAATTTGTTGTGAAAAGTGGATCTTGGCCCATATTAAATCACTAACGCGAATTATTTAAAGGGATATTAATTCGGTTTGTAGGATTATAAATAAGACCTCATGTAATCTTGCTAAATTTTATTGTAGATTGAAAATGGCTTTTTCAAACAACAATTTCCCATTGTGATCGGTCCTTGAAAAGGACAAATTGAATGGCACCAATTTCATATACTGGTCTCGAAACTTAAGAATAGTTCTTAAGCAAGAGAAAAAAGTCATATGTTTTGGATGCACCCTTGCCTGAAGAACCTGGTAGGAACGCCTCTGTGGTTCAAAAGGAAACTTTTGAGACCAAGAAGAGCGACTTCAATGATGTGACCTGTCTGATGCTGGCCACTATGGTGCCTGACTTGCAAAAGCAATTCATGGACCAAGAGACTTATGCGATCATGGTGCACCTCAAGGAGATGTTCCAAGAGCAAGCTCGTCATGAGAGGTTCGTGACAACAAAGGCATTAATTTCTTGTAAGATGGCTGCGGGTACTCCTGTTAGTACCCATGTACTCAAGATGAAATGGTATCTTGATACTCTTGAGAATCTTGAGGTGCAAGTGCCAAAGGAATTGGCCACTGACTTGATCTTAGGATCATTGACTGATGATTATGATCCATTTATGATGAATTATAACATGCATGCAATGAACAAGTCAATCACTGAGCTTCATGAGATGCTTAAGAATGTTGAAGAGAACATTCGAAAGACCAATCCCGTATTGATGGTTCAAGGGGGCATTAAGAAGGGACCCGCTAAGGGAAAAGGAAAGGGAAAGGCAAAACCCAAGAATGACCTAGCTCGGTTCAAGTCAAGTGCAAGGCGTAGAAGCTCAAAGAGAGTGAGAGCACTTGCTTCCATTGCAACAAGATAGGGCATTGGAGGAAGAATTGCGCTCTCTTCAAGGAAGAACAAAAAAAGAATTGAGCCAAGGCATCCAGTTCTGGTATTTTTGTTGTTGAAATTAACCTTTCTATTTCTACCACTTGGGTATTGGATACCGGTTGTGGTTCTCACATTTGTTCAAATATGCAGGGGATAAGAAATAGGCGGTTACTTGGGAAGAATGAAGTGGACCTCTGTGTGGGGAATGGAGCACGAGTTGCTGCCATGGAGATAGGCGACTATCAACTCACTTTACCTTCCAGACTTTGTTTAGTTTTGAATAATTGTTATTATGTGCCTGCTATGAGCAGAAACATTATTTCAGTTTCTTGTTTGGATTTGGATGAATTTGATTTTGTTATTAAAAATGGCAATGCTCATATTCGTCGCCAAGGCATTTCTTATGGCAATGCCATGGTGCAAAATGGCCTTTATATCCTTGATCTACAAAACAAAAAGTCCATATACAACATTAATACAAAGAGGGTTAAATCAAACGAATTGAACCCTATTTACTTTTGGCATTGTCGTTTAGGGCATGCAAACAAAAAATGCATTTCAAGACTCCACAAAATTGGAGTGCTTGGGTCATTCGACTTAGAGTCTTATGATACATGCGAGCCATGTTTGCATGGAAAAATAACAAAGAGTCCTTTTAACAAGAAAGGTGAAAGGATTAATGGCTTATTGGAACTAATACATACCGATGTATGTGGACCATTAAGTACACAAGATAGAGGTGGTTTTAACTACTTCGTAACATTTATAGATGACTTCAGTAGATATAGCTATGTCTATCTAATGAAGTACAAGTTTGAAACTTTTGACAAATTCAAAGAGTTTAAGAACGAAGTAGAAAACCAACTTGGCAGAAGTATAAAAGACATTCGATCAGATCGAGACGGCAAATACTTAAGCCAAGAGATTGACAGTCATCTGAGAGAGTGTGGTATTATTTAACAACTCACTTCTCCTGGAACACCACAATGGAATGGTGTGTCCAAAAGGAGAAATCGAACTCTGTTGGATATGGTTCGATCTATGATGAGTCAAGCTAATCTTTCTGTCTCTTTTTGGGGTTATGCATTAGAAACTGTTGTGTTTCTACTAAACCGTACTCCAACTAAAGTAGTTGAAAAGACACCATACGAGTTATGGACTGGGAAAGAACCCAATATGTCGTTTCTCAAGATTTGGGGCTGTGAAGCACATGTTAAGAAATTAACATCTGACAAACTAGAGTCCAAATCCACTGTCTGCTTGTTTGTGGGTTATCCCAAAGAAACAAAGGGATACTACTTTTTCTCACAAGCCGAGAACAAAGTATTTGTTGCTTGCAAAGCTGTTTTCTTGGAAAAGGAGTTCCTTCTCAAGAAAGACAGTGGGAGTAAAGTAGAGCTTGGAGAAATTCAAGCGCCACAAACTCCTATAGAGGATGAGTTGGAAATGGGATCAAGTTCACAACCAGTTGTGGAACAAGAACCCATTACACAAGAACCTAAAAGGTTTGGTAGGGTACGTCAGGAGATTAAGAGATATGGATTTCTAATCACTAACAGTGACACTATTGAGTTAGTAGATAGTGAGGATCCTACTATCTACCGAGAAGCTATTGAGGGCCCAGACTCTAAAAATTGGCTTGAAGCCATGAAATCCGAGATGCAATCAATGTACGATAACCAGGTTTAGACCTTTGTTGATCCACCGGAAGGTGCTAAGGTAATTGAATGCAAATGGCTATTCAAACTCAAAGCTGATAAGACCTAGAAAGGTAGACTAGTAGCAAAAGGTTTTCGACAAACTCATGGTGTAGACTATGATGAAACCTTTTCGCCTGTAGTCATGCTCAAGTCCATTAGGATCTTGCTTGCCATAGCTGCATATCATGATTATGAGATATGGCAAATGGATGTCAAAACTGCTTTCCTCAATGGAAATTTATTTGAGGATGTGTATATGACACAGCCTAAGGGTTTTGTCAATCCCAAGCATCCTAAGAAGGTTTGCAAGCTTCAAAAATCCATTTATGGATTAAAGCAAGCATCCCGAAGTTGGAATCTTCATTTTTATGAGGCAGTCAAAGAATTTGACTTCATCAAGAACGAAGATGAGCCTTGTGTATACAAGAAGGTTAGTGGGAGCATAGTAATATTTCTGGTCCTATATGTGGACGACATCCTTCTCATTGGGAATGACATTCCAACATTGGAAAAGGTTAGCAATGGTTAGGGAAATGTTTCTTAATGAAAGACTTAGGTGAAGCCGAGACAATATTTGGTATTCTAATCTATAGAGATAGATCAAATCGGCTTTTGGGACTTAGTCAAGAAAAGTACATAGACAAAGTACTAAAGCATTTTAGTATAGGAGACTCAAAGAAAGGGTACATACAAACTTTGGGAGTTCCTTTGACTACAGAACAGTGCCCTAAAACCAAAGAGGAAAGGGACAACATGAGTAGAATCCCATATACATCTGTTATTGGATCTATCATGTACGCTATTTTATGTACTAGGTTGGATGTTGCTCATGCACTGAGTATAACCAGTAGGTTTCAGCAAGACCCTGATGAAAAACACTGGTCTGCTGTAAAGGGGATTCTGAAGTACCCGCGAAGGACTAAAGATCACTTCTTGGTGTATGGTGGTCAAGAAGAGTTCATCATACAAGGTCATGCCGATGCTGCTTTTCAGACCAGCACTCAGGATTCTAGATCGCAATCTTGATTCGTTTTTGTTTTAAACGGTGGTGCTATCAGCTGGAAAAGCTCGAAGCAAGAAACCGTTGCCGACTCAACTACAGAATCTGAGTATATTGCAGCGAGTGAGGTTGCAAAAGAGGCTGTTTGGATTAAAAATTTCATTTCTGGATTAGGAGTGGTCCCAAGCATCCTAGATCCATTAGAAATTTTCTGTGAATATAACGGGGCCATCGCACAGGCCAAGGAGCCCCGGTCACACCAGAAATCCAAACACATACTCAGGAGGTACCACCTGATCAGAGAAATCATTGATCGTGGGGACGTCAAGTTAGCAAGATAGCAAGTGAAGACAATGTAGCAGATCCTTTGACAAAACAATTGCGTCCAAATCTGTACGAAGCTCATTTGAGAGCATTCGGTCTTAGGGCTATGCCCAATGTGCTAGTGGGAGATTGTTAGTGTAAGCCCTAAGCCCAATGCATTGTAATAAAACACTTTAATTAATAAAATGAGGCATTTGTTTTATCTATTGTATTTCTGTGCATATCAATTGATAGAACTATCCAAGAATGTTGTTTCGGTTTAAGTTATCATGTGTGAGGCACATGGTTATAAGACCTTGAAACAATAGAGACTTCATTCTAAATATCCATAGTCAGTCATTGTTATGGGAATAACAATGAATTAAGACTAGTATGCTCTATCTGATTTTATGAGTTCTGTCTTACGGATCATTAGGACAAGAGTGTCAATCAGAGATCATAGATACATGTTAAAGAACATGGTATCTGGATATGATCCGTTCATGAGAACACTACATGGTACAAGTCACAAGTGTTTCTCATATGCAAGTTTTGTATCGGAGTTCTTAGACCTAAAATCTCTATGAAACTCTTTATGAATTATTGTGTACTTTGACGTACACCTAACGTGCTCGTAACAGAGTGACAAGTATGGGTATGCTTGGGTATACATTGATTCATGTTAGAGAGCATGAGAGAAGTGAAGGGATTACTGCTCTCAATAAGAGAGAAAATATCATCGGCCACTTGATCAGTGAACTGAGAAGTGTATGGCCATATCGAGATGAAATAATGAGTAATCATTATTATCTGAGAGTTCAGTGTCACTGAAATATCAAGAAAGGAATTAATATATATAAGGATGACTAGTTCCATGCCTTATATTAATTCTGATATTTATGGGTAAGGGGACTATGCAAAATTGCATTAGGTCATTAAATGCCATATGCATTTTCATTTAATTTGGAATGCTATAATATCTTGCTAGAGAATATATATAGCCATTGAATTAATTTATTAATTCATTGCCAATATTAAATGGACCTATAGGATCGCACACAAAGCATTGGGCTTAAAATATTTAAATAGTGTATTGGAAATTAATTTGGACTTTTATTTAAAGTCAAATTAATGCATGCAATGGGTAAATAGATTTTTGCCTAAAACAGCAAGTTGTTTTAGGCAAATTTGTTCAGCTACGATTTTGCTATTTTAAGCAAATCTGTCAAACAAGTTTTTTTGCCTAAAACAGCTAGTTGTTTTAGGCAAATATGTTGAACTGTCATTTTGCCTAAAACAAAGTTGTTTTAGGCAAATCTGTTAACAGTTGGTCACGAGAGAAATTTGTTGGCATGTGATAGGTTTATTTTCAATTGATTAATTATCTATGTATAATTAAGTTAATTGAGTATTAAATCCTAATTTGTATTTAATCAAAATATAATACTTGAGAGGGAATTAAAGTAGCCAAAATTCAAACTAAAAATACTAGTTGAATTCGGTAACTTATCACCTTAAATAAGTTTGTTTGATTAAATGACTAATGCCATTTGAATTTAAATTCTAGATATATCTTAATTTAAATTCTAATAGAATTTAAATTAAGATATATCTCTTAATTAGGAAGTGATGGAGGCTGAAATTAATACTTAATTTTCGGCACTCACACTTGACCTAATTAAGTGATATATATTAATGAATTAAATGAATAAAAGGGGATGCCGTTTTTGCTCTTTTTCTCTCTTGGCTGAATTACTCAAGGGGAAAGAACTCTTTCTTGTTCTCTTGTGTACTTGGCTGATACAGCAACCTAAAGGAAGAACAAGATCAGATCTTGTGGCTTCAAACCATTCCCATTGCCGAATACACAATCATAGAGCTAGCACTCTTGATTTTATGCTTGATTCTTCTTCTTCTTGTTTCCTAAATCAATCTATCATAAGCGTTTCCAATCAATCTTGTTTGGGGGTTCTTTAGATTGGGGGTTTATTATCTTTTTATGTTCAATATTCATGGTATGTTGGCGTTCTAGTTTGGCATATAGGCTGGGGTTCCGCATCAGTCTTTGCCTAGATCCAAGATGGTGCTAAGAATCAATTGCTCAAACACATAAAGAGAGACTGCAAATTGAATTCGAAGTTATTGCCTTAGCCCGTTATCTTCAAGTGAAGCCACAAGAACTTCAATTCTTAACAATTTTGTCCTTCTTAAAATTGCCACAATACAATCCATTAGAACCAAGTCTCAAAGTTCCTTTATTTTTTAAGTCATCTTAACAAAGCAACTAAGAACTGACTTTGACCATCAGAGGACACTTTGAGAGAACCAAGCCTTAAAGTCCCTTAAAGTTTTGAGTTAGTCTTGACATAGCCAATCAAGAACTGACTTTTAAACATTAGAGAGTGCTTCGAGAATTGAACTATCAGAGCCAAAATTAGCAACTAAGAAATTAGGTTCAAATGCTTTAGGTTACACGATCTAAAGTGATCCTTTTTTGGCTAGAGATGCTACTAGGCAGTTATTCTCGCTAGCAACAAGGCAATGCCAATAGATTAAAGAGGGTTCCAAGGCAAAGACTCGTAATAATAACATAAAAAAAGAAAGAAAAGAGAGAAAAGCCCACAGGTCGAAAATAAAAAGGCAGCCTTGCTAAAATTAGGCACCTTATTCAGGCAAACATTGAAAAAAGGCACCCTAGCACAAAAATTAGGGGTTAAGAGAAAATACTAATTCTAGAAAACTCAAAAGCGCTGATTGATAATAGGATTCAGATGTAAACAAAATGTCCTCCTCGAGATTGAATAAAACCTGTGTCATTCATTACATATCTAGTTGTCCTATCATTGTTGCCATAAGACGCATATAGCTAATGATACATGCATAAGTAGAACTTAAGCATATGATTAACCAGCTAAGAGGAACTTATGGCATGGACAAGGACACATGCTGAAGTCCACTAGAGATGAAAATCATAACTAGCTCTCTAAGCAAAAGTTAGGCCAAGAGACAACGTAAAATCT
>CM075808.1:86753767-86887775 GCA_037975025.1 Excoecaria agallocha | reverse complement strand
TCACATGCAACATTCCTTACACGCATACCTCATGTACAATAAATTTCTCATGTACCCACATCACATATCATCTCTACATCATTCTTTACATGTATCTGCATGTGCTTGCCCCATATATCATCTTAGCATATGCATAACTATTTTTGCATGCATTCACATGATCATGTACATGACCATATATGTGTGTAATCCGCACACACACTCACACACACAATCTTTTGTGTATATATGTTGTTGCACATAACCTTATAGGAAAAATCCAAATGAACTCCACAAGAAAGGATAGATCAAGAGATGGCTTCAGCTCAACATTTGCCATGCAACAAGGCGAGACAATTAGATTTAGACAAAATCAGTAGAGATTAGAGGAAGACCCTATGAAGAGTTAACCCTAGTTAGGGGGCAGTCAAGTAAGTTCTTTTGCCCTAATAAAAGATAAAAAAAATAAAATAACAAACAAACAAACACTAAATGCACTTGAATTACTTGAATAAATGACAAAAGTGAAACTTGCTTTGCTGGCCATCAAAGCCTCTCCGAGAGCAATAAATTCATCAAAGACTCTCTGTGAGCAATAAATTCATCAAGCCTCTTTATAAGCAATAAATTCATCAAAACCTCTCTGTGAGTGATAAATTCATCAAAGCCTCCCTATGAGCAATAAATCCATATAAACCTCCCCGTGAGCATTAAGCTCGATAGGCATAGTCTCTCCATTCGCATTAAGCCATCTAAAAGGCAAGTCAAAAATAAAATCAAATCCAAATTCCAAAATACACCAAAAGACCAAAGGTCCAAAAAATCTTGAAAAGACATGAAGAAAAAATATAATGAGAAAGCAAAAGGAAATAGAGAAGAAGAAAGAAGTCTGGTAAAGGACTCAAAAGGCAATAACCTAAAATTCCCAAACTCAAAAACCTAAAAACTCAGAAAGTCCATTTAACCAAATTAAATCATCAAAGTCTCCTAGCAAGCATATATCATCAAAGTCTCCCTACAAGCATGAAGTCCTGTTAAGAGGCATTTTTAAAGTCTCCATATGAGCATGAAGTCCTGTTAAGAGCCATTTTTAAAGTCTCCCTATGAGCATGAACTCTTGTTAAGAGGCATTTTTGAAGTCTCCCTGTGAGCATAAAGTCCTGTTAAGAGGCATTTTTGAAGTCTCCTTACGAGCATGAAGTCCTTTTAAGAGGCATTTTTGAAGTCCCCCTACCATCATGAAATCCTTTTAAGAGGCATTTTTGAAGTCTTCCTGCTCTTCAGAGCATAAAGTCCTCTTAAAAGGCACCAAAATTCCTTTAACAGGTGAACAAGCAATAAGCAAGATATTTACACCTCTGATACGTGTTCCCAACCAATCAACTAGAGATTTGTTGCTTCAGCTATGCATTTTTTATCCTTCTATTTTGAATTTTGGCTCACTTAGGCATTATTGCACTAAGTTTCCCAAAATTAGGGGCAATTGTAAACGTCGAGTCTTGAGGCATGTGAGGCCCCAACATAAACCATAGAAGGATATGCATATGCTTAAGTGGTATTAAAGATAAGCTTGAGGATGGGACATAGATGGAATTATTTTTAAAAATGAGGATACTTTGGTAATTTCATTAAAGGCATGAACATGTATAATTAGTGATGCATGGTATAGGGAATAAATTGATTAGAGAAAAGAGAATTAAAAGGATTTGGTAATTAAAAATATAAGGAGGGATTGAAAGGAAATTTGACAAAGAAAACATTTGGACTAATGACATGGTGAGAAATGGATATAGTTTTAACCATACTTTTGAGTCACTCACTCCTAAAGGGTAGGAGTGACTCATGGTCACTCACTCTTGAGGGTGACAAGTGGAATGCATTTTGGCCAAAAAAGTGACCCCCTTACACCCATAAGGAGTGACTCACTCTCACTCCTATGGGGGAATGTGACTCACTCATATCCATGAGGAGTGACTCACTCTCACTCCCAAGGGGGGTGTGACTCACTCAATCATTTATTAACTCACTCGCTCCCATGGAGTAAGATTGAGTGAGTGGGAGAAAAGTGGTGTCTGCTCGATTTTATCATAGTGTGACAAGCACTGGTGCCTGCTCAATTTTAGGTTTGCTCTCAGAGGCCTACTTTTAGGGTCTAAGAGTAGATGAAACCCATTATAACTCATAAACTGGCCACTTCACAATAAAAAGGAGTTAAGCCCAAATTATTATTAATGGTTAACTTATGAAGGCATCTAATGTGGGCTCAAAGAGGCAAGTATCACGGAGTTACCACCCAACAAAATGTTGGAAAATGAATCTTAACCTTTTGATGCCCAAACAGAGATCGGTGTTCGAAACATCACTCTTACTTGGCATCTCAATTAGGTGTCTCTTATAATTAATTTTTTAATAATAATCGAATCTCTCATCTCGCATGATGCATTACATAATAAATAAACATTCCAAGCATACGGGAAAGCGATAAATAAAGAAACCTGCTTAAGTTATTACAAAAGCTAATAGTTCTAAGAGTAAATAGAAAGAAATAAAGAAATACCATACATAAAAATGGGGAATTAATTAGTTTGGGAAAATTGGTTCTCTTATACATATTTACAAAAAGGGTTTATTTTTGTTATGTGATTTTTGAATTGAAAACTTAAACATTGGTCCACTTTATTAAGAAAAGACCAATTTAATTAGTAAAAATTATTTTAAGTGATTTTTTATGTTAACATGTAAAAGCCAATTTATTACTAAACTATTACACACCCCAAATATAATAATATATCTAACTAAAAATAAAGATAAATAAATACCCAAAATTAAATAAGCAAATAAATAAATGATGCTGAATATTCTAGGAGTCATTCTCTAAGGTTTTTCAATCCTTGAACCTCTAAAGTCTCGATGTGAATAAACATTGGGTGCTGAAAAGACATATGGAAAGTAAAAAGTTAGTATTATAATAAATAAATATAATTAATAAAGGGAGAATAAGGCAATTAATAATTTTGGACTATAAATAAATATGCAAATAGAAAATGAGAATGCATAAAATATAATTAAAATGATGTATAAAAAAGTAGTTAAGCATGCAAGCCAATTTAATATGTAAAACAAACGTAAGATGTCAATAGAATGTTGGAACTAGGGCCACGGACAAGCAAGAGGAGGATAGGGGCCAACCAAATAAAGGAGAGAGGATAGAAAGAGCTCTCGTGTCGTCCTATCTATTAGCATGACAGATGAGCGTCAATGGGGGCTTCTTTCCATCCGTCATATGAGATGCAGATAGAGAGAAGCAAAAACATGCCAAAATCAAAGAAAATTAATCCTTAACTTAAACATGAATTTTTCTATCCCAAGACATGATAAATCTAATCTATAACATCAAGAACATATTTTAAACATGCTAGAATACTAAATTAACCAATAAAATAAGAATCAAATCAAGAACTAAACATTCATTAATGGAGATATTAAAACCTAGATTATGCCATTCTAATACAAGAAATAACACTCAAGGTATCATAGCAATATACAAGAATAAAAGTAATGAATTAACTAAGATCAAATTATGATATAAACATTAAAAACAAAAAATAATACATATTTAAGGTATAAATCTAGAAAGAGAAGAAAGAGAGAGAGGGAACAACCCGAAATATTACCGTCAAGAGTTTCAATTCTATAAGCTTGGAAGCTACTCTCTAATTTCCAATCCGATGATCTTCTTATTTAAAATCAAAATGTATTTGTGTGATTTGATAGAAAAAAAACATATGGAAGCTCTATGTTCTTGAGAGCAGAAATAACTTTTCCATCTCAAAGAATGTGGCTACCTTCTCCAAGTCTTCTCTGTCCCTTCAAAACTAAGGTTTTTAGGTTTATATATCACATTAAAGAGTTTTAGTTGGTTTCCAATTCAAATTCCTAAAAATTAGCCTTTTAATCCCCTAAAATTTGGTTCCAAATCTCATTAAATACTTTTAAACCAAATTTGGAAAATGTAGGAATTTCGGAAAAAACCCCTCTATAAACGAGCATATGTGGGGTCTATGGAGAAAACCATAGATAGCCTAAAACAAGCCATCTACCAAGGTATAGCTAGCTCTCAAAAGGTCACATACGGGCGTCTATCCATGATAGATGGTCGTCTATCATAGGAAAAGCCCTAAATGTAAAGATTTCTCAAACTCTTTTTCATGCCCTAGAAATGTAATGTTAACTCACAAGACATTTTAGAAAAAAAAGTAAACATCATGGACAAAACTCAAAGTTTGCATTTTTCGTTCAAAAAATGAAAATTTCCTCATCATTGGGTAACTTTGATCCGGGCTGCATCCGGACCCAATGTCTACATATAGCCGTCCAAGTGAGAGTATACAAGGGAAAATATCCTAGAAATTTCAAGAATTCACATGTTTCTTCGTTTCCTCTCTTTGGCCAAATTGATATTTCGTTCTCCTTCATTATCTTCATCTCCCTAACCTAATTTTCACCCAAAACTTCACCTTAAATTTTATCTTACACTAGATTAATGCAACTATTTGACCATAGTTCAAAGGAAGTATTGGGCATACTTAGTATAGGAACTTTTAATTTCTTTGCATGTGTTTGATTTATTTTAATGGCTAAACGATTATATTGGTGTTGTAAATGGTGTGAAAGTGTTGGTATGATGTTTGACCATGCATGGTTGATGAAATATAACAAGTATGGTTGAAATGGAAAAATTCTGCTTTAGGTTTCACTTAATCTAGCATGGTTGTTTTGAGAATAAGTTGAGTTTTAGAGCTCCAAATTGGATTGTTCAAATTGGATCATAAATTAGACATATGGACCTAAAATTCTTATAAGAGTTCAAAACCTAATTCTACCTCTAGGATCATCAAAACTTGGATTGAATTGCAACAATAGCTATTGACCTATCAATTGGAATAGTTTCGACTATTTTTGAGATATCTCTTGTTGTAAATGTCCAAATGATGATTTTTATGTCATAAGAAACTTAATATATAGTTTAACAATTTGTCAAAAGACCAAATTCCTAGAAAACCATGTCTAGGTACCCAAAAACTGTGCACAAGTTAACCCAAATTTACATCCCTATTCTATCCCATTTTACCCAATTCATTTTATGCCTTGTTTTAGCACTCTTTAATTCGAACAATATCTAAACTCATCCAAACCTTCACCCATTTTTATGAAATTTTGCTAATACCTAGAAATATATGAAATATGATTCACCATAAGTTAATTGGGTGATTAAACCTTGAAATTTAAGACCAAACATAATGTATGCTAAAGAACATTTTATACTTGTAGATGAATTATGTGCACAAATATGGCTTATGATATAGTATGACCATATAAGCTTGCTTAGTGCTATTATAAATATAATTATGTATAATCTAATATGTCTCACATTTTAAATGATGTACATGTTTATTTGAAAATAATAATATGATAAATAAACATGATGGAAGTAATAATGTAAGAGTTGATCATGCATCTTTGTATAGGACTTGGTTGTGGATAGATAGGCATACCTATAAGGGTATTTGTAGCTGCAATAGTGTGGCCCTATTCGGGTCAACAGGATCGATGCCTTCGGGTATTGATAGGACCCATTATCCACACCCACAAAACTTAAGCAAGCAGTTATAAGAAATGATACAAAGATAACTTGTATAGTAATAGATGATATATGACTAGAACTATAGTATGAAAATTTTTGTGACAACTTTTCATTTGATTAAATGATATGACTGCTTTATTGATTAATGTAAATGAAATATACCATGGTTATGCCTGTGTGTTTAGGAACAACCAATGTGAGTGGTCGTTCAGAAATTAATTATTCCCCACTAAGCTTTATAGCTTAGCACAGGTGTTTATATGAACTTAAGTTAGTACTCTTCCACAGGAAGGTGATCTACAGCAGGAAGGCCAACATAAAACCTAAGAAGAAGTTAGAAGTATGAGTCTTATATTTTCATTTTGTTTATGCATATGGTATTTTGTTTATAAATAAATGTTGCAATGTAAAAACTTGTGAGGTAAACCTAGATTGTGTAAGGTATAATAGTATATATATTGGAAATGACAGAGTATGTAGAAAATAAAATTATAATGATAATACTTACGACATGTTTAGTTATAATTCTCCGGATTTATTCATGAATAGTAATAGTTTAATACACAATTTGCTATCTTGATATATTCTTCAATAATGGATATAAGAGATGTGTAATTAAATTACATTAACTCTTAAAATGATATGAATAGTAATAGTTTAATACACTTAGAGGCAGCCTTACAAGACAACCCAGATAGGAGTTACCTAATGATGAGGAAATTTTCATTTTTCAAATGGAAAGCGCAAACTCCGAGTTCTATATGTGATCTTCATGTTTTTCTAAATTTTTTTGTGGTTTTTAACTTTGCATTTCCAGGGCATGAAAAAGAGTTTGAAAAATCTTGCAATTTGAGCATTTCCTATGACAAACGGTCATTTGTCATGGAGGGATGGTCGTCTATGGTCATTTTTTCTACTGGTTGCTCCTAGCAGATGCCCTCAAGTTATTAGGTCAAAGTTCTTCCAAAAATGCCCATCTGTGGGGTTTTTGCAACATATTCCCATGATTTCCATCTAGGTTAAAAATGGTTTTAAATGATAGAATTTTAACGAGATTTTAGGGGGATTCACGGGCAAGTTTCATTAGAAGATAGAGATGGAAACATCTCAAACACTTCCTGATATTTTAAGCTAACAAACCCTAATTTGAAGGGGGAGAATATTCAGAAGAGAAGGCAACATTCTTGAGACAAAAAAATTCAATTTCTACTCCCAAGAATATAGCAAGCCTTCTAACATCTTTTCTCCATGCACAAAAACACATTCACCATTCTATAAATCATGCAAATCATTAGACTTAGATCTTGGAGAGCAGCTTCCAGAGTTACAGAATAGAAATCATCTCCTGAGGGTAATATTTCGGGCCCTCTTTCTCATTCTTTAGTCATGTCACGAAAACATTTTTAGCTTGATATTATTTAAGTTTTGATGCCATGATTAGTATGATTTATTATTGCTATATCCATTCTTAAATGCCTCTATAATCTTCATGATGCCTTAAATGTTTTGTATGCTCAATCAATAAAATGACATGATATAGGCCTTAATTCATTAATGTAGAATTTTTTTATTTTCTTTGATTTAAATTTTATTTCGGCATGTTAATTTGCTGCATTAATTTTATTTAAATATGTTTTGATGCTTTAAGATTAGTTTTGGTATGTTTAGGACATAGATAATGCATGATTAAGTCTAAATAGATTTGATTCCTTTTTTTTTGCTCAGTTTCGTGCATTTTGCCTGTTTGTCGAGTGATAAATAGGAAGAAGACCGCAGTAGATGTCCGTCAGTCACACCGACAGAACCTCACCTGTGGTTGTTTGTGTCCTTAGATAGCATCTTGTTCATGTTTTAAGTTTATTTTTCATATTAAGTTGATTTGCATACTTAGTTATATTTTTATATATCATTTTGATTCTATTTAATATTTTTAGTCTAGGTATGCATGTTTTAATATTAGTTATTTTAATTTTAATTTTTAATTTATCATAATGCTAACCATTTATGTTTTTTGTGTTTTTGAGCATTAATTGTTATTCGCATGGTATTTTAGGGAGTTTGAGATCGGTCGTGCCTTAGAGAATAAGCCAAGAAGAATTAATTCAGAACCCTTTGATTAATTGATTTCTTTTATTTCATTTTATTCATTTGCTTTTATTTATTTTTATTACTTTATTTTAAATGTATTCTTTTGGGGTTCTAATAGCTTAGTAATAAATGGTTTTTGCACGTTAAGGATAAAATTAACATAAAATTATTTTTACTAATTAAATTGGATTTTCTTAATAAAATGAACCATGTCCAAAATTTTGAACCCAAAATCACACAATAAGAAAATAGTTTTCTTTTACAGATATGTTTATGAGGGAACTAATGTTCCCAATCTAATAAATGCCCTAATCTATGTATGGTGTTTCATTTTTATTTTATGTTGGACAATTTGCTTATGTAAGAATTTAAGTGATTTCTTTTATCTCTTTCTTTTGATTATTTATCACTTTCCTACTTACTTAAGTGTTTATTTATTTATTTGTGCATGCATAGTGTGAAAGAGAGATTTACATAATATTAAAACCTCACTTATAAACAACACCTAACTAGGGTATAAGTAAGAGTGATGTCCCGAACACCTCTCTAGCATGGGCATCAAAGGTAGATTCATTTCCTAACATTTTGTTGGGTGGCAACTCATGATACTACCTCTTGGGCCCACTTAGACACCATTATAGGTTGACCATCAATAATGAGTTTGGGCAAAATCCTTTTTCTATTGTGAAGTGGCCAATCTATGAACTTTATAAACCTCATCTAGTTTTGGACCCTAAAAATATGCCTCTAAAGCAAACCCAGATATAAGCAGGGTTCGACGCATATCACAGTGCACCCTATGTGATACACTGGGTCTAATAAAACCTTTGTCTAGTAATTCTTACAATTGAACTTTTAATTCCTCAATTTTGATGGTGCCATTCTATATGGTGCTCTAGAGATGGAAGTTGTATCAGGTAAATTTCTATAGACAACTCCACTTCTCTTTTGGGTGGAAGCCAGGTAACTCCTTTGGAAACACATTAGGAAATTCACTAATCATCGATATATCTTGAAGGTTTACTTTCTCTCTCTTTGAATGAAGCACCAAAGCTAAGAATGCTTCGGACCCTTTTCTAAGAAAATGTCTAGCTTGCATAACTAATATGACACTTGCTAGGGGTTTGGGTTGAATACCTTGTACCACTATTTCTTTACCATCAGAACTTTTAAGTACTACTATCTTTGCCCCACAATTCACTGCTGATTAGTGTTAGTCAACCATCCATACCCAACATCACATCAAATTCACGAAATGGTAGTTCAATTAAGTCAACCAAAAACTCTTTCCCTTGTATCATGATGGATAATTTGTATACACTTTATTAACATAAACAGTAGGGCCCAAAGGACTAGTTACACATATGTTAGAATCTATTTGGTCATTGATGACATCTTTCTACCCATGTTCCAGATGCAAATGATGTCTAGAACTCGAATCAATAAGTGCATGCACATCAATATTAAAAAGAGAGAAAATAGCTACTATTACTTTTGGGGCATCCTGATCTTTGCAAGCACTCATTGCATATGCCCATGCAGGAGTGTAGTAGCCATAAGTTGATCAATCATCTCAAATTCAATTCTAGACTAGGATCTAAAGTGGCTTGATCCACCTAGTCCTCTGCCACGTCCTCGAGATGCTGAGGGTGTATTAGAAGCTCTCATGCTACCTTGCTATATGGATGGATTCTTGCTTCATCAGACAATTAGCCATAAAGTGGTCAGTATATAAAACAAACACCTATCAATAGTCTGCATATGCCTCAATGTCTCCTAACACAGTATGAACACTATGGTAGTGATCCTCCACTCTGTCCAACTAATGCATCCTTGCCTGATCTGGATGTTGTAGAGGACCTCTGTCGTTTACCCTTGGTGGCAGGACTTAGCTATTTGATTTCTTTATGCACATCTAAGTTTTTTTTCCTATCAAAGAGCCACCTCTATAAAAACTCCTTCTGTACTCTCTTTCTTTCTTGGCCAGCTCATATTTCTTTGCTTGAATAGCTATTTGAAAAAGTTGATAATAATTCATAGGTTGCAAGGATGTAGCTTTAATCAAATGTTCTTTAATTCATTCGTTTAAGCTCTCTTCAAGTTAACGGCATCTAAAGACTTCAGTCAACATCAATTCTAGTGCACAATTAATCAAACTGCTGAACTCTTTTTATTATTCAAGCTTTAAAAGGTTTATTATCCACCATACTACCTTAGGATAATTTCCTTTCCAAATGGTGAAGAGAAGATGGCACACACCAATTGGCATGAACCCAATCTCTCCCCAACAAATCTTGATAATTGCAATGGAATTTACAATGAAAAAGGCTGACAAAGATATTTTACTCCCAATGATTATCTCCACAGGTAGAACTCTAAGTGTGCTCATTACTTCCCTAATGAAAGCTGATATAGACATGTCTATTGAGATCAAGTCATCCTCAGATTTCTCTAGAGCATACAACATCTTCTAAGGCATGATATTGATTGTTGATCTATTGCCCATAAGAACTTTAAAAGTCAGCTTCCCATTTAGAAGATATTTTATATAAAAAGGCTTATATGCTTCATCACATGTTCAACAAGTTTTTAAAACACTGCTTGCTTTTGCTATCTAAATCCCTTAGTCTGAATAGTGATGCCACTGCACACCTTAGTACTGCCTAATACCTTATTGTTCACTTTCGATGACATCTCCCTAACTTCTTTATACTATTTCTAAAAACAATAAGGTAGCACCATGGTAGTTAAAGGGCATAAAAATCTTACCATCTATAAAGTACATGTGTTCAGTAACATTTGTATCATTACTTCTAACTAATTCATCATCTTTTGTAGATTTTCTCCTAAACTTACTTTTTGGCGTAAGACTCCCTTTTCTCTTTAGTCAATTTCTCAGTGTGGTTTCCTTTACATTTTAGTTTCTCTTCCAGTCATTCCCTTTACAACCTCTTACTCTAAGTACAAGTAAATGGCTAACATTTTGTGACACATAATTTGCAATTCCTCTTTTGGTTTAACTAGAAGGTGAATGTTGAATATAGGTTTGGTTCTTTAAATATGTAGAGGTTTCTTCCTCCATCCCTTGACTTTCACATGTTGCAACTTGTCTCCTAGCTAATCCATATTATTCTATGATATTTCAGGTGCCCATCGTTGATGTCAAACCATTATGGCATAGATCACCTTCACTTTTTACAACTTTTTCTTATTAATCACTGACCTCAAATCCACATAAGCAACATTAATTATTACCGCTGGTGGAAAAAGATCTTCATCAACTAAGCATGGTTTCTTTTTTCTCTGAGAACTTTAAAATCCCTTTTTTAATCTTGTCTTGGATGACATTCTTGAAACTCGAGGAAGAATTGGTTGAATGACTAAATTCCTTGGCAATGTAGTAAACCAAGAAAAAGTTGCACTTATGGTTGAAGAATATTTAAAGCTTGAAAATTTGAAGTTCTTATAATTAGACAATTTTCCACACTATTTGGTAAATCTGGAAATATGTTCTACAATTGATTAGCCATCTTCCCTAGAGAAAAAAAAGTTTATAATTATATATTTTGCAGCATAAAGATTTGCTCTATCCTTCATTCTAGTTATGACTTGCAGAACTTTAGATGGTTAATCTACCTTAAGCTTAGTCTATATAGTTCTTTAACAACTACCCTAACAGCATCTACATTGAATGGGAGGTTCTGAGGAATTTGAATAAGAAATCCTTTTCAACCAAAATTGCCCCCCAAGAGCCGGATTAGAATTAAATCCATCTGTTTATAAACATTAGAGTGAATAGTAAGATTAGTAATTATATGGAAATGATTTACATGCTTGCCATTATGGTGGCGACTTGCAAAGTTATTATCTCTCACTATAGAAGGAAATTTCTCCCTCTTGTGAGGTGGTTGATAAGCCTCCCTAGTGATATTGCAATCTGCACTTCTTTAGACATGCTCCACTAGTTGCCCTTCAAGTTCCCTCTAATAATGTATAGGCTTCTTGAGGAATTAGCCTCATCCTTCTTTATAAACATGTTCAATGTCGCTACTTTACAAGTACTCTCCAAATTCTCATTATGTGAAAAGTTTGAGTTAACAATGGCACGACCAAGCACAATGGCAACAAGAAAGATGAACTAGCATTTCCTCAAGGACCAATAACAAGAGCAAGGTCAAAGAAGCTTAAAGAAGTCCTACAAGCATTCATGAAACCTTATGTGGAGAAGATGCAAGTTCAAGAAGAGAAAGAAGCTAAATTGGACTATGAAGACAAGTGTAGGCCAAATGGTGTAACGGGCCTTCAAGCTACTCTATTTAGTTTCTATTCTTTATGTAACATTTAATTAAGTATATTTGGGAAGCCTAGAACCTAGGAAAATGAATTGGGCTTTATTAGAATAGGTTTGTTTTATTTTGGGCTTATTTTACTGTTTTGGGTAGTTTAAGTGGGTAGGCTAAAGTTGGGCTTATCTCTTCTAAAGAGTTGGGCCAAAATAACTATTTGAGGCTTAGAATACCTAAGGGGGCCGAAGTTTACATGGGGGAGTTGAATTTTAATAGGTTTGGGTCAGATTTGGGTTTAGGCCTACATTGGTATGAATTTTTCTTAATAAATACTTATTATTTTGGGATATTATTAAGTAGAGTTTGAGGAAGAAATAATAGCTTGACCATATCTTTAAAGGGCTGGCCGAAATTCACTTTTAGCCAACATTAAGTCTACATTCATTCCTTCATTTTCTTAGAATAATAAGCATATTTATCACTAGCTGTTAGGATTATTTTCAAATTGTATTTATCTTTATTTCTTCATATACTTAGTCCATATTATGGCCAAATACATGTAGATAAAGGTTAGGAATTATTTTTGTTATTTATTTTATTATTTATCTCTTAGAGTTAGTGTTTGATTTTAATTCATCTAGGGAGGGGTGACTGCCTAGCCTATATAAAGGGCTGAATTCTTCATTTGTAAGGCATTTGAATTTTGATTAATGAGAATTTTCTTTGGCTTGGCCGAATTTGTGGGAGTTAATTTATTATTGATTCTTGCTATTGCATGAAGAATTAGACTTAGGCTATTTGCATGATTAATGTATGCTTGATTCTTCTTCTTCTTGTTTTCTAAATCAATATATCATAAGCGTTTCCAATCAATCTTGTTTGGGGGTTCTTTAGATTATTTATGTTCAATATTCATGGTATGTTGGCGTTCTAGTTTGGCATATAGGCTAGGGTTCCACATCAATTGGTAACAGAGCATAGGCTAAGGGGTAAATTCTTAACTATCCTTTAATTTTTCTTTTAAACTTTAATTTTCTATTTTAGCCGAATAGGATCTTGCATCTAGTTCCTTATTTGGTTCTTGCTCTATTGTGTTAATTACCTATCCTTAAGTATTTGATCATTAGTTTGATTAAAGTTATAAAAAAAAGAAAAAAAAATCAATTAGAAACAGCCTTGTTATCAATTCGGATTTACTATCTTGTTAAGTTCATATTTGATCAATTGATGAATCTTGTGTTCTTGTTGAATCCGAATTTGCCATTGAATATATCAAGCATATAATTTGCAATCTTTGAGTGGTTGAACTTGGTTTGGATATAATTTTGATCTACAAAGGGCACCACTTGGAGTAAGTTTTGATCAATCAAGCAAGAATTGGAGTTAGAACTTTCACAATTGGTTTGATTTCTTCAAGACCAGGTTAGTACTCCTAATTTTGGATTTGGGTTGTGTTTATTGCATGCTTTCTTTGATTTTTTTTTTGTTGAGTCTTACATCAAATCTGTTTAAACTAATCATTAGGTTTAGTTAAACATAGCATTTAAATGCATCCGTCTTGTCCATTTACTTCATTCTAAGTTTTTAATTTGTGTGTCTAAGCTATTTTTGGTTCCAATTACAGTAGTTTGACATATTACACGTTGTTGAACATCTATATATATTATAGTGCACAAAATCTTCTTCTTGTGTACTAATTTCTGATTTTTGTTCAAATAGGTCAATTTGCCTCTAGAATTAGTATCGTTGCTGTTCTTGTTAGGTTTTTCATTGTTCCCTTAATCAAATTACTTAATTGTGCATATTTGTTTGAGTTTGTTTTTGAAGTGCAATTGTGAGATATCAATTTGTGAGTTGAGAGACAAACACTTGAGGTTGAGTGAATTCTTTCCTTTATTTATTTATTTAAAGTTTAAAGATGTCCGAAATCAATAGTAAAGAGGAAACCAAGATTGTGCCTGATAATAAGTTTATGTACAAAGCTTTTATGGATAGTTTGCAAAAGCTAAATCTCAGGATAGACAGTCTGGTCGCCTTAAAGGTTCCAAGGTTAAATCTACAAGGGAGGAAGAGGTAGACCAGTTGTACAACGATGATGAGGAAGAGGAGGCTCATTCTTTTCCAAGAAGAGCAAGGAGGTATGACAACCGAATGGAGAGCCAAGATAATAATTTGAGTGCTATCAAGATGAAGATTCCACTATTCAAAGGTAAAAATGATATGGATGCCTATCTTGATTGGGAAAGAAAGGTGGAGATGATCTTTTCATGCCACCACTATTCGGATGAGAAAAAAATTAAAACTTGCCGCCATTGAATTTTTTGATTATGCACTAATTTGGTGGGATGAGTTATTGAAAAATAGGAGGAGAAATGGGGAACTCCCTATCACTTCTTGGGAGGAAATGAAAAGAATCATGAGAAAGAAGTATGTGCCTAGTTACTATCATAGGGAACTCCACAATCAATTACAAAGACTTACACAAGGATCTAGTTCTGTGGAGGATTACTACAAAGAAATGGAGATGCTCATGATTAAAGCAAGCATTGTGGAGGATGAATATCAAACGATGTCATGCTTTTTGGGAGGTATGAATAGAGAACTTGCTGATATTGTTGAATTACAACATTATGTGGATATGGATAATTTTGTGAACATCGCAATTAAAGTGGAGAGACAACGAAGTAGACGTGGACATCCAAGTCCTATTCAAATTCCAATAACAACAAATGGAATTCAAGGTAGAACAAGGGAGACTAAAAGAAGGAATCCACTGCCAAGTACCAGTCCAATTCCAAAGAGAAAATGGTCACTGCACAAAAAGGTACTTCTGAAACAACCCTTAAAACTAATAAACATAGGGACATTCAATGTTTCAAATGCAAGGGTCGTGGTCATTATGCTAATGAATGTGGGAATAAAAAGACCATGATAATAAGGGGGGATGAAATTATTTCTGATTCTAAATCTGATGAGAATTGTGATGATATGCCACCTTTGGAGGATTGTTCTGATCTAGATGAAAATGTAGAATATCCTGTTCAAGGGGAGTCCTTAGTTGTATTGTATGCATTGAATGTAAATGTGAAAGAAGAAGGACTAGAACAGAGGGAAAACATCTTTCATACTAGGTATTTAATAGGTGGAAAAGTCTCTAGTATGATAATTGATGAGGATAGTTGTGTTAATGTTGCTAGTACAGTCTTAGTTGATAAATTAGGACTTAAAACTGAGAAACACCCTAACCCATATAGACTTCAGTGGTTGAATGATAGTGGGGAAGTAAAGGTGACCAAACATGTAACTGTATTATTTTCCATTGGTAAATATGAAGATAAAGTCATTTGTGATGTTGTACCTATGCATGCTAGTCATATTTTGCTAGGAAGGCCTTGGCAATTTGATAGACGTGTATTACATGATGGATTTACAAATAGGTACACTTTTGCATTTAAAGGATGTAAACACACACTTGCCCCTTTGGCACCTAAAGAGGTATATGCAGATCAAGTAAAGATACATCAATCTGCAAAAGAGGTAAAGGGAAGTGAGAAAGAAAAGAAAAATGAAAGAAAAGAGGCCAGTGGTGAAAAGAATAAAAGTAAAGGCCCAAAGGTGAGAGACTGCACTAATGAGAAAAAGAAAGAGAAGTGCAGGAGAGAAGAAGTTAATGTGTACTGAGGTAAAAGGAGAGCAGAGTGAACCAAGTGAAAAATTTAGCAAATACTCCTTTTATGCAAAAGAAAGACAGTTGAGGAATGCATACTTAGGCATGAGAGCTTTAATACTTTTGAGGTTTAAGGACAATTATTTCTCTGAAACTAACCTAGACCCAAATTTGCCTAGTTCTTTTTCTAAGTTATTGCAAGATTATAAAGATGTCTTCCCTGAGGAGATACCACCTGGGTTGCCACCAATTGGAGGGATTGAACATCAAATCGACTTTATTCCTGGTGCACAAATTCCAAATCGTCCAGCTTATCGAAGCAATCCGGAGGAAACAAAGGAGTTGCAAAGACAAGTGGAGGAACTTTTAACAAAAGGACACGTGAGAGAAAGCCTAAGTCTTTGTGCTGTACCTGTTCTTTTGGTACCTAAAAAGGATGGAACCATGCGCATGTGTGTTGATTGTTGAGCAATTAACAAAATCACTATAAAGTATCGCCATCCCATTCCTAGGTTAGTTGATATGCTTGAAGAGTTAAATGGTGCTATGATATTCACTAAAATTGACTTGAAAAGTGGTTATCATCAAATTAGGATGAAATTCGGTGATGAATGGAAAACTGCCTTTAAAATAAAATATGGTTTGTATGAATGGTTGGTTATGCCTTTTGGCTTAACTAATGCACCTAGCACATTTATGAGACTTATGAACCATGTTTTGTGTGAATTCTTAGGTAAATTTGTTGTTGTGTATTTTGATGATATCTTGATTTACAACAAAAACCTAAAAGAGCATTTAAGGCATGTTGAACTTGTGTTAGCTGTTTTGAGAAAACAACAATTGTATGCTAATTTGAAGAAATGCACATTTTGTGTTGATAGTGTTGTTTTCTTAGGATTTGTTGTTAGTGCACATGGTGTTGACGTAGATAATGAAAAGGTTAAGGCTATCCAAGAATGGCCAACACCTGAGAATGCAAGTGAGGTGAGGAGCTTTCATGGTTTGGCAAGTTTCTATAGGAGATTTGTTAAGGATTTTTCTACTATTGCTGCACCTCTAAATGAAATCATTAAAAAGTCTGTTGGTTTTAAATGGGGTAAAGAGCAGGAAGATGCTTTTAATGTTTTGAAAGATAAATTGTGTACTGCTCCTGTTTTGAAATTACCCGATTTTTCTAAAACTTTTGAGGTTGAATGTGATGCTTCTAGGATTGGTATAAGTGCTGTTTTGATGCAGGAAAATCGCCCAATAGCATACTTTAGTGAGAAGTTGAGTGGACCACAACTGAATTACTCTACCTATGATAAAGAGTTCTATGCATTGGTGAGAGCTCTTGAGGTTTGGGAACACTACCTTTTGCCTAAAGAATTCATGATACACACAGATCACTAGTCTCTCAAATATCTGAAGGGACAAGGTAAGTTGAATAGAAGGCATGGTAAGTGGCTAGAGTACCTTGATACTTTTTCATATGTAATTAAGTACAAGTAAGGTAAACATAATGTTGTTGCCGATGCACTTTCTTGGAGATATGCATTGATTTCTATGCTTAGTTCTAAACTGTTAGGTTTTGAGTATTTGAAAGAAATTTATGACCATGATTCTAATTTTGGTGAAGTGTACAAGGCATGT
Source organism: Excoecaria agallocha (assembly GCA_037975025.1). Lineage (NCBI taxonomy): Eukaryota > Viridiplantae > Streptophyta > Magnoliopsida > Malpighiales > Euphorbiaceae > Excoecaria > Excoecaria agallocha. Next base: position 86,870,479 of record CM075808.1, on the reverse strand, counting down.
GTACATTATGCATTTAATAAGTTTTATAGACATGATGAGTTTCTTTTTAGAGGAAAACAACTATGTATACCTGCATGTTCTCTTAGAGAGTTACTTGTGAATGAATCGCATAGTGGGGGATTAATGGGACACTTTGGCGTGAAAAAGACTTTAGGCATGCTTAATGAACATTTTTATTGGCCTAATATGCGAAAAGTGTTGAAAAGTGTGTGCTCAATGTTTTACATGTAAATAGGCCAAGTCTAAGTCCTTAAATCAAGGTTTGTATACTCCTTTGCCTGTTCCTACTGAACCTTGGACTAACATTTCCATGGACTTCATTGTAGGTTTACCTAGGACAAAAAAGGGAAGGGATAGTGTGTTTGTTGTAGTGGACCGATTTAGTAAAATGACACATTTTATTGCTTGTCATAAAACTGATGATGCAACAAACATAGCTGATTTATTTTTTAGGGAAGTAGTTCGATTGCATGGTATACCTAGGACTATTGTCTCAAATAGGGATTCTAAGTTCCTAAGTCACTTTTGGCGTATTCTATGGGGTAAACTTGGTACTAAACTTGTGTTTTCCACTACTTGTCATCCACAAACAGATGGCCAAACCGAAGTTTTTAATAGAACTTTAGGAACTATGTTGCATGCTATAATTGGTAAGAATATTAAAACTTGGGAAGAATGTTTACCATTTTTTGAGTTCGCTTATAATCGTGCAATTCATACTTCTATAGGTTTTTCACCTTTTGAAATTGTGTATGGTTTTAATCCATTTACTATTTTGGATTTGATGCCTTTGCCTTTGAATGAACTTTCTAACTTAGATGGTAAGGCTAAGGCTGATTTGGTTAAGACAATACACACGAAAGCACGTGAGCACATTGAGAAGAATAACATAATGTATGCAAAGCAAGCTAACAAGGGCCGTAAGCAAGTAATATTCGAACCAGGAGATTGGGTTTGGATCCATATGCGTAAAGAGAGGTTTCCTAACCAAAGGAAGTCTAAACTTGATGCAAGAGGAGATGGACCATTTCAAGTGCTCGAACAGATCAATGACAATGCATACAAGATTGATTTGCCAGGTGAGTATGGTTTAAGTGCAACTTTTAATATTTCCGAGTTATCTCCATTGGACTGTGATTCAGATTCAAGGACGAATCCTTTCGAAGGGGGAGGGGATGATATAAGCACGACCAAGCACAATGGCAACAAGAAAGATGAACTAGCATTTCCTCAAGGACCAATAACAAGAGCAAGGTCAAAGAAGCTTAAAGAAGTCCTACAAGCATTCATGAAACCTTATGTGGAGAAGATGCAAGTTCAAGAAGAGAAAGAAGCTAAATTGGACTATGAAGACAAGTGTAGGCCAAATGGTTCAATGGGCCTTCAAGCTACTTTATTTAGTTTCTATTCTTTATGTAACATTTAATTAAGTATATTTGGGAAGCCTAGAACCTAGGAAAATGAATTGGGCTTTCTTAGCATAGGTTTGTTTTATTTTGGGCTTATTTTATTGTTTTGGGTAGTTTAAGTGGGTAGGTTAAAGTTGGGCTTATCTCTTCTAAAGAATTGGGCCAAAATAACTATTTGAGGCTTAGAATACCTAAGGGGGCCGAATTTTACATGGGGGAGTTGAATTTTAATGGGTTTGGGTCAGATTTGGGTTTAGGCCTATATTGGTGAACTTAGGGTCCTAAATTTTAGGAATGAATTTTTCTTAATAAATACTTATTATTTTGGGATATTATTAAGTAGAGTTTGAGGGAGAAATAATAGCTTGACCATATCTTTAAAGGGCTGGCCGAAATTCACTTTTAGCCAACATTAAGTCTACATTCATTCCTTCATTTTCTTAGGATAATAAGCATATTTATCACTAGCTGTTAGGATTATTTTCAAATTGTATTTATCTTTATTTCTTCATGTATTTAGTCCATATTATGGCCAAATACATGTAGATAAAGGTTAGGAATTATCTTTGTTATTTATTTTATTATTTATCTCTTAGAGTTAGTGTTTGATTTTAATTCATCTAGGGAGGGGTGGCTGCCTAGCCTATATAAAGGGCTGAATTCTTCATTTGTAAGACACTTGAATTTTGATTAATGAGAATTTTCTTTGGCTTGGCCAAATTTGTGGGAGTTAATTTATTATTGATTCTTGCTATTGCATGAAGAATTAGACTTAGGCTCTATTTGCATGATTAATGTATGCTTGATCCTTCTTCTTCTTGTTTTCTAAATCAATCTATCATAAGCGTTTCCAATCAATCTTGTTTGGGGGTTCTTTAGATTGGGGGTTTATTATCTTATTTATGTTCAATATTCATGGTATGTTGGCGTTCTAGTTTGGCATATAGGCTAGGGTTCCGCATCACTATCATATTTGAAACATGCAGAACTAACATTACAACTTCTGTAATAGCAGTGGCTTCTTTTAAGTCCTGAGACTCAAACATGAAATTTTTTTCCCAATAAACTTCTCGTATTTGGTGGCATCCTTTAGAACATATCCCATTGAGCATGGTAAAAACATTTTTGATTGTTTTTTAAGGATTAAACAATATACACATGATTTGCGAGCATGCTAGAGAATTAAAGTGTTCTCAAACTAATTAATGTGCCACTATCTAACTTCTTGATGTGGAACCCCAAGGTTAAAGAACCCAAAACCCCTTGAACATACACTTTGATATCAAAAACGTAAAGAAAACAAACACCCTCCCTATTAAACCCCCAAACAACACGTGAATGGAAATGCAAATAATCGAGATAAGAAGAATAAGAAAATGTCACAATCAAATGATTGATAAGTAATCCTAATTCTTGATGCAATAGAAAAGAAAGCAAGTAATCTCACAATCTCTCTGAAGAATTTTTGCTAAGCCGAGTGAAAAACTCTCAAAGTTTATAATTTGATTCCAATATCTTTTTTTTGTTACAACTCATAACAAGCTATTTATACTAAAACCCTAAACAACACTTTACTTTCTAAACAAGCCAAATAACCTCTTTAGGAATTCTAAAGACACTTTTACTTCCTAAACAAGTCTAATAACCTCTTTAAGAAGTAATAGATCACCCTTAGAAGCTAAAACAACCCCTAAAAAGGCCTTAAACAAGGTGTGGCTGAATTTCACTAGGCTTTACAAGACAAAACAAGCCCATTCTCCTACTCAAAGAATTAAAACAAAACCAAAATGATGGGCCTTAGTGAAGTGGCATGTAGCCTACTTAAATAAGGCCTCACTTATTCAATAATCCAACTAAACTTAATAAATTAAAAGCCCTAACTAAAAACTAAACAAAAATGCCACTTAATCCCATTAAGATACAACTTTAAATGAGTCATGTGACTTTTAAATGAAGCACATAACTTGTACAATTAAAGCCCAAAGTTGCATAAGCCCTTCATAATTCAAGTTGGCCCAATTCTTCATTTGCTTCCAAAAGATTGAGTACTTTATGCTTGTGATATTGATTGATGAAATGATCATGATTTGCCCCCTATGGTCGTATCATTCCCTCCCTCTTTAGAAAAGATTCGTCCTCGAATCTTCATCTTGCAATGTTGGGGATTGGCAGTTAAGGAATAAATTCATCTTTATAAATGATCTTCGGTATTGGTGAAAATAATATGAATGCTTCTTCATTGAGGAACTCATTATGATCTTGCAAGTTATAAATAAAATGACTATGCAAAACATGATTAGTATTTAATATAGGGATATGATTTTGACTTCCTTCACTTCCCATGTGCACTTCATCCTCCTTATGCAGTAGAGGAGAAATTGTACCATGCTGATTTTCCATCTCCACTAAACCAGCTTCTTCATTCTCACTCAAACAATCAACGACATCTTCACTTTCAAATATTTTTCCATTATGCACAACATCATTATCCTCTTCTACCTTTAAAACAACCTCATTTACCAAGTTCTCCACATCTTTAACTTCACCCAAAACCTCTTTTTCCTTATCAAGTTCATCAACAGCATCCTCTTCATGATCTTGAACAACCTCATTATCAAAGCCTATATCTATATCACCCCTTTCAGGTTCACAAATTATTTCTTTTATAACTTCCTCCTTCTTACTGTTCTCTTTACTCTTCTCCATTCTAATGAGTCGTTCGAAAAATTGTCTACCCAACCATTCTATATTATTAAGGTCTTGCCTTATCAACTTTATATCTTCCTTAAACGCATTCCTTTCATCTTGATTTAAATGTCGTTTTGACTTGTAGTAAGACATCCTCACAAAGCACTCGTGTTTATCTCTCAAAAATTGGCTTTTATTCTCATAATGTCCTCACTCTCTCTTGCCTTTTTCCACTCAAGCTTGCAACTTTAAAATTGCACTTCAGAATTTAAATCACAAATAAAAAACTTGAACGTTTAGAAACAAGGAAATAATAACTAACAACAAAAAGATAGCTCAAAAACTAGAAAAGAAGACTCTAGACATAATGGAGGTGATACACGGACAAGAGTGGTGTACCACTTGCTGGTAATCAAATTAGAGTATTGGATAAGCAATTATACCCTAACAATGTAAATGGAACAAAAGCTAGCTTAAAACAAAGAAATAAGTAACAAGAATCAAGAAAAATGACAATATGGATAAAATGAATGAATTTGATTCACTACAAAGTAAACCAAATATAGAACCTAAATATGCTACCCAACAAAGAAAGAAAATCAATAAGATACCTATTAAAACTAAAAGTATAAAACATGCAAAACAAATCAATTTAGAGCCAATTTATTCACTATGCTGAATGATGTAACAAGCTTGATTAGTGTGTCAAGTTGTGTGCAAAATGATGGCAAAAAGATGGCAAAGTGATAGCAAAATGATGGCAAAAGTTTCCAAAAATGAGCATAAATGGTGGAAAAAGTTCCAAAAATGGTTATACAAATGATGGAAAAGTTGCCAAAAATGGTTGCACAAATGGATAGCAAATGATAAAAATGATTGGCATAAATGGATAATAAATTGATAGCACAAATATTTGCCAAGTAGAAATCTTTGTCTAACTAGGATTAGGATTGTAATTCCAATTTAGCTATAGACTAGGATTTATGAAAGCCTTAAACCCAAAGCAATAAGGATTAATTTTCCTACCTTTTAAAGGATTCCCAAATGTGTTTGGAAAAGGTATAAATATTGCCCCTCCCAATCCTAAAGCAAAAAGAATTAGTTTTTCCCACTTATGAAAGGATTAGGATTTCTTTAGGCTATATAAACTACCATTGTTCAATTGCTCCTTAATTTTTTTCTTCTATTTTTCTTCTCTTTCACATTTTTTTCTCTCTTCTTTTTTATGAACAGTATCAGAACAGTGCGATGAACAGTATCAGAACAGTGCGATGAACAGTATCAGAATAGTGTGGTGAAAGTACCATGAACAGTGCCACGATTTTTTTCTTTTTTTTTTTTAATTCAACACACCAATATAAAAGGCTACTACTACTAGAATTTGGTTTTTCATGCCAAAGATTAAAAGTTCAAGTTCGGTTTTTAAAGCTTTTTTAATGAATCAAAACACAATATAAGGGAAAGAAAAGTAATGCGGAACCCCAAGGTTAAAGAACCCGAAACTCTTAAACATATGCTTTGATTTCAAAAGACAAAGAAGATAAACACCCTCCCTATTGAACCCCCAAACAACACGTGAATGGAAACGCAAATAATCGAGATAAGAAGAATTAAGAAAACGCCACAATCAAATGATTGATAAATAATCCTAATTCTTGATGCAATAGAAAAGAAAGCAAGCAATCTCACAATCTCTCTAAAGAAATTCGGCTAAGCCAAGAGAAAAACTCTCAAAAGTTTATAATTTGATTCAATGATGAAGTTTACAACCTAGGGTAGCCTATTTATAAGGTGGCTAACCCTAATTCACTCTTTAAAACCCTAATTTAAATGCTCATATGGCCTTACACGAATTTTCTTGGGCTTTTACAAGCCAAATAAGCCCAAATAAGTCTTAAACACACTTAAAACAAAACTAATTAATAAACCTTATAGGCCTAAAATGAAAGCCCAAAAGAAAGACTAAAATAAATAACCAAACTAACTAAAACTAAACCCAAAAAAGAAGCCCACATGCCTAGCCCATTAATAATACAACTTAAGTGAGTCATGTGACTTTTAAATGAGGCACATGACTTGTACAATTAAACCCAAAGTTGTTAAAAGCCCTTGATAGCTTAAGCTTGCCCAATTCCTTCTCTTGGTTCCAAGAGGCTAAGTACTTTATACTTGCCTTCAAGTTCTCCATAACACTTCTCAAAGGCATCTTCATTAAGTTCTTGAGTAACAAAGCCTTGAACATAAAATGACATGGCCATCTTTATCTTCTTTGCACGTCCTCTTGTAATTGGACCACTATGCATCTTTAAAGGATCATTGGTTGATGGTGGTGGATCCGTATCAAAAAGGCTAAATTTAACACACAAAAAGCACACAAATCAAAATTTATCACTATCTAATTCGGCATAAACATAAAAAAATCAAGGAAGAAAAAAAAAACAAAAACCGAACACTAAGATAAATAGAAATTACCTTACTTTTGGCTCTGATACCAAATGATGCGGAACCCCAAGGTTAAAGAACCTGAAACCCCTTAAACACTTTGATCTCAAAAACGCAAAGAAGACAAAACACTCCCTATTGAATCCCCAAACAACACGTGAATGGAAACACAAATAATCGGGATAAGAAGAATAATAAAACACCACAATTAAATGATTGATAAGTAATCCTAATTCTTGATGCAATAGAAAAGAAAGCAAGTAATCTCACAATCACTCTAAAGAATTTCGGCTAAGCCAAGAGAAAAACTCTCAAAGTTTATAATTTGATTCCAATATCTTATTTTTTTGTTACAACTCATAACAAGCTATTTATACTAAAACCCTAAACATTTTACGTCCTAAACAAGCCAAATAACCTCTTTAGGAATTCTAAAGACACTTTACTTCCTAAACAAGTCTAATAACCTCTTTAAGAAGTAATAGATCACCCTTATAAGCTAAAACAACCCCTAAAAAGGCCTTAAACAAGGTGTGGCCGAATTTCACTAGGCTTTATAAGACAAAATAAGCCCATTTTCCTACTTAAAGAATTAAAACAAAACCAAAATGATGGGCCTTAGTGAAGGTAGCATGTAGCCTACTTAAATAAGGCCTCACTTATTCAATAATCCAACTAAACTTAATAAATTAAAAGTCCTAACTAAAAACTAAACAAAAACTCCACTTAATCCCATTAAGATATAACTTTAAATGAGTCATGTGACTTTTAAATGAAGCACATGACTTGTACAATTAAAGCCCAAAGTTGTATAAGCCCTTTATGACTCAAGTTGGCTCAATTCTTCATTTGCTTCCAAAAGATTGAGTACTTTATACTTGTGATGTTGATTGATGAAATCATCATAACTTGCCCCCCTATGGCCGTATCACTTCTACAAAAAATATAGGCTCTCCTAAAATTACTTTGGTAGAAAACTCAAGGAATTCTAAAAGATACAGTAAAATGAAATGGGTTTTTACTAAATTGAAAGCTGAATTACACTATTTGAAATTTGATTCAAAACTATAAAATATAAAGAAATTGAAGAATTAAGAAATAGGCTGGTTTTATGTAAATTGTTGTGTATCCTTAGTTTTCTCTCTTCTCATTCTTTGTCCAAGATGGTGAATTTGCCAATTGCCCATGCAACCCACAATCATTATGGTTTCATCAACCTCTTTAGTAACTTTTTTCCAAACAAAAACTGTGCCCATCAATTATACATGGGCCAAAAATTAACGAAGCCCAATAAACATGAACTTTAATCAATTAAAACACAATAGAATATGTGGGTACCAACTTCAAAGTCTAAACAAAATCAAGTCTAATCCATACTAATAAAATTTAAATCTAGGTTAAATAAATAGAAATAAAAAATGTATTTTTAGGAATAAAATTTCAAATATCTCTTTTGAAAAATATCAATAGTTACATTATAAGTTTATTTAGATTCCACATATGGCTCTTGACAAGCAAAAGTGATTTTACTCTCACAAATACAATCCATAAAATTGAATAAAAATTTAAAAGTCAAAATCATCTTGATTTGGCTTAGGAGAAGTCAACAAAGCCGTATAAAGCTTGAGTCTATCTTCCCCTAAAGAAGAACATCTTGATAAAGGCCTTCTTGGCCTAATAAAGGACAAAGAAGTAAGTGTTAATCTATGCTTATACCTTCTCCAAGCCAACTGAATAGCCACAGCAGCCCAAGTTCTCCAGCCAGGTGAATAATATCTTGCACTTCTTTTCACTCTTTCATTAACAAATGTGTACCTAAAATGTTGGGTCACATATTTCACATCTTCAGCTTCAAGCCCAAATGCTTCTGTTGTTTCAAGTGTCACAAGTGTACATGAGGATGGTGGTAATCTTTCTATAAATGGCCTTCTTAAACGCCATGATAATAGCTCATCTCCACTAAAATTCCCTGGCCCTAACATGCAGCAACTCTTTACTCCATCTCTGAGTACTTGGCTGCTTTGAAGATGTCCTCTTACCACAAACAACATTTTTTGTACTGGGTCACCCTCTCTTGTTATCTACATCAAAAAAAAATTTTAACACCAAATTACACCATATATCAATTCATCAATTAAGTTAAATACAACTTACTGTCTCTCCCTTTGTGAAAATGAGGGGCTTCACTCTGTCACAGATATTCTCCAGGACAAGATCATCCATATGTTGGAATAGAGGTACCTAATCAAACATTTTTAAGATTTTAGAGATATGAGAGACTATTTTGATAATTTGCCCAGATATTTAAATGAAATTTTATGTTTTTATTTACAAATATAAAATTTACTAAACGATTTTTTTTGAAACATTTCGATAAAGAGAAGTGCTAAATACCTTTTTTTATTATATGTTTTATGGATTGCACGCTATGCACGTATTCATTTCATATATTATAGGAAAATTAAAATGAAGGCCAATAAATTGGAAATAGTGAAATTACTTGTCTGACTAAATCAAGGCAAAGATGGTACTTGATGTCTCTCCTAAGGCCCTCAGGAAGGTTTCTGATCATCTCACATTCATTGACACCACGCATTGCTGCCCAGCGGTGCCTTTCATAATTGCGGACACGGTGTCTGAACTCTTGAGGCAGCCGTTTTTTTCTCATCCACCACTCTATATTCCTCATCTTTAACTGCATTGCTTGCTTTTTGGATGTTGTTGCATGCAAGAATACCTTCATGCCCCACAAAAAGTTAATTATGTACAATTCACGTAGCAAAAATAAATAAATAAACTTATTACCTTAATATTCCCAATCAACATTGTAACCAAGAGGAGTCCACTTGTAAGAACAATGATGTTGAAAACAACTTCCAACCATTCTGTTGTGCTCTCCAGGTTCCCAAAAGTGCTTAGAATGTACAATTTTTTTATTATTTTTTCTGAAGCATATAAATAAGAAAAAGTATATATATAAATTGGTTCATGAAATTATTCATGTACCAAGTCAATTGCATGCTACCACATAAAATAAAAAAAATTATATAAATTGTTAAAATAAGTTATGATATCTTTTGTAATTTCATTTTTTATGTGGTAGTATATTATTAATTTGATTTATGAGTAATTTTATGGATTCAATTTAGGGAATAAATTTCATATTAGGTACCTGAGAGTCATGAGGCCCCAAAAGATAGGGAAAAGAATTTTCTCCAATCTATTATCATTAGTGACAAGTTGAACAGTCCATTTATAAGCTCCATAATCATAATTGTCACTGCTGTCTAAACAAGTAGCCCTTGCAACTTTGTTGTTTGCCCATAGTAGTCTTGATTTATCCATAACTTTGCTTGCGGTTCCATAGTAAATAGGTTCTTTGCAAGACAATAATTTGAGCCCACAACTTTGTGTCTCTCTGCATTGTTCTTTCAAGCATTTTTGCTGTTCTTTGGATTCCTAGCAAATACCAACATGCTCCTGCTGCCTGCAAACTTATTTTCTTGTAAGTAATTATTTCAATGCTATTAAATAACAATTTTTTTCTTGTAACAAAGTCACTATTTTAAAAGCACACAGGAGAACAAACAAAAATGAAAATATCGAATCCGTTAATAAAATGTTACTGGATAACCTTTTAATTAACTACTCTTCCATCCTAACGCAATTGTTGCTATTATTTTTTTAGTAATTATTGATTTTTCAATTTATCAAAAATATTTAAAAAATTATGATATCCTTTCATGAAGATAGAAAAAAAATGTGAAAAAAAATTGTTAGTCAATACATTAATGTAATGTTATGTTGATACTAGGGATTAGCCCAAAAAAAAATTAAGGTTTTGGTTAATGTTGGCTAGCGGTTAACTGATATATATATATATATATACTTAAATTTTTCAATATCTTTGCAATTTATAAATATTATGATATATAATTTTCTAAAATATTATTACAATAGATATTTCTAGTAATTAAATATTGAAATTAACTTTAAATTACAAGTATTTATTCATTATATCTATATAATTTGCATTTTATTGTTAGTTTCATATTGAATATATTTAATTTTTATAATTAATTACGAAAATTTCATTTTTCATTTGATTTTTTAATGAATATTATATTATATTTGATTTTTTTTGAAGCATTTTTAATTATTAAAAATAAAATTTCAAAATGTACAATTTATTAAATTTATATGTTAACATTTTTAATAGTTAAACAGTAAATCAATTCGAAAAAATAAATTAAAAATTAAATTTGATATAATAGTTAATCAAAATTAATATATTAATTTATAATATTATTAATATACGGGTGGATTTATACTCACCTATATATATAAAATGACAAAATTGGAATATAGTGTATAATAATTTCAGCCTTTCTTCGTGTCCAACCTTTTTCTTTATTGTGAAGGAAAGTTGTCGGTAACTACTGAATTAAACTTTAAGACCGTTTCGATTACATCAATAGTTAAATTCAACCTTTTTTTCCGGGTTTACGTGTGGATCTTTTCGCGTCAAAATTCCATTATTTACTTGTTGATTGATTTATTGTTATGATTAACTCTACTTTTGTTTTTTTATCGGGTCCACCTGAAATTAAATATTTTATGCTGATACATGAAAAAAGTTAATTAATATTGTCATTTAGCAGGTTTCACTTTTTTTATAAACAAGAAAAAAAAAAGATATGAAAAGAGGGTCAATTTCATATGTGTCCGCTGGATGTATAAAGTAATAACAGTTCAATCAAAAAAATTTATTTCATAAAAATATTTTAAATTTTAAAATATTACTATTAAATTTATTTTAATTGGAAAAATATAAATCCGGTACCAGCCAGGTTAGCATAGTATTTTTCAAAGATGCCATGTAAAACTTTAAAAAACATACCATGTGAGTATTTTAAACTGATAGGACTTGTAAGGTCAATGATAGGCTTCATATTTATAATTTTTCGGATAAAGTGGTTTTAATATTTATTTCACAAAAGTATCTCAATTTTCTTCAAATAACTTTTTTTTTATGGCTGAAAGGATAAAAATTTAGCGACTCTTAATAAAATTAATCCATAAAAAGAAGGTAGAACTTACATGAGAAGCAACGAAGTAAGCGATCATGTTAAGGGCAATTCCCCACCAAACAGTTCCAAAAATATAGCCAGAGAGATTCTGCATGCGGCGAAGTAAGCAAACCGAATGGTAGATCTTTGGTAGATATTGGAACAGAAATATTATCAGCAATACTGTCATCACCATTGTCACTCCTCCACTTTCTAATAACGATGGAATTCCCACCCATACTACTATCTGCTTTTTTTTTTAATGGTTGAAAAAAAAGCGCTTTGTTAGACAAAGCATGTAAGTATAGTTGTGATGTGCCAGACAAACCAATTCGAGATTATCATGATAATCACCCAAGAATGCTATACATAAGTAAATATCTTTTAGCTCCCTGGAGTCAATATACAAAGGGATAAGATTTACCTGAATTCTTTTTTTATAATTTTCTACTAACCAAACGTTCTCGGAAGCGGAGCTAGTCTTTTAGTTTAATTTTTGGAGCTAACTGTTAGTAATTTTCGATCAATCAATTATATTTTATTATTTGAAAAATTCTTTCAATCAATTGCTAGTTAATCAATTTTTTTTTTGTTTTTTGTTTCAAATGCTCTATTTTACGTCTTTTCTTATTAACTGATAACTGATTCTTTTTTATTTTATATTTAAATTATAATAGTTTTTTATTAGTAATTTTTTTAAAATTATTTATATTAATAATTTTTTATAATTAATAATAAATAAAATATGTGTATGTACTCTTCATATATATATATATATATATATATATATATATATATATATATATATATATATATATAACTGTTAGTAAATCTTTATCAAATACTTGCAATATTTTTTGTATCTAATTATCAGCTATTTATTAGCATGTACCGCAAAATCAAATAAAATCTTAATATTGATAATAAAATATTAATACGTTTCTATAAAAATAAGAATGGTAAAATTTTAATATATTTATATAAAAACAGGTAAAAGTTACACCTTTTTTACAATTTTAAGTTGTTTTAAGTTCTTCTCTGAAAAAATAAAGAAAGAAAAAAAAATTAGTTTAAGTTAAACTTTTGGAATTCTTATAGAAAAGGTGAGGAAATCAGTTTCTCCCCTTCTCCCATATAAAATGGCTTCCCGGCTCTACAGTGCATTCGACCATTGATTTATGAAAAATGTTCATGAAAAGAATTTAGTTAACTATTTTCTTTGAAGAAGTTAAAATTAAAAACATATGAAACTTAATAAAGGAAAAAAAAAACTACAAAAATGTCCCTTACATTTTTTTCTTTCAAAATATTAAAATGAAATATTGTTTATTTGGATCAAAAATTTCCCTACCTAACTGAAATTGATACAAAAATATTCATGTAATCAACAGCCTCATGGCAAAACATTTAATATCATAATGTTTTTCAACTTTATCTACTAAAAATTTTATTTTTTTAACTTGATAAAATGTGATACTCATATTAGTACCTTAGGCTTAACGTGCAAAAATACTTCTAATATTTGATAAAAAAAAACAATTTTATTTCTAATATTTAATTACAGATAATTTTACCCTTAAAATTATCAAAATATTGCAATTTTATCTTAAATAATAAAATCGTTAATTTAATGTCATTTTGTCAAAATTTTATGCCTACGTCAACGATATTGTCAAACTAACGGTTCCGTTAATTAAAAAAAAAAATTGCATCATTTTAATAAATTTAAAAGGTAAATTTTTTTTGGACAAATATTAGGGACATTTTTACATATTAAACCTTTTTATATAATGAAGTATTTTTACTTACAAAATAAAATGTTAAAAACATTTTTGTACCTTAAAAAATGTTAGGAACATTTTTATATCTTTATCTTTTGCCTCGAGAAGAAGATAAAATTTTATATAATTACTGGTATCCGGAATTTAACATTGGTTTTCTTCCAAACCGAATTCGAAACCTTGATTAAAAAAAGGAATAAAGTTAATCCAGACTTAAAAAAAAAAAAAATTAAATTCTGACCTGGGGAAGGGGTAGAATAACGAAGAGATCAAAGAAAAATCCTTTCTTAGCCTTCAAGTACCCAAGCGCCACAGAAGTAAGCGTGGTGCTTGGGGGTCCAGCACCGGAAGCAGGTGGTTTGTTGGCCATTTGGAGGTGCAACCACATATTCCAGAGGTGAAAAGCATCAGTCATGCAGCGGAGAACGGTGACAGTGATAGCGAACCAGCCGTCGATGAAGAGGCACATGCAATTATCACTTACAGAAATGGAGTAGAAGAAGAGAGGATCAACAAAAAGACCAGTTGCACATACCAGAAGAAAAATCCTATTCCATTCCTGTACCCATTTTGCTTTTGGGTCCAATACTTGCCCTATCCCCCACCTTCTTCTTATTAAAGCCTTACGTTTTTTATCCTCTATTTCTTCTTCTTCTTCGTCTAATTCTTCTTCTTCTTCTTCTTCTTCTTCTTCTAATTCTTTTTCATTTTGGCTATCATTGTCGTCTGAGAAATATGGTATGTGCGCTGCACTTGATGTACGGTTGTTATCAGTAGCCATGAGATTGAGGAACAGAGATGGAGAGCGTCGTGTTACAGAAGGAATATATATATAATTTGATGTTTGGAAGTTTAGGAGTGCTAGAAGGTGAGAATGCACAAACTTCTTTTCTAAATGTACCAGATTGCCCTTTGGTTTTTATTAATTAATTATTCTGGCCGTACTTAATTTAAGGAAACACGTAATCGTATTTTTTATATAATAGATTCAATTTACACGGCTTTGATTGAGTTAAAATGTATTCTTTATTAATTTGGCACGAGATCAATTTAAAATAACTATAAAATTTATCAAAACATAAAAAATTGAAAAACTGAATTATTCATCACTTTTTGTACATGTTTGAAATGATTATATACTTTTGCAATATTTTTTTTTTTAATTTTTGGTAAGTGATGAAGCCGTTTTTGTCTTTATATGTAAGAAGAAGAATCGACAATTGATAATCTGGTCAGCTGAACGAACCTGCAAGAAAGAGTGCTCGATCGGATCCGAACGTTAACACTCCGAAACTTAAATTAGTAACTTTTAGAGAAAGAGTATTTAGAGAGAGAGTCTCAAATAACCAATACTCTGAGCCATTGTATTTTAGACTATTTATATAAGTTTTTGGGAGGGGTACTTGAATATCTTGGGACGTGATAACTGGCATTGGAGTAGGTGAGCGGCGATGTGACAGGGAGCAGGTGGAGCATATGGGTGTTGGCTTGTGTCAGTGGATTGACAGGACATATTGTCCCATCAGTCTAATCGAACATTGCCTTCCTATCTTGTCTTTCCAGCTAATACTTTTGCTTTTTTGTTAACAGGCTTGGGCCATGTCAAGTGTTATTGGGCTAACTTAATTGGGCATTTGGAGATATTTTTTCCATAGTTATCACTTATCTTCCCTCCAAAGGGTCCGATCATGCAATTTTTGACTTTTTTGGCGAGATCTTTTGAATTGGCTTGAATCTGATAAGCTGCGTCTGTTCATTTCGGACAGCTGTTATGCATTTATTGCCGGTGCACATGTCGAGGGTGATGCCTCGTTCTCCGTAATCGCCATAATGGATTAAAGACATGTGGCGATTATCCAGCGGAGAGGCGGTTGGAAAGTTTCAGAAGTTTTGAGCCTATAAATAGGTGACTTGGGGGCTATTTTTTGTCAGCCAAATTCTCTTTGTGAACTTTGTTTTTAGCTTTTCTGAGTAAAAAAAAATTTTTTTTGGGCTTCAAATTTCGAAGATTCTAGCATTTCTGTCAAGGAGATTATATTACCCAAGTAAGTGAATAGTTTCTGCCTTCAATTTTCTTCATTTTTCATAATACCATCATTACTTCTCTCCCTCGGTGAAAGATGGCTTCGAGCAGCAACCAGTCTATAGACAAGAGCTTTCTTGAAGCTTATAAATATCGTGAGGTCGTGGCTCGTCCGTCAAAACTTACGCAGGAGAAAGTGGCTGAGATCCCTTCACGATACAATCTTCTCGTCGAGGTCTCTATGATGGCTTGCCCAAATTCTATGGCGATGATCGAGGGACCTTTTGATCGTGAGAATAATGAGTGGTTTATTTGCCATTTGTGGGGCTTGGACACTAGGCTAAGGCTTCCCTTTGATGCCTTCGAGATTGCAATTTGTGAAGGTTACAGAATCACCCCTAATCAACTTCATCCGAACGGATGTAAAACAGTGTCCTGTTTCAAGATCCTCTGTGAGATGGAGAGAGTGGCACCAACTTTGGATCTATTCACTCATTTTTTCTATATCTCAAGGTGGAGTGACAGGACGAGTATTATTATTATTTTTTTTACAAGCCTATCACAGAGGAAATTGTTCGTTGTATCGTCCTCCATGCAAGGCTTCAAAGAAAAATTCTTTTTGGCTAGGATGGCCAAAGGATTTGGAGTGTCTTTAATCCGACCGGATGTAGCTATTGCCCTGAAAGACCAAGCGTTCGGTCGGTTTTTTGTATGAGAGTGATATTGAAAAGCTTTTGGGAGCTATGGCAAGACATGAGAACCCATATGATTCCAAATATCTTTTTGGCAATCCGATCGGGTTTTCGAACTCCGATGCTGGCATTGACGCAGAATATGAGCATCATAATTGGAGTATGGGAGAAGTGCATATTGACCATCATGCATTGTATGTTTATGAAATACATATCAGCTAGAGAGAATACTTATCTTTTATTTTTGTGATGTAGCTGCAGACGCGATGGCTAAGGGAGACGACGTTGCTAAGCAATTGGCCGACCGTGCTAAGGCGAAGATTGAGGCAGAACGTGCTGCCAAGGAGGAGAGGAGCTCAAAGAAGAGAAAGCTTTTGCCTTCTTCAAAAGTTCAAGCTTCCACTCCCTCCACAAGTGCTCTCATTTCCCATCCCCCTCAGGTCTTGCTAGGATCTGCTGCTGTCCAGCCATCGACTGAGGGTCAACTCCCCTGTGACATTTAATTTTAAGGGATGAGACTGATTTGGAGGAAGTGCAACTAGCTCAACATTAGAGGGGATCAACTCAAGCAAATGCATCCCCATCAGATGAAGCTGCCCAAAAGAGGGCTAAAGAGGCAGCCAGGAAAAAAGTTGTCAAGCTGGTAACCGCTGTGGATGCTAGGGTTGCTGCAAGAGGCAAAGAACCCATTTGGGACGAGTCTGCTCGGAGTGCTACCGTAAGAATTTTTGAAAGATGTGCTACATCGTTGGGAGAAATTTTGAAAAGTAAATTTGGCGATGGTTGGTCTATTGACAACAAGGCAGTATTGAACTTTTTGTGGAGAAGCATGCTTCAAGAGAACGACTTTAAGGCGATGGAAGATCCCAACACACTCACTCGAGAGTGTAGCTTGTTTTAGCAGCAGGGTTTAGAGATAAAGCAAACAATTGCATTTTTTCTTTTTGAATGATCCCGCCTTGCTCTTTCTTCTGTCTTTTATCTCTTTGGCTGACTCACCCTTCTTCTTTCCTTTTGGTTTTTGTTGTTGTTTGTTTATTTTAGCTAATAAAAAGGGGTTTGCGCTTGCACGACGTGGCTGCCTTTTATCGAAAGAGATGGGATGACGCTGATCGAATTAGGAGAGAAGCATAAGTTAAATATGATGTAGCTAGAAAGGAGTCTTTGCTTGCCCAATCAGAGGTTGAAAAGCTAAAAATTGAGTCCGTTCATCTTTCTCAAGATCTGAAAGCTCGGCAGAAAGAGGTTGACCACTTTAAAGGGGATGTAGCTCACTTAACTGTCGAAAGCACCTTAGGATAAAAATTCAAAGATGAGGCAACCAGATTGAGGGCCGAGTGCACACGTTTGTCTGTCGAGTGCTCAAAGGCCAACACTGAGCTTGACCTTCTGCGAGGCGAGCGAAATTCACAGTAAGCCACCATAGAAAAAGAGATGGCATAGAGAAGAAAGCTTGAGGAAGAACTCTCTACTCAAAAAGAAGACATTCTGGATTAGTTAGGAGTGGCTCAAGGAAAGTTGCTAGCTTGGCTAATTCATGAGGCCAGTAGGCATTTTCCTGAGGCTGATCTTTGCTGGATGGATGACCTGGGTACTTTGCCCGATCCTCTATCTAGTGACGACGATCAAAAGGCTTCACAGAACCCTATGCCATCTCAATCGAATGCTGGTGTAGAGATCGGATCCGAAGCTGCAGCTTCCTTGCAGACAGAGAATGCTTTTGAAGAACCAGTGAAGTCTTCCCAACCTCCCATCGAAGTCATTGTAGGGCCTTCTTCTATTTTAGAAATAGTAGACAGAAGCATAGTTTTGCCTTGTAGTGTTTTCTTTCTTTTAGAATTTGCATTTTGTACAAATTTTCGCATATGAATACAATTCAGCGTGTTTTTCAATTGTGTCTTTGTACTGAAAACTTAATTTCAAGTTAGATTTGTCCAACAATCAACTGAGGAGAAAATGTAAAATCAACTAAGGAGAGAACTTCTTGAATTTGGAGATGCTTTTCAAGCATTGTAATCCCTGACTCTTAGGATTGCCGATCAATTAATCCGATTGGTTATTTATAGGAGAGTCATGCACAGCGAGTGAGCTTTCGGTCTTGTTGACCTTCGCATCTTTGGTTTGGAATAACATCGAACTTAGCGAAGAAGCAAATAAAGATTAAAGAAATGCTTCTTGCCTTATAGGCTTGGGATGAACGTCGAGCCTAGCAGGGGAACTTATCTTGCAAATGAATTGATTTCAACTTTCACAACTTTGGCTGTGTCAAGCCTAGCAGATAAGCTGTACCATATTGATTCGTTGATTAGGATGTAACATTGATCAGAATTGAGCTCTCAGTCTTAGAGTGATTGGAATAGATTTATCAATTTGGTCTGCACTTTGGCAGTTGGAACAATAGCCGATCGGTCGGTCTACGCCGTTAGCGATTTTACGAAGATTGTCAGTTTTAAAGATATTTTTGGCCAAATGTCTAGGGGATTTGGTAATTTTGTATTTAACTGTAGAGTTTCACATTTTGGGTTCGAGATAGACATCGAACCTAGCAAATGAGTCGGTGGAGATTAAATGGAGGCGTCTTGCATTTTTGGTTCGGGAATAACATCGAACCTAGCAGACAAATTTATGATGGAGAAAAGCACTCGCATTTTGGGCTCGGGATGAACATCAAGCCTAGTGAGGGAGTTATTCCATTCAAGAATTGTCCTAGAGTTAAACAGAGTTTCCAGCTTTCACATTTTGGGCTCGGGATAAGCATCGAGCATAGTGAATCGGCTTTACTAAGTTTGATACATCGATTGGGATGGAGCATCAATCGCAATTAAGCTTTATGGAGATCGAATCCACTTGGGATATATTTTGATCCGTACTTTGGCGGTGGGGTTGTTCTGATCGGACAGGGAAAGGTCTACAGGCGTTAGGACCCTCATCTCGAACTCCGATGGTAGGAAAATTTCTTTTCGATTCAAAGGTCATTTTGCTGGGAAAGCAGTTAAGAAACTAGATAAATGACAAATAATAGTTTCGTAGGTTTGGGCGTGTCCTGCTTTTAGGTTAGTCTTTGCCTCGTGAAGACGCTCATTTCGCATGCATTGAGATGCTATAACTTTTCACATCTTGCAGCTTTTTTATTGTTGCATCTTTAAAGACTCAAAGATGAATTTTTAATATTAAATAGATAATATGAATATTGGTTGGCAGTTCAGCACATATTACAGGAGACTAAAAATCGTATTTGAAATTTAATACAACAAGTTTATAAGGGACTGAGATTGTAACGATTGCACCTATTTTGCCATCACTTAAAGACTCCAATCAAATGGCGTGTGTGGTTTTGGCTTCTCCTGTTTGTCATCATTATCTAATCTAGACCCATCCTTCTTATCATCGAACCGCTTATAGGTGTTTTCCCACTCGTTGGTTTGAGTGCCCGATAACTTTGAGTAACTCACGACCTTTGTTGTGGTTTCTAGTGTTTCTCATCTGGTTTAGATATTTTAGGCCGGTTGACTTTCTCGTGTTTTCTTTTAGTGTCCATCAATGTTCGGGCGAGATCGACGTTGAGTGGAGTGAAAGTTCCAGTTAGTCGATTATTGTAGCGATCGAATATATCCCACTCGATCTCCTTTCTCCTTTCCGTAATCCTAAAAAAGATTGATCGATTAAGATTCCTTTCTAACCGATTGGATGAAGAGGTTCTGTTGAAGGGCCGACCGTCTAGATATTGCAATCTGTTTATGACATTGGTCTTCCTTATTCTATTGGATATGAGAGCATCATCCAGCTGGATATGCTGTCTAACCCTATCCATAAGGTCAGAGAAGCTAATCGGTGGCCTTGTTGTCAATGATTGAGAAAGTTGACGATCCGTGATGCCTCCCACCAAAGCATTTGATGCCAATTCCATGCTTAAACCCCTTACTTTCGACATTGTGGCCTGGAAGCAATCGATGTAATATCTGAAACTTTCATTGGCTCTTTGATAGAGGTTGCCCAGGTCACTGAATGGCTTTGATGTGCATGTTTTCATAGTGAATCACATGGTGAAGAACTCTTTAAGTTGTCCGAAGGAGGCGATTGATTCTTGAGGGAGTCTGAGGAACCATTTCAAAACATCTTCTCCTAAGGTAGCTGGGAAGACTTTGCAGATAATCCTTTCATTGTAGGTGTAGACCTATACTTTAGTCAAATATTCTGGAAGGTGAGTAGTGGGATTAGTTTTACCTGTATATTTATCCATCACCACGTCCCTCCACCTAGGGGATAGCTTAGATTCTATAATTTTTCTGCAGAAAGGGGAGGCAGTGCTGTTACTGGTGTTCCCCTTAAATACACCTTTTCTGGGTTCTATCAAACCGAATTGCTGGAGTTTTTGCTTGAACCATTTATCTTCACTTTGTCCACTTATTGTGGGAGCGAACTCCTTACTAGGTCTGTAGGAGCAACTGTGATTAGGTGTGTGCATAAGGGATGGATAATCGCCGAGGGTAGGGTGGATGATCTACTGGGGATGTAAGGAGCATCTCTGCTTGAGCACATTGTCCGCATTCTTTTATCGTACCTCCCTGGGGTTCTGACCCCTATCATTCCGACGTTATGAGCTTGTGGCTCCTTCATGGAGATTTTCCTATTTTTTCTTCTTCCGAATCTTCAACCATGAAAACCATTTCATGACCTCTTTCAGAAGTCCTGGGCATATTATTCCTTTTTAGAGTTTGGACTATGCTCTTAGTGAGGTCACTAAGAATGGCACGCATATCTCTAATAGTAATGAGGGCTTCCTTCGGTTGTCATGTGACCGCGTCGTCGAGATCTGGGAGGGGGTTACCCCCAACAGGTGATCTAAAAGATCTCTCTCTTATCCATGAGGGCTTAGATCTGTCCTGGCTATTGTGATGATGTTTTCTGAGAGCTTTGCGCTCGTTGGATCTCGAATCTGCTATGGCTCTCAACGAAAGTACCAAATGATAAAATTATTTTTGTCTTTATCTGTAAGAAGGAGAGTCGATAACTGATGATACGGTTAGCTGAACGGACCTACAAGGAGTGCCCGGTCGGATCCGGGCCGGGCGTTAACACTCCAAAGCTTAAGTTAGTAGCTTTTAGAGAGAGAATATTTAGGGAGAGAGTCTCAAATAATCAATATCTTGAGTCATTGTATTTTAGGCTATTTATAGGAGTTCTTGGGAGGGGTACTTGAGTATCTTGGGATGTGATAACTGGCATTAGAGTAGGTGAGTGGCGATGTGACATGGAGCAAGTGGAGCGTATGGGCGTTGGCTTGTGTCAGTGGACTAACAGAACGTGTTATCCCAACAATCCGATCAGATATTGCCTTCCTGTCTTTTCTTTCCAGCTCATGCTTTTGCCTTTTTGTTAACAGGCTTGGGTCATGCTAAGTGTTATTGGACCGACTTGATTGGGCATTTGGAGATATTTTTTCCATAGTTATAAGTAAGTATTACAATTATTTTAAGTTAATTTCACGTGCGATTCATTAAGTATGACTTTTAATTACACTAATTTTTTTTTTAAATTAAAGCTAATGTGAGTGATTTAAAAGGTAAAATGATCCGATATCAATTTTTAAAAGTAAAAGTATCCAAATATAAAAAAAAAAAGTTAAAATTATCTTTTTCTTTAATTTAATTATATATACTTCCATAGCAAAAATAAGTATTAGGGAGTCTATAATTCATATCATCACATCACATGCATATTTTCCTTAAATTGTCAAGTTATTTTATGATAGTATATTTTATCAAAAAAAAAAATGTATGGAACAAATCAACATTAAATTGTCATCTATATAAAGTTGTTTGAAAAAAATGATTATAGTTAACATACATATAGATTAATATACTATTGATTTGTGATTTATCAGGTATGTGATTAATTAATTTTTTTTTTAATTTTTCATTACTCAAGTTAACAATTAATAAAGAAAAACTTTCAAGTTTAAGAAAACATATTTTTGCTGATGTAAGATGTAAAATCACTGATCATCTTGCCGTAATCAAGAAAGTAAAATATCAAGTCCATATATAAATTTTACAGGAATCATATTAATGATAGAATGTCATTTATACATGCTAGCCATCATTTTATTATTTTTTTACCTAATTTATTTTATTTGGTATTTTTATGCTCACAATTATAACAACTCATTAAAAAAAACTCCTAGGAATTATACAGTTTGTTAAAATAATTTCAAGTTACCAAATAAACTAGTCTTATCTTGCAATTAAATAGATTTATAATGATAATAATAATCCAGGATATTAGTATGAATAAAGTCAAATTGCAGCTAGTCTAATTAAGTTGATCTATATTTATCTTCCCATAGAAATTTTTATCTATATTTTACGTAAAAATAGCAACCCAACCGGCACATGTAATGTACACATAAAAATGAATAATTTCTTTTTGAATTTTGCTTATATTTTATAAGCGCAAGTTTTTCAACGTAGTATTCCATCCATAATTATGCCTAACACACTGATTAGCGATTAACTATTTTTTTCCCTTTTCACTTTTCAGGATTAACTAATGATATCATGAGCCAAAAATTGTCCCTCATTGCTGGATTTGCACGTTATATTTGTTACTATTGTCATGCCATGCCGCCTTATGTCATGAACGATTACTTAGCCTAGCCAATCATTATTATTATTTTGTTTATTGAAAAGAGGAAAACAAGTCAAAAAGTAAACAACAATCAACCATGGTTAAGAAACACTCATCATATCCCCAAGCAAAGAAGGAGAAATACAAGGAGGGGGCATGGAGAACCAACAAAATCTCTATTGAAGAATGAAAGCCAAATCAGTAAGCTTGTCAGCAACTGAATTGGACTCTTTATAGACATGCCCGACTTGGATTTCCTAGTCATTAGACATAAGACCCTGAATTCTTCTAATCCAATCCATGTTTGTAGCATAGTGTAGATACCGTGAGCTGAGATAGTCTAGATCAAAGTTATTTGGTGATGAAAAGATAGTATATTTCTGATAAAAAACACAGATCTCGAAGCTCCAATATGAATTATTCACATTTTTCATGAAAATTTTATGATTTTTCAAGTGTTTTTGGAAGACCATAAAAAACCTTAATTTTTGCCATTAGCCATGACAGACGATCATCTATCATGTGAGGGATAGTTGTTCGTGATCACTTCCCTCTTATCTAGGTCAGATCAGGGACATTCTTGTAATTTCAGAGTTTTCGTATGAGGGATGGCCACCTGTCATTAAAGATGCCTATCTGTGGGTGCATTTCCAAAATTTTCACATTTTTCAGTTTTTAAAAATCGGAAGATAGGGATTTTGGGAATTAGGCCGAATTTGGAGGGATAAAGTCCGTTTAT
This sequence comes from Excoecaria agallocha, assembly GCA_037975025.1. Classification (NCBI taxonomy): domain Eukaryota; kingdom Viridiplantae; phylum Streptophyta; class Magnoliopsida; order Malpighiales; family Euphorbiaceae; genus Excoecaria; species Excoecaria agallocha. The sequence continues at coordinate 86,847,009 of CM075808.1, read as the reverse complement.
AGCTGGAGAGTTAGAGTTGGAGTGTGACTTCAACTCCTCCTAAGTTATAAAACACAAAAATTAGGATTTTGAAAAGAAGGGGAAGCCTTTTTGAAAAAAGAACAAATTGCTTGGAAGGAAGAAATCAATTATTTTCTCTCTAAGACTAAGGGTTCAACACATGCCTTTTTTATCCAATAGAAACAAGAAAAATCATTTTTGTTTTCTGGAACACAAAAACCAAGAATCGGAGCAGAGATCCAGACTTCAGGACCAACAGAATCAGAATATCTCCTGAGGGTAATATTCTAGGTTTTTCCTCCCCTTCTCTCTCTAGATTCATTCTCACTTTCATGTATGTTGTTTAATGGTTTTATAAATGTGTTTTTTGTGTTATTTATTTATATTTATACTTAATCAAATGCCATGTTGATCTAAAGCTGTATGTGCAGTAGAATGGTATTTTTTTGACATGATTTCCTCAATGAATGCACATTTTATACCTTATTTTAAAATGTTGTTTTAGTTGCAATTTTTGTTATTATTTAATTAAAATGTGATTTAAGATTAGTATTTTATGTTTGGCATACTTTAGATCCACATATTCAAACACCTAGAGGTTACATAAGATTTTGGTATTTATGTTTCGAGTGATAAATGGGAAGAAAGCACAACAGACAGCTGTTTGTCAACACGACAGATGGGACATCGCAGTATTTCCTAAGTCTTGTCTCTCCTTTGGTCATCACCTTCCACGGGCATCCCTGACTGAATTTATGCCTATTTTTATATATTTTCTCCCCTTTTTATTATACTTTATGTTCTTTTATTGATATTTGATCCTTAATTCATTTTTTGTCTTCTGTAAATATTTTTTTTCTTTTGTATGCAGGTTTAGATTTTAGCATTAATGTTTTGCATTTCATTTTAATTTGCCTTTTGTTGTATATTCCATTTATGATGCTAATTGATTGATTTTTTGTGGTTTTGTGTGAGCAATTGATTCGATATGCATTCAGAGCATCCCGTGGGATGATTACACTTCAAGAGTCGTGCCCCTAATTGGTCCATTGTCCTTCTTCATTTGTTTATTTTATTTTGCATTTGTTTCATTTATTATTTTCTATTTTGTTTTGATTTTATTTATTGTGGATGTATTTATTTTGGATGTATTTATTTTTGGGGATGTAACAAGTAGTAAATAAAATCGTTTTCCTGCATGTTCTAATGGAAAAGACACTTAAAAACATTTCTACTAATTAATTTGGGTTTGTTTTTAACAAAATGGACTAATGTCCAAGTTTTTAGCCCAAAAAATCATACAATCATAGCAAGAGTTTTTTGTAAATATGCATGACGAAACCAATGTTCCCAATCTAAATAAATGCCTCGATTTGTGTATATACTTTACTTTTTTTCTTTGGATAATTTGCTTATGTAATAATTTAAGTAGTTGAATTATTTTATTTGTTTATTACTTTATTTACCGCTTTTATTATTTGATTGGCATGCTAATTTCATCACAATGCAACGTGTGAAAGGGGAGAGTGGATTAATACTTAAAACTTAATTATAAAACAACACATAGTCAAGGTTCCAAGTAAAAGCGATTTCTTGAATAGTAATATTTGTTTAGGCATTAAAAGGTCAAGATTCATTTTCCAACATTCTGTTAGGTGGCAACTCAATGACACTTCCGTCTTTGAGCCTATAGTATACGCCTTTAGGAGTTGACTACCAACAATAAATTGGTCATTAATCCTTTTTTATTGTGAAGTGGCCAATTTTTGAGTTGTAATAAGCCTCTTATCCAGTCTTAGATCTTAAAAGTGGGCCTTCGAGAATCCAACCGAAAAACGAGCATGGCTCCGACGCGTGTCATAGTGGCTACTCTACTAGGGACTAAAGAAACCTTACTCCTAAAAGCATCTTGGTTAAGTTATTTATACTTAAGGTTTTTATATCAATCCTATATTTTTTCGAAATGGCATATATCTTAGAGTCTTCGAATTAAGTTATACATCCTTTTACAGCCTCGATGCTATCCTTAAACATGCCCTACGTTCACTCAATATGGGAAGGTGTCAAAGAGAACCACTGGCCTAAGTCTTGCACCAAATGGTATATAAAATGGTGACCCATCGGTTGTTATGCTTGTGATGAGTTGGACCTATTTGCAGGTTACTTGGGTAACCCTAAAGTTTCATCACCCTTAACTCAAGCCCGTGTAATGACAATAGCTACTTCCCCTATGTTGTATAACCATAATAATGTTTTCCTACTATGTGGACCTTTGTGTATTGACCAAACTTAAACAAATTAAAAGGGTACCAGTCAAAGGTTACCGTGCCCCAGCAGGCCCTACCCGATTTGTATAAGTTAGTCCAAATTACATAAGGATCAAAACCCATATGCTTGAGGTTTCAATTAAGAGAGGTTATGCTATCGATTTTTTGTCATGCACCATATGCGTCCATCGAGTACCTTGTTGACCTATGGGCTAAGCCTACCTAGGAAAAAAACTACACAACCTGCTATGTGAGAGTAATAAGGTTGGAAGGTTTTGTCTATACTTGTGTGTGATTGTGATTGACATCTAACGAAAGCATTCATACATAATGTACATACCATGCTCATATATCATTCTTAACGTTTGATTCTTGCAGCCATCATAGATTCATCTAGGTGGTCCAGAGGGTCAGACGGTCACCTTGTTCGGAGATCAACATTTGAGTTGCCAAGGTCAAACTCAAGTTTAGGGTAGGAATCAGAGGTTAGTTTCAAGTTAAGTCTAAGCTAGTTGTTAGAAATCAATCAGGAAATAGGATAAAAAATGGATGACGAGCAATTGAACGAGACTAAGAGTATTACTGATGAGACAACAAGGTTTTCATCCCTATAGGAAAGGCCGAATGCTTTTACTTTAGGACTATCAGTGATATGAGATGAATTGAATCAGAGGTTAGATAGATGGCTTTAAGAGTTTAAGGAGAGATTAATGGCCATAATTGGTGGGTTTGTAGCTTCTTCAGCACCAAACAATAGAACTTGGCCTGCAGCACTTACTCGTAAAACAGCAGAGCCAACACATGTTGGGGATACTACCGTGATACATGCTACTATACTTCCAAACTTGTCGAGGAGGGAAAGGAGGCATAAGCCAGAGAATGATTACATTGAGGAAGAGGATGAGGAATACATTCCTCTAGTGATGAATATGAGAAGTAGAGGTCCGAGTGCTGAGGATACAGCCTTTAAGAAGATAAAAGAAAAGGTTAAAGCAATGTCTAGGTTATTCTCTGCTGGAAAGGGAATGAACCATAAGGACTGAGATTTGGATAGGGATGAACCACTTCCTTAAAGGTTCAAGATGCCTGACTTGCCATGATTTAATGGTACTTTAGATCCTTCCACACATGTCATGCAATACATGCTGATTATAAAAGGCACCACCTTGACCAAGAAGTAAAAGGTGGAATATTTTTGTCTGAGTTTAACAGGGCTTGCAATGGACTGGTATCATAGATTGGATAGGCATACCAAAGAGGACTGGGATTTGCTAATCAAGGAATTCCTTAAGCAATATGATTGTGGCACCAGAATGGAGGTCACCTTAAACAGCCTTGAATTGCTCCAACAAAAGCATAAAGAGTCTTTTCACAAGTACCTAGCTAGATGGAGGAACCGAGTAATGGAGATGAAAAGGAAGCCTAACACAACTGACCATATTAGGCTCTTTATTTGAAATACAAGTCCCTATTTGAGGGATAGCCTGAAGATGAAAGTTCGAAAGGATTGGGAATCTTTGAAAGATATGGCCATAGAGGCTAAAGGAGAGTATTTGGCTAGAAAGGCCAACAATGAGGGTGTTAGAAGAAATTTTGGCAATAACAAGACAATCAGGAGGAGTAGAGGGAGAACAGAACTGGGAAGACAACTGAAGTGTTTACTACAAAAGTTAATCAGAGGCATTATTCTAACTTCGATAAGTCACTGTCTTAGCTAATTGACAGGCTGAACAAAGAAGGAAAGCTTCAGCCTTGTCATCGAGACCTGCAAAGAGTCAAGGGTTGCCCCATCATAAGAAAGATCAATATTGTGCCTATCAGAGCATACTGGGAACCTTACTAATTATTACCACACCCTAAGAATATAATTTAGGATCTGATAGACAACAAATGGATTTTAGATCCTGAAAAAAGGGAAAAGAAGAAGAAAAGAGGATACAATGTTGTTTCTCCTCTGGTGTTTATGATTAGGTCTAATTACCTGAGTGGTATGTCATGAGAGACCTATATGGGAATGAGTATATGGTCGTTACTCATTCCAACCCTAAAGTAACAAAGTCAAGTGAAAAAAAATTACCAGTTTCAATGATTGATTATTAGGATTCCCCTGCTAAAAGTGAGGACAAAGGGACTATGGTGCCCATTGATATCTAGCCAATGAAAATGAGGGGAAAGCGAAAGAGAAGAGAGTGAAGGCAGTCAATAGAAGTGGAAGGGTGACCCCAGAGATTGAAAGTTAACCAGCTCCTGCTGCAGCGCCTATAGAGAAAGAAGCTAAGGAGAATCAGATAATAAAGCAGTTGAAGAAGGCACAGGCCCTGATTTCTATTTGGCATTTATTGAGGCAGTCTCCATCACACAGGCAGAAGTTAATGGAAGCTTTGAGTGAGTCTACTGTCGCCACTACCAGTTCATCTTCTGAGTTACTAGATATAGTCAAGAGAGGTACAAGAAAGAATGTTGTGTGTACTAATGTTGACTTGCCTGCTGAAGGTAGAAACTACAATCACCCTCTGTATATCAAAACTTAAGTTAATGGTAAACACACGACATGTGTGATGGTGGATGATGGGTCTTCTATCAATGTGTGTTGTTTAGTTACAATTCCTATTTTGGGTTGAATGAGAGTATGTTGGATAAGTCTGATTTGACCATTTTTGCCTATGGCAATTCAAAGAGACAAGCTATTAGGACCTTCAAGGCTATAGTAAAGGTGGGACCTATTGAAACCAAGGCTAAGTTTGTGGTGTTGCCAATTCTTGCCAACTTCTCTATGTTTGTTTGGAAGACCATGGTTCCATAAGTTAGGTAGGGTGCCCTCCACACTACATTAGATGATAAAGATATCTCATGATGGTCAAGTGGTAACCATCAAAGTGCAAGGAAAAACCAAGTATTTGTGCTGAAGATAGCTAAAAGGCCCTTCAGTGGATTTCATGTGTCTATAATTAGTGATGAGAAGGGTGAAAATAGCTTTGCTGACAATCCACAAGTGATCAATATGTTGAAGAAGATAAACTTCCTGCCTGGGGCTTGTTTGGGTAGAAATTCTCAAGGGGTACAGACTGCCATTACTACCAAGGGTCTGAAGGATAGAAAGGGGTTAGGTTTCACTGGTCTTGGTGAGAAGAACAAAAAGAAGAAAGTATCAAAAGGGATTCACCATATCTCTCAGAGCTTTGTGCTAGCTTTAAGGGTCTACCTTTATTGTGGAGAGAATGAGCCTCAGTTGATAGAGGGAGAAGTAATGCTGGGATTTGAGCTGTTCAAATATGTCTTTGACTAGGAACAAGGAATTATCAAACCAGTTGAGGGTTTTTGGGATGAGAAAATTCTCCTACATCATTCAACCTGGGACAAGGAAGTGCATGAAGAGATCATAACAAAGAAACTACTTGCTATTCAGGTGAAAGGAAAAGAGAAGATTAAAGCTGAAGATACACCCAATCCAAACTTGGAAGCTGGAGAGACATTTGATGCCGCCAAGACTAAAGAAGATACTTTTATTGATATTGTTTATGTTTCAGAACTTTATGATGAGAACAATAATTCCCCTTTAGTATTAATAAGATGAAATTTTTTTTACTTGTGTGATGTTTCTTCTAATTTCAATATGCATAATTATGATTATGAATCATCCATATTTGACATTAACTCAACTAGTACATGTTCATTTAATCTCAGAACAAAGGAAAACCTAAAAGAAATTTTATTAGCATCAGATATAACTCTTGAAGAGAGACAGAGAAATTTGAGAGAATATTGAAAAAATATGAAAAAGTCTTTACTTTGACTTATGAAGACATGTCGAAAATTAATCTAGAAATTACTAAACATGCCATCCCAACCTATCCGAGGTATAAACCAGTTAAGCAAAAGCTTAGAAGACATAGGCCAGAATGGACTGAAATGGTTAAAGATGAAGTCAAAAAGCAAATAAAGGCTAAGTTCTTAGTGGAGATTCAATACCCTACATGGTTGGCGAATGTAGCTCCCGTGGTAAATCAAAATGGAAGAGTTAGGGTCTGCTTGGACTATAGGGATTTGAACAATGCTTACACAAAGGATGACTTCCCTCTACCTCATATATAGATGTACTGGTGGATAGTGCAGCTACCTGTGCTATGTATAACTTTGTAGATGGGTATGTTGGGTATAATCAGACCCTGAACAAGATAGTGGATTAGATTAAGACAACCTTTATCATTAGAAAGGGTACCTATGCCTACCAGCTCATGCTTTTTGGACTTAAGAATGTAGGCACCACCTATCAAAGGATGGCAACTAGGATTTTAGAAGACTTGATCCATAAAGAAGTGGAGGTATATGTGGATGACATGATGATTAAGTTGGCTACCCGAGAAGGTCAGTTTGAGTTATTAGAAAAGTTATTTTAAAGGATTGACAAGTATAATCTCTGCCTTAACCTAAAGAAATGCATATTTGGGGTGATTGCAATTAAGCACTTAGGGTATGTAGTGAGCTAGAAGGGGATAAAAGTAGATCCTGACAAAGTGAAGGCCATCAGAGAGATGCCTGTGCCCTAAAAGGAAAAGGAGGTTAGAGGATTTTTAGGCATGATTCAATAAATAAGCAGGTTCATAGCCAAGTTGACTTTGATTTGTGAACTAATTTCAAACTGCTAAAAAATGATCAGCCAATGTTATGGAATGAAGATTGTCAGAAGGCATTCGATACAATCAGGGAATACCTTTTACATCCACCAGTGTTTAGACTACCATGGGCAGGCAAGCCTTTGATCTTGTATTTGGCCATAGAGGATAGTTTAATGGGGGCAGTGATGGCTCAGAAGGATGACTTTGGAATTGAGTACGTGGTTTACTACTTCAGCAAGAAGCTTTTTCCATATGAAGCTAAGTACATAGAAGTCGAGAAGATTTATCTAGCAGTCTTTGAGCTTCAAAGAAGTTAAGGCATTACTTTCACTCCTACAAAGTATCAGCAGTGGCTAAACAAAACCCTTTTAGGTACCTGCAAAAGCGCGCTCACTCTTAGGGAAGATGGGGAGGTGGTTAATCCTCCTATAGGAATTTGACATATAATACATAACTAAGAAGACCATTAAAGGAAGAGTCATAGAAGAATTATTAGCTGATCAACCATTAGAGGGAGAAGAGATAACTTATAAGTTTCCTGATGAGGATATTATAGCTATAACAGTTTAGGGTTGGCAGATGTACTTTGATGGAGCTATGAACAATAAGTGAGCTAAAGTGGGACTAATCCTAGTAACCCCAAAGGGAGAGAAAATTCCTTTAGCTAAAAGAGAAAATGCCTTTAGCTAAGAAACTGAGGTTTAAAGCAATGAACAACGAAGTAGAATATGAAGCTTACATCTTTGGGTTGCAACCCTTGGTAGCCATAGGGGTAAAATCTCCATAAGTATTTAGAGATTCATCTTAAGGGGTGAATGGTCAGTTAAGGAAGAACAATTATTGCCATACCTCAAGTGTTTGAAAGCCTTAAACAGCCAATTCGAGGTTTGTACTTTCGAGTATGTGCCTAGGGATGAGAACAAGTTAGTAGATGCCTTAGCCATTTTGGTTTCGATGTGGGACAACCTGCAAGGGGTAAGCATAAAGCATGTATTGATCTCAAGTTCTGATGAGCCATACTTCAAAATTGAATAAATAATGGATGTTGAGGTGGACAATGGGAAGCTATGGTACTATGTCATTTAAAATTAATTAGAACAATAGATATTTCCGAAGGAAGCCATTAAAAAGGACCAAAGAATGATTCGCAAGCTATCAACTCAGTTTATTACTGTAGGGAGAGTGCTTTACAAGAGACAACCTGATGGCATTCAGCTGAGATGTTTCAATGAGAAAGAGGCTAAAAGGGTCATAAAAGAGGTACAATGCAGGTGTTCATAGAGCTCATATGAATGGATTAGCCTTAGCAAAGAAAATTATGCATTAGGGAATCTTCTGGCTCACGATGGATATTGATTGTTTTAAATATGTCAAAGAATGTTAGTTATGCCAACAATATACACACTTAAGACACTTGCCATAACCTTACATCACCTAAGCTATTTGCTGTATAGGGTATTAACATCTTGGGTATGATCTATCCGCCGACTTCAAATGGAAACAGGTTTATTATAGTGGCTATTGCCTACTTTACCAAGTGGGTAGAAGCAAAATCTTTCAAGAAAGTAGATTTCAGGGATATGGCCAAATTCATTGAGAGGAACTTGATATGTAGATACAGTTTGCCTCACCATATAGTATCAAATAATGAGCTATAGTTTTCTGGTGAAACTAAACAAATGCTCATAAAATATGGGGTTCAACATTATAGGTCTTCTCCTTATTGACATAAAGAAATGGGGTAGTTGAGACAGCCAATAAGAATTTCAAAAGAATTTTAGCTAAGATGGTTCAAACTTACAAAGATTGGGCTGATAAGTTACCTTTCACATTGTAAGGTTATAGGATTATAGCTAGAACTTCAACAGAAGCTATCCCATTTTCCTTAGTTTATGGGGCAGAAGTTGTACTATTGATGGAAATTAAACATTAGTCTTTAAGGGTGGTCATAGAGGCTGAATTACCAGAAACAAAATGGGCTAGACAGAGATTGTTGCAGCTTAACCTGCTGGATGGTGATAGGATGCATGCCTACTATCACAACCAAATTTATGAGAAGAGCTAGCTCGTTCATTCTAAAAAAAAGTCAAGAAACATCTTTTGAAGGAGGTAGATTTGGTGCTTAAACAAATAAGGCCTGGAATTCCAGACATTCGAGGCAAATTCAAGCCCACTTAGGAAAGACCTTTTGGGCTAAAGAAGTTGTTATCCAAAGGAGTTGTTATCATATTAGATAGTGATGGCAATAAGTTTAGAGAGCTAGTAAATGTAAACAGATTGAAGAGGTTTTATGGTTATGAATAAAAAGAGAAAAAGAAGAGAATAAAAGCCCTGCAGGTTAAAAATAAAAAAAAATGGCGGCCTTGCTAAAATTAGGCACCTTGCCAGGGTGAAAACCAAAAAAATGCATCCTGGGAAAAAATTAAAAGCTGAGAGAAAATAATCAATCAAAAAAACTTAAAAGGGCTGATTGATGACATGAGTTATGATGCTTTTAAAATTTTATTTTCAAGATTAAGTGAATATGTCATTGAGATAACTTCGAATAATGATCATGTGTACTAAAATTTGAAAGAAATGCCATATATGTATTCAAAAACATTATTAATATATCCAAAAGTAGTTCCTTTCCTTTCATATGTTCAAAATTTAAAAAATTTCTAATAAAAGAAAAAATATAGTCTATGATAATATCTAATCTAGTCTATCTAAATCACATTGCTCTCTCTATTTAGGTGCCTAAGATGAGAAATCTAATTGTCAGCTGCCGAACTCATGACCCTTTGCTTATATGAGATGGAGGTGATGAATTTGCAAGTAACAATCTCAAGAATGACAGTCCTCACATGAAGCCGAGTCCAAATCCTCTAGTAGTAGTCTGACAGAAAAGGAGTAAAAAGTACACCACCTCGAAAAACCAATGGGCACCTGATGATATCTTAACAGTCCCCAAATTGGCAAGCACAGTAGGCAGTGATATAGAAGGTGGCCCAACAAAATCCACACAATGGAACACATCCAGAACATTCGTCTTGAATGATAGAAGAAATGGGTAGCCAAGGACACCTAAACATGATGTCATCATCCATCAACTGAGCCAGCCAGTCAATTCCCTCTCGGATCAAATCAAATATAAGTTGTCTATGTTTGAGGATAACATATCTCATGGGATAAATGCTTGTGGCCTTGACCCGAGGTGGAGGCTTTGACCATAGCTTCAACTTCACATATAGCCATATCCAAAAAAAGAGCTGTTAGGGTGAGTTGGATTCATCTTAGGCAAACATAAGGCAAAGAAATACATAAAAATCTGAAAGGATGCATTTTCCAATAAGAAAAGCCAGTGTGAAAACCCACAAGAGGCATACTACCTTCAAAATAATGACATACCTAAAGCAACATAAGACTACTAGTGAGGTAAGCAAGAGGGTAATTCTGAATAGCATCCAGGCCAAGAATAGTCTCTGCCAAAATTAGGGGAAATGGGTCGTGCCCCCTATACATGCCATCTACGACACTGAATAATCTATAATCCTTCGTCATCAGATTGTCTGAACACATCAGCAAGCATTAGGCAAATGCAACAAAACAAGATTATGCCAGATTGGAAAGTAGGCATGTCATTAAAGTCAACTAAGACATCAGTCAGTGGCTTTAATGAAAAGGTCTTCCCTCATGGCACTAAGCCCCTGGCTTTAGAGGGAAGGACCCAAGGTGTGAGCCACCTCTCTAGGGTAGTTAGGAACAATGGATGGTAGATATGGTTAAGTGCCGAGTGCAAACCTCACACCAACAATCTCAACAAATTCCTTAGGCAAATGGCATAACTCCTGATGTGTGAACCTAAATACATGAAATCTCGGGTCCCAATATTATATGGCAGCAAGTATCAAGTTCCTATCTAATGATACTCTCCTCAAAAATATCATATTGGGGTATGGAGCCAAATGAGGGTCCTTCCAAGGTCTCATGTCATTTAGTAATTGGTGTAATTTTGCAAGAGCAAAAGTCGACATGACAAAAATTCTCAAGTGGTTTAAATGCAAAAAAATAATAAAGAAAAATAAATAATTGAAGGAAAAATGACCCAGAGAAAGAAAAAGAAAGAAAAATAAGAAAGAAGAATACTTGGAAGGAAGATTCTCGAAAAAGGAGAGGTCAAAGGCACAAAGACCAAGAAAAAATTTACACTATTTATAGAAAATGAGTGATAGATGGCCATCCTTAGAGAAGGGAGCCACAACTAGCCCGTCTGTCACCTCTGGAGTTACACGTACATATTTTTGCATCTTTCCCTTTTTTCATTTTGTAGGAAACTTAAAAGATTCATGGACGAAAGCTTCAATAAATTCTAGATGTGGAAGAGTTTAGAAATTCAGAAAGCATCCAAAATTTTAGGGAGTATCCGGGTTTTCAGGGAGTATGTACAATAATATAAAAAAAGGTAAAAGATAAAAAAAATAATGTGTGCATATCTGTGCGTAAATATGATAATTTGAATGTAATAAGTAAGATAAAAAATAAAAAAAATGAATAATGAGGTGTATGATGACAAATAATGTGATAAAATTGAATATAAAAATTAAAATGAAGAAATAAAGGAAAAAAGGAGAAAAGAAAAATCAAAAAGTGAAAAAGGTGTGACAAACAGGATGTATGAGGTAGCCGTCTGTTGCTAGTAATGGATGGCTTGCCCATCTGTCGCTTGAAAATTTGAAAAATAAAAATGGTTCTTTTTTTCCTCCTCATTTCACTGTAACCGCCATTAATGCCCTTCTAAGCTCCCTCTTGGTTTTTCTCCTTTTTCTCCCTCATTTCTCAACCATTTTCTAAGCCATTCGTGCCTAAATTATCTTGGGGGTGATGCACATTATGGGGTGTAAGTCAGATTTCTTTTCTTTTCATTTTGGCATATTCATTTTCTTCCTCTTCTCTCTCTCCACACTTCAAGTAAGTACATATTTACCTACTCTTTTTTATTCTATACCGTGTTGATTATTACAAGTTTTATTGATGTTGTTATGTGAATATAATAGGATTAGTTTGAAGGGGTTAAATACGCTTTGCATTATGCTTATAGAATACCATGTGATTTTTACTAGTATAAATTTAATTTGACTTAGGTTTGTGAAATTTGTTGTCTAATGACACTGTAATCCTTGTAGCAAATAAGGCAAACCTTTTAAAATAGGCATGTAAATGGCATTTAGCTTAGTTCATTTTGTTCTAATACACTCAGTGTAGATAATCGTAAAAGAGCTTTAGATTTATATGTACATTAATTTCACCATATGGACATGTAAATGGTTGGTATTTGATTTATATGGTTGATATTTGATTTTAATTTCACCATATGGACATCCGGGGGCATTCACTTATGCTCTCATTTGCCATTTGGACACCCTAAAGCATCCATATCCACTGCTCCACCACCAGTACAGCTGACACTAGCTCCCTTGCCTGATGATATTTTGAGGAGGTTATCTACTGTGGAAGAGATTATTAGGAGGTAGGATCATTACAAGGCATTAAAGCTGATCTGGTGACTGTAAGGCAGCAGGTGGTTGATAAGTCTGTCACCCAAATCAAAGAGTAGGGAGGTCGTATTGAGACTGAGGTTCCTAGGGGGAGACAGGCTATGGTCGAAACAGATGAGCAGCTCAGGAGATACATCAAGCCTCTAAGGAATGACCCAATGAGATACATAGAGTAGCATTCTAGAGCAGTCTTAAGGGTAGGATAGAGTTTAGAGCACCTGGCTGAGGTGATAGCACAGATTTTATAGCCACTGTTTGCTGCATTGCTCAGGTTTCAGTTCAGGTTTAGGCAACAAGAGCAACCGCCAACACCAACCTAGGCAGTAGCACTAGTCAGACCTCTTAGGCCTTTAGCTTTTTGTCCTTCACCTAGACTAGCCTACCATAGAGAGCTAGGCCCATCTCAGTAGTCTCAATATTTTGGATTCAGGGAGTTTTGAAACTTTAGGACATTTTTATGTATATAAATTATGACATATATTTATTTAATCTACGTGTTTTCCTTATGTTTTGTTTATTTTCTGTTTAAGATTGATATATCTGAAAAAAATAGGACACTACAAAATTGACAATAAGATGTATGGTTAAAATAACAACTTGACAATTAAATAAAATTACAAAACAAAATGATATACCAATTGTAACTAAAAAAAAAGAAAGGAAATAGAAACAAAATCAAGTTCAATTTACCAATATCACATCCTTTTTCACTGGTACTCAAAGCCTAGTAAAAAAGGTATAAGCTCCATAGATCAATAGAGTTTAAAGCATGTGTACCTCCTAAAAGACAGAATGGAATAACACCCGTACTAAACTGGATCGAAATGATAAAATATTTGTGAATGGAAATGGAAGGGACTTATGGTAATCCTTCTCTCTTGGTCAAAGTTCCAAGGTATCTACCAACCATAAGAAGTCACTTAAACAAGTTAAAATCAAAAGAGATCCATAGCAAAGAGCAATCTACAAGAAGTCACCTAAATAGGTTAAAATCAAAAGAGATGCACAGCAAAGAGGGGTGCATATATTTTCTAATTTTGGAAGGATTTAAAGGAGATGGTAAGGAGTTATTCCTACCCCCTTTAGATAAAGGAATTATTGAATTGATGGGACACTTCCCCAATAATTGATCCATATGGTTGAAGATAAATTGAAATAGTTCGCCAGCAATTGTTCCACATGGCTAAAGCTAAGATTACAGTATAAAACTGAAGCACATTGAAAGAGGCATGGTCCAGAAGGTTATTTTAACTTCAAATGATGAGAAAAAGAATTATACTATAGTGTCTCCAAGATAGACTTATGGCCCAAAAGGTTGTTTTGACTTCTAATGATGAGGAAAAGAATTATGTTGTAATGTCTCCAAGGTAAACCTACACATATGAAAGGTAAGTTTTCAAGCATACGCTATTAGTGATTCCTTAAAAATACATATTTGCCAAAAATTCTCCAATAAGAATATTGTTCAAAAGGAGGCAGACGCGACCACAGATGACGTCAATCACCATAGCTGTAAGGATAGATAAGCTTATAAATGGCACCAACCAACCATTCACAGTCTCATTTGATTTTGTATGTCAACAAGCTGGCACTAATCCAATGCAATAGGCCAATCTGATTTTGCATGTGGACAATCTGGCACTAATCAAATACAATCAATTCATCTTGATTCTATATGCCAACAAGTTGACACTAATCAGACACCCAACTAACACACATTGACAAACTAATGTTAACTACCCAATCAAGGGTTAACACATTGACAAACTAATGGTAACTATCCGACCAAGGGTTAATACCTCGACAAACTGATGGTAACTACCTAACCAAAGGTTAACATATCGACAAACTCATGTTAACTACCCAATCAAAGGTTAACATATCGACAACCTGATGTTAATTACAGGATCAAGAGACTTACTGCCTCAAATGGCACGTGTTTTAAGACAATCAACGAGAGATTCGGTACCTCATGTACACATTTTTTCCTTTACTTTGAATTTTAGCTCACTGTAGCACTAGTGCACCAGTTCCCTAAAATTAGGGGTTGTTGTAGACACAAGGCAGCCTAGATCAAGGTTATCAATGATAAGGAGATAGTATATTTCTGATAAAACACACGGATCTTGAAGCTTCGATCTGAAATTTCTACATTTTTCATGAAAATTTTATGATTTTCCAAGTGTTTTTGGAAGAGCATAGAAAAACCTTTATTTTGGCCTGTAGCCATAATAGATAGTCATCTGTCATGTGAGGGATAGTCGTCTGTGACCATTTCCCTCCTGTCTAGGTTAGATTATGGGCATTTTTATAATTTTAAAGTTATGTGAAGGATGACCGCCTATTATTAGGGATGCCCATCTGTAGGTGCATTTATAGAATTCCCACATTTTTCAATTTTTAAAAATGGAAAGATAGAGATTTTTGGAATTGGGCCAGGTTTGGAGGGATCTTTTCCTTCTATACCTTGAGAGTTAGAGTTAGAGTGTGACTCTAACTCCTCTTAAGGTACAAAACACAAAACTTAAGGTTTTGAAAAAGGGGGAAGCCTTTTCTAAAAAAAAAAGAACAAAGTGTTTGGGAGGAAGAAATCAATTGTTTTGTCTCCAAGACTAAGGGTTCAACACATGCCTTTTTTATCCAATAGAAACATAAGAAATCATTTTTGTTTTCTTGAACACAAAAACCAAGAATTGGAGCAGAGATCTAGACTTCAGGACCAACAGAATTAGAATATCTCTTGAGGGTAATATTATAGATTTTCCTTCTACTTCTCTCTCTAGATTCATTCTCACTTTCATGCAAGCTATTTAATGGTGTGTGTTATTTATTTAGATTTATACATTTAGTCAAATGCCATATTGATCTAAAGTTGTATGTGCGGTAGAATGGTATTTTTTGACATGATTTCCTCCATGAATGTATGTTTTGTACCTTATTTTAAAATATTGTATTAGTTGTTATTTTTGTTATTATTTAATTAAAATGTGATTTAGGACTAGTATTTTAGGTTTGGCATGCTTTAGATCCACATATTCAAACACCTAGGGTTTACATAAGATTTTGGTAAGTTTTGTGTTTAATTTTAGCTTTCTATATTTGTCCTTCAAGTGACAAATAGGAAACAAGCACCACAGACGGTCGTCTATTAATACGACAGATGGGATATCACAATGTTTCTTTTTCGTCCCGTCCCTCCTTTGGTCATGGGCGTCCATCACCTTTCAAGGGTATTTGTGACCGAATTTGTGCCTATTTTTATGTGTTTTCTCCCCTGTTTATTATTCTTTATGTTCTTTTTATTGATATTTGATCCTTAATTTGTTTTTCGTGTCTTTTGTAAATATTTTTTTGCTTTTTGTATGCTTGTTTAGATTTTAGCATTAATGTTTTGTATTTCATTTTAATTTGCCATTTATTGTAGATTCCATTTATAGTGCCAATTGATTGATTTTTTGTGGTTTAGCGTGAGAATTGATTCAATATGCATTCAGAGCATCCCATGGGATGATTATGCTTCAGGAGTCGTGCCCCCAATTGGTCCATTTTCCATCTTCATTTGTTTATTTTACTTTGTATTTGTTTTATTTATTATTTTCTATTTTGTTTTGTTTGTATTTATTTTTGGGGATGTAACAGGTAGTAAATAAAATCATTTTCCTGCATGTTCTAATGGAAAAGACACTTAAAATCATTTCTACCAATTAATTTGGATTTTTTTCTAACAAAATATATCAATGTCCAATTTCTTAGCCCCAAAAAATTATATAATCATAAAGATCTTTTTTTAAATATGCATGAGGGAACTAATGTTTCCAATCTAAATGAGTGCCCTGATTTAGGTATGATACTTTACTTTTTTTTCTTTGGACGATTTACTTCTATAATAATTTATGTAGTTGAATTATTTTATTTGTTTATCATTTTATTATTTGATTGGCATGTTTATTTCATCGCAATGCATCATGTGAGAGAGGAGAGTGGATTAATAGTTAAAACCCAATTATAAAATAACACATAATCGAGGTGCTATGTAAAAGTGATGTTTCGAACACCAGTCTTTGTTTGGGTATTAAAAGGTTGAGATTTATTTCCTAATGTTCTGTTGGGTGCCGACTCTATGACACTTGCTTCTTTGAGCCAACAATAGATGCCTTTAAGAGTTGACTACTAATAATAAATTGGGCCTCAATCCCTTTTTATTGTGAAGTGACCAATTTTTGAGTTGTAATGAGCCTCTCATCGGGTCTTAGACCTTAAAAGTGGGCCTCCAAGAATCCAACCAAAAAATGAGCATGGTTTCGGCGTGCATCACATATAGAAAAGACAACTAGAGGAAATGGCTTAAACAACAATAGTATTATCAATTCTTAAATCAATCTTCCACCATTCTCTACTCCAAGCTTCTTGAAGACCATAAAGAACACCCTATAGCTTCGCTTTAACTTGCTAAGCTGAACTTAGCTAGACAGAAAAACCAGCTAACCACAAACGAGTTACAACCAACACCACTAGCGGTAGCTTTGTCAACACTGCACCTAAAAAAGCCATCAGTGTTCATCACTAAGAAATCATTATTGGTTAACTACTAGTTGATCCAACAATTTCTTCAAATAGAGCTAGCTTCATTCATTTTGCTTAAAGAATGAAAAGAAAACAAGCAAGCTAGCTTGAACATTAGAAATAATAACAACAATCTTCAAATCAAAAGACACCATTAAGTTCTCAAACACAAAGAACATCTCTATTTCCACACACGTCAACAAGTGAAACTGAATAAAGAAGCCATATCCATATCCAGTATGTTATTGAATTTCCTCTCCATATTACAGAGCAACCAATCACAAAGAGATAGGTTTGAGAAAACATCAAGATTTATAGGAGAAAGAAATTTTTGCCAATAACTCTAACGAAAATACAATCTCTAACAACATGTAAAGTATATTTTATATCCAAACCGCTAAGAGGACAAGCAGAAGAATAAAAAAATATACCTTTTTTTACCTAAAGCATTTTGTAATGAATATGGTAACGTAAAAGGTTTTGTAAATAGAATTATAAAGGTGTGATGATACAAATATTGTAAATTAAACAAATTATGAGAAATTATGTACTTTTGATATGCTTGAAATTATATGAGCGTTTAATCGATATATGACTATATTATACAGGGTACACCTTAACATACTCATTGAGGTTTAAGTTATGTAAATTAATTGATAGATATAACTGAACTATATGTATGTATAAAACAGTTTAACCTGGCATAGTAGGGACTTTACATAATCAAAATACTTGATGTTGTTTCTTTTATAAAGAATAGGAACACCTAAGTGATGACCCATATCTGAAGTAAGCTTGAACCTAGAAGCATGATGAATTTGATTAGCTATAACATTACTCACATTATTCAAAATACAAAAAGAAGACTTCAAAACTTTCACTTTTCACCCTTTAGCAAACACAAAAATCATGAAACACATTCTTAACACCTTAATTTAATCTATAAAAGCTTTATAAAAAAACAAGCCCATCGACAAAAAACGATGAGACAAACAAATAGCTTTATGACCCAAGCAAATTGATTTCCCATAGCCATCCCGAATTGCCTTTTTAATGCCATGAGAAAAAAGTTCTTTATACAAAGGACAAAAAGGTATGGAGAAAGAGGATTACCCTACTGAACATCTCTTGAAGGGACAAAACTCTATCATATTGGCATTCAACAAGAGATTAACACTACAAAACCTCCAAGATTGAACAAGTATTTGGATAATAGAATCAAGAAATCTAGAATCAATCATAGTATCAAAATAAATTCCCGTCTCAAATGATGATAAGCCTTTTCCAAATCAATTCTAATATGAGCCAACCCATTTTCGCTTGCTTACATTTCATAGAGTGAATCATTTCTTAGACAATAACAATGTTATTAATCATTTGCCTATTAGGGAAAAAGCTTATCTTATAGTTACTAACAAGGGAAGAAAGGTGAGTTTTCAATTGATTCGTAAAAACTTTTGTCAAAACTCTGAAAACCACTGGAAGAAAATTGATTGAGCGAAAGCTAGAAATATTAAAAAGAGCCTTCTTCTTAGGAATAAGGGTGATAAAAGCCTTAGGGAATGAAAGATCAATCTCTTTTACCTTTCTTAGATCTTAGAATCTTTAACAAATCGACAAAGTGAAGGTTTAATGACTTCCCAATTTGATTTGAAAACCCAGCATTAAAACCATCAATTCGACCAACTTTGAAAGTGCTCATCTCAAAAAGAGCAGACTTGATTTCATTCTCATAAATGGATAAACAAATATCATCATAAGTGGTAGTTGAGATAAGGGGCACAACCTCGAATAATATAGTGGAAGAAAATTAAAATTGGTAGTGTACAAATTGTTATAGAATTAGACTGCATGCTTAGCCAAAACACTATCATCAGAACACCAATCACCTATATCAAGAAAAAGACATTCAATTTTTTATTTACGTTTTCTAATTTTGAAATGAGAATGAAAATATAAGGCGTTCCAATCACTAGAATAAATCCAATATGCATGAGATTTTTTCTTTTGAAAGACCTCCTTTTGGTTAAGCATTGACTCACATTCTAGGAGAAGATCCTTTTCTAATTAAACAAATCAAGACAAAAGATTATTGTTTCCTCTTAAAGATATTTCCAAGCACACTTCAATTCCATGTAGAAACTTTAACTTCAAAATCCTTCATAGCTATAGCAATATCATGATTATTGCACCAAGAATCTTAAACAAAAGGCTTAAAACCTCTATAGAGAAACCAAGGAGCTAGAATCCTAAAAGGGGCAGGCTCAATTCTAGTCCTAACCCAATTTAGGGACAACAAAAGAGGCTATGATTAGAATAAATTCAAAGAAATTGTTGGATAGAAGCTTCATCAAATAAGAACCTCTAAGACAAGTTACACAAGGCCCAGTTAATATGCTCTCTAAAATTTCCTCTTTGCCAAGTCCAAGATGGAAAACTAAAACTCAAATCCAACAAGCTACAAAGATAACACACCTTTCAAACAACTAACAAGGCCTATTACCCTTATCTGAGCCACCAATTTTTTCATGAGAGAACAAAAAGCTATTGAAGTCCCCAATCTAACGTTATAGGAAATTACCATAATTAGAGAAATTGGTAAATTCATTCCAAAAAAACTTGCAAAAGGCATACCTTGGGCCAACATAAATTGTAGATAAAAAAAAATCATAAAGACATAAACTACACACATGTATATTTACCATTTGCTTGGAAAAAGATATAATGTGCACCTTGACCCTATCTTGCCAAAGAACTTAAATACCATTGAAAAACTATTGGCCTCCACTTTCAAAGAATTGGGAAATCCAAGTTTTTTTTTTATAAAACTTATCTGCTGAGGAACCACTTAACTAAAGTTCAACAAGAATCTAGATAGAGAAATAATATATCTTTTAAAGATCTACCAAAAATCTCACAATTATAGGAGCTCCACTCCTCTAACAATTCTAAGACAAAATTTTTAAATCTATAAAAATATATATATATATAAAAAGAGTAAAGCACACAGGCAAAAGGGAATCAATTGGATAACCCATTAATAGATGAAGTAGAAGGAACCCTTATTTGTAAAATAGTTGGCAAGTGAACATCATTCCATTGAAACAAAATCAATTATGAGAGCATAAGTGAAATATCTAACTGGATAGAATAATTAAAGAAACTTTAAGATTTTTTTTAATTCTCCCATTTGGAGGTTTCCCACCATTTTACTTAACTTCAATAACCTTTGAATGTTTCTCCAAAGAATGGTCCTTTGAAGAACTAAGAGAGATAGGTTTACCACTTTCCAAAGGTCTAGGAATTGACACTGTAACATGGTTTTATGGGTTAAGGATTGAGAAAACCAAATTTTTGGAATAGAAAAGTCCAAGGAGTGTTCATTAGATTTGGCTAGGCCTTTATACTTATTAAGCAAGATAACATTTTGGTTATCATTTCCATATTAACAGAATCATCAGAAATGGAAGACTTAGTGGAAACATTAGCTTAAACTCTAATAGGAGTATGATTCTTTTAATAGGAAGAAAAATGCCCCTCTTTAACACTTCCTAAAGCACTAGCCTTATTAAGAGAGTTATAAAAAATATCCAACTCATTAACTTGCCTATTCAAGGCTTCCTTGTTTTTTAACATGTCTTTTTTAGCAGTCCATTGTATTTTCCATATTGTCCGCTAGAATATCTTGTTGGACATCTTCCTCCATTCAATAAATAACCCTCTGATTTTCAATAGTAGAATACAAAGGGTTACCAAACAAATGTGAATTGTCTACCTCATAAGCTAACATGGCATAGTAAGAGTTACTTTTAGCCAATCTCTTCCCAATATTCTTAGTCTCGTTGTCAAATTTATCAACATGTTTTTGAACAGGTTTCCTGCCATGTCATTAAACAATCATCCATAGGCCATAAATTTCTTTTTCTTTTTTAATCAATGGCAAGAATTTTATTTGTTGCTAAGGAAGCATTATCACCTTTCATCCCTCAATCATTAGAAATATCCTCCATAAATTAACCCATATTGTTAGGATTTGTCCAACATTTATAAATGAAATGTCTTGCATGCCCATAAAAGAAACATATAATGTACACCTTCATATGCTACAACTTGCATTTTACCTTTAAAGATAAAATAAAGAAGTAAAGGCTTTGTCAAATCAAACTCCACTATAATTCTAACAAAATTTGTCTTTTTTCATATTATAAGTATTACAATTAGTCTTTATTAATTTCCAAATTGCTTACTAATAGCACAAAAACCCTTTTATGATAAAGGTGAATTGCCATTACTTGAAAACGAATCTAAAAAGCCAAACAATCAATTTTATCATCTTTCAAATTAAAATTAGGGCTCCAAGGTTAAAGAACCAAATAACAACAAAAAAATCATCTAAGGGCCATCAAGAAGAGCATGGGATTGATCCTCTTTAGAATCAAATTGGATAAGAAAGAAATTCTTTTCCAAATTTATATCCCCTATTTAGATTCCACAAAGTAGCAATGTTATCACAAAACATAATATAATTGTAAACTTGCCCGTAAGGTTAGCAACCACAACCTTTTTCCAAGGTTTTCATATTTTAGATTCTAAATTCAGGGACAATTCCATCTCAAAGGTTCCATCCTTATGGCTGAAAGAAATCTCATTCTTTTTAGTATTGGGATATTCATTATCAGAGCCAAAAATAGAGTCATCTAAATCCGCATTCGACATGTTACATTTAAAGCCATTAAAAAAATTAGCCATGTTATTTTCTTGATTAGTAGTTCTTGGGATAAAACCTCATTGAAAGAAGAAGGGGCACCTACATTTATGTCACATCATGAGCTATATTAGCATGGATACATTGTTTCTTTTTAACCCTATCATCAGGGGGTAAGAATGGTGGATTTTTTTTTTGAGATTGAAAGCAAAGGCACCAACAACAGTTTCACCCATTAGGAAGAAACTTTTTATATGCCTTTGCAATTTAGCCTATTAATTAATTTTAATTAATTAATGATAATACACCATATATCATTTGGAAAAAAGGTTTGAGGCCTTAAGGAACCTAGCCTAAAAGTCTGAAGCCCATTTACATAAGGTTAGCTAAAAGGATACTCAAATGATATATTTGTCAATCTACCATTAGGATTTATTTAATCCTGACATGTTACCAGACCTAACCATGTTGCTATAAGTATAGCCTATACAAACAGTCAATTACAATAATCCTAATATGCAACACATGGGATACTATAAATAACATATTCATTTCACCAATAACATCTCTTACTACACTTAAGACCTTCTCTTTATATACTTTATCTCTCTAAACCATATCTAACTTAAGGTTCAAAGTGCTTACCCCCCTTTAAATTTGTCTACTCAACTCTCTGTAATCAAATTTGGATCTTTGTTCCTAGTTACCTTTATTTTCTTTAATTTTTGAGATTATAAATTAAATTTATTAATAAGTTTTAACTCATAGATATTGATTTGTTAATTAGGATATCAAGGTCATGGCTTATAATCTTTCATAACATTTATAATTTATAGGTGGAAAATTTTAACCCAACCATGCTCAACATAACATCTATAATAATGTGATCCAATTTTGATATAATGAACTTATAACTTGATCTGTTTAACTTGTAAAATGGCTTGATCTATTATAAATGTGGTATATTTTTTACTCGCTTCTAATCCATTTTATGTTATTTATGATTATATAACTTTTATAAATAATGTACATATAAAAATAATTATTTTATAAGTTATACATGCATAATTTTTTATTTTAATGAAAAATATACAAAGTAATAAAATAATGACATAAAATTTGACCTATTTAATAATGATTCATTTGGGTTAATAATCCAATCCAATCGAATTCATTTATAATCTATAAAATTTTAACTCGTTTATGACCCGACTCAAATTCACCTGATCCTTTAATCACCCATAAATTAAAGTAAAATGCTAGTGAGATTATATCAATTATAGAATAATAATGAGAATATTGCACTACTAAGGTTTTCCAACACACACACATATGTATGTATGTACGTACGTACGTACTTACATATGTACGTATGTATGTATGTATGTATGTATGTATGTATGTATGTATGTTAGCTAAGGGTACTTTTACAATTGCGTTCCTTGCTTTGAAGATTAATTTAATGAAATTGCTTAAATGATTATATAGAGGCATTCTTGCCTTTAATTTTGATGTGTAGACTAAAAAACTCTATAGAGATCACATTTACCCTTTAAAGATTTGTCCATATTAAGGGAGAGATAATTAGCAAATCTTCATATTAATTTTGCACCATCAGGTAATTAGGAAATGATAGTTAATTTTATCTGATTGTACTACATAGAAATAAGAGGTTCATTGTAATAAAATGTGAAAAATAAGAAATAATATGCAAATTTTACGTGTGTAATGAAATTTTAGAAAACGAATTAATTTTTTTAAGATATATCCAAATTCTTTTAATAACATGTAAAATTTCATAGCATGTTTCAAACTTGGTTTCTGAAAGGGATCTAATGAATATTTTGATTATAAAATTAGTAATTAATTCATATATAACTTCTATATAGATACCGACAAGGGTTTAAATCATCACCTTTCAAGAGCATCTACGTAGAAAAATAGTCTAAAAGACCACCAAGATGGCCCATTAAGGGAAGGGCCCAATAGATTAGTTAACGGATTATCAAGGATATGACCACAAATAGATCATGAGAAAACTAAAGGATTGTGCTTTTAGTCTATATGCTTTGCATGTCTTTATTTGCTTTAGATAGGTGATAACATTAGAGGAAGCATCTTCAGTCCGTACTGAGTGATAGGGTGAACTACACCTTGTAGAAAGCCACGTCGTCAAAAGGTGAAGTAAGTTGTAAATGCTCCTCGCTCAACACGTGTCAATGATTGTGGTTGACTTTGAAACCTTGGACCATTTTATCCAATAAGGTAATATCTGATGGAACATGACATGGCATTTATATAATGATCATGCAGAGGAAAAACAATAAAATTCGATCATACATGCCAAACAATTCCATAACAAGAATAGAAACATGCAATTTTAGGGTTTTAAAACTTACAACTTTAGATGCACTTCAAGATTTGATTTGATGATGACCAACAACCAAGAAGGATATGTCAGCCTTAGATCTTCACCACCAATGCCAAAGGAACAACCTTTACGCCACTCCTCTCTATGTTCACACACACAATTGCAAGCAAAGCTTAAAACCGAGATTGCTAGCTCTCTAATTAAGTATTGTGTAATGGCAATGGATTGAAGCTGCAAGATTTGATCTTGCACTTCTTTTAGGTGCTATTGCTGTCCAAGAACACAAGAGAATGAGGAAGAATCCTTTCTCCTTGTGAATTTGGCCAAGAGAAAAATGTGAGAGAGAGAGAGAGTGTGTGTTTTCACGCCACACACACACACTTGCTAGGGTTTTCTTTTGTTTTCCAATATATATCATTTAATTTTGTAAGTGATAATTCTGAAATCCACTACCTTAAGATAGTTAATTTAGCCTTAATCACTTCCTTAAAATAAGTAATATATATTGATTCAAACTCTTTTGAATTTAAAATTCAAATTAATTTGAAATAAAACATAAGACATTTTAATCTAATAAATCACTTAATTAAAATTTATACATGTGCCGAAATTCCTTGATATTTATCTAGGAATTTCGGTCACTTCAATTTCCATTTAAGTGATTTAATTTGATTAAAATTCTTTTAGGCTTTAATACTCAATTAATTAAATTAATACAAGATATTTAATTAATTGAAATTAAACCTTGTGGGCTGAATTTCTCTCTCTTATGGACCAAGGTCCAATAGCAATTTTAATACCCACACATTAATTTGACTTTAATTAAAAGCCCAAATTAATGCCCAATACTTTATTTAAATATTTTAAGCCTAATGTTTTGTGTGCGATCCTATAGGTCAATTTAATGTTGGCAATGAATTAATTCAAAGGCTATATATATTCTCTAGCAAGATATTATAGCATTCCAAATTAAATGAAAATGCATATGGCATTTAGTAACCTAATGCAATTTTGCATAGTCGCTTACCCATAAATATCAGAATTAATATAAGGCATGAAACTAGTCATCCTTATATATATATTAATTCCTTTCTTGATATTCCAGTGACATTGAACTCTCAGATAAATAATGATTACTCATTATTTCATCTCAGTATGGCCATACACTTCTCAGTTCACTGATCAAGTGGCCGATGATATTTTCTCTTTTATTGAGAGGGGTAATCCCTTCACTTCTCTCATGCTCTCTAACATGAATCAATGCATACCCGTACTTGTCACTCTATTACGAGCACGTTAGGTGTATGTCAAAGTACACACTAATTCATAAAGAGTTTCATAGAGATTTTAGGTCTAAGAACTCCGATACAAAACTTGCATATGAGGAACACTTATGACTTGTACCATGTAGTGTTCTCATGAACGGATCAAATCCAGATACCATGTTCTAAACATGTATCTATGATCTCTGATTGACACTCTTGTCCTTATGATCCGTAAGACAGAACTCAACTTATCAGAGAGAGTATACTAGTCTTAATTCATTGTTATTCCCATAACAATGACTGACTAGGGATATTTAGAATGAAGTCTTTATTGTTTCAAGGTCTTACAACCATGTGCCTCATACATGATAACTTAAATTGAAACAATATTCTTGGACAGTTCTATCAATTGATATGCACAGGAATACAATAGATAAAACAAATGCCTCATTTGATTAACTAAAGTGTTTTATTACAATGTATTGGGGCTAGGGCTTACACTAACAATATCACCAACCCATTTTCTATAAAAATGACGAATAAAGCTTTATTATAGAACCCCCATAAAAAAAACCCCAAGGGCATACAAAAAATAGTGCAAAAGAAGAAACCTCGAAAAATAAGTTTAAAAAGCTAAAAAAAATAAAGAGCTGAAGAAGGAACTTGCACATCAAACAACCAAAAGCTCATAAAAACCTAGAGAAATTCCTTTCGATTGACAGATAAAAAATGAGACATTTGACCCAACTAAAATAAAAGCCCCGAATTATCTAGCATATGATGGAACGAAACATCCCATCACACATATTAAAGACTATAGACCATCTCAAAAGGAGCATTGTGTAATTTTTACCTACTAGTTTAATTGGACATGTAAAAGCTTAGTTTTATATCCTAAAAGAAACTACCATTGAGTCATTTGATGATTTAAGTAGAGAGTTTGTGAAAAGATTTGTGATAAGGATTCCTCAAAGTAGACATACCTATTATCTCAAAACTATATGCCAAAGGCCCAATGAAACTCTAAGAGAGTATATAGCAAGATTTAATCATAAGGCTCTTTAAATGAAGAGTTTGACCAAGCTAGAGCAATTGAAATAGTGCAAAAAGGAATGACCAGTAGAAACTTCTTTAATAAGTTATATTGGTAACCCTTAAGCCACATGGTAGACATGATGGTATCGGTAGAGAAGTACATTAGATAGGAAGATACACTATTGATTAGCAGATTCTTGCATGATGAAAAAATGTTGGAATAAGGAAAGAACAAAAAAAAACACACTAATAGGTAAAGTCTGAAGAAACCTAATAGATGGTAGAACAGGAAAGGTCAAAACTATAGGTAATACAATTTGCAAGGCATTACTTGCATGTGAAAATAGGGGTTATATGGCACATAAAAATGATAGTCTAAATACTCTAGAAGGAACTCAAGCAAAGGTCTTAATGGCAATCGTGAACAACACTTTGTTCAAATGTCCAAAAGACATGTAGTTGGACCCTAAAAGGATAGACCAGAGCAATTTTTTTCTATTTCAAAGGCCTAATAACCATGATACTAATGGATGTCAACACTTAAAAGAGGATCTAGAGAGGCTAGTGTAGATAATTGAGGTCAGGATTTCGTTATTCAGAAGATTACCTAATGATGAAATATTTCTTATGAGATTGAGACTTTAAAAAACCAAGGATGTCAAAATTCAAGAGACATTTTACAAGAAAAAATCTTTTGATCAAATGAAGGAGCTTTCAATTTGAGGAATTCATGATTGTGAACTCCCTTCATGCTTGTGAAAATATCCTTCCACCAGAATGCACCAATTCGCTTAAGTGGAATAGGCTTTTTCTAGAGGGATCTAGGTTTCATAGTTGTGAATATCTATTCATGCATGTTAATGTTGCAAATCTACAATCCATACTCGTCGAGTTTATTTCCACGATGTGGATTTAGCGCATAATCATTTTTTATTTAAAATTTATGCCATAGGGTCCCCATAATAAAAGGGGCCCCACACCTATCTTTTTACAAAGGACAACTACTAAATGAGTTTAGGTCAAATTTAGGGAGATAAAATCCATTCTTTAGGTTTCTGTCTTTAACCCTTGATTTTCTCTCATTTTCTTGGCTTTTCCCACCAACCATATATCATCTTTACACCAAAGAAATCTCCTTCTAATACTAACATCCTTTGATCTTGAAGTCCTCATACTCACACCAAGAAGCAAAGTTTGAAATTAAATTTATATAAAAAAATCCCTTCTTTTGGTCTTCTTTTTTGGATGCTT
This sequence comes from Excoecaria agallocha, assembly GCA_037975025.1. Classification (NCBI taxonomy): domain Eukaryota; kingdom Viridiplantae; phylum Streptophyta; class Magnoliopsida; order Malpighiales; family Euphorbiaceae; genus Excoecaria; species Excoecaria agallocha. The sequence continues at coordinate 86,819,399 of CM075808.1, read as the reverse complement.
CATCTAATCATTTATTGAGTGTAGTGAAACACCTATATTTATTTCTCTAAATGCATGACTTTCTCTCTTCTTTTCATTATGTTCATAAATGCTATAGTTTTCCTTGTGTGTTTAATGTTTAGTTCAAGTAGTTGTACAACATCCATGCTAAGGTGAGTTATGTGTCGGATTTATGTGTTTAATGCATATTTACATGTTTGTGTTCTTCATGTTCATATATTTATGTTTTGTATGTTCATGATCATGTATTTTTTTTTTGAAAAATAATGAAATGAATTCCAAATTTTATAATTGTTTCCATTATAATGGTTCAAATATTATATCAGTGTAATTAAGTTTCACATATTTCAAATTTTTCAAAAAAAGTATTAATATATGTTTATTATTTACAAAATTGACAAGTATAGATGTTGTCATTGTTAAAGTTCAAGTGTTCAAATGAATTATGAAGTCAAATTCGAGTGTCTCCTTGTGTATTAAACCTTAGATTATGATAAACATGCTTTTAAAATTAACTCTAAAAATTGGCAAGTTTATTTATTTATTTTCAACTTAATATAAAGCCAGTGATGTATAAATATGTGCTTATATAAATTAGAGGATGTTTGGTTGAGAAGTGTGGAATAGCTAATAAATATTTTGTATCGATCAGCTAGCATACAAATATTTGGTCAATTTTTTTTTTCTGTCAACAGCTAATGACATATATTTTTCGATTAGTTTTTTTAAGAACATTATATTTAAACTTTTTCTCATTAGCTATTGGTTGATTAAGGGTTATGTATTTTATTTGAATTATAATGACCTATTGATCATAAATTACATTTTGTTTCTGATACTATTAATTTTTTTATAACTATAATAATAATTATTATTATTAATTAAAATAATAATAAATATTAAAATATAATAATTATCAATTAGAGTAAATATAATGTTGATAATTTGTTTTCTAATAAGATGATCTCTCTCTCTCTCTCTCTCTCTCTCTATATATATATATATATATATATTACATAACATACATATAGAGAATGAAAAAAATTAAAAGAACACAATTTTCTATATATATATAACACTACACCATTTTATTAATATATATGTACCAATTTTATGTAAAGATTAGATTTATGTGAAAAAAAAAGAGAAATGTCTAATTGCTTAAGTTTTGAGCTACAAAAATAAAAGAAAAAAAGTGAGAGAAAAAATAATAATTAAGTGATATACACTATATTTCACTATTTATTTTTATTTTTTTGCATATTTTATTTTTTGATGTTTTATTGCTTTATATGCTAATCCATTCGTTATTCTATTGTTCATGCTTCATCCATCATCTTGACTTGCCGTTATTACTTTGTCATGCTCTTTCAATTATTTTTCTTATCAAATCATAATATTTCAAATTTGAAAAGGAGTATAACACCTAGAAAAGTTCAAATTTGTGAATAGTATATTCGGAGCCATGAATATAGTTTTTAGGATAAATAGCGCCACCTGCAACATGAATAGTTTATTTTTCGGGTTATGAATAGTATCATTTGAGAAAAATCCAAGGATCGAATTTGAGATAAAAATAAGTTCATTTAAGGTGTTTAAAACAATAATTAAAATTCAGGTTACAGTTTTCACATAGAATAATAACATATTTGACTGATGGTCAAATTTAATTTGGGACACCGAAAGTCAAACTAATCAATATAATGAGTTAAATATAATCTCAATTATCTATTTTAAGTAAGAAGACTAAAAAAGTCAAAATTGATCCGGGATGCTGAAAAGAGTCAAAACTGAATTTGTTGAAAAAAAAGAACCAAATATATCGAATTGCTAATTGTTCGATTTTCAATTTTCTGCTATCCTAACTATGATCCAAAATCCAATTCAAATTTGCTAGAAAAATAAGTAATCCAGTCTAAAAGTGACAAAAAAAAAATCCGACTCAACTCGTTGCTTAGTCTAATAACAAGTAAATTGAAAGAATTAAGTTCTATAAAATTTACAAAAAAATACAATTTTATCAATTAATAAATTTTAGTTTACTGTATGGTGATTAGAGTCGTGATATGTCAAATTAATTTGTAGCTATATAACATAAGAATTGGCTATATAGCTAATAAAGTAATATCATACATAATTTTTCAATTAGATTTGATTTCATGGTACTATATATAAGAGAAGAAATCAATATTTTCCCGAGATATATAATCATTGTAAATTTTAAGGTCTACAAGTACAAGATTAGGATGGATTATTATTGTAAACTATAATCCAACCTGGGGACATTTAAATGTATTAGAAGGTTATTTTAGGAAAATGGGATATATGCGTAGGGATGTAAAGATAGAGAGGAAGGTACAAGAAAAGGACTAGATGCCTTATAGGTCTCATTCATAAAATCAAATAAAGTCGAAGAACACAGCTTCCATGCAGTTTCGTCCTTTTTGTTTTCTTCTTCTTCAATTATGTAAATTTTTGATTACGTATCCACTTCAGCAAATTCTTCAATGTCCTATTCTATAGCAAACTCTCTCTTCTTTCGCATACATTTTGAAATGCTATTAATTTCTCCTGAATTTCTATTTTGCAATATTGAATTTCAAATTTTTATTTTTTTGATATCGAATCTTCTCAAGTGAGAATAATTAATACACAGTCAATATCTCTCTTATACTGAAGTGGAAAATAATATATTTATAAAAAGGGAACTTAAATGAAATTTTTTATCAATATGCAATTCCTGCCATATTTACTATCTACTAAATCCAGTCAATATATTAATTATTGGTTGCGTAAAAAGACAATATTTGAAGGAGGAAGACCAACGATATATGTGAAGTATGCTAACAAAGGGTTAAATGTTAAAAAAAGGAATTTAGGAATTAAAATTTCAAAATAAATATTTAGAGGATTGACAGCAAAAACTAATATATATATATAATTTAAATGCATTTAAAAATTTAATTATTTTTTCAATTAATTAAAATTTAAACAATTTGCTACCCTCCAAAAAAATGTAATTATATAAAATATATATATATATGATAATGTCGATACTTGTGAATATTATATTACCAAACAAAGATGAAACATAATGATTGTAAAAGACACCTACCTAAATTATTAGATGTATTGTCCATCCTATCAATTGGAGAATGAGAGTTATTAAGTTCTAAGTCTCATGAATTAGGAATTAAATCTTGAGCATTCTGAATAAAGGTAGCAAATTTTCATCTAATTCATCAATTCAATCCAAATCAATTAAAAAAAATATATGAATCAAAATAAATTTCATCCGTCAATAATTTATTTATAATTCAAATCATTTTATCTACATAAAGTGATCCAATTCATTATACGAATCAAATGACCTGATCTATTTATAACATTTTTATAATTCATTTATAATATTTGTAATTTTATAACTTATTTTTTTACATAATGTCATAAATCTTGACATGTATATGATTCAATTAGTTTATAATTTAATCCATTTATAACTTATTGAACAATACTTTATTTAAATTATAATTCAGTCTGACTAGACCATTCATTTATAATTTGTAAATTTTTGATCCATTATTCATTTATGATTCATTTCATTATGACCCAATCCAATTTAATCCATTTTCCATCTATAATTTTGGAGAATATTATCTCTGTAAGGTTTATATTAAAGAAAATTTCAACTTTACTACGGTGTAATTTTTTCTGTTTTGTATATTTTCATCCATAATCAATACATACACAATACATAATGGAAAATGACTAGAAATTGAATGTAGAGCATAAAGATTGGAGTGGAGGACCACTGAATTACTAAGAAAAGGCCATAATGAATTAATGAAACGTCCTTGTCAAGGGCAAGCTGATATTTTGCCTCCAATATTCGTACGTATTGGCTTCACATCCATTATGATTTCCCATTAATTCTCAATTCTTATAGCCTTCATTTCATATAATACACAAAAGCTTCTTTTTTCTTTTTTACACATATTTCTGATAAACTTTTTCTTATGGGTTAAAACATAAAACAATTAACTAACCAAATAGGAAAAGTGGGACCAATCTATTACTTTGAAATTCAGTTTGCATGTGCTCTCGTTTAGAATTATATTCTATGCATAATTGTGAAATAATGGAATAATATACATATAACAAAATGCCAATGAAAAATAATACTAATAATAAAACAATGGAATCACAATACATTATCAACAAAACTGTTTATCTACCAGAAAATAAATAATAAAAAAAAGCATAATTATTAATTATTAAATGAATTAGTCAATTAATTTTCTGTCCTTTTTACTGTTAGATTCGCCAGTCTTATAGTGCTACGCCAAAAAGTTCCTTGACGTTGAAAGAATTCAAAATAATTGAAAAACTTATTTCCTTGATAATGACAACGTTTAACTTTATTTTATTAGAACTGAACTTGTAAATAATAAATGTTATTAAAATCGATCGGATAAAGAACTGATGAGATTAAAGATTCGTGATTCAATCGGTTCAATCGAATTTTTTTTTTATTTATAAAATATTATAAAATATTATAATTTTATAAATACTATTATATAAAAATTAAAAAAATATCCATCAAACATTAATATGTCACAAATATCTTAATAATAAGTTACAAAACATAATTTTAATTTTATTATTACAAGTAATTAATTATAGATTTTTGAATATTATATATTAAAAACAAAAAAAATACAGTCATATCATGAAAATAATTTCCTTTTTAGATGGAGTACTAATGAAGCAAAAGCAAACACAGAAAATATTAACCTTGTATATATGAATATAATTATATTTAATTAAAATAAATTCAAATAGATAATAAGTATATTAAATTATTAAGTTACATTTTTATAATTTAAAATACTAATTTTTTCAAAGAAATAAATTATGAAAATTTCATATATATATATATATATATATATATATATATATATATATATATATATATATATATATATATATATATACAATGAACCAAATAGATAATAAGTATATCAAATTATTAAGTGATATCTTTAGACTTTAAAATACTAATTTTTTCAAATAAATAAATAATAAAAATTATATATATATATACATACATATATATTTGATTATTATGAACCAAATATATAATAAGTATATTAAATTATTAAGTGACATATTTAAAATTTAAAATACTAATTTTTCCAAATAAATAAATAATGAAAAATAAATAAATAAATATGGGGGGTGAAAAAATACAAAAAAATATATTTTTTTACAATTTTCAGCCAAAAACTCGATTTTATCCGGTTTTCCGGTTTTTCGGTTCAATCCGGTTTTTTTGGTCCAATTCGGTTTTTTATCAATCCGATTTTATGCAATTGAACCAACCGATTGACCTTTCGATTAGCGGTTCAATCGATTCAACCGATCGGTCCGATTTTAATAACTATGTAAATAACAAAATTAAAGACTGTCATTGAGATAATTTCCCTAGGGAAGTTGTGAGAAGTATTGTTGTGAGAATATGGATGAAAAAAATAGAACATAAAACACATAAAATATAGCTGGATGCTCTGCTTCTGTGGATGAGTGGAAACGGTTGCTTGCTTTTTACACTTCCACAAGATGAGATCACCAATACAAATATTGGGGGACGATTTATTTAAAAAAATAGTGGGGCCACTGGATACAATCGAGAATTAAACGAATTGGTACAAGTGTTTTAATTTTAAATAGAGACCGAACCATCAGCTATCCCAAACTTATGAAAATAACATTTTCAATTAATAAAAATTATATTTTAAAAAATAAGTAATTATTTGATAAATAAAAATTAAAATAATTTATAAATTAAAAAGTAATTTAATAACTGTTTGATTAATAATAAAATTAGAAATTACTTTTTAAAATAAAAAGATAAAAAATAACAAATACTTTTAAAAAATACAGTTTTCCCCTTTTTTATTGAATCACAAATTTATGCCTACTGAAATTGAAAGATATGAAACCTTGTTACATCGAGGAATTAGCTCCGGCAAAGCTCTCATCCTTTCATTTATCCGGTCTCGTCGTCTCTAAAAAATGCAAAATTACAGAAGTTTTAAGGAACTAAATTTACTAACAATTTGACAATATTTTCAATATTAAAATCACTCACCCTTTCTGAGAGATTGTGAACTTCTGCAGCACGAGATCTCTTTGTGGATGTCGATCCAAAAACCTTTAACTTCTGCAGCACGTATAATACTAAGTCAATGGTCAATTTTTAACTTTTAATGATTTTGAGTGACAAAAAAAAGAGAAGAAAGAAGAAAATGAATGTAATTCTTTTTAGATTAGATTATTTTGGATGATAGGCCAAGAGAAAAATAATTTTTTATATTAGGTATATTTATAATTATAAAATAAATTAATGGATATTTTTGTTTAAAATAAATTTTAAATCAGCTTCACTGAAAAGTTAAAATTTAGCTTTTCTAAAAAGCTTAAATTTTTACTTTTTCTAATAGAAGGTTTTTTTACTTTTCACAAAATTAATTTATCAAAAATTAGCATTTACAAATGCAGCTTTTTTTCATATAATCAGCTTTTTATCAAATAATCAGCTTTTTACTCATTGAAATGCAATGCCAAACACACCCTTCATTAGCAGTACATAATTACTTTTATGCTCAATATTAACATTAAATCCCAACGTATATGAATTCAATGTTAAAAATAAATGCATGCAGATTACACAATATCAAATAAATATACAAAATTCATGTTCACATATGTAATAGAAATAAACATTCAAAAAAGTGAATCAATAGTATTCTCTTTCATGCCATGAATGAATTAAATTAATAAAAAGCATAAAAGAGTATAAATATAGCAATACATTCTAATTACCAACCAATTATTCAAATTTAGGTCTTATGTTATGCCAATTTCAATTACATGCTGAATTACCCAATTGTGTGTTATTCCTACAAATTAATCCTAAAAAATGTACATTAAATTATAAAATTCTGGCAATTAATCAATCGTTAAAAATTATCCATCAACCTAGGATTCTGCATATTTTATTATCACAAATATCACATTAATACAATCATAGAACTATATTTAAGAATGATTTATTACATGCTAAAAAAATGAATTATAAACCAAAATTACGATACCTAAATAACATGTAAAAAACCTATTAAAAGTATACATTTACATGCCAACTACCATTACAATTATGCAATTAAATTACTACGTTAAATATAACACAATTATGATTGTTGAATAGTCATAATTAATTATGTTGTTCCCTCAAGTATTAATTTAAAAAATAAAACGAATCAAAGAAGAAATAAAAGAAGAAGAGATGAAAATGCAATTGAAACTAAAAAAAAGCAAATAACAATATTTTCTGAATTTAGCTTTAATATTACCTTTAGAGTAGGTCCCTTTGTTCTTTAATATTTAACAATTCCCTCTAGTAGTACTCAGTTTACTTAGAATGCTTGAATCATCTTTCGAATTTTGGTAACATTTCCACTTCTTTAATTTCCAAGTTTTTATTTCAAGATTATAACCTTATAATCTTGCCGCTTTTTCTACTAATATTTCATTATTATTTTATCTATAATTTTCTCACAATTCTCTCTAAATTTTTAGAAGTTTGTGCATAAAAATTTCTCTATTTTGTGAAAGGGAAGAATAAGTGTTTGGGTTGAATTGATAGCGCTCCAAAGGAAAAAAAAAATCTTCTCATTTGGGTTGATTCCTATTTTGGGGTGTTCTCCTATGTGGGAAATTAATTTGGAAATTTTCTCAAACCCTAAAAAGAAATTTGGGTCGGATTCTAAAGGGAGAAATCTTCCAAAATGAGATAAAAACCCAATTCCAGAAGTTTTTCGAGTAGACTTGGCACCAGGGCTTCCCCGGCCACCGGTACTTGTTTCCAAGCTCTAGCTTGAGAAAATGAATTGGTGCTAGGTGTCTCCCCCCAGGCTTATGTAAAATTTCACCATTTGGTCCAGTTCCTTAGCCATTCTCGATCTTTTATGAGTCTTTTCGACTCATACAAGGAGCTTTATTTTTTGTTATTTTAAGTTCGTTTCTAGCTTATTTTATATTAAAATTCATTATTTTTTTTATTTTCTATCCATTTTTACTATTTTAGCCCATTTCTACCCTTTTTATGAGAAATTATTATTTTAACCCCCCACTCCCCAATCTAGTGTAAAATTACCATTATGCCCTCAAGGGCCTTTGAGCATTCTAAGCATTCTCGACCACTAAAAATCTCTCAAGGGTTTTTTTAACCTTTGATTTTATCTATAGGTAATTAAGACCAAGCCAAAAAAAACCCACTACTAATAATTGCTCTCGTTTTAATAGAGGTTTTGAAAACGTTTTTCAAAAAATCATTCAAAATTGTTTTAAAAAAATACAATGCAAGCAGTAAAGTAAGAGATATTTACCTTGATGGCTTTTTTTATTTTTTATTTGAGGCAAATTCAGCCTATGTTCTATAAAACTTTGTTTTCTGGTCCTATCATTTCGTAGAAAGGATTTTCGTTACCTTTGTCTAAATCATCGGGTTTTCCATTATTCCAATGAAAACCTATCAGGTTGCTCGTTGCATGATGCTTTTGAGGTTGACCCTAATTGGTCAGAGGGAGGTCTTCCAGATCATTTATTAGGTTTTTGTTGCCCATTCTTTAATTTTGGCCCGTATTAGTTTGAAGGAGGTTTTCCACCTCATTTGTTGGGTTGTCCATCACCCATTATTATATTTTGACCTAGATTGGTCTTTTTTGATGATACACCAAACCCTTATGACCAATTTTTCACCCATTTTCTCTATACTTTATGTTTGTTGATTTTCATTTTCTCATCTTCTTTCTAGATTTATCTTCTTTTCTTCACAACCATTTTACTTATATTCCTAAAAATGGCCCGAACACCAGATCTACTACCTTTCTCCTTCCTGGACCCACTTGACTGCCATTGTCATATCTAGGATGTGTTCTTCCTTGATGAAGAAATTGTATCGCGACATCCATATTTTAAGCATCCATCAAAATCTATAAGTGTTTTTTTCCTCTTCTATTAGTCTCCCATGGTAATTTTAAAAAAAAGATTCATTCTCTTAAGCCTTGTTGCATTTTCACCATATTTTGTGTGCTTGATGTTTTGTTGATGCGTTGGAGTTAGAGGCTAGCTACTCAAGCAGATGTTTGTACTAGCTAATGGAAGTTTTGATTTTCACATGTTATGCATTGGTGCTGGTGCTCGCATGGCATGGCTAGCACTAGTGTTGGTGTACCGATGCTAGAATGCTACGTTCAACATCAAAAAAATATTTTTCGGTCTCATTTTTATTTAGTTTGTTTCTTATTTTTTTTACTAATTGTTTAGGACACATTTGAAATAAAAAAGGGTGGTGAGGCTTATACCTCACAAATGTCGTATAAACATGTTTCCATGAGATCATACTTTTTTTCTTTCTTCCATGCATTTTCTCTTACTTTAAGGAGGACAAATTTATGCTTGTACTAGGCTTTCATTGTGAGATGGTAGAATACCATGCATACTTTCCACCTTTCCTACAGAGAAGAGGGCATCACCCTTGTCAATTTTGTGGCCATCACCGACATTTCGTGTCTTGGTTAATCGATCATTTTTTATTACTTCCTTTTCTACCCTAAGGTTCAATAGGGATGTATAACTTTACTTCTTGGGTTTATGCCAACCATGAAGACTTTGCACTCATTGTGATATAGTAGTATCCAATTCTAGGAGAATTACACTAGTGAATTTAGCATTGTGATTGTGGATCAATTTGTGCGAGGTTTTATTTTGGTGCTTCTGGGGACCACTATTTTTGCCAGTTTAGATAACACCATCGATTCCTCCTTCATGCCTATTATTTAGGATATGGATGCCATATCTCGTATGGATTTGGGCTTTCAAGCCTTAACCACCCTATATCTCAAGTTGGATAAGGGATGTCACCATAAATGCACCTTTTAGGGTTTTGCTCCCACTATTGAGGTAACAATTTTCTTTTACTTTCATGTGTTTCTTTATCATTTGACATGATTTGCAGTATTTTATTATTATTTTTTATGCAAACTTAGGGTCACAATTGGCTTTGGTTCCATACCTTTCCTTTACCTCTGGTAGTCATGATGCATTTTACCGCCTTTTACAGTGTGAGGATTTTTTCTTGCTAGTATCTTGATGTCACTTTATTTGCATGCACTTAAACAAGCTAAAATTCAAGAATGTAAGTCCACTATTTATTTTACTACTTTCCTAGCTTCTTTACATTTAATTCTTCACCATATTCGTTTGGACCCAACTTTAGCTAGTGGGGGATGCCTTAACACACTTTGTCCATAGCCATGGTTACCCTAACGAGAAGGTATGATTGAAGGATCTTACTTGAGGGGCCTTTTTACAAAACCTAGTTCTTAGGTGAATGTCTTCTTGATTGGATGGTAAGGACTTTAATTCATCTAGTGCCAGTGGATCCTCCTAATTCAATGTTGAATGCTTTCATTTTGCCTTTTTATTTATTGGAAAAGGTGAGAGAGGTGTTTATGGTCGATCCTTCATCCACAAGGATCTTTCTTATGACAACTTCATGTCCATTTATCTGATGACCTATGTGTAAGTTAGGGAAGCAAGCTTTGAGCCTTCATCATGTATGTCTTTATCTTCACCTATTTTTATTTGGTATGTTTAGAAAATTCATCAGTACTTCTTTTACAAGCTTCATGAAAGAAAGGGAAGGGGTTGGTAAGTTCTTCTTTTAGGGATCTCGAGGCTAATGATCTTCCACCTAGTGAGGTAGCCCATGATATTATTAGTGATTGGGCTATGAAACCTTATAAATATTTCAATTTCTATTCCTATAAAAGGGATTCACATTGTGGGACGGTCATTGTGCCTAAGACTACTTGACTTTCATCTCTCTCGACAATTAATATGTGTGCTACTATCTCATCTTGTTGTCATCTTCTTTTTTCCTTGACTCTTTTGCTTTTTTCTTGCCATGTCCAAGGTCATCGCTAAAACATGCTTGTGATGCACACCGGAGCTCGATCAAATTTGGTTGGTTTCTCAAAAGCCTTCTTTTAGGGTCCAAGATCGAATAAGGCTCACTATAACTCACAGATTTGTAACTTCACAATAAAAAAGGGATTTTAGGCCCAATTTATTGATGGTGCTCAACCCATAAAGACATCCAATGTGGGATCAAAGAGGCAGGTTTCATGGAGTCGCCACACAACAAAATATTGAAAAATGAATCTCAACATTTTGATGCCCAAATAGAGATCAGTGTTCGGGACATCACTCTTACTTGGCATCTCAATTAGGTAATTTCTTATAATTGGATTTTTATTATTAGTCCATTACCTACCCCTCTCACACGATGCAATAGATTTAATTTAAATAAACACATCAATCAACCAAATAAAGCGCTAAATAAAGTAAACAAATAAAACAATCCTACTTAAATTATTACAAAGGCAAATTGTTCAACTAGAAAATTAAAATACGTAATAAATTGAAATATTTATTATTTTGAGAATATTAGTTCCCTCATGCATATTTATAAAATGAAAGATGAAGAGTCCTTGTTGATTAATTTTTAGAAAACATAGAATGAGTGATTCCAATTTTGATGAAAATATGACTCTTTTTTATTGTGTGGTTTTGGAGTAAAAAGTGAAAAATAGTCCATGTTATTTTGGAAATCCCAATTATATTAAGTGAAAATCTTTTAAGTCCCTTTTTGTTAATTGTGCCAAAAATCCTTTTTTACTACCTATTACATTCCCAAAATTAAAATACATCAAAAATAATGATTAAAGTACAAAAGACAAATAAATGCATAAATTAAATTAATCACAAAACATAATTAAATAATGAAAATTTAAAAAAAAAACAAAAAAGAGAAAAAGAGAAAGAAAGAAAAATCGCATGAAGGACAACCTCCAAAATATGCTAATCTCCCAAAATATACTCCAAAATAGGGAAACAGAATTGCTCAAGCGAACACACAAAAGGGAACAAGACAATTAGCAATCGATTAATTAACTAAAAATATTCATAAAAACATACTGGAATAAAAATAATTAAATTATAGAATACTAAACAGGCTGAAATGAAGGCAGAAATAAAATTAAAAAAACTTCTAATAATGCAAAACAGATTCAATTAACAAAATAACACAAAATATGCATAAAAGGGCCTAAATAGGGGGCCATAGTTAGCCTAGAGACAAAGTAGGTGGCTTGAAGGAGGAAGAGACACTACAAAAAAAAAATTGAATTAGCGACGACAATATATCTATTGCTAATGAGCGATTATTTTCCAAATCTGTCATGAAAATGCATTTTTCAACTTATTAGCATGTTTAGAGACGAAATAGAAATGAGAACAAAAAAACAGTCGCTAAATATTGGTGGCAAATATGGGCGCCATTTTTTGCGACTCCTTTAGAGACAGATATTTTTGTTGCTAAAATTTTTTCATATTTTTTTATTTATGAAAAGATTTTCCATAAATAGAGTGATTATATTTTATTAGTTGATTATTTTAGCGATGGAATAACGACAACACTTCCGTTGCTATTTATTTATATTTAGATATATATTCCATATAGCGATGAATTTTTAATCACTAAATTACTCGCTAAAAGTTTTTATATTATATAAATTTTTTTTGAATTTAATTTTTTTAAAAATTTTTAATTATGACTATTGATTTTACCAAGTGTTATAATATTAATAAAAAATACACACACATATATATATAGTAATTATTTTTAATATTTTTGCTATACATGAATTTGCATAGAAATTCAATTCTTTTTCTAATCTCGATAAAATTAACATTTAAACTCGAAATTATATGATTAAAATATTAAGTTTATTACCTCATTGCTAGTAAGAATAGTTTTTCTTTAGTTATTTTTCAAGGAGTTTGAAACCTCTCAGTGTTGATTCCAACTAAATCACATCGACTTCATGAACACTTCTAGGATTTTAATAATATTGGATAGATATTAATTATAAAAGTAATTTTTATGATTAATATGTATTCAATGCATGTGTACATATATGGATACAAATAAAAACACTAGATAAATGTATTTATGAAATAATCCCTCATTTAATTGTTGTTGTACAAATAAAAGTAGGAACATTTTTGTCTTTTAGAAACCCTAATTACCCCTTCTCTCTTTGCCTTATCCTTTTTTTCTTTTCTAAGTTGAAGCCGCCATCTTTTTGCCTCGTCTATTCTTCATTTCCCTCCTCTTAGAAACTGAAGCTTCTTTTTTTTCCTCCGGCAAGTCGTGGCAGTGAATGGCAACACGATTTATACCGGCCAACTTACAGAGCTAAAGGGAGTTTGAGGTACCCTTCTCTGGTTGCCAATTGTCAGCAAATGGGAAATTGGAGTTGAGGATGCCGAGATCTTCCGGAGCAAATTTCAACCAAACCAGACGGCATTCTTGCTCAAAAAGCACCTCTTGGCCAGATCTGGTGTTTGTTTCTTTTGAGTTAGTTTCACTTCTTAGTTACATATATGTGTTGTTTTCCTTGGTTTCTGAAGCTAATAATGTGTCTTCATTTTTTAGTCTGATAAGTTATTGTGTATTCAATGTTTTGAATCGTGAACTCCGATAATGACTAATAGTTTTTACGTGATTAATCATTGTGATTTTGAATATAATGACTATTTCCAAAATGCTGACAACATTAAATCATTTTTAAAGAATTAAAAAGCTGTTTCTCTATTTTTGTTATTTGAAGATGTGGGTTTTACTTATCTCACTTATTTCCTATGAGTTTGTTATTGGTTTTCAGTGTTGATAATACGTTCCATTTTTTGTTTGATTAGCTACTGCTTATGTATAATATTTTTAGATGATTCATCGTTGTGAATTTTGAAGAAAATGAGTCTGTTTTTGAGTTTTGTTGATTTTGAATGTGTTCTAGTGAATTTGAGGGTTCATTCTCTATTTTTGTGATTAGTGTTTGTCATTTGGCTTAATATTAATCTAGTGATATTTGAAATTGATGTATTTGAAAACTCTGCTCTCTATTTTACCTGAATATTTTTAAATTATTATGCTTAATGTGAATCTCTTTTCTTTGTGTTCCCTTATGAAGGATGGCTGATACTATGAAGGCTAAAATAAATTGAAAGAAGCTAGACAAGCTGAATATCATCAAAATCTAGTAATTACTCTGTTAGCTATTTTCTACTCTTCTTTCAAAATTCTATTTAAATTTTTAACAGTGTATCTCAATGTGCTGAATGTTTATGTTTTTGGTTACAGTGAAAAAAAATCTAAAAATAATATGAATGCCTAACCATTCAAGTTATCATCATACTTATTTTAGTAGAACTCTGCTATTATTTAGAAAACCACAAAGATTATTGTTATGAAAGTTTAACTATATGAACAACTATTTCGTTTATTTTTATCTAGCAAATACTTAAGATATAAAGTGAAATAATTTTTTTCTTTTTTTTATATTGCATTGCCATCTACTAGTCAAAAGATTATGATAGTATTAGCCATGCTTACTTTAATTTTTATGAAATGTGACTTGAAAACTAATAATAGAAGATCAATTCAGTGCAATTATTTTGTTTTTTTAATAAAAGGCATAATATTATATTTTCCGAGGAAAAGTCTTATTAATAGTTAATGTGATGCATGCTGAATCTCGTAAGCATCCGGTTTACCCTCAAAAGCCTGTTGGCTTAAGACCAGATGAAGGTTCATTTAACTTGTAAAGCTTGAACGATCACAATAGATAGAGATTCAACCCAATCTGCAATGCCTCGGGCATCAAAAAAGCATGAGATAGTGTCTTAGGGTATTCCTATTTCATTGTTGGTGGTCAGCCTATGAGGGCATCTGTTGGGCATCACAAGATAGGTATCATATAGTTGCCACCCAATAAAACATTTGAAAAGTGAGTTCTAACTTCATGAGGCCGAAACCAGAGATAGTTCAGGACCTCACTCTTATTTATACCTTTAGTTGATGTTATATAAATGAAATTTAATGATTAAGTTATTTTATCTCATTTCTCACATGAGTTACGCTAGAAAATAGAAATGCACTCAAACATGTTGGAAAGTTATAAAGCATGTATATTGAAAGTTGTAAAAGCATGGAAAGCATATTAAGAATAGTTGTAAGAATAAAATTATACATAAATAGAGGAATTAATTGAGTTCATTTAGACGAGGACGTTGGTCCTCGCATGCATACTTGCACAAAAGGGTTTTGGGTGTATTTTGGAAAAAAGTGGGGATTGAGCCCATGCGGGGTTTGAAGAGAAAGAATCATGTTAGTTAATTTTAAGGTAAAAGAATCATTTTGTATTAAAGAAAAATCTCTAATTTTACATGTTATTTTGTAGGTGAAAATCGGGATATTTATCCTTTTATTATAGAAAAATCCAACTCAAACTTGTACAAAATCATTTGGCGAGTTTTTAGTTTATCGCTGGAAAAAATCATTTAATTGTGATAAAAAATTAAATAATAATAGTACAAGTAAAACATGCATAAATCAGGCTATTGATTGATTTGAAAATATTGGTTCCCTCATACATATTTATGAAAATCCTTTTTTTTGTGGTTTTGGGATAAAAGGTGGACATTGGTCCACTTTATTACGAAAAATTCTTGTAAATTAAGTAGAAATAGTTTTGGTGTTGTTTTTAATTTAAGCGTGCAAAAATCCTTATTATTACATAGTTTGCAAGAAAGGAAAGTTAAAGAATAATTGTATAGGCCCAAATAATAATAAATGGGAAAATAAATAAATTCTAAGCTAGTCTATTCTACCTTATCCTCCAATCCAACCCGAAAATGGTGATATGTATGTTAAAATATGGCTGGAAAAAGATAATTAGTTAGTAATAAATCAAATCAAATCAAATATCAAATAATAAGTAATTAATTAATTCGAATAAATTAATATAGCGATTAATCCTAAATAATAAAATAGGGGAAGCTAGTAAAATGCATGATACAGTACATAATTCATGCAGCATTTATTGGCATACATAGGGGTATACACGGATCTGAATATTCCTGTACCAAATCGAAGTACCGAATAAAAAGATCCAAAACTGAACTGTACTGTTGATTTTTTGACTAGAACTGAACTGAATTGTACAGTTGACTTTATTTAGAACAAATCTGGATATTTTATCTAGAACCGAACCGAGAACCGTATTGAATTGTACCAAATTATTTTGTATCGAAAGAACCTATATTTATTAATTATTATATATAATACTAATAATATATATATAAATATTACTTATAATTTTTATTCTATATGTACTGTATAAATTTAACTTCATAATTATTTAACATTATATATTTTAATATACAAAATTAAGATAATAATTAGTTAATAAATTAAACTAAATATTTTAATTATTAAGATTAGAAATTTAATTATTATAATAATTATTCTATTTACATGAATATAAATATATAACTAAAAAAAATTTGCGTTTAATTTAATTTATTTTTAATATCACTCTACTACTATTTATTTTTTTATAAATATATATATAAATATGTAAGTTAAGCAATTTATCACATAAATACTTTATCAATTAATTTCATTTACTCCGAGTATCAATTAACTAATACCCATTTATTTTTAGGACAATACCTATATAAATATCTAAATTAATAATTTAATTAAATATATTTATTGTATATAATGAAATATTACCAATTAATGTATTATATGGGTGTATAATCATTTCACCAATTAATGTTATTTATTTTTAGTGTCATTCAACTAATATTTATATATTTTTGCACAATATATGTATTCGTAATGGGATTGTAAATCAATAATGTGATTATATATAGTTATTATATATAATAAAATTCTATCAATTAATACAATTATGAGCATGTAATTATCTTATCAATTAACTTTATTTACTTTCATATCATGAATGATTGAATGTACTTATATGAATACACAATCATCTTATAAATTAATTTTATTTATTTTTAGTATTAGTCAAATAGTATTAATTTATTTTTAGCCCAAGGAGGAAATAAATATACAAATTAATAATTTAATTATATAGTTTAGAAATAAAAAAGAATTATTTATTGTATTATATGTATGTATAAAGTGATTTAATATTATACTAAAGTTATATTTTTATTTTTGTTCTCTAATGTTTTTTGAAAGATTTATCTCCATAAATAATGATTTATCTGATAAATAATGATATTTGTGTTATCCCTCATCATATTCTAATAGTTGCAGCTTGATTTTTATTTTTATTTTTTGTTAATTCATATATAATATAATTTAAGTCTTATTACTTGATTAGTCAATAGATAACAGTTAATTTTTTTATGTCCCATGCTTTAATTTTTTTTATTTCACGAAAATAACTTAACCTTTAAATATCCTTGGGGTGCCATAGCACTGGCAGTGGAAATAAAATATGCCATAATAGAGATATAGTTAAAACCTTCAATTCATCAATTAATCATATCTAATAAATATTTATCTTTATAAACCTAATCTCATCTTTATAAATAATGGTAAATATAAATTATTTTTGTAATGGTAAAAAACTGAATTTATGATTAAAAATTAAATTTAAAGATTTTAAGAGGGAAATTTTTTTATTTTGGATTTTTGGAGGGAGTGAAAAATTGAATTATATAGTTAATAATTTTAAAAATATTGAAAATAGAATTAGGTTTACGTTTCTCTTCATTCACTCTTTTCCCTCCTCTGCCTCCTCTCTACTTTCACCACACTTCCTTTGCTCTACCTCTCGCCATAGCCCTTCACTCTGCAAATTTGAGCTTGCTGGTCTCCGCCTCTCTCCCTTTGTGCCGGTTACTTAAATTATTGTCTTCTCTCATTTCTCTCTTCCTTTGAATTCTTTCTCATTTGTTACCACAATTGGTTAAGATCGGCTACACTTTTAGTTTCAAAAGTATCAACCAAAAAATCTAAAAAATTTAAATTGGGTAATTATTATATTGGCATAAATTTTTCTAAAGTTTCTATTTAATGTTTATATTTTTTTGGTGATCTAATTATTTAAAATCTGTATTTTTTTTAGATATCGCTCAAGATTTTAAAATCAGTATCAGCATAATGTAGAGGAAGACTATCGAATGTTAATTTTTAAGTAATGTATTTTCACTTAAATTTTAATTATACTTGTTGAGATATTTTAATTGTATTTGTATTTATTATTGTGTGAATTTATTTTGTAAAATTTTAAAAATATTAAACTATCCGAAATACCGAATTGTATTGTATTATATTGTTTAGTACCGAAAGAACCGAAGAATCGTACCGAATTATCCCGAATTTTTATAGAACTGTACCGAATTGTCCCAAATTTTTCAAGACAATATCAATACTTGATTTTTAAAATATCCGAATTTTGAAAATAATACAGAAATTTACAAATTTTCGAATTATACCGTACTGTGTACACCCCTAGGCACACGTATGCTAAAGTGTTTAAATAAAATAATTAAGTAAATATATAATAACATGAACTAATAAACAAAAAGTATATAAATAATAATAACAACAACAACATTAATGATAATATTGACAATCACAATTATAAATATTATCATTAAAAATAATAATAAGGAAAAATAGTAATTAACCTAAAGGGGCTTTAAATATATATGCATAAATACATAAATAAATAACAAACAATTAAATCACAAATATTTAAATAAACTATTTGATAATTAAATTACAAATATTGATTAAATAGACTAATGAAAGAAACAAAAATAAAATAGCATTAATAAAATAAGCAATATCGGAACATATTATAAATTAAAAATAAAAGAATAAATTAATCAATTTATCACAAATATTAATTAGTCTAACAAAATGTAAAAGATAAAATTAATGACAAAAATACTAAGAAAACATTAATAATATAATGTTAACAAATTAAAAAACAAAAACAATGTAGAAATAATACTAATAAAATAAACTATATTATGTAAAGAATTAATTAATAGAGAGTAATAAAAAAAATTAACAAATGAACTGAACTAATTAATTCATATAAAGTAATTTATATATCATATTAATTAATAAAGCGGACGAGATGCAGATGCAGGTGAAAGAAGAAACAAACGAATTGAAGTTGCAAATGAAAAATATGAGTTTTAGGCTAATGAACAGTGCCATAAACGGCACTAAAAGACAAAAAAACAAAACAAAGGAATAAAGGGACGTGAGGCGCAAGTGAGCGCGTGAGTGACGTGCAAGCAAAAGCGGCTAGTCATGCCCAATCCAGCCAGTCACTGGTCTAGTCGGGCTGAGTCACGAGCCAAGACCATGATTCGGTTCAACTCGAGGCTGTAACTTGGTTCGATTCAAGGCCATGGCTCAGCCTAAAAACCAATTTTAGCCCTTGAAACGATTGCTGGAAGCTATGAACACCAACAAAATTAATCTAAAATGCAAATTTGACTATTTTAAATCATAAAAAGGCCCAAAAAAAATCAATAAAACACTTGAAAAAACATGATTTTAATTATAAAAACCAAGATTAAAGCATTAGACATGAAATTCAAAAGTTGGAAAAAAGGAAGAAGATGATAAAGAGTGCTCTCTAATTTAGCTATTTACTCAATTTTAACATGTTCTTAATTAATTAACATGAATTAATAATCAAAACAACCATAAAACTCAATTAATTACCAATTTACAAGCTTAAATTCAATAAATCACACATTACGAAAAGATAAAAGAAAATAAAAAATCAATTGAATATTTACTGTAAATTTAATCTAACACTAGATTTAATTGATTTCAGGGGCTCTGAATATTATCTTTAGTGTTGGTTCTTTCAAAAAGCAAGGTCAAGTGCTTTATGGCTTTCTTTCCCCGTGTTTTTAGCTCTCTATTTTTTGTTTTTTTTAGAAACAAAGGATGTTTTTAGAGAGAGAAGAAGAAATTAAAGAGAGATAAGAGCCTCCCCCCTTCTGTGTCCAAATATTGGATTAAAAAACCCCTTCCAAAAAAATGTGATGAGCATTTAATTTCCAGATAAGATGAAGAAGATTTTTTAAATATTTTTACTCCCCTATTTTGAAGCTCGGAATCATTAAAATGGTTCCTAGAGGGTGAGTCATGTCCTTGACCGTGAGTCAAGGGTGTGACTCATGCTTATGAGCCACAGCCTCTTCTTAGCCAACTGACCCCTTATCCAAAATATTTTTCAATTTTTAGGTTAGAAGATGCCCTTTTTTTGACAATGTGTCTTCTTGACATTTGTTTCCCTATGTCAAGAATTACTCAATTTGGGTTTGTAGATTAGGATTTATCGCCAAAATACTTACAACTGCTCTTAGGAAATCTTCTGAGATAGAATTGATGTTCTGACTTCGAAAAATTACTGGGAACAATGAGTTCAATGTTAGTTATACTCTTTTTATAGAAGTTGTTCCAAAATGAGTCCAGTTTCTATAAAAAAAAATTAGATTTACCTCAAAAGGAGTTCTGCAGAGGGAGTTATTACCAAATTACCACAAACTAGTCCAGGCGTAGGGACATATTTAGACCATCTATATTCAAGCCTAATTTTGAGAATCTTTAAGGATTGAAATGAGTTTAGGTTTCTTAATCAAAGCTATAGGTATATTTCTTAAGATTCAAATGGATTATAATCATGTAATTATGAGGTCTTTAGGCCGAGATAAGGCTATAGTACTCAAGACTGCTCCAAGTTTTTGAAACTATTTTCCTTATTTTGCCTTTGTTTTGAAAGAGATAAATGGGCAGACCTCGAAAAAAAGTTATTTAAGAATATTAAAAAGCCCAGGGAAAGCCTAACACTTTCATTCCTTATCTATTTATGAGAAACCATTTCCTTATTAGGTAACCTTGATTAAGAGCCACCTCAGGACCTAGTGTCTACAGTTAAAAATCTGAATATTAGACTGTTGTATTTGTTATTTTTGAAGGCAAACCCGAGCTAGGATTTTATTGCTTCTAGTGTTATTGATTCTAGCATTAATAGTAAGGTCAGTATGTATTTTTTTTAAGTTTCATTTTATTGATTCTGAAGTGATTATAACTATCGAGTGCTTGATTTTGAATTTGGTATCAAATGTGTTTTATAGAATTTTGCGGCTTGATTTCTAATTTGTATCATGAAGTTATATTAACAAAGGTGAGAATGAGGATAACATCAAATAAATTAAAGTTAGGTGGGGTGGACCAGCAAAATGACGAGTATGCCTACTAATCTAGTTGATTATCAGATATTTTACACATATAAAGGCTGCATAGACTAGGCTAGAAACTAATTGCTAATTGTTATAACATGATCAAATAAAAAAAGGGAAAATTTGTGTTGTTAAAGTTTTTCTAGATATTAATGAGGCTTATATTTTTATTTGCTTTAGTTGTTGCATTTGCTTATTGATGAAGTGAGCTTTAGTTTGCATTTTATCAATTTGGCACCTTGCATATATTTTTTTTCAGTTTAATTTCAACATAATTAAATTCTGTCCGAATGTTTGTTATCTTCTAATTGCTATGTAATTAGGCAATCAAGTATATGCATTATGGGGGTCATGGAAGGCTATTTCTTTTTTTTTTTGATACTAATATAGTCACAGGTTAATTTGAGCAAACTTATCAAATCTCCCATCTCTTTGGTGTGAACTTACAGTTATTAAATCTTATCATGCTTAAGTTCATGTGAACAACTTGAAAGGATATCACATGACATAAACATGAAGATCACGCAGCGAAAAAAATAAAAATTTGATCATTCATGCCACACAATATACAACATAGAATCAGAACATGCAATTTTAGGATTTTATGAAAAAATTACAACCTTGGATGCTCTTAAAACTTGATTTTTTGCTACGGCTAATATATAAGACAGGCTTATATACTGCTGATCTTGAACACCAATACCAAAGGACCAGCCTTTACGCCACACTACTCTATGCTCACACACACACTTGCAAAGATGGCTTAAAACTAGAGTGTTAGCTCTAATCTTTGTGTACTTGGCTATGGGTATTCAAATGAAGACACAAGATCTGATCTTGTTCTTTCTAAGGTTCACTAATGGCTGCCCAAAATCCAAAGGAAGAAGGAAAATTCCTTTTCCCTTGAGAGCGGTGGCACAAAGAGAGGAAAAAAACTAACTAGGGCAAATAGAATTAATCAATTTATATCACTAGATTAGGAAAACTTGTGGTGGCCGAAATCCCCTATAATTAGGTCTAATTTTCAGCCTCCATCACTTCCTAATAAAGTCATTTAAATTAATTCAAATTCTTTTAGGTTTTTAAATTCAAATTAATTTAAATTTGCATTAGTCATTTAATCAAAACAAACTACTTCTTTAGGGTTAGTAGTTGCCGAATTTAACTAGGATTCCTAGCTTGAATTTCGGCCACATTAATTCCCTCTCAAGTATTATATCTTGATTAAATACAATTTAGGATTTAATACTCAATTACATTAATTAATCCAAGATAATTAATTAATTGAAATTAAACCTACTAATACCGAAATTCCCTCTCTCATGGACCAGGGTCTATTTAGCAATTTTAATACCCATTACATACATTAATTTGACTTTAAATAAAAACTCAAATTAATGCTCAATACTCTATTTAAATATTTTAAGCCCAATAGCTTTGTGTGCAATCCTATAGGTCCATTTAATATTGACAATGAATTAATAAATAATCCAAAGGCTATATATATTCTCTAGCAAGATATTATAGCATTCCAAATTAAATGAAAATGCAAATGTCATTTAGTGACCTAATACAATTTTGCATAGTCCCTTACCCATAAATATTAGAATTAATATAAGGCATGGAACTAGTCATCCTTATATATATACTAATTCCTTTCTTCATATTCCAGTGACACTGAACTCTCAGATAAATAATGATTACTCATTATTTCATCTCGGTATGGCCATACACTTCTCAATTCACTGATCAAGTGGCCGATGATATTTTCTCTCTTATCTAGAGGGGTATTTCCTTTGCTTCTCTCATGCTCTTTAACATGAATCAGTACATACCCATACTTGTCACTCTGTTACGAGTACATTAGGTGTATGTTAAAGTATGCAGTAATTCATAAAGAGTTTCATAGAGATTTTAGGTCTAAGAACTCCGATGCAAAACTTGCACATGAGAAACACTTATGACTTATTCCATGTAGTGCTCTCATGAACGGATCAAATTCAGATACCATGTTCTAAACATGTATCTATGATCTCTAATTGACACTTTAGTCCTTATGATCTGTAAGACATAACTCATCTTATCAGAGAGAGCATACTAGTCTTAATTCCTTTGTTATTCCCATAACAACAACTAACTAGGGATATTTAGAATGAAGTCTCAATTGTTTCAAGGTCTTACAACCATGTGCCTCACACATGATACCTTTTATGTTTCTACTCGATGTGTCTGCCAGTTTGGAGGTAGTCAGGACATTGTTAGGTGACCTTTGGGTTTCCATGGAGGCATCCTTACTACTTATTTTGTGACTAAATATTATCAAAGAATTTACGCTTAGTTTCCAATGAGGACCACCATTTTCGATATAGGCACTTGGGATTTCACTTTCTTTGACTCTTACAAGCAGTGGGTCACCAGTCTAGCTGCTGACAACAGACTTTCTCACTTGAGGCATCTGAATGGAGAGAGAGATATGATATTGATAGATTAGATCAGACACTTTTATAGATTTCTCTTTTATTTTTATTTGAACATATGATGGAAAATGTTACTTTTAGACATTTGGATGACATTTATGAATACATGCATGACATTTCATTATTTATTTTAGTACATATGATTAGTATTTGACTTTATCACAACGACATATATTATTCAATCTCAAAATGAAACTTTATAAGCATCGTTTAACTCCTATCGCCAATCAACCCTCTCGGGTTTTCTTGATTGGCAATTTTCTTTCAGCCTCTAATTTTTTTCCAGGATGCCTTTTTTGATTTTCATCCTGGTGAGGGACCCAATTTTAGCAAGATCGCCATTTTTTTCGATTTCGACCTGCAGGGCATTTATTCTCTTCCTTTTATCTTTTTAGTATTTAGCCATGGAATCTTTTCAATCTATCAACATTCATAGGTTCTCAAAATTCATTGCCATCATGTCTAATAAAATAGCAGCGTCTTTGGATAACAATTTCTTAAGCACAAAAAGTCCCTCCCACGTAGGCTTGAAGTTCCCTCGGATGTTTGGAATCCTGGGCCTTATCTATTTGAACACTAAGTCTCCTTCCTTCAGAGGATGTTTCCTGACTTTCTTCCCAAATGAACAAGCCAACCTCTTTTGATAAACTTGGTTGTAATAATATGCTCTCATTCTTTCCCCATTAAGCAAGTTATGCTACGATAGTCTCTACTTAGCCCACTATATTTCTAGTATCTCAACCTCCAGATCTACTCTCAAGGATTAAAGATCAATTTCTACTGGCAGTACTACTTTTGTTTTGTAAACTAGAGAGAACAAAGTTGCTTCTGTTGAAGTTCAGGCTGTGGTCCTATAACCCTATAACGCAAAGGGTAGTTTATCAGCCCAATCCTTGTAAGTTTACACCATCTTGGCTAAGATTCTCTTCACCTTCTTATTAACCACTTCAACTGCTCTGTTTGCTTTGTAAGGAGAAGACTTGTGATGTTGAACCCCATATCTAATAAGCATCTGTCTAGTTTCACCCGAGAACTGTAACCAATAATCTGAGACCACATGATGAGGCAATCCATACCTATACATCGGGTTTCTCTCTATAACCTTGGCCATATCCTGTGCATCCACCTTTTTGAAGGATTTAACTTCCACCCATTTAGTGAAGTAATCAATAACTATTATGATGAATTTGTGTCCATTTGAGGCAGACGGATGGATTATTCCCATAATGTCTATTCCCCATGCAACAAATGGCTATGGTGATGTGAGATTACATAGTTTAGAAATGGGTAGATGTCTCGGATCTACATACTGTTGGCATAGTTAACATTCCTTGACATACTTAGAGCAATCAGTATCCATTATGAGCCAAAATAAACCCTGTCTCATGATCTTCTTTGCCAAGGCTAACCCGTTCATGTAAGCTCCACATACTCCCGCATGTACTTCTTCTATTGCCCTTTTTGCTTCCTTTTCCTCCAAGCATCTCAATTGAATTCCTAGCTCTTTTATTATTAATAGCTTCATCAAAATACATTTGCCACCCTTGCACTGTTATGGCCAATATGTTTTTATTGGGGAATTCATAGGTCATCTCCTCACCTTCCAGAGGTTGATCAGCTAGGAATTCTACTATCGCTCTCCCCTTAATGGTTTTCCTAGTGATGTATTCTATGTTGAATTCTCGCAAAAAGAATAAAACATTTTCCCATCTTTGCTAACAATGAAGGGGCTTTTTATAGGTATATGAGAGGATTCTGTTTGGCTATAGCTTGTATCCTGTAAGAATGAAAGTAGTGTCTCAACTTCTTAAATGCCCAAATGACTACCAAATACATCTTTTCAACTTCTACGTACTTTGCCTCATAAGGAAGGAATTTTTTATTGAGATAGTATACTACATACTCAATCCCAAAATCATCCTCTTATGCCATCATAACCCCTATCGAGCTATCTTCAATTACTAGATACAAAATCAAAGGTCTGCCTACCTCAGATAGACTCAATACTAGTGGATGTAACAAGTAATCCTTGATGGTATCAAATGCTTTTTAACAATCCTCGTTCCAAATCATGGGTTGATCTTTCCTGAGCAGCTTGAAGATCGGTTCACAAATAGAAGTCATGTTGGCGATGAACCTACTTATGTACTAAATTTTCCCCAAGAATCCCTTAACTTCCTTTTCCCTCTGGGGCAATAGCATTTCTTTAATGGCCTTTACCTTATCATGATGTACCTTTATACCTCTTTGGCTCATGACATAACCTAAAAGCTTTCCTGAAGTAACCCCAAATATGTACTTTTTTGAGTTAAGTCAGAGATTGTACTTACTGATCTTCTGAAAGAACTTCTCTAATGCTTCAAAGTGACCTTTTCTAGTTTGACTTGATCATTATATCATCCACATACATCTCTACTTCCTTGTGAATCAAATCATCTAAAATCTTAGTATCCATTCTTTGATAGGTAGCTTTCGCATTTTTAAGTCCAAAAGGCATGCCCGATAAGCATTTGTCCCCTATTTAGTTATAAAAGCCATTTTAATCTTATCCACTATTTTGTTCAGATTTGATTATACCCTACATATCCATCCACAAAACTGTACATGGAGCAAGCGGCAGCACTATCAACCAAAACATCTATGTGAGGCAAAGGAAAATCATCCTTGGGACAGTCTTTGTTCAGATCTCTATAATCCACATGGACTCTTACTCTTCCATCTTTCCTTGCTACAGGAACTATGTTCGCTAACCATGTGGGGTATTGAACTTCCACTAAGAACTTGGCCTCTATTTGCTGTCTAACTTCTTGCTTAACTTTCTCAATCCATTCTAGCCTAAGTCTTCTAAGCTTCTGTTTAACAGGTTTGTAACCTAGGTACGTTGGAATGGCATGTTTAGTGACTTCTCAATCTATCCCTAGCATGTCCTCACAGGTTCAGGCAAAGACTTTTCATTTTTTCTTAATATTCTCTCAAATTTTTTTCTCTTTTCAGAAGTTATATCTGATGCTAGTAAAATTTCTTTTGGGTTTTCTTTGGTTTCGAGATTGAATGAACATGTGTTTGTTGAGTTAATGTCAAATATCAATGCTTTATAATCATGATCATGCATATTAAAATCAGAAGAAATATCACACAAGTAAGCAAAATTGTTCATCTCATTAATGTAATCAAAAGAACAAACATTGTTCTCATCAAATAATTCAGGAACATAAACAATATCAATAAAAGTGTCATCTTCAGTCTTGTCAACATCAGGCGGTCCTCCAATTTCAAGTTCTGCTTTGGGTGGCTCATTGGCTTGCATCTTTTCTTTGCCTTTCAACTTAGTAGCAAGGAACTTCTTTGTCATAACTTCCTTTGGTGTTTCTTTATCCCAAGCTGAATGGTGTAGCATGATCTCTTCATCCCAAAAGCCTTCAACTGGCTTGATGATTCCTTGTTCCCAATCGAATATATAATTAAATAGCTCAAATCCCAGTAGTAACTTACCGTCTATCATCTGAGTTTCATTCTCCCCACAATAAAGGCACAAACCTGAAGCTGGTACAAAACTTTGAGAAATATGAGGGATTCCCTTTGCCTTCTTTTCCTTTCTTGTTTTACTCAAACTTATGAAGCCTAACCCTTTCTTGTCCTTCTGACCCTTAGTAGTTACAACAGTCTGAGGTCCTTGGGAATTCTTGCCTAAACCAACTCTAGGCAGGAAATTCATCCTCTTGAACATATTAATTACTTGAGGGTTGTCAGGAAATTCATCTTTATTTTCTTCATCTTTAATAACTGCCACATAAAACCCACTAAATGGCTATTTGGCTATTTCTAGTACAGACACCTGGTTCTCTTTTGTTGCCTTAATAGTGACTGTTTGACCATTGTAAGGAATCTTAATCATCTAATGCAATGCCTAGGGCACTTATCCCAACTTATGAAACCATAGTCTCCCAAGGAGTACAGAAAAGTTTGCTGGAATGGGTAAGACCACAAACTCAGTTTCAGTCTCAATGGGTCTTATTCTCATTGCAGCCTTGAAGATCTCAGTAGCTTGCCTTTTAGAGTTGTCATATGCAAAAATGGTCAAATCAGACTTACTTAGCAAGTGTTCATTCAATTGTAAGGCTAAAATTGCTACCAGGGGATAAATATTAATAGAGGATCTGTTATCTATCATCACACAAATCGTGTGTTTCCCATTAACCTGAGCTTTAATGTAAAAAGGACGATTATGATTCCTTCCTTCTGTAGGAAAATCAACATCAGAGTGCACTATATTTTTCTCGGTTCCTCCCCTAACTAGATTTAGCAACTTAGAATGTGATATGGTAGTAGCAACAGTAGCTTCCCTTAAGGCCTCTATTAATTTCTATCTATGCGAAGGAGATTGCCTCAATAAATCTAAAATGCATATATGAGCTTGTGTCTTCTTCAACTGCTTGATTATCTAATCATCCTCAACTTTTTCTCTCGTTGGCACACTGCAGTAGAAGCCATCTGCCTCTCAATTTTTGAGGCTATTCTCCCACTCCTAGTGACTGCCTTCACTCTTTCTTCCTCCAATTCTTTTTCATATTCACTGGCTGAAGTCCAGATGTCAATAGGCACCAAATCCCCCTCATCTTCACTTTTCGTAGGGGTGCCCCAATAGTCAATCATAGAGACTAATTGATTTTCTTCAACTGGCTTTGTTACTTTTAGGGTGGAGCGAGCAACAGCCAAATATTTATTCCCATACAGGTCTTTCATTATGTACCATTCAAGCAAGCTGGACCCAATCATGTACCTGAGCGAGGGCATGGCATTATACCCTCCATTTTTTTCTTATCGCTCTTCTTAAGGTTTGAAATCTACTTGTTATCTATCAAGTCTTGGATCTTATTACTCAGAGCACGACAATAATCAGTTAAATGTCCAATGTGCTGGTGGTATGCACAGTTTGATCCTCCCTATGGTAGGGGAGGCCCTGACTTTTTGTGGGCCTTAATGGTAGTAGTTGAAGCTTTCTTTCTTCAGCTAGTATATTTAACACCCAAGATAGTGATTTCCCAAGTCAGAATAATGCTTCTATTGGCTAATTTTCGTAGGGATACCTCTACAGTCTTTCCAGCTCTATTATGCCCACTAGTATTCCCAACAACCTTGTTACCACCGAAATTCCTTCTCACATTTTTACTATTTACCCTTCTGGCTAAATACTTTGCTTCAGCTTCTATTGCTATATCCTTTAAGGATTTCCAATCTTTCAGGCCCTTCATTTTTAATCCATATGTCAAATATGGACTTGCATTCCGGATAAATAACTTGATATGATTGGCTGTGTCAGGTTTTCTCTTTATCTCTATCACCATGTTTCTCTATCTAGTGAGGTACTCATGGAAAGAATCATCATGCTTTTGTTGGAGTAATTCAAGGTCCTTCAAGGTGACCTCCATCCTCGTACTACAGTTGTATTGCTTGAGAAACTCCTCTGTCAATAAGTCCTAATCCTCTTTAGTTCTCCTATCCAAGCTGTGATACCAATCTATCTCGGTCTCAGTCAAGCTCAGGCAAAAGTATTCTACCTTCTGTTTCTTGGATAGAGTAATCCCTTTCATGATTAACGTATACTACTTAATATGAGCTGAAGGGTTTGAGGTACCATCAAACCAAGGCAGGTCAAGCATTTTGAACCTTTGGGGCAGCGACTCATCCCCATCTAAATCCCTTTCTTTGGGTTCATCCCCTTACCAGTGGATAATATCCTAGACATAACTTCTATCTTCTCCTCCATCTTTTCAAAAGCTGGATCCTCAGCACTAAGACCCTTTATCCTCATATTTGTCACCAGAGTAATATAATCTTTATCCTCTTTCGCTATGAAATTTTCTTCAGGAACATGCCTCCTCTCACTTTTAGGTGGATCTCAAAGTGTAATAGCATCGGCAGCGGTAGCATTCCAGATATGAGTCGGCTGCACTGTCTCGCGAGTAAGTGCTATAGGCTGAGGCCTAGCATTAGGTGCTACAGAAGCCGCTATTTCACTAATTATAGCTAACATTCTCTCCTCAAATTCCTATAGACACATATCCATCCTCCGATCCAAGTCATCCCTTATTGTTGAAGGCCTAGTAGGAGTGACATTCGCCCTTTCCCTCAAGAATGAAAACTTTGTTGTAGTATCATCAGTGACTCTCCCCCTCTCATTTCCTCTTCCATCCTCATTCATTTAGTTGTTTGCCATTTCTAACCTCATTTCCTAACTACTTTTCGATAGCTGACTGAAAGCCAACTCAAAACTGACCTCTAAACCTAAATCTAAACCAAAATTTGATCTCAGTAGACTGGATATTGACCTTCCAACCAGGCGCTTATTCGACCCTCTGGACTGTTGGTGTAAGCCCTAGCCCCAATGCATTGTAATAAAGCACTTTGAATTAATAAAATGAGGCATTTGTTTTATCCTTTGTATTCCTGTGCATATCAATTGATAAAACTATCCAAGAGTGTTGTTTCGGTTTTAGTTATCATGTGTGAGGCACATGGTTGTAAGACCTTGAAACAAATGAGACATCATTCTAAATATCCCTAGTCAGTCATTGTTATGGGAATAACAATGAATTAAGACTAGTATGCTCTCTCTGATATTATGAGTTCTGTCTTACGGATCATTAGGACAAGAGTGTCAATCAGAGATCATAGATACATGTTAAAGAACATGGTATCTAGATACGATCCGCTCATGAGAACACTACATGGTATAAGTCATAAGTGTTTCTCATATGCAAGTTTTGTATCGGAGTTCTTAGACCTGAAATCTCTATGAAACTCTTTATGAATTACTGTGTACTTTGACATACACCTAACGTGCTCGAACAGAGTGACAAGTACGGGTATGATTGGGTATGCATTAATTCATGTTAGAGAGCATGAGAGAAGTAAAGGGATTACCCCTCTCAATAAGAGAGAAAACATCATCGGCCACTTGATCAGTGAAATGAGAGTGTATGGCCATACCGAGATGAAATAATGAATAATCATTATTTATTTGAGAGTTCAGTGTCACTGGAATATCAAGAAAGGAATTAATATATATAAGGATGACTAGTTCCATGCCTTATATTAATTCTGATATTTATGGGTAAGGGACTATGCAAAATTGCATTAGGTCACTAAATGCCATATGCATTTTCATTTAATTTGGAATGCTATAATATCTTGCTAGAGAATATATGTAGCCTTTGAATTAATTTATTAATTCATTGTCAACATTAAATGGACCTATAGGATCGCACACAAAGCATTGGGCTTAAAATATTTAACTAAAGTATTGAGCATTAATTTGGGCTTTTAATTAAAGTCAAATTAATGTGTGTAATGGGTTATAAAATTGCTATTGGGCTTTGGTCCATGAGAGAGAGAAATTCAGCCCACAAGGTTTAATTTCAATTAATTAATTATCTTGTGTTAATTTAATTAATTGAGTATTAAAGCCTAAAGGATTTTAATTAAATTAATTCACTTGATAATTGGATGGTGTGGCCGAAATTCCAAGATAATATCAATGGAATTTCAGCACATGATTAATTCTTTTATTAAGTGATTTATTTGATTAATATGTCTTACATTTATCTTAGATTAAATCAAAAAGGATTATCTTGGATTAAATGTATTATCTTAAGGTGTTTTAATCAATATATATTTCTTATTTTAAATAAGTGATAAAGGCTAAAATTAATTATCTTAAGGTGGTATATTTTAGCTTGATCACTTAAGAAAATAAAGGGATATATATTAAAGGAAATAAAACCCTAAAGATATATAATTTGCTTTTGGCGTGAAAACAAAACCTAGCCACCATTTTTGCATTTTGGCGTGAATTACATCCATCTCTCTCAATTTTTGGTCCAATTTTCACAAAGAGAAAGGATTGTTCCTCATTCTCTTGTGTTCTTGGGTAGTAAAAGCAACCTAAGAGAAGTACAAAATCAAATTTTGTAGCTTCAAACTATAGCCATTACACAATACCTTAAAAGAGAGCTAGCAATCTCGATTTTAAGCTGACGGTGCAATTGTGTGTGTGAGAATAGAGGGAGTGGCGTAAAAGGTTGTTCCTTGGCATTGGTGATCAAGATCTAAGGTGGATAAAGTCATCTCGGTTGCTGGTCATCACCAAACTCAAAAAAAATTAAAAGGCATCCAAAGTTGTAAGTTTTAAACCCTAAAATTGCATGTTTCGATTCTTGCTTTGGATTTGTATGGTATGTATGATGAAAATTTTTTTGTTTTTCCACTGCATTATCATCACATTCATACCATGTCATATTCCATCATGGACCACCTAGATGAGTTTATGATGGCTATAAGAATCAAATGTTAGGGATGAAGCATGAAAAATGATACATGTACAAGGTATATACATGATGCATGAATACAATGCATGATTTCGTGAGATGTTAATTACAAACATATATAAGCATTTATCAAGCCTTCCAACCTTTTTACTCCCACACAGGAGGTCATGTAGTCTCTTTCCTAGGTGGGCTTAGTCCATGGGTTAGTAGGGTACCCAATGGACGCGTATGATGCAAGGTGGAAAATTGATAACATAACCTCTCTAATTAAAAGCGCAGGCATATGGGTTTTGACCATTACGTATTCTGACTAACTTAGATAGATCAGGTTGGGCTTACTGAGGCATAGCAGCCTTTGACTGGTGCCCTCTTAATTTGTTTGAGTTTGGCTAATACATAAAAGATCCACATAGCAACCAAGAGATTATTATGGTTATAAAACCTAGGGGAAGTTGCTATTGTCATTACATGGGCTTGAGTCAAGGGTGATGAAACTTTAGGGCTACTCAAGCATGGTCTCTACCAATAGCTCTAGCCCATCACGAGCATAATGACCGATGGGTCATAATTTTATATACTATTTAGTATTAAACTTGGGTTGGTAGGTCTCCTTGACACCTCCCGACACTGAGTGAATGTAGGGCATGTTCTAAGTAGCACCGGGGCTAAAACGGGATGCCTAACTTAATTTTAAGGCTCTAAGATGAATGCTAGAAATGAAATTTAGAAAGGAGATAAGATTAACAAATAAAACCCAATTATAAAGAACTTAACCGAGATGCTTTCAAAGCAAGGTCTCTTTAGCTCCCTAGTGGAGTCGCCATTGTGATGCGTGACAGAGCCTACCCTTCGTTCCAGGTTCACTCTCGGAGGCTGCCTTTTAAGGCCCGAGATCAAAAGAGGCTCCCTTTTGATCATCAATTGGCCGCTTCACAATAAAAAGGATTAAGTCCTAATTATTGTTGATGGTCAACTCATAAAAGTGTCTACTAGTGGGCTCAAAGAAGTAGGTGTCATAGAGTCACCACCCAATGAAACATTGGAAGTTGAATCTCTACCTTGTTTTAATGCCCAAACAGAGACTGGTGTTTGGGACATCCCTCTTATTAGGCATCTTGGTTAGGTGTTGTTTTATAATTGAGTTTTAGAATTAATTTTCTCTTCTTTCTCACACAATGCAAGCAATAGAATTTAAGTAAATATCCCAATCAAATAAAGAAAGTGGCAAATAAAGTCCTACTTAAAGATTATTACACAAGTAAATCGTCCCAAATAATATATAAAAGAAAGACAGACAAACATCGTACATAAAATGGGCCATTAATTAGTTCAGGAATGTTGGTTCCCTCATGAGCATTTACAAAAAAAGGTTTTAATTATATTGTGAATTTGGACTAAAAAATTAGACATTGGTCTATATTTATTAAAGGAAATCCAATTAATTAGTAAAAATGATTTGAAGTTAAATTTTATTGTTAAGCAAGCAAAAATCATTTATTACTACCTATTACATCCCCAAAATAATACATCCAAAATAGTAATAGAAACACTAAGAGAATAATTAAATAAATAACAACATAATAACTATAATAAATAAGAAAAATGAGGTAATCCAGATGAAGAGGTCAGCTAAGGTAGGAGCACGACTTCCCATGAAAAGACTATATGTCCTCCACGATTGTAAATATACCAATTACTCAGAAGGACAAAAAAATAAATTAATTAGCATTAATGATAAAATATCTACATAATTTACACCTATAAACAAGCTGATTACAAGTACAACAATGCACATATAGTAACAAAAATACTTCAAACATAGCCTAAATAATGCATAAAACAAATATTAAAATGAGAGGCATAAAAAAACCTAATATACGTGAAAAATCCTAAAAAATGCCCCAGGGACAGCCAAAAGGAAGTGAGGGACAACCAAGAAGGAAGTGAGGGATGGCCAGGAAAGAGGCAAAAGGATGTCCTGTCCTTCGGGTGAGGGATGACTGTCCCTCACATCTTCTTCCTATCTCTCACTTATAGAACAGAGCAGAAATTGCAGAGCAAGAGCTAAAATGCAGGAAATTATACAAATAGATATCTTAGCCCTAAATATATAATAATTAATCACAAATCATGCTAAAACATATCAAAACACTAAAACTTACACCAAATTGAATTAAAATTAAAGAAATATATCACATTACATGTTAAAAAAGAAGAACTTCAAAACAATAACAATGGAGGAAATCTTTGATAGCCACATCTCTAATATGTGACACAAACCATAAACGAATCATGTGCCAATAAAGTAAGCATGTTATTCAGTTCTTAAAAGTTGAAATAAAACAATTTAACATATAAATAATCATGCAATTAAGTGAATAAATGGTAGAAAGAGAAAGAAATAAATAAGCCTAGAATATTACCCTTAGGAGATATTCTAACTTTATGATCTCTAAAGTCTATATCTCTGCTCCAAATCGTGTTCCTTGATCCTTAAAGAAAATATGAAATCCATTTTTGTTTGTGTCAAAAGATTGCTAAGCATGTTTAGAGAGAGAAAAGAAATTAACTTTCTTCCATCTCTAATGGTTCCCAAAGAATGATGATTCCTTTCTCTTCAAAACCCTACTTTTTGTGCTTTTATACCTAAAAAAGAGTTTTAATTTGATTATAACTCAAAAATCACCAGATTAGGGGATAAAATCCCCAAAATCTGGACTTGAACCTTTTCTAAACTCCTTCCTCTTTTGAATTTCTAGGAAAACATGGAACAATTGAGTTTTGACCCAGGGACGGGCATCTATGAGTGAGGAACGGCAGTCCCTCGTCACTAAACCCCAAATTTCCCAAAATGCCCCTATTTTACACTGTCCAAGAGATAAAACCCACGGACATCTTCCTTTTAATTGACAAATGGCCATCTATCACCACTGACAGTCCAAAATCAAGGTTTTTTTTGCTTATTTTGTTAAAACACTCGTAAAAGTTTTAAGAGTTTTTTAGAGAATCGTGAAAATCTTTAAGAGAAAGTGACAAATCCATGATTAAAACTTCGAGATCCAAACCCACTGTCAGCAATACATTATTTCCTCATCATCGGGTAACCCTGATCGAGGCTACCTCGGGTCACGGTGTCTACACCCTCATACTTTTATTGTAATGACTTTGGTTTGTGCTTAATTTTTGATGCAAGTGTGTTATTTCTTAGTTCTTGAGCTGATTCTTATTTTGAGTTGTGTTGAGTTGATTATTGATGTATTGAATAAATGGTTAGTGATCAATTTCATCCATGACTTTTATGATATGCATGTTTTTAGTTAAATTTACTTAAGTTAATGCATGATTATATTCTAAAAATTGATATAATTATGTATTGGTAAAGAGTATAATTATGACTAAGAAAGTTGAATTAAGAATAGGCTGGAGTTGGATCTCTCAAAAGAGGGTCAAATAAAAGTTTAGGAAGTAATAAACTAGATCAATATGTTAAGTATTGAATTGTCCATAATTTGAGGGTTTAATGCTTAGAATGATATTCTGAATAAGATATAGGACTTTACACTGATTTTTCATAATCACTTGTGTTATTTATAATTAAGTCATTGCAATAGAAGTTGAAGTGAATATTTCCTTTAGCAAAAGTGTTTTTAATATTGAATTTTACCATCTTTTACAATCTTGTTATGTTTCTAGTTTATTATTTTAATTTCATTATCTTATTTGTTTAGTTATTGTTTCCACTTAGTTAATTTATTACAACTCTAAAACTTGGGAATTCTTTCATACATCACTCACTCTAAAATTTGGAATAGACAATTCATACAGTCCCTAGGGTACGATAATTCAGGGTCTCAATTTTATTTTCTTATATTACTTAACTGATCTAGTACACTTACTAGACACCGATCAACACATCATAAGTTGTCTCATTAAAAACCTTAGCAGGAAAACCAACTAGGAAAAAATCTTAGTTAAGGAAAAAAGAGTACAACGTGTATTTTTCTTTCCCTTATACTAATATTGGTACATAACTTTAAATTTGTATATGTAGAGTTTTGATACGTAATATTATAAAGTTCTTTTTCTGAAAATGGAACCACATAGCTTTTGGATATGTTTACCATATATTTTCTGGATATAGTATGCATGAACTAAAAAATAACAACTAAAACTTATTTTATAAAATTACATATTGTACATTTACAAGTATGTACAAATTCATCTACACATCTTTCATTTATTTAAAATGAGAAATTTTATAAAATCTAATAATATAGTTATACATACAATGGGTACATGACCAATGTACTTTTATACCATATCAAAAATAAGTTATCCATTCTCAATAGCAATAATATATAATCATGAAATATGTTGTATCTAGTAACTTTACAACCATTAAAGCAATCAATGGAATATAATTTATAAACCTATAATCACATTATAAAAAAAATTTCTTTCAATCAAATAGTACTCGATATTTAAGTCGAGACAAAATTTAGTTTACAAAAGTCATTAAAGCATTTTGAACTCTTTAAGAGTTTCAATAATTAAAATTATAAATAATTCATGACAATAGGTAAACTATAACACTTCAAAATCATATACATAAAATTCAATGTATATATTTGTATTAAATAAAATATTTCAAAAATATTTATATGCTTCAGGCATGATAAATCTTTCAGGAATTATGTATAATTTTATTATCGAATAGATAAATAGTATCAATTAGTTACATACTAATATATTACCAAATTAGCAAACGGTAAAAACTTATTGCATTCATTATAAGAAAATATATATTTTTACAATCAATATCGATCCATTGCAATAGATATCATAAAACAAATCATATTTTAGGATTTCATTGTTTAATTTATGAATATCAATTATACTCCTCTGACATCATATTTTTTAATATTTTGAACTATAGGTCCAAAAATTCATATTGAATGTAATTAATATCTAAATTTTTTAACAGATTTAATTTTAAGATACTCACTGATACGGATCCAAGAGGGCTATCTTATGCCATTGAAGAGGGGCAACCTTATGACTTTCAAATGGGTCAAAATGGAGTCCAACACATAAATATAAGATCCAAATGTCATTGGGGCATGCGCCAATTTATAGGAGGCAGATTTGGTGCTTTACATTAATTTTCGGCTTATACAACTTTGGGCTTTAATTGTACAAGTCATGTGCCTCATTTAAAAAGTCACATGACTTATTTAAGTTGTAAATGTGGGCTTAGGCATGTGGGCTTTCTTTTAAAGGGATTATTTAGTTATTTGGGTTATTAGTTAGTCTTTTATTTAGGGCTTCAAATTCGTCACTTTACCTTAGTAGGGTTTTAAGTAGTTGTTTTAGCTTATTTTAGGTTAAATTTAGTGTTTTAAACCTATTGGACTTATGTATACTCATTCCCTTAGGGTTTGGAGGCTATAAATAGGTTATTATAACTTGTAAAGAGGGATATATATCATTGAATCAAATTATAAACTTTTGAGAGTTTTTCTCTTGGCTTAGCTGAATTTCTTTAGAGAGATTGTGAGATTGCTTGCTTTCTTTTCTATTGCATCAAGAATTAGGATTACTTATCAATCATTTGATTGTGGTGTTTTCTTAATTCTTCTTATCCCGATTATTTGCGTTTCCATTCACGTGTTTTTTGGGGGTTCAATAGGGAGGGAGTTTCTCTTCTTTGTCTTTTGAAATTAAAGCGTATGTTTAAGGGGTTTCGGATTCTTTAACCTTAGGGTTCCGCATCACTCACTATGTTGAAAATATCAACATCAATATTTTTATATATAAATGTTGTCGATAATTTTATCCTTTTTAGTTCCTTTTAATGACAAATGATATATTGAGATCTCTTATTTAATTTCAAGTACCTGAACCACTTCTAGAGTTTAAAAATTAGTTATGTCATAGGTCTTTTCAAGAGTATCCGTCTCCATAATATGACCATATGGATTTATTTACTTCTTGCCATTTAAAGATTTTATTTTTATTTGAAATCGAATAATTTATCCTACAAGGCAAATTGTCCTACTGGGACATTGTTCTAAATTGGAACATTTACAGCTAATACATATGAGATTTAATAAATTTGCAACACCCTTCTCGGAACAGTCTTTTCCGAAGCGAAACTTAGCCGAAATCGGTACGGATTTTTTTTCTACCGAACAATTCGAAACATTTAAAATACTTTTTCATTAATTCCAGAATCAAATAACAATCTTATAACAATTAAAACAAACATCATATCGAAACTTATATTGTCCATACATCCAAGAAAAATAAACATACATTCCAAAAACAGTTCGAGCTTTTACCTTAATAGTCTAAGTATATACATGCCAAAAGCTTATTCTAATGAATACAAAAATCTTCTATTCCGATCTGGTCCTTCAATGTACTATGCTCCCGCAACGCTTCAGAACCTGCACGCAGTAAACACTACGTGCTGAGCATTAAATATGCCCAGTGGTGACTACTAATCCAAGAATTTCTCAAGAATAAGCATAATTTCGTTAATTTATGCTTCTACTATTCTTATTACATTAGGCATTTTCTTTTATTTCCATCATTACTAATCTTGTTGTTATTTCATATTCTGATAACTATTAGTCCTTGGTTTCTAAACTTTCAATTTTACTTTGCAGAATCTTCTTTAGGTGGATCAATATCAGATTTACCTTTATGTTTACGTTAATGTGCACTATAACTTTTACTTGTACTAATACTGTTACTTATTTTCTAGTCATCAATTTAATTACCATATTATTTAACGATGTGAATTGGTACTCGTGTCTTTACTAGTACCAAAGTAAATTACTTAAATTCTTGGTGTACTGTTCAATCGTATGATCCGTACTCTAATTATACTTCTTGTTGTTATTCTTTTATTTTTGTTTTGACTTTTAACTAATAAATACATTACTAATTAAAAGCTTTTAAGCTTTATTGCAAAGTGATATAGGTATTTCGGGATACTTTGCAGTCAATTTCTCTTTCTTTCATATATATATATATATATATTGTAGAGGATGCCATACAGTTGCTACCAAACTTCTTTCACACTTCATAAGTCCAAAATACCTCTCCCAAAGAAACTCACTTACATTTAAAATTAGTCACATTTTTATCAGTTTCTCTTTTCTAAACATATCATCTTAATAAGAATCAGATCTTATAATAGATATTCATTTTTCACAGTCCCGTGTACTTTATTATATTCCTTCTTTCAATAGCGAAATTAGTCCCTCGAACTCATCATTAGTCAAGGGTGAATCTCTAGACCCACGCTGAGATTATCACCAGTCTCCCTCTTTTGACACTTAACAAATCCGATGACAGATTCTTTAATCACATTATTCCACTTCTAAATAAATACCATTACAAGTTAGAGCAATTCTCAAATAAATCTAATGCTCTGCGTCCATACATCAACATAATTAACATTTACTTATATCCATTATAGTACACTTTCAGTCTAACTTTCAGAATTAAGCTTTTAATCCTGACACACCTGATGATGTCAGGCATTACTATCTCGGTAAACTTTAGTAAAAATCTTTCAATTTACTCACAAAGACTATTACATAAACATTCTCTTTCAGAATTACTGTTCTCACCTGCTGTACAAAATCAATTTCACTTATTTTCTAGTTAAACACTCCCATCTGAAGTCAAACTTAAATTGGCTCTCACAACTAGAAAACCAAGAACATTATCATTAACCATTTGAATCCTCATAAAATGGATCTTGACAAGGTTGAATGATCATTTCCATCAAATCATCAAAAGAGTCGGTATGCTAACAAATTTCATTGACATGACCATGATCTTACAATGGCCACATCAAAATTAGAATACAATCTTAAGCATATTATCTCTTGTCTCATTCTTAGGTTGTCCTTATGCTCATCATATCCCCTGTCAGTTTTATCCTATCAAGTGGGGCCTAAACATACAGTATAATGCATATCAGATGCTGTCAAACAATATAAAATGCCATGCAATGAATGTATAATGTCATGTATGCAGGTAGAATACTGTCAAGTATCCTCATATCATGCAGATATCATAGTCCATCCCAAAACTATGAGAAATACAATCAAATCCCCACTCCTATAAAGAATCACCGACAGATATATAGAGCATCTTAAACAACCTTAACTTATAACAATTTACTCACTAACATTCTTAAACCAAAACAATCCAGTCAAGTATCTCCTTATCCTGTACAATTTATCCGTTCTCACAATACAATTCCTTTCTATTTCTATCACACTCTTCATCTTGTGCTTCTTTTAACTGTTCTCATCCATATAGATACTTAAACTCTCACATTTTCACTTAATATCAGTCAACTTTTCTTTTTCCTGCTTTGACTTTCATGACGTCTCAAGCAGCAATACTTCCATTCTCATTCACTATCATTTCTACCATGCAAAATCAATCCTTTCATACTTGACAATCTCAGTCAAATGGCAACTCTTTCACTTTAACACAGATAGGGGAGCAAGTACCCTTCAGATTACTTAACACATATTTTCTTATAATTGGCATGTATATACAGACAAACCTATCACTTATCCTTATCCCACTCCGATCTTAAAACCGCTCAAACCTTTACTCTGATACCACTAAATGTAATACCCTTCTCGGAACAGTCTTTTTCGAAGCGAAACTTAGCCGAAACCGGTACGGATTTTTTTTTCTACCAAACAATTCGAAACATTTAAAATACTTTTTCATTAATTCCAGAATCAAATAACAATCTTATAACAATTAAAACAAACATCATATCGAAACTTATACTGTCCATACATCCAAGACAAATAAACATACATTCTAAAAATAGTTCGAGCTTTTACCTTAATAGTCTAATTATATACATGCCAAAAGCTTATTCTAACGAATACAAAAATCTTCTCTTCCGATCTGGTCCTTCAATGTACTATGCTTCCGCAACGCTTCAGAACCTGCACGCAGTAAACACTACGTGCTGAGCATTAAATATGCCCAGTGGTGACTACTAATCCAAGAATTTCCCAAGAATAAGCATAATTTCGTTAATTTATGCTTCTACTATTCTTATTACATTAGGCATTTTCTTTTATTTCCGTCATTACTAATCTTGTTGTTATTTCATATTCTGATAACTATTAGTCCTTGGTTTCTAAACTTTCAATTTTACTTTGCAGAATCTTCTTTAGGTGGATCAATATCAGATTTACCTTTATGTTTACGTTAATGTGCACTATAACTTTTACTTGTACTAATACTGTTACTTATTTTCTAGTCATATCAATTTAATTACCATATTATTTAACGATGTGAATTGGTACTCGTGTCTTTACTAGTACCAAAGTAAATTACTTAAATTCTTGGTGTACTGTTCAATCGTGTGATCTGTACTCTAATTATACTTCTTGTTGTTATTCTTTTATTTTTGCTTTGACTTTTAACTAATAAATACATTACTAATTAAAAGCTTTTAAGCTTTATTGCAAAGTGATATAGGTATTTCGGGATACTTTGCAGTCAATTTCTCTTTCTTTCATATATATATATATATATATATATATATATATATATATTATTTTCATTCAAATACTTATTAAGACGTATGTCTTTTATTTCTTTTCATCGGTCAATTAATGTATCTTTCTATTGTTTTACTTTTCGAATAATTTTTCTTTCAGAAAAATGTTACGTAACTAATACATTTGCTTCTTGTCAAAATCATCACTTTTTAACTCTAAACAGGAAATTAATATTGTTTTCCGGATTCGTCATTATTTTTACAGTAACAATTAGTATAAGAAATACCAATTAATCAAATTATCTTTTTCACGTACAACAAAATATATTTTAAATCCTTATAAAAGCTTTCTTTTCTTTTGCTGACTAATTACACTTTTCAGAAATCTTTACAGATTTATTTTAACTTTGCATTTTCTTTCAAACGAATCATTAAACAGTACTTATTCATTCATTTAGATGTGCCCCTAGTGCAATACGACAGGATTCTCAGATAGGATACACAGGACATGGACCTCATAGGGCCACAACAGAGAGAGAAGTGATCCCCAAGGAATCATTTCTCACAAAGCATATAACAGAGCAGAGAATGCCATGGTGATCAGAGATCCAGTTCACAGCATAGCAAGTCGTCATAACTTGCACCGCGGTATAAGGTGTCCCTATGGCTAGCCATTTATATCCTAATCAAGAATAACAATACCTGTCTAACGCTAAGGGCAAACATAATTAATCACTTTTGTAATTACTTTTAAACATTTAAAAATTCTTAATTTCTTTCTTTTATTCTTTTATACATTTTATTATGATCAAATACACTCTTTTAGTGTTATCGGATATTCAATAACTTTTTGTCTTATCATTGATTTTATCTTTTCAGATCATTTTTGTGAATTATCCTTCGATAATTCACACAGATGCTTAGGCTTTTCAGTAATTTACATCTTTTCTTTCACTTTTTCTTTCCAAGTCACTGCTGAGAATTATTCGTTAATAATTCACTCAAACACTTGGACTTTTCAATTTTTTTTATACAAATTCTGACTTTTGTTTATTTTTCTTGTATAATTTTTTACGAATCATTTTTCAATACTTTTAGGCTTGACATTTTTACAGTTTTTCCTTTTTTAGTCCAATTTTTCAATTATTCGATATGCCGACTTTTATTTCGTC
This sequence comes from Excoecaria agallocha, assembly GCA_037975025.1. Taxonomy (NCBI): domain Eukaryota; kingdom Viridiplantae; phylum Streptophyta; class Magnoliopsida; order Malpighiales; family Euphorbiaceae; genus Excoecaria; species Excoecaria agallocha. The sequence continues at coordinate 86,776,573 of CM075808.1, read as the reverse complement.
GGTGACTTAATTTTGTAATTATTAACTCTTTTAATACTTTTTGTTGACTAATTTATTTTGATAAATTAGTCACATTTTTATGTTTCTACTTTTTATTCAAGTAGGAACGCTATTAATATAATTTATTATTTCATAACTCAAAAATACATAATTTAATGTTTTCTATCGATTTATTCATTTCAAATTCATAATTACCATTTTGCCATTAAAATCATTTATTTTCATGTTTATTCTATAATTTCTTCCTTTATTCATCTTTTATTATTTATTTTACCATTTCTGGTAAAATTTTATTTTAGTCATTATATCATGGAAACTTTATCTTTTAATACAGATAATTCTCCGAAATTATCATTTTACCCTTGGTACACATTTCTTACTTATTTTCATGCGTTAATTACCTACTTTGGCAAAATTACCATTTTGCCCCAAATTTTTCATTTTCTTTCATTTAAGTCCTTTTTGTATTAAAAATTTATTTTATCTTTCTTTTATTTACGTATTAATTCTTTTCCATCATTTTCATTTATTTATGAATTATTTTCTAATAATTCATTATTCTTCTTATTTTTACGACCTAAAAATTATTTTGAAGAATTCGATGGTTGACTTTTTATTCCTTATCATTGACATTAATGTATTTTCACATTAATTCATCACTTTTGTCATTTTTATACAATTATGCATTAAAAATTCAATTATTTTCATTATACATATACACATAAAAATTCCAATAAATTCAATAAATTCCCATAAAATTTATTTAGGCATTCTTTATTGGTTACTATCATTTTTCATCAAAATAATCATTTAATTCACAATTAATCACAATTTTCATTCAATACATACACTATACATAACCTTTAAAATTTCCAAATAATTTCTAATTATTCTCTAAAAATTTATAGACATCAATTATCAAGTCTATTATTAATTTAAGCTACCATACATTATTTTCATGCATTTTTTTTACCATTTCTTCTCACTAAAATTCGGCCACCATTCTTTTTCTACCTTAAAATTTTTCTTTCTTTTTATTTTCACTTTCCATTCATCATTTCTCTAGTCTAATTACAATAACCCCATCACAATTACATGAATTAACAATATTACACATTTTTATCTTAGTTACATAACCAAGAAAAATTCATATTAAATGGGAAATTAAGGGATTTGGTAGTCACTTACCTCTTTCCATGCTTTAGCTTCCTAACGCTTCATTTTTCATGCCATAAACCAAGGAAATCCTTTCATCTCCATGAAAAACCCAAGGAAGCCAAATTCTTCATCAAATAAAACACTATGATATAAACCTTTTTAGCTCAATTTAACCACAAAAATGGATTCTAGGCATCTAAAACTACTTATAGATACCCTTAAATAAATTTAAAACCTTGAAAATCCCTTACCTCATTTTGATACCTAAACCTTTCCCTCTTGATTCTCTTGCTTCTTTCCTTCAAATCAAATGATTGAGGCTTGAATAATCATTTAGAGGGATGAAACTTCATCTTTTATCTTGAAGTTTAGGGGAAATTTTGAGTGAAAGAAGAAGAATTGAAAGAGAGAAAGTGGGAAGCTTAAATTCGGCCACCAAAGGAGAGGAAGATGGAGCCAGCAAAATCTGGAGATTTTTACTGATTTTGTCTCCTTTTATATCTCTCAAATGAGCCTAATTAAGGGCTTAACCCAAGTATAAAATTAAGCCCATTTTAAGTCATTTTGGGCCCAAACCAAAATCTCTACCTTTCTCACTTCAAATTACTTCAATTTTAATTCCATCATTCTTAAAATATCGAAAATAGGTAGGACATAAATTTTCGGCTCAATCGGAGTCCGTTATCGGTCCGATTTGATAATTACTGGTGTCACCAAAAAATTCAATTCTCATTACCAAAATATTCTATATAAAAATTCATATAGGCACGCAAATTCTGGCAATATTCGGAGTTCGTTTACTATTTTTAATTATTTATGCAAAATCAAGTCTTCTTCCCTATTAGGGAAATTGACTCGCTACCTTTTTTATATTTTTGACTTTTGGAGGTCCATTTGACCTCAAATTCACTTCAAATTTCAACCCTAGACTCACCATGACTATTCCTTTCAAATGATCCAATAAAATATTTTCAACTTTCGGGTGTCCTTTCGGGCCCGGAAAATACTATTCACTGTCGGAAAAGTACTATTTATGGCTGACCCGGTATTGAGGCCATTACAAAATCTCTACACACTAACAAATACATTGGCGTCAAAATTAACTAATCATTTGAACTTCAGGTTCACGATATGAGGATCTAAATTACACACAATGTATTTATTATTTTATTTATTTTTAGCTGCTTTCTTCCCTTCACATTAGGAAAACTATTAATCAAAATACATTTTTCAACTAAATTGCAATAAAGGAATTTTATGATTTTTATTGGCATAATGCTTGTAACTATTACTTACATGAATATTATGTATCAATATATAAAAATAATACTATTGTTCTCATAAAAAAAGTTTAGCAATTAACTGGAGGCATTTAGTAAACATTTTTGTTAGAACTTAGAGTATGAACATATATAATTTGTGTTGCTAAATTCATCCACCAATAAAAAAAATTCACGACGGTGCCATCCATCACCATTCGGTCTCTAAAAATTATTACAATTTTTTAAAACTTTATATAAAGGGATCCTTTCAAAGAGAAAGAGCAACAAGGAGAAATGCCATAAAACCATCAAAAGTTATAAAAGGCAATCATAACCAAGTGTTGAAAGAATATGCAAATCCTAAAATAACTTAGAGCAGGCAATGCAACACGAAAGGCTTGATTGTATATAGAATTAACATGGACGGCACCAACTAAAGGCTCAACTTTGAACTAAAGACCTATTCTAGTTGAACAAGTCTTTAGAAAATGATATCTTAACACTAAAATTCCTACCTTATGTTATTGGTTGAATTTTAACAAGGTCAACAGAACCATTTAAGAAATCCCACCTAATGACCTACTAACAATACAAACACAATTTCAAACCAATAAAGTCAAAGAGAGAGAGAGAGAGAGAGAGAGAGAGAGATTCATGCCCAACATTCCTATAGAAGATTAAAAGAAGGGTAAATTCAGCACATGATACCTATTTTCTTAAAAAGACAACACTTAGATTCAGCTTCTGATACTTGCTTTCTAATAAAGATAACACTTACTTGGCAAATTTCTTTGGTCTGACATATAGAAACTTGTATTTTGCCTACAGAGCAAAGCAATTGGCAATAAAATTATTGTAATCTTCAAATTATAACTAAAAAAATAAAGGGGCAATAAAAAAACCAATAAATATCATAATATTCGAGAAGAATTAATGAGAAATTTCCAAAGAAACATGAAGTCAAATTGACCATAAGGGGGAGACACAATATCACATGCAAAGCTTCAAATAAAAACAAATTAACCAATATCTTAACTACAATCTTTAAGCAACACTATAGAATAATAAAGGCAAAAATTATAGGCTGCATTATAACCTAGGAGGAAAACTACAAATACAAGTAAAATTCTTTAGCATCCTAGAAAATGCAATCGAGTGAAAAGAAAAACCCACATACTACAAAATAATAATTAATAACAAATACACAACTTTAGGCATGTGAAGTAATCTATACCCACATTAACTAATAATTAAAATCAAAGTTCTAAATATAATTACAATGGCATGGAACTAATTGTAAAGTGTGACTCACCTAATTTAATTGCACTTTAGATTTTAGATATTTATACATTGAGAAATTAAAAGAGAAAGTGGAGGTAGTTATAGATTAAACCAATTAACTAAATAAGTTAAATAATGACCAGAAGGGAATTTTAAAAAAGTTAAGAAGGAAAAGAGTAGTACAAAATCAAGAAAAAGAAAAGTGACAAAAAATGAGTAGAATTCAATTGCTATCTGCAACAACTCCATAAAGCCTTCTTTGAGAGCCATCTTCTGTTCAGTGATTTTCAACCAAATGCAAACTCTAGTAAAACTGAGCACCAAACTAGCAAACCCACTTCCTAAACCAATACCCACAATGGCTAAAACAGACCAGCCTTTATTTTTCATAAGAAGCAAAGGGTACCCATAAAGATCCTTATTCCTTTCAAATGATGTTGCATTGAATCTTGGCAAATTCCCACTTCTGTTCCCCAACAGAGGCGGGATTAGCTTAGAAAGCCTATTGTTGCTTACATCAAAAGCTGATAGCCTCACTAAAAGACCGAATTTTCTGTGGGATTTGACTAGTGAGAAAATTATCATGGAAATCAATCACATTCAAATAAGCACACAATACAAGCTATTGAGAGATCTCTCCATCTAATCTATTAGATGAGAGATTCAGTAGAGCAAGATTGACTAAGTACTGTAAATCTTCTGGAATAGGACCTGTAAGAGAATTAGAGGAGAGTTTAAGAGATTATAAATTGGAACAATTTGATATGTAAAGAGAAATAAAGCCTTGTAGAGAGAAAGCTTATAGATACACCCATTATTGTAAGTAGCTCCTCCTGCAACAACCTTAGCTATAAAATTATTGTAATCTTCAACATTTGGAGCAAATTGAAGTTAATGAAATCATCTAATAATAGAGTAAAATAACAAATAACATAGTTCTAGATAAATAAAAAATAAAATGGATTTAACCTTAAATTCATTAGTAACAAAACCAAGCACATTCATGCAAGAAGTGAAAGATTGACAAATTAGAGTTCACATGAAATAGTTTCCCAACATTGTGATAAAAATTCCACTACAAAAAATTAATCAATTACCCAACCAGAGAAAAGTATCCAACTTTACATCAAAATATAACTAAAAAACAAAAGAAAAGAAAAGAACCTACAGCAGCCAAGAAATTGAATACACACACACACACATATGTGCATATATATGCACACACATTTATATATGTGTGTGTATATGTATATACACACACATATATATACATATGGACATATATATATATATATATATATATGTGTGTGTGTGTGTGTGTGTGTGTGTGTGTGTGTGTGTGTGCATGTGCATATATATATATATTTATACATATATAGGCACACACACACATATATATACACACATATATTTGTATATATATATATATACAAATATATGTGTGTGTTTGTGTGTGTGTGTATATATATATATATTACAAATCGGCCAACCCATATAGTAACTTAATCACATTAATACAAAATCACTGACACTTTCCATGAATCTGCTCATGCTTCTTTTTCACCTGCAACTCCTGCTCCTTCTCCTTATTCCACTCTATTACACTACCATAATTAAACCTCAAATCTCAATTATGGCGTTTTTAGCTAATATCTTATCATGATCTTTAGGTGTCTTGGGAATTAATATCTATAAAGTTTGAGTTTTTTCAAGTTTTTCATACTAATATTTAATTATGTGGTGTTCGTTCAGCTGTTCAAGATGTTACCATTAGGAATACACTAATAAAATAGAGCCATTTTGTTTTAAGATATCATCTAATTCAGTTGCATATATAATTATTATTCTTATGTGTACTACCAAACTCTGTTAATGTATGATGACCATATTACAACTAGATACTTACACTACAAGAAAATACCCAAATAACAATGTAAATTGTTGAATTTTCATTGCTAATAAAAAATAGCAACGGAACAAGGAGTTGCTATTTTGACGGTTGCTATTTTTAACAACGAAAATTGAATTTTGTTGCAAAATTCAACCAATGTAAGTTTCCGTGAATCGGTCAAAATTAGCAATGAAACTTGAAACTCCGTTGCTAAATTTAGCAACAGAATTTTGTAATTATGTTGCTAAATTTAGCAACGGAATTTGGATTTTCAATTTTCGTTGCTAAATTTAGCAACAATATTTAATTTCAGTTGCTAAATTCAGCCACTATTATTAAAAAAAATTCGGGATGGATTTTTCATTGCTATTCCATCACTAAAATATTATTGATTTTTTTTCAGAAAATAACTATTAATTTACAATGTCAACATTTCCCATTCTAACTCCAATTGATACCTTGGCAAAAAGAAAAGGAGTTTTATAACTACTTCAAGATTCAACCCTGAAAATGTAACATATAGAATAATAAGAATATGAAGAAACATACAACGAATAGTATTCAAACACCTAGATTGCAATAAAAAATTCGACCATTCTTATATAATTCATTATTATCTAGAATAAGTGAAGGAAAAAAAAAGACAGATTTAGAGAACACTACCTAGTCAAAGAGTGATCCAACAAGTACAAAAGACATTAATACAGGAAGTTACAAAATTAAATGTCCAGATATTATTAAACATTGTACAAGAAAATTAATGAATTACTGAAATTAGAATCCTTAAGAGGCAAACAACCAAAGCCAAAATATGACTAAGATGGCTGTAATGGCTGGTGTTCTACTACAACTACCTTATGTAACTTTAGTGGTGCTTGGCTGAGGTTGATGATACTGATAAGGCTGAGTGTAACTTCATTGCTTCTTGCCTACTTTGCCTCATTGCATTATATTAGAGTTAGTTACCAAACGATTAACCGCATACATTGCTTCTTCCCTACTCTGCTTTATAGCATGATCACTTAAATGTACTAAATGAGAGATTCCTGCAAAGTAAACCAATTGATAACAATTGAAAAATCAATATTAAACCACAACAAGCTCTTTCACAGTATTGCTAATTCAAATATCAAGAGCTTATGCTTCTGAAAGTGGAGTTACATCATCCTGCTTCTATTGCTGAAATGGTTGAACAATCGAAAACAAAAATTGTTCTTCTCAGCCTAAATAAAAAAAAGTCCTTACTATGCCACTGAACCAGTCTTTTTTTTCCTTGAGTATTTACCTAATTCTACAAGCCTGACCAATTTTTCTCTCTATTCGAGTTCTTCATAAAAAAATAAATAATAATTAAATTAAAAAAGGTGCATGGCTATGTTGAAGATGTCTTTAAATATTTTTTACTTCAATAAGCTCTTGCAATTCCTTAACATTGATTTGAATTTTAGATACTTGCAGGTTTTCTTTGTTTTCAGTTTAAAGAATTGTAGTTTTTTTTCATTATAGAGATTTGATATTTTTTTAACTTCCAAATTCTATTTAGAGACGTAAAATCTAATAAATGAAAAGAGAAAACAAAATGGATGTGAAATATATATATATATATATATATTGCCTTAATCAAGAAGAATTAATTAAAATTTAAAAGCAGCTAATAAATTAATCATGTGTGGTTGACTGGAAATTAACAAAATTCCCTACCACCTGTGGCCTATCCAACAATAATCCAAGGATTTTTTCCCATCAAATGAGTTTAGATTTCCATTTATGCAAGTGTTGTATGCTCAACATGCAATAAATTTCAAGGCATATGAAGCTTCATAGGGTTCAAGGTACTAATATATCTTTGATTAGCCAATCCCAAAAATAATGAAGCTTCACAGGGCATCATTAACACAATAACTAATCTCAAATAACAAAAAGATAAAAAAAATTAGTAGAATGAAACACCAAAATCATCTTGTAAGTTGTAACATAAGACATCATCTAAATAAATTAAGTAATGCCTACAAGGAATATGACCACAAAGAAGAATCACTCAACTACCAATGGAGTTTAAAACATTTTGTAAAACATGTTTTTTGCAATAAAGGAACTTCAATCATAAAGACATAGTCTCACAAATCAAAGGGCAAAATGAAGTTAACAATTTTCATTTACTGTTTTGCAGCATGTTTTCGCAATATAATGTCCAGCACCCTTATGGCTTCTTGAGAGTTCTCTGATTCCTGTCTATGGAGATCATTTGCAATGGCTTGCATGGGAATTTTTACAGCAAAACTTATCTCCACTTTGAACATTTTGGACTGATATAGGCACTGTAATCTTTTCTTGTCACTCTCATTAAGACTTCCATGCCCATCAGGGCTTGCATTTCCATTATTTCTGGCAAAAGAAAAATAAAAAAAAACTTTTAATAAGGAATAATTCTATGACAACTATAACCAACACAAGCATACATGAAAATAAACCAATAAAAAGGAAAACAAGTAGAATTGAATAAAAGTCCCATCAGTGACCACCAACCTGGTAGAAGTGATATCCTCAAGCACAACATTAAACTCGAGTTTGTTGCATGGAAGTGCACCATTAGTAAACAAGCTTTTTTCTCCATCATATGCAAAATATTTTCCATTCAACTCATTGTCGTATGTTTCTTGTTGGTGACAAGCACACCTTTACCACACCATGAACTTGCCTAGTAAATTCATAGTCTCACTAATTAGGAACTACAAACTACAAGTGCACATGAACAATAAAAAGGAAAACGGCTTTGCTGGTGACAAGCACACCTTTGTCCCAAGAGTGAGAAATTGTGGCTTATACCAAATAAGTTGGTTATGCAATATATATTAATCCTAATTGGAAATTTCTAGAAATTATTCAGGTCTTGCAGGTATACTTTTTTATGGTGTAAAATTAACAAGTATGAAGTGATGAGAAAATTAAAGGATAAACAATATCCCTCATAGACTAAAAAATAATAATGACTGGTCATCATTTGTTATTATCTAGGGAAAACAGTTAAATAATCTACTTTAAACAATGAAAACAACCAATAATATGAAATTAAAAGTGACTATGCAGGGCAGATTTCTTGAAAGGACATGAACGAATTGTCTCAAATAATCAATTAATAGTTTAATAATACCATAGCATACACAGAAACTAAGGTATGCATTTGATCAAAATTGGCACCCATTCATATATACAACATATTGCCTAAAAGTGAGAACCATTTATAATAAAATAACAATTATATAATTGCAACAAAAATTTATGATAAAATACAATTTATGAGAACAAATTAAAAGTTCCACTCTAATTAAAATAAAAATTAAGAGTCAAATGTATTATTTTCTTAAAAAGTCTACTGATAAATTTGAACTAATTATAAACATGTGGAATTCAGCTGGAAATTCATTAGTTGAGTCAGTATTACATTATCAAAAAGGCATACATAAGCTACTTTTTTAATAATAAAGACATTTAAAAAAAATAATCAAACACACACCCAAGAGCTCACAAGTCTAAAAAATAAAGCAATATGCCAAACTAACCTGTCAGCCTTTAAATTTTCTTCTAGGCTACACACATTTGTTTGCATTTCAACCATTTTTGCAGTATTATCTTCTTAAGCTAATGTTGTAGCTTTCTCCTACCATTTTACAAATGATAGCTCCTTTAGCATATAGGCTTCTGCTTCATTCTTCACATCTTACTTTATAGAAGAACAAAAATCACTTAAAACAAATATCAAATTAATTTCTAATGAACATTTAGCCACTGGAAGCTGCTTGTATGTCCCATTAGCTCTTTTTTTGCTCATTTGATGAAATATCTTGAAATGCAACCCTAGTAATTACAAAATCACTTTGTGGAACAGCTTTATAGTTGCCATCATCCTACAATAATCTAGAAGTTAGTTCTAACATATGAGGAATTGACCATCATCCTACAATAATCCAGAGTGAATTATTAATACTAGTGCAAGTAGTTCTAATTAAGTAATATTATAGTAATTTTTAATTAAACTTTTGTATAAAGAAGAGCATGACACTTGGCATTTCAATTTTATAGTTCATATATTTTTGGAGCCTTTCACATATATGCAATTTGCTTTCTCTACTGAAACAATAATAAAGCAATAATACCCTGTGTGAATAAATTCTAACTCAGCTAAGTTTCAGTTCAACCCCTTATACTTAATGTAACAGTAATTACCATAGTTATTAAAATCGGACAGGACCGACTGGTCTAACCGTGAGCTGGCAGGCCAGCTGGTTGGTTCAACTACTGAAAATCGTATTGACAAAAAATCGAATTGAACCGAAAAAATAGAGTTGAACCGAAAAATCGAAGAACCAGACAAAATCGAATTTTTTGCTAAAAAGTGTAAAAAATTATTATTATTTTGTATATTTTCACCCACCCATATATATATATATATATATATATACATATATATATATATATATATATATATATATATTCATTATTTATTTATTTGAAAAAATTAATATTTTAAATTTTAAGTATATCATTTAATAATTTAATATACTTATTATATTTTTGATTCATATATATATATATATATATATATTAAATTTTTATTATTTATTTATTTGAAAAAATTAGTATTTTAAATTCTAAATATATCACTTAATAATTTAATATACTTATTATCTATTTGAATTTATTGTAATTAAATATAATTATATTCATATATGCGAGGTTAATATTTTTTGTGTTTATTTCATTAGTACTGCATCTAAATATGAAATTATTTTTATGATATGATTTTATTTTTATATTTCTAACATATAATATTCAAAAATTCATAATTAATCACTTGTAATAATAAAATTAAAATTATATTTTGTAATTTATTATTAGAATATTTGTGATATATATTTAATATTTGATGAATATTTTTTAATTTTTATACAATAGTATTTAAAAAATTATAATATTTTAAAAATAGAAAAAAATTCAGTTGAACCGGTTGAACCACGAACCCCCAGCCTTGCCAGTTCTTTATTCGGTCTAGTTTTAATAACATTGGTAATTACTCATTGGTTTGATCTACCATACCCATATATGGAATGGATTTAAAAAAAAAAAAGAATTCTTGGAATTTTTACCTAATGTTGTAAGGTAGTATTTGAAATAAAAGCCAAACTAATTATAGCAATACTAAGTCAACAAATGTGTGACATTGGTTTCATACTATTAATTGATGAAGGAATGGATCAACATCTCAATGTCATAGCCCATGTGATCCCATCAATACTATACTGTGAGATGCGTGGAAGGGTCCACCTTCTGTGCCAAAATCTCCCATGCTTAATATTGGGTCCCATGCATTAATTTCAAGTCCCATAAGAAAGAAAATTACTTCGACAAAAGCAGCTGCATATATGCTCTAATGCAACCTTATGAAACTACTACCTCTAATTTGTTTTTAGACAATCTAATGTCATTAACAGATATAACGGTCTGAAAGCGAAAATCGCAGTAAATATGCTGCCCAAGATCTATTTTTTAACTACTCGACACTTAAAGCCCTGCCAAGTAAAGTGCATTTTTTTTTACTGTTAATTGTACATTCTACCTTTTTATTCTTTTACTGTTATTATTATTTCAGTAAAGGAAGCAAATTGCATATGTCAAAGGCTCCAAAAATATATGAGCTATAAAATTAGGTTTTGATTATCTTATATCATTATGTCTAATAAAGATATACTAAATTTACAATGAAAATTTAAAATGATAACTTTTTAATTAGCTCATATATTATGTTCCATTACTAATGAATTGTACTTATTACAGTTCCAGCACTTACAACTAAAAAAATCTCATAAGAAATTGCATTAGAATTCGTACTGAATAAAAATAATTGAAGAGAAAACTTTATTCTAATTAGATTAGCTCCAATTTTATTCTATTGTTTTCCATCTTAAAAGGAAATAGTGTAGCATTTTACATACAAATGTAGGTCTTTTTAACAACCATATGCTAATCATTCTATAGAAATGTTCAAGTTCTGCTATCAATAGTGAAGACGTAAATCCCATAGTAGTAAGTACATAATGGACTTAGGCTTTGCAAGGATAAAGATAATAGATTAAGGGAAGCTACTACATCTTACCTTATAGCTGCCAGTAAGCACAACAAAAGGCACTGTATGTTTTTAAGCAGTAAGTGCAACCATATTCAATTCAACAGGTGCTATAACACCACCATTAGCCATGACAGCATGAGCTCCAACTATAACCTTCAAAATGAACATTCAAAATGAATAACAAAGAAAATGCCAAAATTGCACTGCCATAAAATTGCTTTTCAATCACAAATGAATAACAACGACACTGTCCATTTATCAAGGAAAAAAGGGAGCATAAGGCTTATGAACCAATTAACATAAAATGCAGCACTCAATAAATTGATGTTGCTGCCACAAGCAACATCATCACATTGAATCAATTGTCACTATCAATAAATGTTCAACCACTTCACATTCAAAGGAAGCTGATGGAGCATTTGTAATTTAAATCAGACTGGAGGATCATAAAGTGCCTAACTTACATTTGCTTTTTCCTTCAGAATCACTGCCTGATGAAGAAGCATGAGGAATAGCAGTTGAGTCAGGCATGTCCTCCAGCAAGGTCTGTAGGGAAGGTGGACGTAAAGTGCTTCTTACAGCGACCACAATAGAACTCCTTCAGCACCCAAACAGTCAAATTTACCAACACATACCCTCAGTCCTGCATCAATAACTTTAGTGATCAAAACCATTTATACATTGTTTGAAAATTAAATTGGGCAAAAACTTCAAGCATATACATTAATTTGCAAAGCAGGCATGGACACTAAATTCTAGCTCAAGCCCAAGTAAGAAGAAGCTGAAGTTAAATGAATGTGCAAATCTTACTTTCTAAAACAAGATGGTCTATCGAACCAACTTCATATTAAGCTTGTTATGACATTTAATTCATTTGTATTTGATTGACTTTAGTAACTTTTACTGCCTAAAAATATCAGGTCAAATTCACTTCTTTACTCTAATATGATTCACATGTTCAATCTCAGAGTAAAGGAGTGAAAGAAAACAATTTTATTCTACCCGGTATTCATAACCTGCATAAATCATAACCTTCAATAAAATGGATGCTGCTCTAGTTTTTGGTTCATGGTCAAACATATAAGTAAGATTGTCTAATATTGCAGCAAAGAAGATGAGATGTGAATTAAAAGACTGTAAGAGAGAGGCAGATGAGCAGTACCTTAGCAGGAGTTGGATATAGACTGAGACAGGAAGAAAATAGATGGTAACCATAAACAAAATGCATATAATAGAAGTATCAGTGGCAATATAGTAATATACAAGTGCATTAAATGTAGTAAAATATTTTGATTTGTATAGCAAAGGAGAAATATAAAAACTTGCTTAGGTTGTATGCTTTACTTGATAATCAACAGATGCACAGAGTTGCAATCATCTCGGTTTTCAATGATAAAAAAAAGGTTTTATAATATTTATGATATTAAAGCATACTATTTTTTGCTAGTTACAACAAATAATTCCAAAAGTTCTCTGTGATAACTATTGAGCACCATAAAGCACCAATCCAAGTATAAATCATGCAACTGACATTCAAATGCAAAGTGAAAAAGAAAAAGAAAGATATTCACATTTTATATCAATTTAAAATGGTGGAAAAGAATGGAAGTCTATGTATTCCAGGAGTTAACACCAGAGAGACTTGAAAACACAATAATAAAACTAGAATTTGGTACCGATGTCTTTGTATGTAGACACTGCCGGCCTTCCAGCTGATGTAGACTGCACAGAAGGAACATGCTCTGTAAAGTTCCGACCTAACTAATTAAAATAGCAAAACGCCAATTAGCCTCAGTCAGGTTAACCACAATACAACTTATCTGAATGCATAAATTATTCCAACGAAAGGCTTCAAAATCCTTTAAAACAATGCAAATATAACAAAATTAGATATCTGAACTCAAATAAAACCTAGTAAAATAGATAGACATATTAGTTTCCAGTTTACCTTTCTCAGTTGTTCATTTAATTTAAATAACCAACGTCAGAAACATTAAACATTAGAAATCACCATTAAACATTAGAAATCACCATAAAAATCGGAGATCTATACATCACTACTACATTTTCAGCTAGTAATACAGAACTCAAATTACTCTTAAGAAGCAATCATAAAAAAAACCTGCAATCTCCGACACCAGAATAACGAGACACCTTAAATCGAAAAGCAAAGCTCATATTATTTGGAAGCAGATGGGCATTGAATAACTAAACTAAAACCTCAAAAAACCACCGAATAGATACAGAAATGTTTTCACAAAAATAACTAATGAGAACCCATGGTTAAAATCAGGACAAGATTGAGTCTAAAACACCTTTAAGCAAACGGGCATTAAAAAACTAATCAAAAACCCACAGAACAGATACATAAATTGCTTCACAAGCGGAATTAGCGGGAACCCATAATTAAAATCAGAGCAAGATTGAATCTAAAAAGCTTTTAAGCAAATGAGCATTTAATCAAACACAAGAAACAAAACTTGAAACCAGATTACATTATATAAAAACAGAAACTTTGGAGCAAAAATGCAAGAACTTGGGAACGAAGAATAGAAGATTTTTAATGGGGTAGAGTTACGTGAATTGAAAGAGTAGAGAAATAAGGTTATAAAGAAGCAAAAACGAGAGAGATAAAAGAAAAAAACCAGAGAGATTTTGCACACAAATACTGCAAATGGAAGGATTTTCGCGTGAATGATATAGAGTTAGTGTGCGGTGACTAGGCATAAATAGCATCTCTTTTTCAGTTTGCATAAAAATAAATAAATAAAAAGAACAAAACAACAGAAATTAGAGATTGAAAATACCATATCTAACTCAATACGAAAATCACGATCATTTTAAATCCAAAAAAAAAAAAGAAAAGAAAAACCTAACTAAAAAGGCATTTCATTTGTTGCTAATTTAAGAAAATACACACAAATTGAAAATAAGTGGAGAAGGTGTGGGTTAAAAGAAAAAGGAACTTGAAACCTGAGTTCGATTTAGGAGAAAGACTGAAAAAGCCGATGACTTATTTTACCTGTTGAGCATTACGAATAAGCTAATGGTGATAGGGAGACCACCAATGAGGAAGAGGCAGATGGCAAGAGTGATGATCCATGCTTTACAAAATTTGGATCTCGATGCTGAGAAGCTCGCTGGTACTCATCCTGAGACGATCTCTAACAGAGCATCGGATAAAGAAAGCAATCCAAGCTAAGAACTAAGGAGAAAGAGAGAGAAGCTACAAGAGCAAAGTAAGGTCTTACTCAGATTTATGTCCAACCATGAGCTTTTTTCTTTGCTTGCTGTGTCTCTGGTTACTCGGTATTGGGAGAGGGAAAGGGAGGAAGAAATAAAATGGTGAGGCTGAGAGAGAAGGAAAACACAAGACAGGGAAAAAAGAGAATTATTTATCCCAAGGTCAAAAAATGAAATAGCAACAGAACAAAATTTCCGTTGCTATTTCAAAACTGAATTGCATTAAGTTGATAATTTAGCAACTGAAATGGAATTTCGTTGTTAATTTAGCAACAAAATTTCATTTTCATTGCTAAATTACCAACCTTAATGCAATTTAGTTTCGAAATAGCAATGAAAATTTTTTTATTGCTATTTTAGAAACAGAATTTGGTTTCCATAGGTAATTTTCGTTTCAAAATTTTTTTATTATCTGCTGGCATTTTATTTAGCAATGGTATAAGTATTCTGTTGTAATTTTTCGTTGCTATATTTTGGAACTAAAATGTTACTCCGTTTTTAGCAACATAAAATAACCATTTTTATTTTCGTTATTAAATCTAAAAACTTTAACCAATTTTAGCAATGAAATTTGATTTTCATTGCTAATTAGCAACGGATTTTGATTTCTATTGCTAAATTAGTAACAGAAATTATTCTGTTGCTATTTTAATATTTTTGTTATATTTTAAACTAAAATAATGCAAGAAGTAACACATAAGACCACGTGGTCTTTATAAATATATAACAGATATTGAATATAGTCTCTGCCATACATACATTGCTTTAACTTTTGTATTGAAATAATTAATATCCATTTATTTGCTAAACAGTAAAGTACTTATGCTAAATGGTGGTTCTTTTGTGCAACAATCACAACCATTTCTTTGTTTTCTTTCCTTTCTTAGTTAACATGGTGGTTCAACCTATATAAATATTGAATAAACTAAAAGTATTTTGAGCACGTTTTTACTCTTCTCTTGAACTTGGCCTCACATAATTGATCAAACTAGAAAGAAAAATAAATAATTTGCAACTTACATGGTTAATAAAGACAGTAGAAAGCATATTAGGCTTAGTAATTTCAGATTTTGAAGCATTAATATTACTAGTAATGTTTTCAAACATCAGTTGCTCCTGTATTGGAGTTTCTATTAGATCCCAAAGTTCCAGAAAGGACAATTCCAAGGTCTTAAAGCTGGCAAAATTAAAAAAAAAAAAACTTTTGCAACTATCAATTAATTTTCTAGAACATTTTATTTTTACTAACTCTCTTCATTCTCTCAATCTTGACATCTCGCAAGCTTTGGATAGTAGTAGTTAAGCTCGAGATTATATCATCAGTTATATCCATGCCTACTTTGGTATCATCCAAAGCTAGATGAATCTTGTGAACCTGGTGTTTAAAGTCCATTGCAAGCACCAAACACAAGGAATTTAGAGTATCCACAAGACCCAATACTTGTTTCACACGGTTAGCTTGTATGTTATATAAAGTAATTAGCTAAACAAATATATTTGCAACATGATTAGTTAATTTCCCAAGTGTAGGAACAAAAATTCAGAAATTACATACAACAAAATTAACCCAGTGCAAAAGAATTTGTAATTCTCAATTTCTAAGTCTAATAGTATACTAAGTTGTTTTCAAATCAACGTATAAAATAAGGATAAACCTTCTCAGTTTTAAGCTCAAGTAACTGCTTCTGTAATTCTTCAAGCTATTTCAGAGACAAGTCAGTTCCAACTAGAATCATCTCATTGATCTCAAGCAAATTTTCTTTTGTAGGACCAAAAATCTCTTTCGAAATGCTCTTTATCTCATTAATAATATCAAAAATTGATTTTCCCTTTCTACTTTCCTCTTACGCATTTCCTTCACCAGCAGATTAATACTTTGACTCTTTTCCTTCAAGTTTCCATTAGCCTTCTGCTCGTCCCAAGGGCATTAAAGATACAATTATAAAAGAAAATAAAATAGTAAAAATATACAAAATGCGAACTCTTGAGTACAATTTCACTTATGCTTACTGATATCTCACCCACAGTATAACGTATATCCTCAATTTTCGATTTAGCCAAAGCAATTTGGGTTTGCAATTCAGATCTAAACTCATTTGCCTCATCAACTTTCCTTGGTTGGAGCCACCATGTTACCTAAGAAACGAAAGAAAACAAAGAAATTGGAGTTAAAAGTAAATCTACCAAGACAAAATGAAGAAGAAGATGGCCAAAGTGGTAGAGCACACCAATTCGTACACCGTCAATGCACCCGTAGTGTAAACATTGTAAGTCCTCTCATCATACTTGACGGGTACCACCGCATCCACAAAATGAGAGAACTAGAAAAGAATCGATAAGATGGAAAAAAACCAAAAAAATCTAACATTTACTTGGGGCGGGGGGAGAGAGAGAGACCTGGCTACGGTGGCATTCAACACCAATGGTGAGTATGAAGGCGATGAGGTAAAGAGAAGTGACGGTAGCTAAGAGAGAGACCTGGTTACGACGGCATTCAACACCAATAGTGAGTATGAAGGCGATGGGGTAAAGAGAAGTGACGGTAGCTAAGAGAGAGAGGGAGACTAATTTATACATAGGGCAATAAGTATGGAAAATACTTAAATGCCCCTAATTTAGCAGTGAAATTTGATTTCGGTCGCTAATGCTAATTTATCAACCGACAACAAAATTATATTTCGGTTGCTAAATTAGCAACGAAATTCTAATTTGGTTGCTAAATTAGCAACAAAATAGAATTTTGTTGGTAATTTACCAATGGAATACAATTCCATTGCTAAATTTCGTCGTAAAATTTTAGGACCAATAATTTCCTCCATTTTTAGCAACGAAAAACAAAGATTTTCCATTTCCATTACTAAAGCAAAAAATTCTATCGAAATTAGCAATCGAAATTTTATTTTCGTTGCTAATTAGCAACAAAATTTGATTTCCATTGCTAATTAACAACAGAATTCCATTGCTATTTAGTAATTTTCTTATAATGGGGCTTATAACAGTCTTTTACCCATGACATATGATTACAAGTATTATCAAAAAAAATATCTTGATTGCATAATCTGGAAGTTGTGCATTTAACTTGAATAATCTCACAAACTACAAGTTGTGAGTTGATAATAAATGTTTATATGATCATTTTATTAATGCATCTTTCAAAATTTATAAAACACTTGAGTATTTTACATGGTGAATAATGTGTCCACATATATTATTTTTATTTATTTCAAAATGAAGGGAGTTTAGTCCTTTTATTAGTTGGCGATACTTTAAAAATATTTCTTGATAACAAATAGCTTATGATAATTCTTTAAATTAAATTAAAGAAAATTTTTGGTTCTTTATATATATATATATATATATATATATATATATATATGAATTTTTACTAATTTATGTATTATAATTGATTTGAATTGGTCAAACTAGTTATGCCAAGTAATCAATTACTATTTTTATTAAATCAATATTTGTATCAATTTATAAACATCGAGTTTCTTAATATTAATATAAAATAGTTAGTAAACTTCGCGTTTATTAATATTTGTAACAGTTAATAAACTTCATGTTTATTAATATTTGTATTAACTTTCAATTTTATTATAATCAATAAATTTTAGATTTACTGATATTAGTAACAATTACTCAATAAACTTCATATTTTATGATATTTGTATAATTGGTAAACAATAGGTTACTAATATTTGTACAACAATTAATAAATTTCAGATTACTAATATTTACATTTATTAGTAAACTTCAAGTTTACTAATATTTGTATCAAAATAAAATCAAATTATCTTTAAAAATATATTACTTATCTTATACAACAATTTTCATATATGGATCTTCGGTATTCTTTTTTAATCAAAAAAATAGTATTCATTTCAGCGAATATCTCCGTAAATAATAAGTTTTTTGAGACATAATAGAAAAATATCCATATATAATAAATTGTATTTGGATAATAACTTTGTAGCTCTTCCGGAACCTTTGAATAATTTTGTGTTACTCATGAAAATAATAAATTAACACAATAGTATATATAGCAAATTAAAAACCAAAATATGGCTTAAAATATATACTTCCGCTATCTATATATGGACCAAAATATAATAAAAGTAGGATTAATTTGTAATTGCGCAGAAGAGATGAAACAAAATTATGTCATTTGGTCATGAAAACAATAAAAAAAATTCTAATACGGTTTTTTTTGTTATTTTTAAATCATATATTAAATTTTTTAAAATTTTATTACATATAGGTATATTATCCTGCAACCCATAATTAATCTCATTAACTCATTATAATTACAATAATTTAAAATTTATGAATTAAATTTAGTTATCGTTTAATATTGTAAATTAGAATTTTTGATTATTTCGAGTCGAATTATCATAAATTATCGACTTTTAATAATTAATAAAAGCTATTATACTAATAATGTATTGTAAAACTAATTAAAAAAATAAATATAATATGAATAAATTTTTTTTATTAATTATCAATATTTTTTTGAAAGCATTAATTATCAATATTGAATAACAACGATGGAGTATTTATGGGTATAAAATATCCATCCATTGGGCGCTATTTGGTTTTATTTTTTGAAAAAAAGCCAAACAAGATTTAAGTATATTATAATTACGGAAATAATAAGTCAAGGAGCAATACAGTGCTTGCATATTGCTTTCTCTCTTTTTCTCTCTCTAATTTTCGGTTGATAATCAGAGAGAAGGAAGAGAGAAAAAAAAAGGAAATACTGGAGAGAGCAAAGACATATCAGAAAGACGAAATTGACCACGATTTCTCTGTTCTTGCTGTTTCTGCTGCTGCTTGTTTTTTTTTACTCATCGATTTCTGTTTGGGTACCGTAGCCATGAACGAGAAGGCCAACGTATCCAAAGAGCTTAATGCTAGGCATAGAAAGGTTTGATTTTGTTCTCTCGTTGGCGCTTTATAGAACTCAAAAATTCGATTTTGCCTTGACCTTTTCTTGCGTGGTGCGTAGTTATTTTTTTTATTACTAATCTTATTTTAGCGTTGATCTGATCTTCTTTATAGATATATATAATTAATTAATAGTTCATCTGCTCTTAAATTCCTTAGTTTGATTAGAACGTTGATAAATTTGATATCTCCCTGATTCGATCTGTGTGTTTTTGGAGTGGAATTTGTGTTTTCGATTGGATTTCACTGGTTTCATTTGATTCAACTTTCCAATTTTCTGCTTAAATTTTCTTTTCTATGTTGATTGTTTTTTATCGTGGGAGATTCGATCTGCTTGTTAGGTAATTAAGGCATTAAGAACATTTGGAGATCATTTCTTATGCTGAAAATATTTTTTTCTTTGCTGTGCATATATTAATTTACGACCAAGTATGAATTTGCAATCAACAAAATGAAATTGTTTTTATTTGGTATTTAGTTGGGTAACATTTTGGACGATTTATTGGATGGTACAGCTACGGTGAATAAGCCTGTGTAGTTAGGAATTGTGAATGAGTATATCATTTTTCCAATATTCTATAGCAGAGTACTTTTTAATTTATCAGTTTGGTTGCTACTAATTGGCTTCTTTGATTTGTTCAAAATTTTCAAATATCCATCAATTGTAGGCAGTTTCTGTCCGGTGTCATCATGCTTAGGCTCTGCCATTATTTGCTACATTATGTGGATAAAGATCTAATAAAATTCAACTTTCAGAATCTCTTATTGTGGTTGATGACGGAAATATGGCTTTTAGCATTGTTGTTTTGTACAAAACTCTTGGCTATTCTAAATCTCTGGTTCTCATGAAATATTTGGTGGTTAGTTGAACAAATTAGATATAAATTAATTAAATGGAAATTTATAATAAGCATATTGTCTTTGATCCTGTGTTATAGTATATCCTTATTATAATCAACTAATTGATGGAACAACCGATGGTGTGCCTTTTCTTTGCATCCAGATGAGACTTCATTACAAATTTGTTGGACATAAGGGCACATCAGTTAACGGATTTTGATGTAATTCAGCTAGTCAAGAATTTGCTTTATGATTTTTCTTTCTTTTTTTACTTGTAATTCCAACCTTAACTTCTTCCTTTATGGTTTGGATCTGCTGTTCCATAACTAATGATTGTG
This sequence comes from Excoecaria agallocha, assembly GCA_037975025.1. NCBI lineage: Eukaryota > Viridiplantae > Streptophyta > Magnoliopsida > Malpighiales > Euphorbiaceae > Excoecaria > Excoecaria agallocha. Next base: position 86,755,489 of record CM075808.1, on the reverse strand, counting down.
ATCTCTCACTCTTTCTCTGTTTTTTTCTTTTCTCAGAGATATAGTTTCTACATTGAATTCTTGTCCTTTGTTTTCAAATTTTGCAGATATTGGAGGGCCTACTTAAATTGCCTGAGAATAGAGAATGTGCTGACTGTAAATCAAAGTATGTGTGTAGAAGAATGCAAAGGAGATGATATATTTACCATATTCATTAATTTTGAGTACATATCATGCTTGGAAAATTACTTAAGAGCAGGGACGTAGCTAGGTGGAAGAGTGTGGGGTTAATTGACCCCACTCAAATTCAAAAAAATAAAAGTTTCATGTGTAATTTCTTAAATTTTGTTTCATGTTGATGCATTGAAAGTTAAAATTGGTCCCACTAACATAGAAATAAATAAATAAATAAAAGAAATAACTTATTCTTAAAAATTTTGACCTCACATACCCAGAAGTCATGCTATGCCCCTTTTTGAAATTCTCAAATATTATCAGCATGATATATATATATATATATATATATATATATATATATATATATATATATATTTTTTTTTTTTTTCTTTTCAACTGTGTATGAGCTGCTAAAATTAACTTGCTTGTAATGCAGAGGCCCAAGATGGGCAAGCGTTAATTTAGGTATCTTTATATGCATGCAATGTTCAGGAATCCACAGAAGTCTTGGGGTTCACATATCAAAGGTGATGTTTTATTTTATGTGTTCCTCATGATGATTCAACTTTAATGAGACTAAGTTGACTAAGGGTTAGAGCTGTGCATCTGTTAGATTATTTTCTGTGTTGTTGTGGATAACTGCAGTGACCCCTAAATGACTAGACATCTGGATTGCGTACTATTAAAATTTGAAACTATCTCATCTCTCTGGACATTGCATGTGAGTTCAATTTTAATACTCTAACTGTGCTTCTTCTAATAATCACGCTAGGCTGGATGACATTTTACCTGTTCTGGCACATTAGACTATTGTTCTTGAAATTTTTTCTCCATTGTTAGCAACTGTGGAAACCACCTACCCTGAAAATCTTCTTGCATATTTTTAAACCCTTTCTGTGATTGTTTTTAATAAATCTCTAATACAGATGAGGCTTGATTTATGTCTCCTTAAAACTATAAACTAATAGGCATCAGCTAGCAGTTATTTAGTTGTCCGTGTGGAGCAACTGCTTGAATCTTTAAATGTTTGGATGCAGGTCCGATCTGCTACACTTGACACGTGGCTTCCGGAGCAGGTTGCATTTATTCAATGTAAGCTGGTTTGCTTGATCATGTGCTTATAATTTGCCTTATTATGTTGTTTCACTTTTAAAGACTGGTTAATGGCATGCTATTTGCTGTTTTTGTACAGCAATGGGAAATGAGAGGGCTAATAGCTACTGGGAGGCAGAGCTACCTCCCAACTATGATAGAGTTGGGATAGAGAATTTCATTCGTGCTAAGTATGCATTTTGTGTCAGAATGCTTTGTTGACTCTCTTCCTCTCTTTTTTCCGTCCATTGCCATTCTTTTTTGTGAAGGTGACTGATTTAAACCTGGCTACTTCACATTTATTACAGGTATGAAGAGAAGAGATGGGTCCCTAAAGATGGAAAACAAAAATCCCCCCATAGAGGGCATGATGAACATTCTACCATGCATTTGCAGAGGCCTAATGAACGAAGCAGGCATCAGCGTACGGGCAGTTCTGAAAATATATTTGATGAAAGGAAGAATGTTCAACTG
>CM075808.1:86499906-86753567 GCA_037975025.1 Excoecaria agallocha | reverse complement strand
ATCTCGCAAGAATTATCGCCGAAAATATATCAAGATGACTTTTTTGCAAAAAGGTGATAAGTTTAGTGACATTTAAATTACGAAAAATAAGTCATTTACTTTTGGATGATAAATTGAAACTCCAAGGACCATATGTAAAATTGACCCAAGTTTCAAATAATGTATTTTTATATATTTTAATATATGATGGACTAAATTAATCTATTTAAAATATTTTTTTGTAAGAATTAGTAAAATCAATGACCATCTTGATTTTGGTTATTTATATAAAAAATGATAATTTAGTAGAAGGAACATGTAGAATTACATACATACATATGGTTCACGTGTACATGTGGTTCACTTGTGCTTGTATCACATTAGTTACGTGTGCATCACATGTTTTGTATTTTATGCTGATGTGTCTTTTTTCTGTTAGTAAGGTGGTTACCATTTCTTGTATATAAGTGATCTTAGTTGATATGAATAAGATGAGTTTTTGTTTCTTCATGCTCTGTTTTATGAAGTTCTTCATGGTATCAGAGCATGTAATGGCCTCAACGTCGGACTGATTTTGAATAGTGCTTTCCGATAGTGAATAGTGTCTTCGGGCTGAAAATGACACCCGAAAGTGGAAAAATTTTTATTGGACTATTGGAAAGTACTAGTCACGAGTAGTTCGGGGTTGAAATTTGAAGTGGAATTGAGGTCAAATAGGCCTCCGAAATTCAAAAGAACGAAAACCAAAAAAAAGATAGGAATTAGGGTTTTTAATTGAATTTTTGATCGTTTTAATTACTAAAAATTACCAAAAATTATATGTATGCATAAAATAATATGTATATTATTTTGGTGGCAAAAACTAAATTTTTTGGCCACACTGGTATTTTTGGAATCAGATCGATATGATTTAATTGGACCGATAAAATTGAATCGGACCCAAAAAGAACTCCGATTGGGCTGAAATTTTATGGGTAGCCTATTTTTGATATGATATGAATAATGGAATCAAATTTGAAGAAAAGTGAAGTTGGTAAGTGAGAGAAATTAATTAGGGCTTAAAATAGGTAATTTTTGGGCCTAAACTAATAAATAGTGTAAGGCCCACTTAAAGCCCAGACCATAGCCCAATTAGAAGACCTATATAAGGTGAATTTCTCCAGAAATCTCCAGCGGCAACTCCTCTCTTCTTCTTCCCTCTTGGTGGCCGAATTGTATATCTCTCTAATTCCTCTCTTTTTCTTTCATTTTTTCACCAATTCTCACCAAATCAAAGCCTCCTAAAGTGATTTCAGCCACTCTAGATTGCTTTCATCAGCTCCAATCCTTGATTCAAAGAAGAAAATCAAGAGAAGTTTAGAGTTAAAGTTTAGGTGTCTAAATTAGGTATGTGAGTTTATTGTTTTTTATTTAGTTTCTAGGTGCCTACTACTAATTTTGGGTGCCTAGAGTTCATTTTTGCTGTTAAATTTAGCATTTGAAGTCAAAATAATTGAGATAATATTGATGGAAATTTCGGTTTGTTAAGGATTTCAAGAAAAGGAGCAAAGTTCTCAAGCCAAAGGAAAGGGAAAGGAAGCCTAGGCAAGGGTAATCCATAGAAAAAGGTGTGTGACTAATAAATCCTTTTATTTCCCAATTAAATTAATGAAATTCCTTTAGGTTTCTTAAGAAAATTTTTATGTATTGTGATATAATTGAAATTATTGTTATATTCATGCATTTAGGAGTCACATAAGCCTATTAAAAACTTTAAATAAAATAAAAACCAATGAGATGAGAGAGTTATAGGGTTGGCCGAATGGTATATCCTAAGAAACTAGTGTAAAATTTGATTATTTTAGTGATTTAAAGCTTCCTAATGTTAATACTAATGTAAATTAATGATTATAAATTTTTATAGAATTTATGGAAATTAAATGAATATTTTCGGAATTAATATTAATTAGGTATTAGTTGAAAAATATGACAATTGAATGAATTATGACATAATTTATTGATTTCATGATGAATTACTGTAAAATATTTTGTAATATGTGTAAATAAGATTGACTGTAATGATAAAGTATTGATACGGTATTGACAAGTAATGAAAAGTAAGAAATTAAGAAAATATGTGCCCTTAGAAAGAGTCAGGCAGTAAAACCTAGTTCAGGATATAATTGGCTAGCCATAGGGAAACATATACCGTGGTGCAGGTCATGGCGACTTGCTTTACTATGGACGGATCACTGATCTCCATAGTATATTTATCATACGTACTGTCACATGTCATATGTTATATGAGGAATGATTCTTGGAGGTCATTTCTCATTCTGTTGTGGTCCTGTGGGGTCCACGTCCCGCATATCCGGTCTGAGAGTTTTCTGCCGGGTCTGTACTAGGGGCATATTGATAAGAAAATGATAAAAGTGTGAAAGAGAAGTTAAAATGAAAGTTTTATATGAAAAAGGACTAAAATGAAAAGAATTTAAAAGTTAGGGGTAAAATGGTAATTTGCCTTACAGGTGAAATTAATTGATAAAAGTAATAAAAGAAATAAGTAATAAGGGTAAAATGGTAATTTAGTCAATTAATTGGGTAAAAAGTCAACTGTATAAAGTTAAAGGACAAAAATATAATTTTACATAAAAAGGTAAAATTAAGGATTAAACGGTAAATTATAAGTTAACTAATAAGGTAAGATAAGAAAATAAGGACTAAAAAGGGTAAAGTAGTAATTAATAGAGTAAAAATGGCATTTTTGTAATAAATAAAAAGTTCAAGGACTAATTTGAAATATAAGAGAATTTATGAATTGAACGGAAAGTTAGTCATTCAAAAAAAAAATATTGCTTTTAGATAGGAAAAATCGATAATAAGTTACTTAAGCCTAAATTATTAATACATTTATATTATAGGGAAATACTATGATTTTTAAGTCACCGCTGGGCATGTTTAATGCTCAGCACGTAGAATTTACTGCGTGCAGGTACAGCTAGTCTGGAGCATGGGTACACAAAGGAGAAAAATTTGAAGCTAAAGAGTTAAAAGGATTGTTTGTGGCATGTATATACAGATATATATATACTTATCATGTTTTTGTATATGAAGATATTAGTGTAGCTATGATTATATTTTGTGTTAATTATGGTAATATGAGGATAAGGAAGTGCAGGAATGAATGATATACAGGTGTTGCTTGATAATATCTGTGGATGTGTTAAATTATTTGATTTAAATTGTTGTGCCTCTGAGAGACTGTGTAAATGTTTGCTTTTCAGGGGGCTAGCTAAGAATATAGCCGTTATATTGCCAAAATTTTATTAAATGCATAGTGAATTCTGAACAGTTATAGGTCATTGAATAATGAAAGTTACTTATGCATACTGATTGTTAAGGGAATCAGAAAAAAAAAATTTTCCGACCTTCTGCTTGTCCGATAAGACTGTTACAGTAAGGATGTTATATTTTGTGATATCAGAGCATTGGTTTAGTCGGTCCTAAGATCGGAGTGGGAATAAGTATGATTTAAATTCTTGTATCTATATATACATGCCAATTACAAGTGATGAAGTTTAGTGAAAATCTAATGTGTACCTGCTCCTTTTTGTTTTATAGTGTAAAGATGTCATCTGAACGAGATAGACAGGTGGGGGATGGTGAAAGTGAAGCTTCGATAGGTACTGGACAGCAGGAGGCACCACAACTACAGGTTTCTCCTTCAGTAGTGCCACCCCCACCTCCACAACCAGACTTCCTTGATCTGATGGCTGAATATATCCAGCAACGACTGCAAGCGAGACCAGCACAGTCTTCCCAGACAGTTGTTCAAGTTCAGCTAGCTTCACCTAGAAAAAGACCCATTCTGGAACAGTTAAAAAGGTTGGAAACTGAAGACTTCTCTAGAATGGATCCTTTGACACCGTCTCAGGCTGAAAATTGGTTGTTTAAGATAAAGAGGCTTTTTGAAATCACCAACAGTTCAGCAGAAGAGAAGCTGGAAGGTATAGTTGCATGCAAGGACCAGCTTTTATTTGGTGGGATTCAGTTAGAAGGAACATCCCAGCGGAGCAGTTGACTTGGGATTACTTTGTGTCTCAGTTTGAATTAAAATATGTTGGGTCAGAATACAAGTTGGCTATGCAAGATGCCTTCTGGAGGCTTAGATAAGGCAACAGATCAGTGGCAAAATATGAGCGCGAGTTTGAGCGCTTGAGTGCTTATCTTGATAAAAGTCAAACTACAGATGAGAAGCTGTGACTGAGGTTTGAGAGGGGGTTGCACACCGAGCTCCGACAGATTATAGGGACCTAGCAGTACCCCCACTTTGAGAGCCATGGTGGAGGCATCTATTAAGTTAGAGACCATCCAGAATGAGCAGGCTGAGAGGCAGTCACGTTTTCAGCAAAAGAGAAAATAAGGGCAGTCAAGCGGAAAGGGGGATCAAAGTAAGAAATCAAAGGGATCGTTTACACCTCAGAGTCGTCCACCAGTTCCAGCAGGACGGGGTCGGGGTAGTGCTATGCGTGGCAGAGGTTCAGCTATACCAATACCAGCTGCCAGTACTCCTCGGGATAGAGACAGTGGGACAGCTGCAGCTTGTGATTATTGTGGCAAATTGCATTATGGTGAGTGCAGATTTTAGACTGGAGCATGTTTTCGCTGTGGGTCCAGGGAGCATCAGATTAAAGATTATCTGGCATTACCGACTGCTTCAGTTGCATCTCCAGCATCAGGTACTGGGTCCTCTGCACCGAGAGGTCGTGGTAGGGGAGTGGCTTCCACCCCATCAGCCTCGAGACCAGCTGGGCAGTCATCTCAGGGTCAGAGAAGATCTGCAGCCCAGACTTATGCTGTCAGAGCCAGAGAGGAGGAGGATGCTCCGGATGTGATAGTAGGTACATTTCTCCTATTATCTGATTCAGTTCATGCTTTGATTGATCCTGGTTCGACTCATTCCTATATTCGTACTGCATTAGCTCGGGATAAGGGGATGAAAGAGGCATGCTTGGACCAGGATATCTTGGTGAGTAATCCTCTGGGGCATAGCGTGGTAGTAAATAAGATATACAGACAGTGTCCTATTAGTGCCCAGGGACATGTATTCCTGGCAAATCTTATTGAATTGCCCTTCCATGAATTCGATGTGATTCTGGGGATGGATTGGCTATCCGCCCATCAAGCGACTGTTGATTGTAAAAGGAAAAGGGTCACGTTAAAGCTTGAAGACGATCGAGAAATTACAGTGGTTGGTGTGCGCCATAATTATTTGTCTGATGTGATATCTGCTACTGCAGTTAAGAGGTTGATCAGGAAAGGAGGTATAGCCTACTTGTGTTATGCAGTGGAAGCAAAGAAAGATAGCCCAAAAGTGTCAGAAGTACCCACTGTCAGAGATTTTCCAGATGTGTTCTCTGATGAGTTACCAGGTTTGCCACCTGACCGGGAGGTAAAATTTTCTATTGAGGTTGCCCCAAGCACTACACCCATATCCATTGCTCCTTACAGAATGGCGCCGGCAGAGTTAAAGGAATTAAAGATTCAGTTACAGGAACTGTTTGATAAGGGATTTATAAGACCTAGTGTTTCTCCCTGGGGAGCACCAGTCCTGTTTGTTAAGAAGAAGGATGGAACGCTTAGGCTATGCATCGATTACAGACAGCTGAATAAAGTCACCATAAAGAACAAATACCCTCTTCCTCGGATTGAAGACTTATTTGACCAGCTGAAAGGAGCGAGTGTATTTTTAAAGATTGACTTGAGATCAGGTTACTATCAAATGGGAGTAAAAGCTACTGATGTACCCAAAACTGCTTTTCGTACTCGATATGGCCATTATGAGTTTCTGGTCATGCCGTTCGGACTTACAAATGCACCGGCTGCCTTCATGGATCTGATGAATAGAGTTTTTCATCCTTATTTGGATCAGTTTGTAGTGGTCTTCATTGATGACATTCTGGTATATTCTAGGACACCAGAAGAACATGATAAACATCTGCGAATTGTTCTACAGACCTTGAGAGAGAAGCAACTGTATGCTAAGTTCAGTAAATGTGACTTCTGGTTGAATGAAGTATCTTTCTTAGGTCACGTGATTTCTGCGGAAGGTATTAAGGTGGATCCATCAAAGATTGAAGCAATTCTCCAGTGGAAACCACCTACAAATGTGACAGAAATGAGAAGTTTTCTGGGGTTAGCCGGATATTACAGGAGGTTTATAAAGGGTTTCTCCACTATTGCAGTTCCACTGACTCGATTATTGCAGAAGAACACCAAATTTGTGTGGATTGATAGATGCCAGGAATGTTTTGAGAAACTTAAAAGTATGCTGACAGAAGCTCCTATTCTCACTCAACCCGAACCAGGCAAGGATTTTGTGATCTACAGTGACGCCTCCAGAAATGGTTTAGGTTGCGTGTTGATGCAGGAAGGCAAGGTAATTGCTTATGCCTCCCGACAGCTCAAGACTCACGAGAAGAATTATCCTACTCATGATCTGGAGCTAGCAGCTATTGTCTTTGCATTGAAGATTTGGAGGCACTACTTGTATGGTGCGAAATGTTATATTTATACTGATCACAAGAGTCTGAAATACTTGCTCACTCAAAGAGAACTTAACCTCCGACAGAGACGTTGGTTGGAGTTGATAAAAGACTATGATTGTTTTATTGACTACCATCCAGGAAAGGCTAATGTGGTGGCTGATGCACTTAGCAGAAAATTCATGACAGGTAAAGTAAATGATTTCAAATGAATTGATATAGGTAAGTGATATAGGTAATTGACTAATAGTTTTAATTGCAGCTCTTCGAGCTTTGAATATTAGTTTAAGTATGACATCAGACGGAGCTTTGTTGGCGGAATTGCAATTGAAACCAGATTTTGTGCATCAAGTGAAAATGGCTCAGAAAGAGGATGATCGATTGAAAACTGTTATGGAAAAGATAAAGAATGACAATGAAGGAGACTATTCTCTAAATGAAGATGGAAGCCTTTGTTACAAGAAAAGACTTTGTGTACCAGATCAGAAAGAACTGAAGAAGAACATCCTTATAGAGGCACACCATAGCAGTTATGCTATGCATCCTGGAGGTAACAAGATGTACCAGGATTTGAAACTTTATTACTGGTGGCCAGGAATAAAGCGGGATGTGATAGAATTTGTAAGGAAATGTTTGATATGTCAACAAGTAAAGGCTGAACATCAGGTTCCTTCTGGATTACTTCATCCCATTTTGATATCGGAGTGGAAATGGGACAGAGTTACTATGGATTTTGTTTCGGGATTGCCTGTCACTCAAAAGAAACATGATGCTATTTGGGTGATTATTGATCGACTCACCAAATCTGCTCACTTCTTGCCAGTCCGGATGAATTATCCTTTGACCAGATTGGCAGAAATCTATATTAATGAGATAGTGAGACTTCATGGAGTACCATCATCTATCATTTCAGACAGGGATCCCAGGTTTACCTCTCATTTCTGGAAAAGTCTTCAGGAAGCTTTGGGTACCAGACTCCACTTCAGTACAGCTTTTCACCCCCAGTCAGATGGTCAGTCAGAGAGAGTAATTCAGATTCTGGAGGATATGCTACGATGCTGTGTACTAGAGTTTGGTAACAATTGGGAAAAATATCTGCCTCTTACAGAATTTGCCTACAATAATAGTTATCAATCCAGTATAAAGATGGCTCCTTTTGAGGCTTTATATGGAAGAAAATGCAAGACTCCTCTATGTTGGACAGAGTTGAATGAAAAGAAATTGATCGGGTCGGATTTGATTCGTGATTCAGAAGAAAAGGTGCGAATTATCAAAGGCCGATTGAAAGAAGCCATGGACCGATAGAAATCTTATGCAGATTTAAAGAGAAAAGACATTGAGTTTCAGGTTGGAGATAAAGTTTTTCTGAAAGTATCTCCATGGAAGAAAATCTTGAGATTTGGTAAGAAAGGGAAGTTGAGTCCAAGGTTTATTGGTCCCTACGAAGTACTTCAGCGAGTAGGTCCAGTAGCTTATCGCTTGAAACTACCTCCAGAGCTGGAAAAGATTCACGATGTGTTCCATGTATCCATGCTCAGGAGGTACAGATCTGACCCTAGCCATGTCATTACACCAGCAGATATTCAAGTACAATCTGGTATGACATATGAGGAAAGACCGGTGAAAATCCTAGCTAGGGAGATTAAACAGCTGAGAAACAAGCAGGTTCCATTGGTAAAGGTCCTATGGCATCATCACAATGTAGAGGAAGCCACTTGAGAATCGGAAGCAACCATGAGACAGCAGTATCCTCTACTTTTCGAATCAGATAAATTTTGAGGATGAAATTTATTTCTAGTAGGGGAGAATTGTAATGGCCTCAACGTCGGACTGATCGTGAATAATACTTTCCGATAGTGAATAGTGTTTCCGGGCTGAAAATGACACCCGAAAGTGGAAAAATTTTTTATTGGACTATTGGAAAGTACTAGTCACGAGTAGTTCGGGGTTGAAATTTGGAGTGAAATTGAGGTCAAATAGGTCTCCGAAAGTCAAAAGAACGAAAACCGAGAGAAATTAGGAATTAGGATTTTTAATTGAATTTTTGACCGTTTTGGTTACTAAAAATAGAAAATGGAGTCTAAAAATTTTCAAAAATATATATATGCATAAAATAATATGTAGATTATTTTGGTGGCAAAAATTAAATTTTTCGGTCACACTGATATTTTTGGCATCAGACCGATATGATTTAATTGGACCGATAAAATTGAATCGGACCCAAAACGAACTCCGATTGGGCTGAAATTTTAGGTGTAGCCTATTTTTGATATGATATGAATAATGGAATCAAATTGGAAGAAAATTGAAGTTGGTAAGTGAGAGAAATTAATTAGGGCTTAAATTGGGTAATTTTTGGGCCTAAACTAATAAATAGTGTAAGGCCCACTTAAAGCCCAGCCCATAGCCCAATTAGAAGACCTATATAAGGTGAATTTCTCCAGAAATCTCCAGCAGCAACTCCTCTCTTCTTCTCCCCTCTTGGTGGCCGAATTGCATCTCTCCCAAATTCCTCTCTTTTTCTTTCATTTCTTCACCAATTCTCACCAAATCAAAGCCTCCTAAAGTGATTTCAGCCTCTCTATATTGCTTTCATCAGCTCCAATCCTTGATTCAAAGAAGAAAATCAAGAAAAGTTTAGAGTTAAAGTTTAGGTGTCTAAATTAGGTATGTGAGTTTATTGTTTTTTATTTGGTTTCTAGGTGCCTACTACTAATTTTGGGTGCCTAGAGTTCATTTTTGCTGTTAAATTTAGCATTTGAAGCCAAAATAATTGAGATAACATTGATGGAAATTTCGGTTTGTTAAGGAATTCAAGAAGAGGAGCAAAGTTCTCAAGCCAAAGGAAAGGGAAAGGAAGCCTAGGCAAGGGTAATCCATAGAAAAAGGTGTGTGACTAATAAATCCTTTTATTTTCCAATTAAATTAATGAAATTCCTTTAGGTTTCTTAAGAAAATTTTTATGTATTGTGATATAATTGAAATTATTGTTATATTCATGCATTTAGGAGTCATATAAGCCTATTAAAAACTTTAAATGAAATAAAAACCAATGAGATGAGAGAGTTATAGGGTTGGCCGAATGGTATATCCTAAGAAACTAGTGTGAAATTTGATGATTTTAGTGATTTAAAGCTTCCTAATGTTAATACTAATGTAAATTAATGATTATGAATTTTTATAGAATTTATGGAAATTAAATGAATATTTTCGGAATAAATATTAATTAGGTATTAGTTGAAAAATGTGACAATTGAATGAATTATGACATAATTTATTGATGTCAGGATCAATTACTGTGAAATGTTTCGTAATATGTGTAAATAAGATTGACTGTACTGATAAAGTATTGATATTGTATTGACAAGTAATGAAAAGTAAGAAATTAAGAAAATATGTGCCCTTAGGAAGAGTCAGGCAGTAAAACCTAGTTCAGGATATAATTGGCTGGCCATAGGGATACATATACCGCGGTGCAGGTCATGGCGACTTGCTTTACTATGGACGGATCACCGATCTCCATAGTATATTTATCATACGTACTGTCACATGTCATATGTTATATGAGGAATGATTCTGGGAGGTCATTTCTCATTCTGTTGTAGCCCTGTGGGGTCCACGTCCCGCATATCCGATCTGAGAGTTTTCTGCCGGGTCTGTACTAGGGGCATATTGATAAGGAAATGTTAAAAGTGTAAAAGAGAAGCTAAAATGAAAGTTTTATATGAAAAAGGACTAAAATGAAAAGAATTGAGAAGTTAGGGGTAAAACGGTAATTTGCCTAAAAGGTGAAATTAATTGATAAAAGTAACAAAAGAAATAAGTAATAAGGGTAAAATGGTAATTTAGTCAATTAATTGTATAAAAAGCCAACCGTATAAAGTTAAAGGACTAAAATATAATTTTACATGAAAAAGATTAAATTAAGGCTTAAACGGTAAATTATAAGTTAACTAATAAGGAATTAAAATAAGGAATAAAAGGGCAAACTAGTAATTAATAGGATAAAAAGGGCATTTTTGTAATAAATGAGAAGTTTAAGGACTAACTTGAAAAGATAAAGAAGTTTGTGAATGGAAAGGGAAATTAATCATTCATAAAATAAATATTGCTTTTAAAGAAGAAAAATCGATAATACATTGTTTAAACCAAAATTATTAATACAATTATATTCTAGGGAAATACTATGATTTTTAGTCACCGCTGGGCATGTTTAATGCTCAGCACGTATAATTTACTGCGTGCAGGTACAGATAGTCTGGAGCGTGGGTACACAGAGGAAAAGTGAAGTTGAAGAGTTAAAAAGAATATTTTTGTGGCATGTATATATATACCTATCATGTTTTGTATATAAAGATAATACTGTAGCTATTATCGTATTATGTATTATTTATGGTAGTGTGGGGATAAGGAATTGCAGGGAATGGATGAAATATAAGTGTTGCTTGATAATAACTGTGGATGTGTTATATGATTGATATAAACTGTTGTGCCTCTGAGAGGCTGTGTAAATGTCTGCTTTTCAGGGGGGCTAGTTAAGAATATAGCCGTTATATTGCCAAAATTTTATTAAATGCATAGTGATTTCTGGACAGTTATAGGCTAATGATTAATGAAAGTTATATGCATGAAGGTTGTTAAGTTAATGTTAAGTTAAAGGAATTAAATGATGAAAAAAAAAATTCCTACTAATCACTTGTCCGATAAGACTGTTACAGTAAGGGTGTTACAGATATGTTGGGCGCACTATTATTTGTTGATAGGTTTATGTGAAGGGGACATGTTCATGTCTTCTGGGTTCGTGTCATTAGGTGATGTATCCAATTTATCATTACTACCTTATTAAATTAAATTCATTCCTAAACTTAATTAAGTTACCCTTGAACCCAAATGCATTATCCCTCTCTAACATAAATTTGTTCTCTTTTTTTTTAATTAACATCTATAATTCCTCAAATTATCTAAATTATCTTAAACCTAATTTAACTCTAATTAACAGGTATATCACCTAATTAAATACAATTACAACAACCTTAATCTAGCAATTCATGCAATCCAACCACAATTAAAACCTAAAACATGAATTGACTAAGTTAGTTAAATTCACTTACTAATTTCACTTCTAATCACTTAATCTTTCATAATTATCCCTTAATCTCCTTGCATTTGTGTCTTCTCCTAACCTAATCACACTAACCGAACCTAACATCAACACCAAACCTTCAATTTCCAACAATTTATACATTAATTCAACTAGAAATTCTCACCAATTAATTTCCCCAAAATAAATTAAACTTGGAAGAATTGAATTTAACTTACTTAACTTAAAATTTCTTCTTGATATAATTCCTAATTTCTTTAATTTCCTTCACAATCAATGCCTGCTCTTAATGGGAAGTAAGTTTATTTGAGTGATTTTATGGGATTTTGGCTTGAATTGGTGGAATTTTTCTTGATTTTGGTTGATTGTAGCTTTGGTTTCTTATGGAAAGAAAAGGAGAGGAGCAACTACTGTAGGGAGTGGGAAACGTGAACGGAGAACAACTGGGAATCAGATGTGGAAAGCTTAAATATGGCTTGATCAAATGGCCTTGATTAATCAACTTGTCCACTAATTATTTGTCCAATTTATTTGTTATCTAATTTTTACCAAATTTATCCTATAAATATCCAAAAATATTATTTAGACCGTATTTAAAATTTCATCCCAAAATGAGTTCGTTTCGCTATATTTCAGGATCCGAAATTAAATTACTAGTCCAAAAGTAAATTTTTTAGGTTTATCCAAAAATTAATTTTCCACTTCCAAAAATTCATTTACATTAATTCAAGGGATTCTATATAAGCAAAATAATTTTCTAAGATTCGTAGAATATTTTCGAGCTGGTAAAAATTTTGGTCAATCTTTTTACGGTTCAGTTACTTATTTTTAGTCTTGACTTTAGTGACCTAATTGACCTCATTTATACCTCAAATTATATGTAATGCCCCTCAGTATACCCTAGTAGAATTATTACTAATTAATTATGAATGTCCATGTTTAATTAAGTATAAATGCATGTAAAAGGACCTAATTGAAAAGCTAAATGGTAAGTTGTGGGGTATTACTAGAAATAAAGGAAAGTTAAGAGACTAAAAAGCAAGTTTGGCTTAAACATGACATTTGGACCAATTGAAATCAAGAGAGAGGAAGATATTTTTGGTGGAGAAGTGGCCGGCCAACCCTTGGTCTTCACTCTCCATCTTCATCTTTTCTCTCTCCCAAACCCTAAACTCTCTCTCATCCTCTCTCTCTCTAGATTTCTTTGACTTGGGGTAAGGAAAAAGAGAAAGATTTGCTTGAGTTTAGTGGTAAGACAATTTGTTTCTTCTTTGATATGTGTTGCTCTTTGTCTAGCTTGCTGGTTTTTTTTTATAGAAGTGTTTTATGTTATAGAAGGAGAATCAAGTAAAAAGAAAGGGAAGGAGGCTCTTCAAGGTTGAAGAGAAAGGTGGAGTTTAAAAAAGGTATGGGAACTTAGGGTTTTGTATGTATATATATATATATTGACTTGTCATGAGAGAGATCTTGAGTGCCTCTCTCATGTGTTTTATGGATGATTTGAAGCTTAGAAGGGTTTAGAGTTGAAAACATGTAAGTTTGGTTGAAAATATGAAAATCTGTTTTAAAGATTATTTGACCAGTCTGTACACTTTTGCTCATATCTTGAGCTATAGTTGTTTAAATGATGAAATTCCAATTGGTATACAAACTAGACTTGTATATCTTGATTTTGTTAGAAGAGACCGAAATCTGATTTTCACTGCTTGATAGTGAAAAGCGGTATTGAAATCTGACTGTGACTTATATTTCGTTTTCATGAATAGTCTGTGGTTTTTCTTGAATAACTGGAGTTTTACACATCCTATTGAAATGATTTTTGATATTTTGAAGACTAGAAACATAGGCCTACAACTTTGTTGAGGACATTTTGGCTAAAATTGTTGTTTTTGAGGTCAAAAATGGTATAGAAGTCGAGACTGGAAATCGATCTCGAGGCGGTTTGGGGCTCAAGGTTACCATGAATTTCATAGTAACCGTGAGGTGCCTAAATTTTCAGTCCAGACCAAAAGTATTTTTTGGATCATGGTTACCAAGGTTTCATAGTAACCGTGACCCAGTCTCGTAGCATTTCTTCACGGTTAATACCCTAGGCTTAATAACCGTGAGGAAATGAACTTTTGGTCCAGAAACAAAACCCATGCTATCTCACGGTTACTAAAGAATTCATAGTAACCGTGACCCGAGTTCATCACCCTACTTCACGGTTACTACGAAATTGTTGGTAACCGTGGGTAGTTCGTTGTTTTGTCCAGAATCAAAGAGCATTATATCTCACGGTTACTAGGAATATGATAGTAACTGTGACCCTTAGTACAAGTCTGGGCTCACGGGTACCAGAAATTGTTAGTAGCCGTGACCCTCTCCTGTATTTTGAAAACTGTATTTTCTTTAATTTCTTTTGAGGTATAGACTTGTCTAAGCCCTTCCTAAGCTTATAAATCATCCTAAATTATAGTCATATAGCAAAATGAATATCCATAAATGCAAGGCTTGCTTGTTAATTGAAAGGTGGGTTTCTATTACTCAAAATAGAAATATACATGAATTTATTTAAAAGAAATTACAGTATATGATTCTAATTATGCTATGAAGATGAGAATGCATAATATTATAATGATTGGCATTTGTTAATGCTATATTGAATTATAGTGATGAAATTTCATGATATATGAAATATGATATGTTATGCCTGCACTTAGAGACTTGGTTGTGGATAGATAGGCATGCCTATAGGGTTCTCGTCGCAGCTGCTTCTGTTTTACTCTCATGAGTCTTCTATTTGACTCTTATGAGTCTTCTGTTTGTCTCTACATGAGACTTATGTATAGATCCCTTCGGGTATCCTTCTGATTTGAAACCTTCGGGTATCCATTGCACCCGTTATCCACACCCACAGGAATTTACGCAGGCCATTGATGCAAATAATGATATGCATATACAGTTTGAAATCTATTACTGTTTTGATTAAAGGATACTGTTATATCTTTATTAATCCAGTAAATGCATTGTATTTTATTGTAATGAATGCTTGGTGGTAACTACTGTGAGTGATTATCAACATATTAGTTATTTTCCCACTAAGCTTAGCACGGGTGTTTATCCGTGTAGGTTCACAGGGTAGAAATTTTGTTCAGGGACAAAGCCAACAATCTCCCAAGCCGACATCATAATAGAAGTAGCATTTTGATGTATGAGATTGATTTTGCATCTCTTTTGGTTACATCCAAATATTTGTATGTAAAGGCAT
Source organism: Excoecaria agallocha (assembly GCA_037975025.1). Classification (NCBI taxonomy): domain Eukaryota; kingdom Viridiplantae; phylum Streptophyta; class Magnoliopsida; order Malpighiales; family Euphorbiaceae; genus Excoecaria; species Excoecaria agallocha. The sequence continues at coordinate 86,738,713 of CM075808.1, read as the reverse complement.
GTAATTATAAAGCTATGTAAAGAATAATCAATAACATATGATAGTATAAATGTATGTATGTATGCTCATATATGCATCATCAACAGATAAGTCATAGGATTAATGGGATTAATGAATGTAATTAGTAATAGTAATTAGGATTAGCTAGTATAATCATTACATTTTTGGTATCAGAGCGCCTTGGTTTAGGCGGTTCTGGTCGATAGGAATTTCAAGAGTTATAGATATAGAATTTTGTTGATGTTGGCTGATTATGGTTGTTCCTATGTCTCTTTGATATAGCTAGAGATGGAAAGTCATCGTGAAGTGGTAGATGAGTCGGCTGAGAGCAATCTACCAGGTCAATCGAATCCTTCTCAGCCAGAATCTTCTGCATCCATTAGAGGTGGTGCAGTTGCTATTGAGTCTGGGGAAGCCTTATTGAAGATTTCCTATGATATGGCACAAATTTTGCAAAGGATGACTGCACCAAAGGCTCCGATTTCTGAGATCAGAAAGCATGGTGCAGAAGAGTTTCTAGGCTCTACTTGGGAAGAGTCTGAGAAAGCTGAGTTATGGCTTGAAAGGTTGGAGCGGCTTTTTACAGAAGTTCAATGCCCCGCCAGTCAAAAGGTGACTTGTGCTGTGTCCTTGCTTCAGGGAGCGGCCTATGACTGGTGGAAATTAGTTCAGACACAACCTCAGCTACCCGATTCCCTCTCTTGGGAATTCTTTGTAGCCGAGTTTAAAAGGAGGTATGTGACTGAAGCTTATAAAGATGAAAGATTAAAACAGTTTATGAATCTTAAGTAGAGAGGTATGTCAGTGGCTGAATATGAGGCAGAATTCAGTCGCTTAAGCAAGCATGCACCAAAACCAATGCTAACTGGGACTTTCAAGTGTTGCCAGTTCGAAGATGGATTAAATGATCAGATTTGGGATCACTTGATAGGGCCTATTTCTTTGCACCCTATGGATTATCATCAGCTGGTTCAAGCAGCTATCCTGGTTGAGAAAGAAGAGAATGTGAAAAGAGAAAGAGAGCAAAGAAGAAGTTTTTCTCGGGGTGGTTCCTCATCTGGGAAAAGATCGAGGTTGACTCAAGGAGATCAACCAATGTGATCTGGCAATCGCCCTGTATCTAGAGGTAGACAGCAGGGGGCTTTTTCTTCAGCCGGATCTGGTAGAGGTACTGCATCAGGACAAGGCAGAGGCCAAGCTCCAAAATGTACCTATTGTTTTAGGTGACATTGGGGCACTTGTAGAATGCTCACAGGTGGTTGCTTCAGATGTGGCAGCACGAAGCATTTTATAGCCAATTGTCCTATGCCGCAGGATCAAACCTAGAGTCAACAGAGTAATCGAGGAGCTTCTAATGCACCCTCTTCAGGTAGAGGTCGTGGTAGAGGCAGAGGTGGATCGGGCCAGTTTAGAGCCCAGTCCAGGAATGTTTCTGAGACTGTGGATCGACCTTTTTCTCCGATGCCTCCTATTCGAGCTTATGCTATGAAAGGTAGAGAAGATGCTAATGCTCCTAAGGTCATAGCTGGTACATTCTCCCTCTTTGATACTGATGCGCATGTGCTTATAGACCCAGGATCTACACATTCATATATTTGTAATGGGGAGCTAGGTCGAAATGTATCTATTGTTGATTATATGAATTATGATATATGTGTAATCAGTCCTTTGGGCCATAGTATTCATGTGAATGAAGTTTATAGAAATTGCCCTATTAGAATTCAAGAGAGAGAGTTCCCAGCTGACCTAATTGTTTTACCTTTCCATGAATTTGATGTAATCCTGGGTATGGATTGGTTGTCTAGATATCATGCCATAGTGGACTGTAAAGCTAAAACAGTACTAGTTAAGAATTGATGCAAAACCCCAGCCTATATGCCAAACTAGAACACCAACATACCATAAATATTGAACATAAATAAGATAATAAACCCCCAATCTAAAGATCCCCCAAACAAGATTGATTGGAAACGCTTATAATAGATTGATTTAGAAAACAAGAAGAAGAAGAATCAAGCATACATTAATCATGCAAATAGCCTAAGTCTAATTCTTCATGCAATAGCAAGAATCAATAATAAATTAACTCTCACAAATTCGGCCAAGCCAAAGAAAATTCTCATTAATGAAAATTCAAGTGTCTTACAAATGAAGAATTTAGCCCTTTATATAGGCTAGGCAGTCACCCCTCCCTAGATGAATTAAAATCAAACACTAACTCTAAGAGATAAATAATGAAATAAATAACAAAGATAATTCCTAACCTTTATCTACATGTATTTGGCCATAATATGGACTAAGTACATGAAGAAATAAAGATAAATACAATATGAAAATAATCCTAAAAGCTAGTGATAAATATGCATGATTATCCTAAGAAAATGAAAGAATGAATGTAGACTTAATCTTGGCTAAAAGTTGATTTCGGCCAGCCATTTAAAGATTTGGTCAAGCTATTATTTTTCCCTCAAACTCTACTTAATAATATCCCAAAATAATAAGTATTTATCAAGGAAAATCCGTTCCTAAAATTTAGGACCCTAAGTTCTCCAATGTAGGCCTAAACCTAAATCTGACCCAAACCCATTAAAATTCAATTCTCCCATGTAAAATTCGGCCCCCTTAGGTATTCTAAGCCTCAAATAGTTATTTTGGTCCAACTCTTTAGAAGAGATAAGCCCAACTTTAGCCTACCCACTTAAATTACCCAAAACAGTAAAATAAGCCCAAAATAAAACAAACCTATTCTAATAAAGCCCAATTCATTTTCCTAGGTTCTAGGCTGCCCAAATATACTTTATTAAATGTTACATAAAGAATAAAAACTAAATAAAGTAGCTTGAAGGTCCATTGCACCATTCGGCCTAAACTTGCCTTCATAGTCCAATTTAGTTTCTTTCTCTTCTTGAACTTGCATCTTCTCCACATAAGGTTTCATGAATGCTTGTAGGACTTCTTTAAGCTTCTTTTACCTTGCTCTTGTTATTGGTCCTTGAGGAAATGCTAGTTCATCTCTCTTGTTGTAGGCGTGCTTGGTCATGCTCATATCAAGAATGATGGGAAAGTAGAGACATTGATTCAGGGTATTAAGTCAAAACCCTTAACCAATGTTATTTTTGCTATGAAAACGAAAAGATTCCTTAGAAAATGATGTGAAGCATATCTGGCTTTGGTTCTTGATTCTAAGAGGGAGACAGTCAATCTTCAAGATGTTTCTGTGATTAATGAGTTTTCTGATGTTTTTTCTGAGGAACTCCCGGGTTTGCCACCAGAGAGGGAAGTCAGTTATCTATTGAGACTTTGCCTGGAACTGCTCCTATCTCTAAAGAACCTTACAGAATGGCACCAACAGAACTAAAAGAGTTAAAGGTTCAGTTATAAGAATTATTAGATAAAGGCTTCATTAAGCCCAATGTGTCACCTTGGGGTGCACCGGTGTTATTTGTTAAAAAGAAGGATGGCACTTTGAGAATGTGCATTGACTACAGACAGCTTAACAAAGTGACAGTGAAGAACAAGTATCCTTTACCTCGGATTGAGGATCTTTTTGATCAGTTACGGGGTGCAGGAGTGTTTTCTAAAATTGACCTAAGGTCGGAAAAAGACATGGATGTGCAGAAGACTGCCTTTAGAACTCGATATGGTCATTACGAATTCTTAGTAATGCCTTTCGGGTTGACTAATGCACCTGCAGCCTTCATGGATTTGATGAATAGGGTGTTCAGACCCTATTTAGATCAGTTTGTCGTGGTGTTTATAGATGACATCCTGGTTTATTCTCGTGATGAATCGGAACATGCAAAATATTTGAGATAGTGTTGCAGACTTTGAAAGAATAGCAGCTTTATGCTAAGTTAAGCAAATGTGAGTTCTAGCTTAAAGAAGTTTCTTTCCTTGTGCACGTGGTGTCTTCAGAAGGCATCAGGGTAGACCCAAAAAAGATTGAGGCTATAGTAAATTGGAGATCGCCTAGGAATGTGCCAGAAGTTTGAAGTTTCTTGGGCTTAGCCAGCTATTATAGGCAATTTGTGAAAGGTTTTTCAGTTATTGCCTCTCCGCTCACTAAGTTACATCGAAAAGAAGCTAGATTCGAATGGACATATCGTTGCCAAGCCAGTTTTGATCAGTTAAAGAAGATGTTAACGGAAGCTCCAGTTCTTACCCAACCAATAGTGGGTAAAGAATATGCTATGTATAGTGATGTATCGAAAAGTGGATTGGGATGCGTGCTGATGCAAGAGGGTAAAGTAGTGGCTTACGCATCCAGACAGTTGAAGCCTCATGAACAGAATTATCCGACTCATGATTTGGAACTGGTCGCAGTTGTATTTGCTTTAAAGATATGGCGGCATTACCTTTATGGTGAGAAGTGCAGAATCTATACAGATCACAAGAGTCTTAAATACTTGCTTAGTCAGCAAGATCTCAATTTAAGACAGCACAGATGGCTAGAATTGTTCAAAGACTACGATTGTATAATCGATTACCACCCAGGAAAGGCTAATGTGGTAGCTGATGCTTTGAGTCGGAAGATGATAGCAACCTTGTTATTGCAAGGTTATAGATGGAAATTTGCATCTGATGGGGCTTTGTTAGCTCAATTGCGAGCTCGCCCTAATCTCAGGCAGACAATTCTAGATGCACAGTCAGATGATGTAAAGCTACAACAATTGGCTCAATCAGTTCATAGAGGAGGTCCGATAGAATATTCTATTGGGATTGATGGTGGTCTCTACTATCAAAATCAATTGTGTGTGCCAGATGTTAATGAATTAAAGAGAGCCTTATTGCAAGAAGCCCATAGTATAGTATTTACCATGCATCCTGGTAGCAACAAAATGTATAGAGATTTGAAACAGTTCTATTGGTGGCCAGGAATGAAGAAAGATGCGACTGAGTATGTTTCCAAGTGCCTAACAAGTCAGCAAGTAAAAGCAGAGCATCAACTTCCTTTGGGACTGTTGAATCCTCTTCCCATTCCTCAGTGGAAGTGGGACAATGTCACCATGGATTTTGTTATAGGTCTACCCACTACTCAAAGAAGACATGAAGCAGTGTGGGTCATAGTAGACAGATTGACAAAGGTGGCTCATTTTATACCGGTTCAAACCAATTACTCAATGGACAAGTTAGCTGAATTGTATATAGACCAGATTGTTAGACTGCATGGGGTACCAATCTCAATCCTTTCAGATCGGGATCCGAGGTTCACTTTCAGATTTTGGAAAAGTCTACAACAAGCCTTAGGCATAAAGCTCCTTCTTAGTACTGTTTTTCATCCTCAAACCAATGGGCAGTCGGAGAGAATCATACAGGTATTAGAGGACATGTTAAGAGGCCGTGTTTTAGATTTTCCTAGGAGTTGGGATAAATATGTGACTTTAATGGAGTTTGCATATAACAATGGCTATCAAACTAGCATTGGTATGCCACCATATGAAGCTCTCTACGGTCGGAAGTGTAGAACTCCTTCCTGCTCGATGGAGTTAGCTGAAAGCAAATTGACAGGTCCCGACATTGTTAAAGATACCGAAGAAAAGATTCAACTTGTCAGGCAACGATTGAAAGAAGCCAGTGATAGACAGAAATCATATGCGGATCTGAAAAGAAAGGATATTGAATATCAGGTTGGTGATAAAGTGTTCTTAAAGGTGTCCCCATGGAGAAAAGTGCTACGATTTGGAAAGAAAGGAAAGCTCAATCCCCGGTTTATTGGTCCTTATAGAATCTTGGAACGAATTGGACCGGTAGCATATCGACTAGATCTTCCCAGTGAACTATCAAAGTTGCACAATGTTTTTCATGTTTCGATGCTCCAGCGATATAGATCTGATGAGTCACACATCATACCAGTGCAAGATATTAGTGTCAGAACTAATTATACGTATGATGAAGAGCCTAAACAGATTCTAGCCAGATAAGTTAAACAATTAAGGAACAAAGATGTCCCCCTAGTCAAAGTGTTATGGCAACACCATGGAGTACAAGAAGTGACTTGGAAACCTGAAGCAGCTATGCAGGCTCAATACCCTCAGCTCTTCAGTACAGGTATGAATTTCGAGGACGAAATTCTTTTAGGGGGAGAGAGTTGTAATGCCCCTCAGTATAACCTAGTATAATTATTACTAATTAATTATGAATGTCCATATTTAATTAAGTATAAATGCATGTAGAAGGACCTAATTGAAAAGCTAAAGGGTAAGTTGTGGGGTATTACTAGAAATAAAGGAAAGTTAAGGGACTAAAAAGCAAGTTTGGCTTAAACATGACATTTGGACCAATTGAAATCAAGAGAAGGAAGATATTTTTGGTGGAGAAGTGGCCGGCCAACCCTTGGTCTTCACTCTCCATCTTCATCTTTTCTCTCTCCCAAACCCTAAACTCTCTCTCATCCTCTCTCTCTCTAGATTTCTTTGACTTGGGGTAAGGAAAAAGAGAAAGATTTGCTTGAGTTTAGTGGTAAGACAATTTGTTTCTTCTTTGATATGTGTTGCTCTTTGTCTACCTTGTTGGTTTTTTTTATAGAAGTGTTTTATGTTATAGAAGGAGAATCAAGTAAAAAGAAAGGGAAGGAGGCTCTTCAAGGTTGAAGAGAAAGGTGGAGTTTAAATAAGGTATGGGAACTTAGGGTTTTGTATGTGTATATATATATATATATTGACTTGTCATGAGAGAGATCTTGAGTGCTTGTCTCATGTGTTTTATGGATGATTTAAAGCTTAGAAGGGTTTAGAGTTGAAAACATGCAAGTTTGGTTGAAAATATGAAAATCTGTTTTAAAGATTATTTGCCCAGTCTGTACACTTTTGCTCATATCTTGAGCTAAAGTTTTTTAAATGATGAAATTCCAGTTGGTATACAAACTAGACTTGTATATCTTGATTTTGTTAGAAGAGACCGAAATCTGATTTTCACTGCTTGATAGTGAAAATCGGTATTGAAATCTGACTGTGACTTGTATTTCTTTTCATGAACAGTCTATGGTTTTTCTTGAATAACTGGAGTTTTACATGTTCTATTGAAATGATTTTTGATATTTTGAAGACTAGAAACATAGGCCTACAACTTTGTTGAAGGACATTTTGGCTAAAATTGTTGTTTTTCAGGTAAAAAATGGTATAGAAGTTGAGACTGGAAATCTGTCTCGAGGCGGTTTAGGGCTCACGGTTACCATGAATTTCATAGTAACCGTGGGTGCCTAAATTTTCAGTCCAGACCAAAAGTATTTTCTGGATCACGGTTACCAAGGTTTCATAGTAATCGTGACCCAGTCTCGTAGCATTTCTTCATGGTTACTACCCTAGGCTTAGTAACCATGAGGAAATGAACTTTTGGTCCAGAAACAAAGTCCATGCTATCTCACGGTTACTAAGGAATTCATAGTAACCGTGACCCGAGTTCATCACCCTACTTCACGGTTACTACGAAATTGTTGGTAACTGTGAGGTAGTTCGTTGTTTTGTCCAGAATCAAAGAGCATTATATCTCACGGTTACTAGGAATATGACAGTAACCGTGACCCTTAGTACAAGTCTGGGCTTACGGTTACCAGAAATTGTTAGTAGCCGTGCCCTCCCCTGTATTTTGAAAATTGTATTTTCTTTAATTTCTTTTGAGGTACAGACTTGTCTAAGCCCTTCCTATGCTTATAAATCATCCTAAATTATAGTCATATAGCAAAATAAATATCCATAAATGCAAGGCTTGCTTGTTAATTGAATAGTGAGTTTCTATTACTCAAAATAGAAATATACATGAATTTATTTCAAAAAATTACAGTATATGATTCTTAATTATGCTATGAAGATGAGAATGCATAATATTATAATGATTGGCATTTGTTAATGCTATATTGAATTATAGTGATGAAATTTCATGATATATGAAATATGATATGTTATGCCTGCACTTAGAGACTTGGTTGTGGACAGATAGGCATGCCTATAGGGTTCCCATTGCAGCTGCTTTTGTTTGACTCTCATGAGTCTTCTATTTGACTCTTATGAGTCTTCTGTTTGTCTCTACATGAGACTTATGTATAGATACCTTCGGGTATATTTCTGATTTGATACCTTCGAGTATCCATTGCACCCGTTATCCACACCCACTGAAATTTACGTAGGCCATTGATGCAAATAATGATATGCATATACAGTTTGAAATCTATTACTGTTCTGATTAAAGGATACCGTTATATCTTTTTTAATCCAGTAAATGCATTGTATTGTATTGTAATTAATGCTTGGTGGTAACTACTGTGAGTGATTATCAACATATTAGTTGTTTTCCCACTAAGCTTTTTAACTTAGCACGGGTGTTTATCCGTGTAGGTTCGCAGGGTAGAAATTTTTTTTCAGGGAAAGAGCCAACAATCTCCCAAGTCGACATTAGAATAGAAGTAGCATTTTGATGTATGAGATTGATTTTGCATCTCTTTTGGTTACATCCAAATATTTGTATGTAAAGGCATGTAATTATAAAGTTATGTAAAGAATAATCAATAACATATGATAGTATGAATGTATGTATGTATGCTCATATATCCATCATCAACAAATAAGTCATAGGATTAATGAGATTAATGAATGTAATTAGTAACAGTAATTAGGATTAGCTAGTATAGTCATTACATTTTTGGTATCAGAGCGCCTTGGTTTAGGCGGTTCTGGTCTATAGGAATTTCAAGAGTTATAGATATAGAATTTTGTTGATGTTGGCTGATTGTGGTTGTCTCTATGTCTCTTTGATATAGCTAGAGATGGAAAGTCATCGTGAAGTGGTAGATGAGTCGGCTGAGAGCAATCTACCAGGTCAATTGAATCCTTCTCAGTCGGAATCTTCTGCATCCATTAGAGGTGGTGCAGCTGCTATTGAGTCTGGGGATGCCTTATTTCAGATTTCCCGTGATATGGCACAGATTTTGCAAAGGATGACTGCACCAAAGGCTCCAATTTCTGAGATCAGAAAGCATGGTGCAGAAGAGTTTCTAAGCTCTACTTAGAAAGAGTCTGAGAAAGCTGAGTTATGGCTTGAAAGGTTGGAGCGAGTTTTTACAGAAGTTCAATGCCTCGCCAGTCAAAAGGTGACTTGTGCTGTGTCCTTGCTTCAAGGAGCGACCTATGACTGGTGGAAATTAGTTCAGACACAACCTCAGCTACTCGATTCCCTCTCTTGGGAATTCTTTGTAGCCGAGTTTAAAAGAAGGTATGTGACTGAAGCTTATAAAGATGAAAGATTAAAATAGTTTCTGAATCTTAAGCAGAGAGGTATGTTAGTGGCTGAATATGAGGCAGAATTCAGTCGCTTGAGCAAGTATGCACCAAAACCAATGCTGACTGGGACTTTTAAGTGTTGCCAGTTCGAAGATGGATTAAATGATCAGATTCGGGATCACTTGATAGGGCCTATTTCTTTGCACCTTGTGGATTATCATCAGCTGGTTCAAGTAGCTATCCGAGTTGAGAAAGAAGAGAATGTGAAAAGAGAAAGAGAGCAAAGAAGAAGTTTTTCTCGGGGTGGTTCCTCATCCGGGAAAAGATCGAGGTTGACTCAAGGAGATCAACCAATGTCATCTGGAAATCACCCTGTATCTAGAGGTAGACAGCAGGGGACTTTTTCTTCAGCCGGATCTGGTAGAGGTACTGCATCAGGACAAGGCAGAGGCCAAGCTCCAGAATGTACCTATTGTTTTAGGCGACATTGGGGCACTTGTAGAATGCTCACAGGTGGTTGCTTCAGATGTGGCAGCAAGGAGCATTTTATAGCCAATTGTCCTATGCCGCAAGATCAAGCCTCGAGTCAATAGAGTAACCGATGAGCTTCTAATGCACCCTTTTCAGGTAGAGGTCGTGATAGAGGCAGAGGTGGATCGGGCTAGTTTAGAGCCCAATCTAGGAATGTTTCTGAGACAGTGGATCGACCTTTTGCTCCAATGCCTCCTATTCGAGCTTATGCTATGAAAGGTAGAGAAGATGCTGATGCTCCTGAGGTCATAGCTGGTACATTCTCCCTCTTTGATACTGATGCGCATGTGCTTATAGACCCAAGATCTACACATTCATATATTTGTAATGGGGAGCTAGGTCAAAATGTATCTATTGTTGATTATATGAATTATGATATATGTGTAATCAGTCCTTTGGGCCATAGTATTCATGTGAATGAAGTTTATAGAAATTGGTCTATTAGAATTCAAGAGAGAGAGTTCCCAACTGACCTAATTGTTTTACCTTTCCATGAATTTGATGTAATCCTGGGTATGGATTGGTTGTCTAGATATCATGCCATAGTGGACTGTAAAGCTAAAATAGTACTAGTTAAGAATGATGGAAAAGTAGAGACATTGATTTAAGGTATTAAGTCAAAACCCTTAACCAATGTTATCTCTGCTATGAAAACGAAAAGATTCCTTAGAAAAGGATGTGAAGCATATCTAGCTTTGGTTCTTGATTCTAAGAGGGAGACAATCAATCTTCAAGATGTTTATGTGATTAATTAGTTTTTTGATGTTTTTCCTGAGGAACTCCCGTGTTTGCCACCAGAGAGGGAAGTCGAGTTATCTATTGAGACTTTGCCTGGAACTGCTCCTATCTTTAGAGCACCTTACAGAATGGCACCAACAGAACTAAAAGAGATAAAGGTTCAGTTACAAGAATTATTAGATAAAGGCTTCATTAAGCCCAGTGTGTCACCTTGGGGCGCACCGGTGTTATTTGTTAAAAAGAAGGATGGCCCTTTGAGAATGTGCATCGACTACAGACAGCTTAACAAAGTGATAGTGAAGAACAAGTATCCTTTACCTCGGATTGAGGATCTTTTTGATCAGTTACGGGGTGCAGGAGTGTTTTTTAAAATTGACCCGAGGTCGAAAAAAGACATGGATGTGCAGAAGACTGCCTTTAGAACTCGATATGGTCATTACAAATTCTTAGTAATGCCTTTTGGGTTGACTAATGCACCTGCAGCCTTCATGGATTTGATGAATAGGGTGTTTAGACCTTATTTAGATCAGTTTGTTGTGGTGTTTATAGATGACATCTTGGTTTATTCTCGTGATGAATCGGAACATGCAAAACATTTGAGAATAGTGTTGCAGACTTTGAGAGAATAGCAGCTTTATGCCAAGTTAAGCAAATGTGAGTTCTGGCTTAAAGAAGTTTCTTTCCTTGGGCACGTGGTGTCTTCAGAAGGCATCAGGGTAGACCTTAAAAAGATTGAGGCTATAGTAAATTGGAGACCGCCTAGGAATGTGCCAGAAGTCCGAAGTTTCTTAGGCTTAGCCGGCTATTATAGGCGGTTTGTGAAAGGTTTTTCAGTTATTACCTCTTCGCTCACTAAGTTACTTCGAAAAGAAGCTAGATTCAAATGGACAGATCGTTGCCAAGCCAATTTTGATCAGTTAAAAAAGATGTTAATGGAAGCTCCAGTTCTTACCCAACCAATAGTGGGTAAAAAATATGCTATGTATAGTGATGTATCGAAAAGTGGATTGAGATGCGTGCTGATGTAAGAGGGTAAAGTAGTGGCTTATGCATCCAGACAGTTGAAGCCTCATAAAAAGAATTATCCGACTCATGATTTGGAACTGGCCGCAGTTGTATTTACTTTAAAGATATGGCGGCATTACCTTTATGGTGGGAAGTGCAGAATCTATACAGATCACAAGAGTCTTAAATACTTGCTTACTCAGCGAGATCTCAATTTAAGACCGCGCAGATGGCTAGAATTGTTCAAAGACTACCACCTAGGAAAGGCTAATGTGGTAGCTGATGCTTTGAGCCGGAAGATGATAGTAACCTTGTTATTACAAGGTTATAGATGGAAATTTGCATCTGATGGGGCTTTGTTAGCTCAATTGCGAGCTCGCCCTAATCTCAGGCAGACAGTTCTAGATGCACAGTCAGATGATGTAAAGCTACAACAGTTGGCTCAATCAGTTCATATAGGAGGTCTGATAGAATATTCTATTGGGATTGATGGTGGTCTCTACTATCGGAATTGATTGTGTGTGCTAGATGTTAATGAATTAAAGAGAGCCTTATTGTAAGAAGCCTATAGTACAATATTTACCATGCATCCTGGTAGCAACAAAATGTATAGAGATTTGAAACAATTCTATTGGTGGCCAGGAATGAAGAAAGATGTGACTGAGTATATTTCCAAGTGCCTGACATGTCAGCAAGTAAAAACAGAGCATCAACTTCCTTCGGGACTGTTGAATCCTCTTCCCATTCCTCAATGGAAGTGGGACAATGTCACCATGGATTTTGTTACAGGTCTACCCACTACTCAAAGAAGACATGATGCAGTGTGGGTCATATTAGACAGATTGACAAAGGTGGCTCATTTTATATAGGTTTAAACCAATTACTCAATGGACAAGTTAGCTGAATTGTATATAGACCAGATTGTTAGACTGCATTGGGTACCAATCTCAATCCTTTTAGATATGGATCCGAGGTTCACTTCCAGATTTTGGAAAAGTCTACAACAAGCCTTAGGCACAAAGCTGCTTCTTAGTACTGCTTTTCATCCTCAAACCGATGGGCAGTCGGAGAGAATCATACAGGTATTAGAGGACATGTTAAGAGGCTGTGTTTTATATTTTCCTGGGAGTTGGGATAAATATGTGACTTTAATGGAGTTTGCATATAACAATGGCTATCAAACTAGCATTGGTATGCCACCATATGAAGCTCTCTACGGTCGGAAGATTAGAACTCCTTCCTGCTCGATGGAGTTAGCTGAAAGCAAATTGACAGGTCCTGACATTGTTAAAGATACCGAAGAAAAGATTCAACTTGTCAGGCAATGATTGAAAGATGCCAGTGATAGACAGAAATCGTATGCGAATATGAAAAGAAAGGATATTGAATATTAGGTTGGTGAAAAAGTGTTCTTAAAGGTGTCCCCATGGAGAAAAGTGCTACGATTTGGAAAAAAAAGGAAAGCTCAATCCCCGGTTTATTGGTCCTTACAGAATCTTGGAACGAATTGGACCGGTAGCATATCGACTAGATCTTCCCAGTGAACTATCAAAGTTGCACAATGTTTTTTATGTTTCGATGCTCCGGCGATATCGATTCGATGAGTCACACATCATACCAGTGCAAGATATTAGTGTCAGAACTGATTATACATATGATGAAGAGTCTAAACAGATTCTAGCTAGAGAAGTTAAACAGTTAAGGAACAAAGATGTCCCCCTAGTAAAAGTGTTATGGCAACACCATGGAGTACAAGAAGTGACTTGGGAACCTAAAGCAACTATGCGGGCTCAATACCCTCAGCTCTTCAGTACAGGTATGAATTTTGAGGACGCAATTCTTTTAGGGGAAGAGAGTTGTAATGCCCCTCAGTATACCCTAGTAGAATTATTACTAATTAATTATGAATGTCCATGTTTAATTAAGTATAAATGCATGTAGAAGGACCTAATTGAAAAGCTAAAGGGTAAGTTGTGGAGTATTACTAGAAATAAAGGAAAGTTAAGGGACTAAAAAGCAAGTTTGGCTTAAACATGACATTTGGACCAATTGAAATCAAAAGAGAGGAAGATATTTTTGGTGGAGAAGTGGCCGGCCAATCCTTGGTCTTCACTCTCCATCTTCATCTTTTCTCTCTCCCAAACCCTAAACTCTCTCTCATCCTCTCTCTCTAGATTTCTTTGACTTGGGGTAAGGAAAAAGAGAAAGATTTGCTTGAGTTTATTGGTAAGATAATTTGTTTCTTCTTTGATATGTGTTGCTCTTTGTCTAGCTTGCTGGTTTTTTTATAGAAGTGTTTTATGTTATAGAAGGAGAATCAAGTAAAAAGAAAGGGAAGGAGGCTCTTCAAGGTTGAAGAGAAAGGTGGAGTTTAAATAAGGTATGGGAACTTAGGGTTTTGTATGTTTATATATATATTGACTTGTCATGAGAGAGATCTTGAGTGCCTTTCTCATGTGTTTTATGGATGATTTGAAGCTTAGAAGGGTTTAGAGTTGAAAACATGCAAGTTTGGTTGAAAATATGAAAATCTGTTTTAAAGATTATTTGACCAGTCTGTAATCTTTTGCTCATATCTTGAGCTATAGTTGTTTAAATGATGAAATTCAAGTTGGTATACAAACTAGACTTATATATCTTGATTTTGTTAGAAGAGACCGAAATCTGATTTTCACTGCTTGATAGTGAAAATCGGTATTGAAATCTGACTGTGACTTGTATTTCATTTTCATGAATAGTCTGTGGTTTTTCTTGAATAATTGGAGTTTTACACGTCCTATTGAAATGATTTTTGATATTTTGAAGACTAGAAACATAGGCCTACAACTTTGTTGAAGGACATTTTGGCTAAAATTGTTGTTTTTCAGGTCAAAAATGGTATAGAAGTCGAGACTGGAAATCGGTCTCGAGGCGGTTTAGGGCTCACGGTTACCATGAATTTCATAGTAACCGCGAGGTGCCTAAATTTTCAGTCCAGACCAAAAGTATTTTCTGGATCACGGTTACCAAAGTTTCATAGTAACCGTGACCCAGTCTCGTAGCATTTCTTCATGGTTACTACCCTAGGCTTAGTAACTGTGAGGAAATGAACTTTTGGTCCAGAAAAAAACCATGCTATCTCACGGTTACTAAGGAATTCATAGTAACCATGACCCGAGTTCATCACCCTACTTCACGGTTACTACGAAATTGTTGGTAACCGTGAGATAGTTCGTTGTTTTGTCCAGAATCAAAGAGCATTATATCTCACGGTTACTAGGAATATGATAGTAACCGTGACCCTTAGTACAAGTCTGGGCTCACGGTTACCAGAAATTGTTAGTAGCCGTGACCCTCCCCTGTATTTTGAAAACTGTATTTTCTTTAATTTCTTTTGAGGTACAGACTTGTCTAAGCCCTCCCTAAGCTTATAAATCATCCTAAATTATAGTCATATAGCAAAATGAATATCCATAAATGCAAGGCTTGCTTGTTAATTGAATGGTGAGTTTCTATTACTCAAAATAGAAACATACATGAATTTATTTCAAAGAAATTACAGTATATGATTCTTAATTATGCTATGAAGATGAGAATGTATAATATTATAATGATTGGCATTTGTTAATGCTATATTGAATTATAGTGATGAAATTTCATGATATATGAAATATGATATGTTATGCCTGCACTTAGAGACTTGGTTGTGGATAGATAGGCATGCCTATAGGGTTCCCGTCGCAGCTGTTTCTGTTTGACTCTCATGAGTCTTCTGTTTGACTCTTATAAGTCTTCTGTTTGTCTCTACATGAGACTTCTGTATAGATACCTTCGGGTATCCTTCTAATTTGATACCTTCGGGTATCCATTGCACCCGTTATCCACACCCACAGGAATTTACGCAGGCCATTGATGCAAATAATGATATGCATATACAGTTTGAAATCTGTTACTGTTCTGATTAAAGGATACCGTTATATCTTTATTAATCTAGTAAATGCATTGTATTTTATTGTAATGAATGCTTGGTGGTAACTACTGTGAGTGGTTATCAACATATTAGTTGTTTTCCCACTAAGCTTTTTAGCTTAGCACGGGTGTTTATCCGTGTAGGTTCGCAGGGTAGAAATTTTGTTCAGGGACAAAGCCAACAATCTCCCAAGCCGATATCATAATAGAAGTAGCATTTTGATGTATGAGATTGATTTTGCATCTCTTTTGGTTACATCCAAATATTTGTATGTAAAGGCATGTAATTATAAAGTTATGTAAAGAATAATCAATAACATATGATAGTATGAATGTATGTATGTATGCTCATATATGCATCATCAACATATAAGTCATAGAATTAATGGGATTAATGAATGTAATTAGTAACAGTAATTAGGATTAGCTAGTATAGTCATTACATTATATCATCGGACTCATCATGAATATTATTTTCTAATGATGCAATAAAATTTTTTTATAGATTCTGATGACTCCCAAGCGGTAATATTCATCCCAGTGTCACCGCTTATCATAAAAAAATGCTATTCATACAAGTTATGATTTTCGAGGCATTACAATGACTCTAGACATCAATAGATTTATTGAATTCTTCTAGTTTTTATAGCACTCTTATTTTACCTATGCAAAAAAAAAAAACCACACGCTAAGCTAAAATTTAGTGGTGACTACCAACTTTACTTTCTCGTAAAGGAAAAATACATAAAATACTCAAAAGACCCATACATACATGCATATATATGATCACTACATCACAAGGTTTATTAATACTTACCTCATAATGGATGCACCTCATGCAGTAAGGCAATATTTCATACAATACACTCAACATCTATAAATAAACAAATTAATTTCATGAAACATATATAATCTTTAGGCCACATGAGATTTCCAAATTAGTAATCAATATCCCACTTATTATTTTCAAACTTACTTCATATTTATCATGTTTATTTATATTGATTCATCTTGCATAGTTTACACTTTCCATATAAATCTATTTTAATTCTATGGATTCTTAAGCAGCTCAATATGAATATATATTACACAACATTCAAAGTTCCATTTACACATCATTAATATATCAATTATATTCTTTAGCAATTTAAGAAATTATATATCAAGAACACAATTAAAAAAATTTGATGTTCATGCAGCCTATTTAGATCTAATAAAAACACATGCCAAAATGCAAAAACAAAGGCTTTGATATCAATGTTAGATATATCACAATTATTACCTATTGTAAAATGCATATTTGTTTGTTTGTCATTTTAATTGATTTTGTTACCTATTGTAAAACACTCACACTTTAATGTTTTGTACATAATTAATTTAATGTGATATTTTTATTAATCAAAATAAATTATTTTGTTTCGGTAATTTAAAATTTCACAATAAAAACTTTTTATAAAAAGGACCAATGTCCTAGCCCATTTTCCATGTGAGGTCCAATGATTTCAAAACTAATGAATTAACTTGTTTGAATGTATGGGATTTATTTTAAGTACTTGATGTGTGTAAAGGCTTGCATGGCTCATGGATGTTTACTTTTATGTATTTTAACCACTTCCAATATGTTCGATGTGAATATATATTGCATGTGCTCATCGTATGTGAGAAAGGATAAATCTAATGACTTAAATTGATTTAAAATAATTCATTATGAAAGTGAGGCATAAATAAGAATAGAGTTATGAACCTATTTACGATTTGGCTTTATAAGATTTTCCCAATATGATTGGGTGGCAACTCTTAAAACCTACCTCGTGGTTGCCTAGTAATTGCAAGATTCCATTTATCTAATTAGAAATTTGATAAGATTCCTCAAAATGCTCACTTCAAGTTTGGCTAACTAGGTTGAGTCTTTCATTGTATCAAGGTAAGATAGATCAAATGTTAGTGGTGCAAATAGTGATGACTCCAAATGATGTGAAATCCCAACACTAAAAAACCTAAAAATCCCTTAAACACACACTTTGGCATGAACATGAACGAGAAGAAATCCCAACCCTAATGAACTCCTAATCAATAATTTGAATAGAAACACATATAATAAGGTTATTATGCAGAACCTAAAGGCTAAAAAATTTGAAGCCCTATAAACACACATTTTGCCAAGAACACAAACAAAAAGAAATCCCCAACCCTAATGAGCCTTCAATTAATAATATGAATGGAAACGCAAATGATAAGGTTAATTTGAAAATAAGAATATAACTCACCATAAGTGGTTACCTTGATAAGAATTCGATTATTGATGTAAAAGAAAAAGACAATCAATCTTCCCAAGCAGATAAGTAAACCTCAATATTTTTTATGTAATAAAATTCTATCCTTACATGGTTTATTTTGAGGTATTTATACCCCTCGAAAAAGAAAGAAACCCTAAAAATATAAAAAGACCTTTAAACATTGGCCACCCATTAAAAAAAAAAACTAAAGCCCAAACCTATTAACTAAAAGAAATCCTATTAAGCCTATGGACTTAATTTAAATATGTTTTAAGCTAATAAAAAGCCATCATATCAAAACAAGCCCAAAAGGATAAGTTAAGGCTAATAAAATAAAAAACACCATAATGGATTCAAAACAATCCCAAAGTTATTCTTTTAACTTAAAATAATTAATTAAACAAGAATTAAAGTCTTCTTGCAAATTTAACCCTATTTGTTCAATATGATGCCATTGGTCTTCAATGTCTCTAAAGAATCCATGGCATATGTAATTCTATGCATATTAAGCTCAAAATGTTCATTGATATTTCCATGTTGACCCATGCACGTATTGGGTTGATTTGAAAACAAGAACATAATTGTCTATAAGTGATTACCTTGATTAGAATTCGATTCTTGATGCAATAAAAGAAGACAAGCGATCCTCTCTTATAGAATTTGGCTAATCTAAAAAGATGAGTAAAAACTTAATATTTTTCATTCAAAAAAATTTGTCCTTATAAGTCTAATATGAAGTATTTATACCCCTTAAAAAGAAAAAAACCCTAGAGATATAAAAGGCCTTTAAATATGGGCCTCCTACCAAAAATAACTACAGGCCAAACCTAATATATCTAAAAAAAAGCCCATTAAACCTATAGGCTTAATTTAAATGTGTTTTAAACTAAATAAGCCCATCTCACTGAAACAAGTCCAAAAAGATAAGTTAAGGCCTAATAAATCATATACACATTAATGAATTAAAAATAAGCCCACATGCAAAATACAAGTAGTGGGCTGCCCAAAGCTATTTTTCTAGCTTAAAATAATTAATTAAACAAGAATTAGATTTTTTGTACTACTTTGATCCTATTTGATTAGATATGATGCCATTGGTATTCATTGTCTCTCAAGATTCCTTGCCATCTACAATTTCTGCCCATGTAGAATTAAAGTGCTTTTTTGAACTTCTTAGCTCTTGATCTTGTTACTGGTCCCTTTGGCATTGCTAGCTTATTGTTGGTTACATTTCACTTGCAATTTACCATGGTTGTGCTCGCATCATTCCTTTCCTCTTCCAAAAGATTTGCTCTTAAATTTGAATCAAATTCAAAAGGAGATAAGTTAGAAACATTAAAAATGGCACTAATAGCCTATCTTATATGCATTGTTATTGATGCATTCTAAAACTTAGAATGGTTCATCACCCTTTGCATCAAGTTTTGACTTTCTTTATTATGGAAACCTCTATTTTCACATATGCATCCAAACCCAATCACTTAGTTCAAAGATAATTTGCTACTCACATGCTTTGAATGAGATTGCTAATTTAGATGGCAAGAAAAAGGCCGATTTGGTTAAAGGCATCAAATCTAACATAGTTAAGGGATTAAAATCATACATAATTTCAAATGGAGAATAACCTATAAAAGAATGTATAGAATGATTATATACAAACTTAATGAATGGTAAACAATCTTCCTAAGTTTTCAAAGTTCTTTTCCAGTAGTTACACGCAACATGGTTCCTAAAGTCTTATTAACTACGTCAGTTTGCCCATCAGTTTATGGGTGACACATAATAAAGAATAAAAGTTTAGTACCTAACTTTCAAGCCCTACAAAACTTTCCAAAAGTGAATTTGGAACTTAGCATGCCCATTTGAAATAATGGTTCGTGTCACACCATAAAGACGAACCACTTCCCTAATGACAAGATTAGAGATGTTTGTTATATCATCCATTTTATGACAAGCAATAAAATTAGCCATTTTACTAAATCTATCCACAACAACAAATATACTATCTTTACCTTTCCTAGTACTAGGTAAACCTAATGCAAAGTCCATAGATATATCAATCTAGAGTTCACTAGCTATAGGTAAAGGTGTATACAAACCATGAGGCATAAACCTAGACTTAGCTTGTTTACATGAAATACACTTGGCATAAACTTTTTCCACATATTTTCTCATATTTGATTAATAAAAGTGTTCACTAAGCATATCTACAATCTTTGCACACTAAAAAGCCCTGTTAACCCTCAGTTATGTGTTTATCTAATAAGCAACTGTCTAATAGAATATGCTGGAATGTAAAATTGTTTGCCCCTAAAAAGATATCCTTCATGTTTATAAAACTTATCAAATGTAGCATGTTCACAAGCTTGACGTACATTAGCAAAATTAGCATCATCAATATATAGTTCTTTCAAATGCTCAAATCCAAGTAACTTAAAGTAAACACAGAAATCAAAACATACCTTCTTGATAGTGCATTAACCACTACATTTTCCTTCCATTGCTTGTATTTGACCATATAATGAAATGTTTTAAGATACTCTACCCAACTTGAATGCCTTTTTCTCAATTTCCCATATCCCTTCAAGTACTTGAGAGATTGATTATCACTATATATCCCAAACTCTTTTAGCAGTAAGTAATGTTCCCACACTTCAAGAGCTCTCACCAAAGTATAAACCTCCTTATCATAAGTAGAGTAGTTCAAAATTGATTCACTGAACTTCTCACTGAAATATACTACGGGATAATTCTCTTGCATCAAAATAGCCCCTATACCAATCCCAGAAGCATCACATTCAATTTTAAAATTCTTAAAAAAATTAAGCAAATGCAAAATGGGTGTTGTATGTAATGTTTCCTTTAAAGTGTTAAATGCATTTTCCTATTCTTTCTCCCTTTTAAAACTAACATTCTTCTTAAAATTTCATTCAATGGTGTGGAAATAGTAGAGAAATCTCTAGCATATCAGCTATAAAAACTTGCCAAAAATGAAAACTCCTTACCTTACTAACAGACTTAGGTCACTACAAAAAAAAATTGATTTTACCAATGGAATTTACCGATGGATGCATATTTCGTTTCTAAAAACAAGATATTACTGATGGATTAGTTAAGGAACAACAAATATGTTGGTAAAAATAAAGAAGTTGCAGAATGGCAATATTTTTAGTGACACAAATAAAAAATGGTCGATAAAATTGGCAAGAAGAAGTGACGCCAACTTTTAGCGATGCAAAGTTGCGTCAATAAAGATGTCAAACATTTTAGCTATGTATCGAAGGAATTTCCGTTGGTGATATAAAATACTCTTTTATTTTAAGTGTTTTGGTGACTGGTTAGCGATGGTAACTCTCGTCCGTTGGTAAATAGTGGTCGCATATTTTGGCACAGCTTTTTGCGAAGTTTTTTTCCATCGGTAATCCGTTGCTATTAGTTTTATTAATATAAAATAAATGTTAAAAATTTAATTATTTTATTGTTTAATAAAACATCATTTTTATGCAAATAAACACTAGACTAGATTTTTTCATTTTATTTATATATAATTTTTTATGTAAATAATTAATATAATTTAGTCATACTTATACATTTTAATTATATATACAAAATTTTTTTGTTTTATGAACATTTAAATAAAATTTTGTTATATTTTGATATGATATACAAATTCAATCTATATATTTTTTATTATTTAAATTCGACTCGATATGTATATAAAGCAACTTATGTTATCCTAAAAATTTTAAATCAAATTAAGAATTTATCCATAATAATTTATAGTATAAAATTAAATTTAATTTTATTGTTAACTTAAAATTTTTTATTATTATCATAGATATTTTATTAAGCATTTTATGGCTTTTTATCGATTAATCTCATTGTTAAATAAATTTTATTCTAAAATTTTTACCTTTTAATAATTATTTTATTTATATTAGTTATTTTATTATTACTATTATTATCATTATTATTTTTATATTTTTTGTTTATTAAAATTTTTACAAAATTTTAAATAACTTAAAAATTATTAATTTGTATTGACTAAAATACTTCTACTCTTAAAGAAAGAAAAGTAAAAGAAGCATGAACATTTTAGAATTTTCATTATTTTTGCCCTAACTATAAAAACATATTTTTCTATTTTTTTTCTTCTCCTCTCCCTTCGTGTTCTCTCTCATTCATCTTCTTCCACCAGAGCTATCGCCACGTATCTCACTACCACTCGCCCCGCCACCTCTATCTCTTTCGTTAGCCATTCTCTTTTCCTTTTTTTTTTTTTAATTTTTTTTTTATTCTTTTGTTTTTGATTTTGTCTATTTCATATGAAGAGGGTGTTTTGCTGGTATCCAGGTCGAAAATGCCTGCTAGGAACTTTACTGCCTCGAGCATGGCATCTAGGTACATTTTTGGTGCATTTGTGTATATTTGTTTGCAATTTGGATAGTGTATTGTTTTAAGCTGAATCCTAGATCTGTTGGTTTTTCCTTTATTTTTATCTTTAGATCTGTTGGTTTTTCTTTCTTTTCCCTCTTCCTTTCCTTTTTCTGTGTAATTTCTTACTGTAAAATGTCTTACTTTGATTTATTAGAGCTGTTATTGCTTTTTGTGTTTTGTGCTAAATTTATAGTGAGAATTAGGTAGAAGTTATGCTATTTTCAAGTAATTGGCATTGTGTTTGTTAAAATCTTCACTCGATGTTTCATCTAAACCACCCGAGAGAGTAATAGACAAAAAGGACTCAGTCATCTTGCGTTTCCTTCGTGATCTTCTGCTAATCATTAGAGAATTTTGAGTTTAGCTTATGATAAATTGCTAGAAACTTGTTTAGTTCGCTGGCTATTTTTAGTTTTTTATTTCCTCCATATCATAGTTTTGGTGCACCTTGGCTGTATGTCATAAACACGCTGATGGAATGTTACAGGTACCTGCAAGTGCCACGTGTAGTTGGGGGTCTAGTATTCACAGTAAATGTCTCAGGGAGTGATGCCATTTTAAATGTATTAAGTTGATTTCCACTTTTATAGGACGTCTATTCCAACTTTTTTCAGCTTCTGTTTTATTCTTTAGGGGATGTTTATTAAAGATTCAAACACATTCATGCCCTTACCATTTATGGTTTTTATTATTCGGGATTCCATGTTGTAGTAGCCTCTGTGGTAGTGTGCTTGGGAATTTTTTAGGGCATTTAATCTAATTTTTATCGCTGGGATTACAGATTTAAGACTTTTGTTGTAAGTCACACATTGGCAGAGTTAAGAACTGCTGAGGAAGTTACACTGCCTTCTCCTGCAGAGGGTGGTGACCAAGCGAATGAGGGGGAAGTCCATCCTAATGTTGCTAAACAATCTTCTAAACCTATAAGTGCTCGCTTAACAGACGCAGAGGAGTTGGAGAAGTAAAGAAGAGCGGTTAACAATTAATTTAAAAATGTATCTCAAATGTGCTTCACTTCTCTGTCATTTTTAATATTTGTAAACTTAGAAGCTAGGAAAAAAAAGCAGAGAGAAAGTGATATAAGATGTCATTAAGTATCTCATATTTAGTAATAAATGGCTATGGAGACTTTAATCTAACATGATGATTGTTAATTTTTTTTTTTATCTTATTATCATCATTTTTTTTTTTTTACAATTCTGCCAACAGTTTGTTGTTTTCAAATATTAAATACTAGAAAACCTAACTATTTGGTTTTTGTTTTTCATGAAGTTCAATTGACTTGATTGGTTTTAGTTTAACTGACTTGTTTTTATTTCTCATTTATTTTGGTTCTGGTTCAATTGGAGGAGAATGAACCTTAATTTGCTAGCTGTTGATACCTCATTATGCTAGTGGCATGGCATGTTTTTTAGTTGGCCCTTTGAAATGGTTTTCATGCTATAAAAAAGGGGTTACTATATGTGCCGTGGACTGGTTATCATCTAGTGCAAGGTAGAATCGTCAGCTGGGTCTCATTGGACTAGGAAGAAGATGGTGTTATCACAATTGAGAAACTATGATAATTAGATCTTCTTATTATTACCAAATGAATTTGATTGCAGCAGGGTCAAAAGCAGGCAATAGAGCGAATGTGTACATATGGTTATGTGCTATATGCATTTTGTAGGTTCATAATACATGGGGCTTACAGAGTGTAGGATTGGAGTTGAGTTGTATCTTAACAGAAACTACATTATGGAGGAATGACCATACACAAATCATCTCTTCCCATTAATCAATCATATCTCTTCCCATTAATCAATCCTTATGTGTGGAAATGGACATATTCTTCCAGGTCTAAGAAACTCAACACTAGTTACTTTTGGAAGAGATGGTACAGATAGAAATTAGAAGAAGTTTTTAAATTTTCTAAATCATGGCTGGTGATAAGTTTGAGTGGATATATATGCAGCAGGCTTGTATATGTATGTGTGTATGTGTGTGTATATATATGTAGTAGGCCTGTGTTTCTCTCTCTCTCTCTATATATATATAGCTGTGTGGCATTTGCAACCTTAATCTCATAGAATACCTGCTTTTGTCAATTGCGTTGTCTTAATAAAATTGTTTTTTTTTTTCTGCTGTAGGTTTTATAGGGTAGCAGTGAATTAGTCTATGCTCTAGTTTCAGGTTGGCTTTATCAAGTTATTCTATTATTTATACATCGAATTATTTTAAGCCTCTTGAATTATATTATACAACACCAAAATGGTCAATCACTTTGAAGTTTAAAAAGTATTTCATTTTGTTTTCCTATTAATAACTAAATTGTCTTGTGTAGATATTCTAAGTTATGTTAAAAATGTCATATCATAGGAAGAAAGAGTAGAAGTGAAGAAAGCCATTATAGCCAACAACAGATCGATTTTGTGTGGTTTGGATCTTTGAATTATTAATCTAGGAACCTGCAAAGCTGTACATTTTCGTAGTTGCCATCAATTTTTGCTGTAAGTTTTATTGGTGAGTATGCTATTTCTAACTTCCTAACCTGCAATTCTTTTGTAAATTTCTCTTTTCTTGTTTGTCTTTGACTATAATTGCGTTTCCTTCATTATTTGTACAGTTGTGCTCTTTGAGAGTTCATTTATCATCTCCTAGATTTTTTAATGTCTTAATTTTAAATTGCTTTATCATAGTTTTGTATTACAATCTATTTTGAACTTGTCAATATAAAAACTTTATGTCAATAGGGTGAGTTCAGATGAGAAACAATTTAATGCAAACTTAATTGATGAGAAACAGTTTATACTTTTCCAGTTTTCCACTGTCATTTCTGATAGAATTACAATTCTATAAGTAATCTAAAAGCAACAAGGTCACTATATTTTTGTAATATGAAGTTCTGGTATAACAATACGATTCCAGTTTCCCTAATTCTTAAATTCAGATTATAACTTAAGCTGATATCGTTGTCTATTATTGTTATCACTGAGTCCTCATTTCTAATGAGATATCCAAATATCCAAAATTCATGTTTTGGAAAGATAATCTTTCCACTTAGAGCAGCTAAAGGAAATATGGGGTGATATTGGTCTTTTATAGTTTTCCAAAATATATGGATTAGAATCTCTTAATTAACAGGCTAGAGTCTCATATTTAATTTGCTTTTGCTCTTTGAAATACTTTTCTAAGCTTTTCTATAATTTTATTTAATTCATCATGGTCATGGGTCTTAAGCTTTTCTATCTCTCTCCTTTGGCTTATTTATAGTTCCTTATTTATGTTAGATCTGTAATGCTTTAATGAGGACCATTAGATATGTCAAACACTGCTTGTGGGGCCTTTCTATTCCCCAATGGAGTATTTCTTATGCATATCTCATTTGTGCTTTGTGTTTTCTGTTAACATATTGATGCTTTCCAATGTGATTTCTAGTTTATGATGTTATTTTTTGTGAATCAGGTGGTCAAGTTATATGAAAGGTGCCTAATTGCTTGTACCAACTATCATGAGTATTGGATACATTATGTGCTATGTATGGAAGCCTGTTCAAGTATGGATCTAACTAATAATGCTCTAGCTCGTGCAACTCAAGTATTTGTCAAGGTATGACATTTGACATGTGAACTGCAGTTTTAGGTTTTGTTCGATCTTTATAGTTAATTTTAGTTGCTATTAGCTAATTAGGCAGCAGCTAGTTTTTATTATTATTATTATTATTATTTAATTGGGGTGTTGAATTAAAGTGGAGTTGCTGTGGTTTCCCGAGGTTTATATTTGTTTTCCTAATTGGAATATTCCAAAAGTGAAATTTGTTTTTTAAAATCATTTTACGTATTTGTTTTGCATTGTTGATAAGTGGACAAAATGGACTATTGAATTTGAAAAATTCCATTTACGTTTCTCAAATTCCAATTGATTAAGATTTATCTGGCATTTAGTTTGCATGCTTACCTTAGTCAAAACCCGTATTAAATTAATTCTATATTTGCATACTTGAAATCAACCATTGGCTAACTACATGTTTTAATTTTTATTTGGACTAATGAGACTTGCAAATTAAACTTTAATAAATTTCTATTTTAATTGGTTGTATAAAAAATGAAGTAAAAAATGACATGCGGGTTATTAAATCAACCATTGGCTAACTACATGCTTTTTGGACTTTTTCTAATCCTGGTTCATGTTTTTGGATTTTTCTAATTATTCCCAATTTCTCTAACAATTCATCTCAGAATTTTCAAGTAAAAAAACCTTTTTCAGGATTAATTACTTATAGATTTATCCCCACATCTTACTTTGAGTGCCCTATTAAATTAGTGTTGGCTGCAACATCTGTTCAGATTTTCATTATTGACATTCATTCTTTTTACTTTTTGTTGTCACAAAGTTTGCAGGATCGGTTTGAATGATCATATATGCATAATGCATATTTTATGGTCTCTTGCTCTTTTACTTCTTTTTCACTGCCCAGAAGGGCGTGATCTATGGTTGATTAGGGATGGAATTATAGGCTTATTGTACTTAGAAGTAGAACAAAATGAGTCTGACTAGTCTAAATGAGTCTTCTGTTTCGAAAAATATGAGCCCATGTGAACTTTCAATTATTAGCTGCTATACAATGATTAGTTATAAATTTAGAAGTAGAATAATACATTTCAGTCATTATTCGATTAGTTCTGGTTCTGATTCTTTCAACTTTCAGCTACTATATAATGATTAGTTATAAATTTCAAATCTAGTAATTCATTGTTTTTTGTGAATGTGGCTCCTTGTTGGTTTGCTCCTATTTTCTTGATTAGTAGCTTTTGCTTGAAGATATTTGTCGTTGAATAAATTAGAGAACGTTGGTTGATCCAAACCTGCAGAACATGTATATTGATACGGAAGTAGAGCAGCTGATCCAAGTAGCATTACTGTGCACCCAAAGTTCTCCGGTGGAGCAGCTTAAGATGTCAGAAGTTGTGAGAATGCTTGAAGCTGATGAAATGGCAGAGAAGTGGGAGGAGTGGCAAAAGGTTGAGGTGGTGCAGCAGGAGGTTGATTTGGTTCCATGGAGCTCTGAATGGATTTTGGACTGCATTGACAATCTCCATGCTATAGAATTGTCTAGCCCAAGATGACAACTTTCTGTTTAGTAGTAAGAAAATCTATTCACTTGCAATCTTTTGACCTTGTTGCTATTTAGATAGATTTTTTTGTTTTTGGTATTCTGATTTACACAATACTTGTATAAATAGAATTTTAGATAATTTTATATATAATAATGTAAAGTATTGTGCACAATAAATACTTGTATTGATATTGCTTGTATAGAAATTAGAATGTATATATTGATTTTGAATTATAATATATATTTTCAATTTAAATTTTACACTTTTTGTATTGAATTCATTGTGTTCAATTAGAGAATTGCAGGAGGAAATAAAAAAATAAATAGACAAATTTTATGTTACCGATAAATTACCAACGGAAATTCCGTCGCTGCTATTTTAATAATTTAATATTTATACTAAATATATTTACTGATAAAAATACTCCGTCGCTGTTTATATTAAAATAAATTAATAATTTGTTCATTAAATTTACCGAATGCAATATTCCGTTGGTAGACGGTCAATGCGACGAAACAACCAAAGGATTTTTATTAAAACTACTGACGGCATTTTTTTAACAAATCCATCGGTAAAATCCGTCGGCAATACTACTAACGAAATTCCCGTCGGTAAATTGGTTCTCTGCGAGTTTTAGGTACGGATTTATTCTGTCGGTAAAATAATGCAAAACTTACGTTAAAAGGCATTTTTTATTTTTTGGTAGTGGGTGCTGGCCATTCTTGGATAGCTTTCTTTTAGAGTCAACCTTAACTTCTTTAGAAGTCACCATAAAACCTAAGAAGATAACTTTATCCCTGAAAAATAAACACTTTTTAAGGTTTGCATACAACATTTTTTAAGCACATCTAAAATAGCCTTAACATGCATAATATGTTAATCTAAGTTCTTAATGTAAATCAATATGTCATTAAAGTAAATAACCATAAATTTTCCAAAAAAACTCATGCAAGACATTTTTTACAAGCACATAAAAGTACTAGGTGTATTACATAAGCCAAAAGTAATAAGCAACCACTCATACAATCCATATTTAATCTTAAATGAAGTTTTTCATTCTTCACCTTCTTTCATCCTAATTTGATGTAGCCATTTTTTAAATCAAATTTAGTGAATATGTAAGCATCATGCAACTTATCAAGCATATCATCTAATGTAGGAATAAGATAGTGATACTTTATAATGATCTTGTTGACTGCTCTACAATCCACACACATCCTCTAAGTTTCATCTTTCTTTGGCACTAAAAGAACTGACACAACACAAGAATTTATGCTTTCCTTCATATATCCCTTTTTAAGCAAGTCATCCACTTGCCTTTGTAATTTCTTTGTCTTCTTTGGATTGCTTCGGTAAGCTGCACGATTAGGAATTTGAGCTCCTAGTATAAAGTCAATGTCGTGTTCAATCCTTCTTAAAGGTGGTAACTTGTAGGGTGCCTCTTTAAGAAAAAATCATCATAATCCTGCAGCAAAGTTACAAACACACTATGCAAATTTGGAAGGTCAATGTTAGTAAATAAAGTTTTCATAAATCAAATCAAGATTAAAGCTCTCTTGCCCAAGTATGCACTCTTTAACTCTCTTTTTTGCATAAAAAATGGTTGATTTTCAATCTTTTCGATCTTCTCAATTTCTTTTTTCTCACTTTTCACATTTTTTTTTCTTTCTTTTTCACTCACTAACTTCTTCTCTACTATGCATCCCATTTTTTCTCAATTGGACCATTAATTTTATTCTTTTCTCTCATGGCCATTTTTCTCTTATTTCTTTCTTTTTTTTTTAACTTCATATGATTATTAAGAGATAAGATAACACAAGAACAGGTTGAACTTTAATTTTAAAATCTAATAAAAATAAACAATAATAACAGTAAATAGAAAAAGATCCTTATTCACTTTACTTTACTTTATTTTGATTTGTTATTTATTTTTTCATTTTTATTATGTAATATTCTCATTATTTGTCTATTGTATAATGCATATTTGTTTGTTTATTAGTTTAATGACTTTTTTTTTTTAATTACAACCTCACTTTAATGTTTTTTACATAATTAATTTAACTTGGTATTTTTATTAATAAAAACAATTTATTTTGTTTTATTAATTCAAATTTCACAACAAAAAGTTTTTTTTTTTTTCCATAAAAACTTCTTTCAATGGGTGGAAGGGAAGTTTTGATTAAGGCAGTTGCAGTTGCTATATCTTTATATTTTATTTATTGCTTTGATCTTCCAAGGCCATTTGTAAACATATTACTTCTCTTATTGCTCATTTTTGGTGGGGCCAAGAAAGTTTTGAAAGGAAATATCGTTGGATCTTTTGGAGCCAGTTATGCTTTAGTAAATGGGAAGGAAGGTAAGGTTTTCGAGACTTAAGTCTTTTAATCTAGCACTCTCAGGGAAACAATGTTGGAAAATTCTAACTTAACCTTCCACCTTATTAGCTAAATTGTTGCAAGGTAGATATTTTATAGCTTGCTCAACTTTTTTACAAGCTAATAAGAGCACAAATCCTTCATGGTCATGGCTTAGTTTGATTTAAGGTTGCAAAGTTCTTGAACAAGGTTTGAAATGGGCAGTTTATTTTGGTAACTTTGTCGTTTGTCTTAATGAACCTTGCTACCTAGTTCCTACCTTTTTGTTCCTTCTATTAACTCTGATCATAACCAACAGGTTTTTTAAGTTAAAAATCTTATTAATGAGGAATCTCATACTTGGAATGTCGATTGAGTTCATAAGGTTTTTATTCCACAACATGTTGATATGATTCCTAAGATTCATTTGTGTATTACAATGGTAGAAAATCAATTAGTTTGGCATTTGTTAACGCCCGAAATTTTGAGCTTGATAACTATAACTTTTAAGCAGTAAATAGTGTCATCCAAGACATATTTTAAAGATCAAAACGGATATAAAATGAGTTCACTATAGAAGTTATAAGCTAGAAATAAAAATTAGGGTAAAATATTTAAAGTGAATTTCAACAAGTTGACCGAAAATCATAGTTGATCTTATATTATCATCGGTCAATCCAACTTGACGACTGAATTATAAAATGGAAATTTATGTTATTGATGGGATTAGAAAATTAGAGTTAATCGGAATAAAACAATAATACTAATAGAGAAATTTATTAAGAGAGACATGTGTGGGAACTATTTGTGAGCTATTGAAATAATATTTCTAACTAAGTGAATCATTGCAACAAAATAAATAATTAAAATACATAAATATAAATGAGTAAATAATAAATAAAATCATCCCTAGGGTCTTAGATTTTTCTAGATAAAAAAATTAAAATTAAAAAATAAAATTAATTAAAAATTACATGAAAAGGGAATTTCTGAAGAAATAATATGGAAGTTAATAGGCTTTTCTAGATTTATGTATGTAGCAAAAGAAGCAGCAGAAGAAGAAGAAGAAGAAGATAATAATAATAATAATAATAATAATAATAATAATAATAATAATAAAAATAATAAAAATAAAGAAGGGAGAGAGAGGTAGGTCGCAAAAAAGAGAAAGAGATGGGGAGGTAGAACGGGATTCTTACCAGCGCCGCCTAGTATCCAGTATTGGTGATAACGCAACGTTATCTCCTTACCGCAATAGCCAACCACGCTGCCATCTTCTCTTTGGTCAATTGGCTTTTGTCCTCATTTTTCATCTAAAAATCGAAAACTTCTCTTTTTTTTGGCCAACTTCGGTGTTAGGAAGCGACATGACCTGCACCGGCAGGTGATGAGTTGAGTCTTATGACACCTTTTTTAGCCGACATCACTAGAAACTAGTAGATCGGCAACAAAGGAGTGTGTGACTTCTAATGCAAATTTAAGCCATGACAGGTGTCCATTGAGCGGGTGACCACTGTCCTCTGATTCCCTATGATGTCAGCCACCTCTAAGTGTTCTCAAGTTCATGCCGGTGAAGTTTCAATGACTAATGACCAACAAAATAAGTTTAATTTTGATAGAAATGAGCTAAAATGACTGAATTTTCACACTAAAATTGGTATATGCGCTACCAAAATTATTTCTATTTAAGTTCTTTACGAGAATTGAACTAGATAAGGAATGAGTTAAAAATTAGTTAGATTTACATAAAAGATTAAGCGGCTGGTAGCAAAGTGACAAATTAAATAGAATTTGATTTTAGTTACAAATATGATCACATAAATTCTATTGTAAGGGGTTTGGTGGTAAATAATTATTATAAATTTGATGGCTAAGACTTATAAATTGGTGATTTCAAAGATGATTAAAATTTTGATTTTGGTATTAGGTGTGAAACTATATAATTTTCCTAAATTTTGTGGGTAATATACATTATTTCTAAATGTGGAATCTTGAATTGGGTGGTAATTAGTTAAATTAAGATGCTATTGTTGTGATTGATATGGTTAGTTGTCAAATGAGCCTTTAATTTGGTTACCTAAGCATAAATTGCTATTCACTCTTAATTTGGTTGATTATGAGTATTACATTTAAAATTTCATGGCAAGTGTTGGGAAATTGAGGGTGTTTGGGTCTTTAGTTAAAAATTGAATGTTAAATCAATGATTTATTCCCTACTAATATATGTACATGATGTTTCTACAAAAGTTTGTTGTATGTGAAGATTTGCTTTGAATTGATTTAAGGCCATTGTAATTGATTTGATTGAGATGTGGTTGAGTCCTATAGGAAAAGAATTAATGAATTTTGCATTCTTAATTTGGTATATGTATTAATTAGAATGAGATGTACGATGATTTGTGAACATGATTAAGATAAGAAATGGATTTTTACTCACCTAATTTGATAAATATTATAAAGATAATACATGACCCTTGTTTGTTTAATTTGATAAGTAATATTTGTTTAGGGTGTGTTTGGTAACCTTTTTTGTTTTTTAAAATTCATAAACTGTTTTTAGTTTTTGTTATTTGTTTTTCAAAAATTGTTTAAAAACTATTTTTCTATTTATTTTTTAAAAAATATTCTAATATCCATTAATATATATTATACATATATATAATCTAATTATTAATATTAAATAATAAATATTTAATAAAATTCAAAATTTAAAATATAGTACATTAAAAAAATTCATAATATGGCGGTAGTGGTGGTAGCGACGGCAGTGGCAACGGCAGTAGTAGTATAGTGGTGGTAGCGACAGTGGTAGCAACAACGATAGTCTGGTGGTGATGGCGATGACAGTAGTAGAGATGGCAGTGTAGTGATGGTAGTAGCGATGATGGCGAATGCAGTAGCAGTGGCGGTAGCAATAATGGTGGTGGCGGCGGCGGCGACGGTGCAGTAGTGGTGGTGGTGATAGTAGCAGTATGGTGGTGGTGGCAAAGATGGTAGAGGTAATGGTGGTGGCGATAGTGGTGGCGATGACAATAATGGTGTAGTGGTGGTGGTGACAGTAGTAGTATGGTGGCAATGGTGATGGCAAAGATGGTAGCGACAGCGGCAGTGTGGTGGCAGTGGCGGCGTGGTGGTGCGGTGGTGGCGGCGACGGTGTGGTAGCGGTGGTGTGACGGTGGTGGCGGTGGCTGCAGTAGTGGTGGTGGTGATATGGTAGTGGCGGTGGTGTAGTGGTGGTAGCGGTGTTATAATAAGGATGAAGTAATTAAATTATTGATAAAAATAAAATCATAAAAACCACATTTTAAAGATTTTTAATTTTTGTTTTTGTTGCCAAAATCACTTCTTAAATTTTTGTAGAAATGAAAACGGAAACAAATTTGCCGAACATATTTTTGTTTTATTTTTAAGAAAAAAATCAATAACCAAAAACAAAATCATCCCCGAATGCACCCTTGATTAGTCATGAGATTAATTAACTGTAATGTCAATTAGCCGTTTGATATTTAAATGGATTTAAAGGTGTAAATATGGAAAGTTTACTACGTTCAGCTATGCATGCTTATGCTTAATAATGGAAGAAAAAAAAGTTTGAAGGAAAACATGTTATGGTCTAAATGATGTGTATGTGAGAATGTTATTACAAAATGGTGAAAACAATATTAAATGATAAAAGTGACAAAAAATGATCATTTAATATGTAACATATATTATGCGATATTGCATATTGTGAAATCAAGAAAGGAAAAATGAATATATAATACTATGAAATGAAATGAAAATATATTTTGCCCCTAGTATCTAGTAGCAAAATCAAAAGTATAAGATGTAATTAGCTAGCCATAATTGATAACTCTAAATTATACCTATATTTATATGTGTTTTAAGTGCATTTTTGAGTTTGATTAGTGTGTAATTTATGTGTTTTATGTTTAATTAGTGTGTGAAGTAGAATTATATGGTTTGGAACTTATTTGTGTGAATTTTTAGATGTTTGAAGATCAACTTGGCTGAGATGAAGAGTGACTCAGTCGGGTCATTGGCAGAAATCAGAATCAGTCCAGAAGCACTAGACCTGGCTAAGATGGAATGTGACTCGACCAAGTCACTTAAATCTTTCAACAATAGAAGCTATTAACCCAGGTGAGATGGTTAGTGTTTCAGTATCTCAGCCAGGTTGATTTACACTTTTTAACAAAATTAGAGGTCATTCAGTGGAAGAGGAAGACTTCAGTGGTAGGTAGACTTTACTCTTTTTAGGTCTTTTTAGTTAGTTTCAGAAGGAATTCATTAGTTAACCTATTTTGCTATAAGTTTTAGCTAAGTTTTCATTCAAGCACAATTTTTTTTATAGCTTTAGAGATCTACACTTAAGGTTAATTTTAGTTTTCTTCTTTTAATTCAAGAGTATAATATTCAGTTTGTATTTGTTTAATCAATTTACATTATGAACAATGATTAGATTTCTTCTTTTGTTGAGGGATTCTTGAATCCTCATTTTTCTACTGTTATGACTCTCAATTGAGGTTAATTCAATACAAGTTCTGTTATTCATTCATTCTTACACTTATATATACTTTTGGTTATATTTAGATTCATATGTGATGTATCGAATAGATGATTGAATTTGAATCTAAGTTTAATCATTAATATGCATGCCTTTTTCTACTATTATTGAGTTCAATAGTTTCTTATGTTCTAAACATTGAGATAGGAAATTATGATCATCAGTATTATTAAGTTAAAGAAACTTGAATTTTGAATAAATTGAAGTTGGATGTTCCGAAAAGAGATTCAATTAAGGTTTAGGAACTCAAAATTGGGATTTATGCTATCTATTAGATTTTTTTTCTAATCGAAGAGTTTAATTAGCTAGAAGGGCTTTCTAAATAAGCAACCTAAATTTAGTTCGATTTTTCCATAACGAATTAATGTTAACTTTGAATAAAGTCAATTTTAGTAGGAAGCGAGGAGGATAGTTCCCTTAGCAAAAGATTTTAGTAATTGATTTTTATCATTAAAGTTGTTAAATTTTGTTTTAATCGATTTAAACTTTACTTTCTATTTTCAATTTACTTAGCTATTTAATTAATTTAGTTTAATTAATAATCACAATCAAAACTTTCACAATCTCTTAGGTATGATATTTGAGGGTCTTAAATCTATTTTTCTATATTACTAACCAATCTAGTACACTTGCTACACACCGGTCAGTAAGGACTTATACCTCGGTAGCGAGTCATGGCGACTCATATTTGTAGATTTATGGTGGTAGGCGTTGTATAATTGACATTATATAGTTGGAAATGCACAGATGACATCATAGATTTGTATAGATTTGGACCTTTAGGGTCCTTGTCATGCATATCTAGTTTGCAGGTTTCCACTAAAAACTACTGCGGTCAAAATAATAATTATGCAATCAATTGATACTATAGCAATAAAATCATATTTACAAATCAAAAATTTACATGTTGTGAGCAATGAATTAAGAATTTAACTATAATATATTATTAATGATCAATCTAAATATTAAATAATAATTGACTTATATACGTTTATAGTTACTTATGAAATGAATTATGATGTGCAAGTAAAATTTAAATGTTGTATTTATTTATATTAAGCTACTTAAGAATTTCTTGATAAATTAATGTAGATATATATGGTGAGCATATAGTATGCATGATAAATAATGAGTGGCAAGTTGATTGATAATGTGAAAATCTTATGTTTCTTAAAGATTATGCATGCTTCATGAAACTAATTTGTTTATTTAAGTAAATTGAGCATATAGTGTAAAATGTTACTTCATGTTGTATGGATATTATAGGGTAGGTACTAGTGACTTTCATGAGATGCTATAGTTATTTATCAGTGTCTAACAAGTGTACTAGATCGGCTAGTAATATAGGAAAATATAAGTAAGACCTTAAATATCGAACACAAAGGAATTGTGTAAAAGTTGTGTATTTCAAATTTTAGAATGAGTGTTGTGTGCAAAGAATTCCCAAGTTTTAGAATGGTGAAAATTAACTAAATCAAAATAAAACTTAAATAACTAGAGTAATGAAATTGAGACAATTGATTATAAAATTAAGCAAATAAACATAAAACTTAAATAAAACATGATGTAAAAGATTGCAAAATTCAATAATAAAAGGCACTTTTGCTAAAGGACTATCCACCTCAACTTCTACTACAATGACTCAATTAAAGATAACACTACAATGACTCAATTAAAGATAACACAAGTGATTATGGAAAACCAATGTCAATTTAGATATCTTATTCAAAAAATAATTCTAAGCATTAAATCCTCTCATTAGGAACAATCCAATACTTAGCATAAAAATGAACTCCTAAACATTCATTAGACCTTTTTTTAAGAGATATAACTTCAACATATATTCAACTTTCTTAGTTTTAATTTTACTCTTTACCAACACAAAATTATCTCAATTTTCAAAACATAATCATGCATCAATACAAGTGAATTAAACTAAGAATATACATATCATAAGTCATACTTGAAATTGATCATCAACCATTCATTCAATACATCAATCATCAACTCAATCACAACTCAAGATAGGAATTTGCTTAAGAATTAAGAAATAATACACTCGCATTAAATCAAAGCTCAAATTAAATTAATTACAAATAGATGTATGAGGGTTCAATTCCCTCAGCAAAAGTAAAGAAAGCTAGCAAAAGTAAAGAAAACTACTTACTCATTATCTTAAAAGCTGAATAAAAACTGACATAAAGATTCAAACACTCTCTTGATCTCTTCTCAGAACACCAAGTTCCAGCCTTAAAACTTATGTTTTTGTGTCTTGAAAACTAGGTTAAAACTTGAGTAAAAATTTGCAATTCTAACAATCCTCCTTAATTTTGGTGTTTTTGTTTGCTTAAATACTCTAAAAAAAAAAGAAGTTTGATGCCTTGTAACTTCCTAAACTAGATGACAAGAATTTTATTGACATAAGAAGTCTTCCCCTTAGGTGAGGGCCTTTCTCCCTTAGGTGAGGACTTTATTCCCTCGGGTAAGGGCTTGTTCCCCTCGGGAGAGGGCTTTAACTCTATACTCAACGTGCATCTTGGCTTCAAAATTCCCAAATTGCTCCAATTTTCTTCCTTTCTTCAATTAACTTCCTCTTTTCTCCAATTGAGCACCTAAAAATATCAAATTGCAAGTAAGTCCACATAAATTACAACTAATAAAATTAAACACCAAATTAACAAGTAAATCACCTAAAAACACACTAATAACATAATTATAATTCATAATTATCAATTATGTATATGTATAGACAAATTTTATGTGCATTTTATTGTAGTGTAAATTTATTATCCTAGTCCTTAGGACTTAGATAGAGTGAGTAAAATGTCGAACACGGGAAATCTTTGGTATAATTTATATTAATTGAATAAATACTTAGATGGATAGGCAATTATAGATTGATAGAGTTGGTTATACTAAAATCCTAAAATCATCAAACTAAAGTAAACTAAACTTAAATTCTAATTAATAATACAATTCAATAAAGTTATTAAAACTACAATAATGAATTGATCAAGTAAGAGATTCAATTAACACATATGCATACAAATGTTTGGAGGATATGGCCTACTTTCCCTAAGTGCAATTCTTATTGTCAAATAATAGTATTCCCATATAGAGTCCACAAGCACTTTCATATCATTGTGGAGATATATGAAAACCATGAAGTCTTATGCATATTCTTTTACCCCTAAAAGCAAAACCCTTGTCTCTAAGTGATTCCTATCCTTTAAGTAAATTCAATTAATTTTCTACTAATATGCTCCAATTCTCATTATGAACAAATTGATTAACACATTATATATGGTGATCAGGCATGCATAATGATAATGGTGATTTATATGGTATTTTTAGTATGTTTATAGGTGTTTAATTAAGTTAATTTTGTGTTAATTAGGTTGAATTTGAGTTTAATTGGTTAATTTTATATTTTTGGGGTTAATTGAAAATTTTGATGTTTTTCAAGGTTAATTTGCAAGAAAAAAGGACTTAATTGCAAAAAGGCAAGAAAATTATGGGCCAAAACTGTAAATTTGAAAATTTGATGCAAGCTTGAAGTCCAGAAGAGTTATGCGTGGCCACGTGAAAATGAATGAAGGAGAATGTATGGCCACGTGTGAGAAAGAAGCAAGAGATGAGTGGCCACGTGAAGAAAGAAGCAAAGGAACACATGGCCACGTGAAAATTAACAAAGGAAGACACATGGCCATGTGTTTTGTCTCCCATGAAGCGAAAGATTTCTGATTTTTTTAATTCAAGAAGGATTCTTTTTCTACTCCAATTTGGAAAGTTTGGAAAGCTTCTACAACATATTTTTGCCTATAAATAGACAACTCTAACACCAAAGTAGGAATCAATTAGGGAACTAGAGGAATCAATTAGAAGAACTAGTAGAGTTCTTTAAGTTTTAGTTTTACTTTGTTTTTTCAGTTTTTCTATTTTTATTTTTCTTTCAACTTTGTTTTAGTTTTTTTTAAATATGTTTAGGAAGTAATTTTTCTTCTTTTGCTAATGGATTCTTGAAAACTTATATTTTCATTGTTATGACTTTATTTTGAGCTTAATTTCAATATCGGTTGATTATTTCTTGGTTTTAAGCATATTCTTATCTTTGATTGTGTTGAGATTGATTATTGGTTTATTGAATAAATAACTAAAAATTGGTTTTGACATAGTTAATGATTTGCATGTTCTTAGATTGGTTCTTTAATGTTTATGCATGATTATTATCCGAAATATGAGATAATTATGTGTTAATTTATTGATTAATACTAAGAGAGGAAGAACTAAGAATAAATTGGAGTTGAATTACTTGAGAAAGACTTCAATGAATATTTAGGAAGTTAAAACTAGATTTTCATGCTAAGTATTAGATTTGTCTATGAGTTTAATACTAAGAATGATATACTTGAATAAAGATATCTTGCTTTAATTACTAGTTTTTCCATAATCACTGGTGTTTTTGTTGAATTTAAGTCATCACAATAAAAGTTAAGGTGGGTAGTTCCTTTAGCAAGAGAATTCCAGTTATTGTTTTGTTTTTAATTCATGTTAATTTAATTTTAGCTTTTGTTTTGTTTAATTGTTTATTTTGTTTAATTTTTTCTTTTAAATCAAAAATATTTGAGAAACAATCTCAGGTTGATTTAATTCATACATAGATATTATCCTTAGTAATCCATGTTCCCTTGGGTATGATATTTTGGGATCTTAATCTATATTTTCCTATATTACTAGTCGATCCAGTATACTTGCTAGATACCGATCAAGTTTTTGGCGCCGTTGCCGGGGATGGTCAAGTTTTTAGCGCCGTTGTCGGGGAACAACGGTGTTGTTTGTTTAATATCTTTGATTGAGTTAGTCTGAGATTTTTATTTTTATTTTTTTTTGATTTGGTGATTGTTCTTTGTAGGAATAATTTAAGTCATTCTTCAAGATGATGCAAGATGATGTCCAAGATTATGAATTGTTTCTTTTGAAACAGCAAATAAATGAACTAGTAAGAGAAAGAGAGGAGATAAAAAGATTGCGTGCACAATCACAAAATCCTTATTCATCACCATCCGTTGCTAAAAAATATTATTCTCTTTAGGCCTTGAGAGCACAAATGGAAGAATTGAAAAGAGAGAATCAAGAACTATGATACTCAAAAGAGGCCTATATTTTCGAGAATCAACATCTTCATAACCTGCTTATAGGTAAGGACAAGCAATTTTGGGCTGCAAAAGAAAAATGGAGGACCACACAAGAAGCTATTCTCTCCGAAATCGAAGATGTTTGTGACTTACTTATAAGAAAGGAAAGGAAATTTTATGCTGAAAAAGAGGAGTGGGAGGCTACATTAAGGGCTCAAGAAAAAAGTTTAGAATTCAAAAAGAGAAAATAAGGGCTCAAGAGGAGACAATTAAAAGTCAAGAAAATTTATTAAGGGATAAAGAGCATGGAATTGAAAAGTTAGAATCTAAGCTAGAACTTTTGAGCACTCAAGGTGATGATGGTAAGGAAAAGGAACCAAATCATTTATTTATAGGGGATAAGGAACAAGAGGAACAATTCATATTTAAGGATAAGTCATGTGTTTATTTAGAAGGTATAGGATCTCTTGTAGAGAATTTATCACCAAAGGAGCAAGAAAGGAAAAATTTTCAGGTGGAGACACTGGATTCAGTCCACTTGAAGGATTTATTTAGGCTAGAGGAGCCGGTAAGTTCGTTATAAATGAGTCAAATGAGGAGTCATATTTTATTGAAGATATGGAGTTTCCAGCTTTGATAAACTATGACAATTTTCTTCTACTAATGGGAGAAAATGAGGAGCAAATTCCGGAGAGACCTATGTTTGGATCACAAGCTCGACCTCCCGAGAGTAACATGAGTCGAGCTGGGACTCAATAAACCAGAACTTCTTCTCTAACTTTTCTCTTTAAATTTTCATCAATTTTTTTATTTATGTTTTGTATGTTATTTTCAATAATTTGTTTTGCCATTGTTTTTATTTTTTTTAATTTAAAGTTTAATGCATGTTTATTATTAGTTTGTGTCTTGTAATTCATGAGTTTAAGATTTGGGTAGAACATCAGCTTCTAGTGGTCTTTGTAAGATTAGTAAGTTAATGAGCTAAAATGATGATTTTTAAGATGATAATTTTTGAGGTAAGTATGGTTTTTTGTGTCTTGAGTGGTTTAGATGTGAATTTGCATATTGTTGCTTGGTGTTGAGAATTTAAAGAAGAAACTTGCATACGTTGAGTTAAAAGTAGACTTCAAATGGAATTTAATTAATTGATAGATGTGCATATTGTTTAGCATAATTCAATTGGAGCTTGAAAAGAAGGAAAAGGCATAATTGAGTGAGTATGAGTGAAGTTGTAATTGGTTTATATGGTTCAAAAATCAAATTTGACAGAGTTTTAACAAATATTGATTCAATTTTTGATTTACATGAATAAAAGAGTAATATTGTTAATAGGATTAATTAAAATTGGTTAAAAAGGAATTAAGGTGAATGAAATTTAACTGGGTGCTTTAATATGCAGAAAATTGAGAGAAATTTTCGGAGCTGAGCAGCCCAAACTGCACCGCTGCATATGAGAATTCTCCCTGTACGCGCCCGTGTGCCTTTCTTCTCTTGCACTTGCGTGCCCACGGGTCAGACTGCCTTCTCCATCGCACGTCAGCGCTTGCTACCACCACGTGCCCACGTAACGTTTTTGCCTAGGCCTCTGCGTGCCCGCTCGTTGAGAGTCTGCCAGGCTGTAGCCTTGCATGCGCCCACGGGTTTTCTCCCTTATGCCTATGCACTGCCACGTGAATTTTTCCTACCTCCATTCATGGCCACGTGTGGTTCTACCCACATCCATGCGTGGCCATGCATTTAGGTGCTGCCACTTCTTTTGTTTTTTTTAATTCCCTTATTTTCATTTTTCCTTCCTTTTACTTACTCTAAACACCCTTACACTCACACACCCTTACTCATTCACATTCACATACTCACTCAAGTACACACCTCAGAGTTTAACCTAATTTTTTTCCATTATTTCCATCCTTGTTGATTCAAGTATGCACACTATCACTTGTTCAATATTGTACTTTACATGTGTTTATTTCTTGCATTGATATTGAATAACCAAGTGCTTATATAATTGCTCAGAATTTGATTTGTTTCAGGGATCCAGAATAAGGTTTTGTGTAGAGAATTTTTCATGAGTTCCTCGTTATTTTAAAGCTTCGAGGAACCCCGTAAGGGGTGTCGCCCCTTAACCCCGCCCGTTAACCGGCTAGCGGACTGTCGTATTATCTAATCCTAGCGCCTTAAATTTTATTCAAGTCATTACCTGACAATTTTGTTACATCATTTTTTATGTATACATTCAATTGAGCATAATATGGATGACTTGATTTTCATTAATATCTTGATGATGCATGGCATGGCTAATTAGGACTCTTGTGATGAAGCATGTTACACTCCATTTCTTACCCAAGCACACCTTTCCACTAAGGCACACACACTTAGTTTTTCCTTTGCATAATTTACCTGATGAGCTTAATTCAAATAAATTGGCGTAGGCTTCATTAGTGTTGAATATAAGTTTGCTTAGAGATTGATTTTCAGTTATGCATTGCAGTTAATCTTAGCTACTTATTATTTGACATTGAACTTCATTGTTGGCTTTATATAGGTTGAGTTTGTATTTATAATTGGCTTATTTTATTTTGTGCTTACCATGACCAATTAAAATCTTTCTCTTCCTTTTATTTAAGCCTAATGATTACCAATTATCTTTACACTTGAGATTATGCATTCATACACTGTCCACTTTGTCACCTATGGATAGGAAACAATGAGCACTTAAGCAAGTTTGGCCTAGTTATATTTCTTCGCTTAGTTACCATGAAGATTAAGTATTGTTTATGGCACTATATTGGTTTGATAGGCATGTTTGCATGTTAACTTAATTCCATTGAACTCATGCTTTAGTTTTGGCTTAATTATGGTTCTAAGTGTGGTGAGCTTACATGCTTTCTCTTGGGCATTAACTTGTTTCTCAAAAGTTATGTAGAGAGCTGAAATTTTTAATACTTTGCTGAGGACAGCAAGATTCTAAAGAGGGGGATAGAGCTCAGCTGAGCTAGTTTTTAAAGAGTAAACTAAGGGAGTTTTTCTTACCTTACTCATTTTCTTACTCATGAATTATTTTGTTTTAGTCATTTTTGTTTTTTTTTTCTTTAGTTATTTAGTTTGGTCTTTAGTTTGTATGTTTAGTTTTATTTGGCATGATTAGTTTAGTTAATTCATTTATCATATATTGTACATTTAACTTAGTTCGCCCTAGTTTTTTTCTCAAAAATTGAACATTTTGAACTTGAATTTAAAATGTGAATATTTTAAAATTCTTGTTTAGCATTAGAACAAGCATGTTGTTTAATAAATTTTTGGCTAGTTTAATTTTCAACTTGGCTTATATTTGTTAGTTTCTATCTTTTGAGCACTAAAGACCAGTTTTTGAACTTAAAGAAAATAATGCATTGAAATAGTTGAGTAAGGAATTTTAGAATACTAGAACCTTCCTCATCACCCTTCAAAGCATAAAAGCAACTTAAAACAACTTGGAAAGTGATCTAGGCAATATTTTTATTGTTAAGCCCTATATTTAAACTTGTTTTTTTACCCTATATACATATTTATCCTTTATTAGCCATTTTGAGCCTAATAAGGTATGCTTAATGTGTACCATATTTAATTTTTGTTACACTCATATATTTTACCATATAGCCTAAAAAAAAGCTTTTATCTTTCCTTCTAGAATTGGCCACTCTAGGATTGGATGAATTAATAGAAATTGGGTATATTGATGGGTGTGATAAGACATTTTATTGTTAATGGTTATTATTGAAGTCAAGTGAATAGTGAAGTGTTATCTTGTGATTACCCATGTTAAATTATTGTAATGCCAACATCAAAGCTAATGAATAAATAAATAAAGAAAAGAGAAGAAAAAAAAGAAAGAAAAGAGAAAAAGTGAAAAAAAGAAGAAAAAAAAGAGAGAAAATATTGAAATAAAGCTAACATGTATGGCAAAATCTTAAGTGTGGGGTAGTTACAAGGGAAAATTATGACTTCTAAAAGGGTATGAATGGTAAAATTGAGAGAATTTTAAGATACTTTGAATTGTGAAGGGTTGGGAAATTTTGGCTAAGTTCTTTATTGATTAAGTTAATGGGATGAAATTTGTGAATTTTTAGTCTATTTAATCTTAGAGTGGCTATTCTTATTGTTGATCTTTTATCCATTTTTTGATAACCAATACCTTAACCTCATTACAACCTTTAAAAGACCTAAGTGATTCTAAGTTTTGTTTTTGAGTTGTTTAGCGGAGATGACCTTTGGGTTTCGATGCTAAATGAGAGGCTTATGGTGTTTCTAGAGTTTCAAGCGCGAAACCATTTGTATACTCATGTATACATTCATTCTAAACTTGACTATGATATGCATTGGTGTTTTGGATTTTGAAAATACTTAAAATGTTTTGGTCTTGCACACACACAAGGAAACTAACTTATATTGTCTTGTTTGAATTTATTCTAGTTGAAATTTTATTAAGTG
Organism: Excoecaria agallocha; assembly: GCA_037975025.1. Lineage (NCBI taxonomy): Eukaryota > Viridiplantae > Streptophyta > Magnoliopsida > Malpighiales > Euphorbiaceae > Excoecaria > Excoecaria agallocha. The sequence continues at coordinate 86,694,947 of CM075808.1, read as the reverse complement.
CTCTTGTTAATTGTTAAACTTGGTTTTGAAATGCATAATTCTTTATTTGAGTTTGATTATTTTGAGAAGTTGGATTGTTCCAATTTGCTCGAGGGCGAGCAAAGTCTAAGTATGGGGTATTTGATAATGGTGATTTATATGGTATTTTTAGTATGTTTTTAGGTGTTTAATTAAGCTAATTTTGTGTTAATTAGGTTGAATATGAGTTTAATTGGTTAATTTTATATTTTTTGGGGTTAATTGAAAATTTTGGTGTTTTTCAGGGTTAATTTGCGAGAAAAAGGACTTAATTGCAAAAAGGCAAGAAAATTATGGGCCAAAACTGTGAATTTGAAAATTTGATGCAAGCGTGAAGTCCAGAAGAGTTATGCGTGGCCACGTGAAAATGAATGAAGGAGAATGTATGGCCATGTGTGAGAAAGAAGCAAGAGATGAGTGGACACGTGAAGAAAGAAGCAAAGGAACACATGGCCACGTGATTTTCTTCAAAGGAGAACACATGGCCACGTGAAAATTAACAAAGGAAGACACATGGCCACATGTTTTGTCTCCCATGAAGCGAAAGATTTCTGATTTTTCCAATTCAAGAAGGATTCTTTTTCTACTCCAATTTGGAAAGTTTGAAAAGCTTCTACAACATATTTTTGCTTATAAATAGACAACTCTAACACCAAAGTAGGAATCAATTAGGGAATTAGAGGAATCAATTAGAAGAACTAGTAGAGTTCTTTAAGTTTTAGTTTTACTTTGTTTTTTCAGTTTTTCTATTTTTATTTTTCTTTCAACTTTATTTTAGTTTTTTTTAAATATGTTTAGGAAGTAATTTTTCTTCTTTTGCTAATGGATTCTTGAAAACTTATATTTTCATTGTTATGACTTTATTTTGAGCTTAATTTCAATATCGGTTGATTATTTCTTGGTTTTAAGCATATTCTTATCTTTGATTGTGTTGAGATTGATTATTGGTTTATTGAATAAATAACTAAAAATTGGTTTTGACATAATTAATGATTTGCATGTTCTTAGATTGGTTCTTTAATGTTTATGCATGATTATTATCCGACATATGAGATAATTATGTGTTAATTTATTGATTAATACTAAGGGAGGAAGAACTAAGAATAAATTGGAGTTGAATTACTTGAGAAATGCTTCAATGAATATTTAGGAAGTTAAAACTAGATTTTCATGCTAAGTATTAGATTTGTCTATGAGTTTAATACTAAGAATGATATACTTGAATAAAGATATATTGCTTTAATTACTAGTTTTTCTATAATCACTGGTATTTTTGTTGAATTTAAGTCATCACAATAAAATTTAAGGTGGATAGTTCCTTTAGCAAGAGAATTCCAGTTATTGTTTTGTTTTTAATTCATGTTAATTTAATTTTAGCTTTTGTTTTGTTTAATTGCTTATTTTGTTTAATTTTTTCTTTTAAATCAAAAATATTTGGGAAACAATCTCAAGTTGATTTAATTCATACATAAATATTATCCTTAGCAATCCATGTTCCCTTGGATACGATATTTTAGGGTCGTAATCTATATTTTCCTATATTATTAGCCAATCTAGTACACTTGCTAGACACCGGTCACATAACACATTAAACATCCAATCAAACTTAAATCATTCATACATTAAGTAAAAGATTGTTATAAAAGATCAATTCATACTATAAATTCTAATTAACAAACTTAGCCTGGATACATAGTGTTCAAAGCAAACAAAATACAAAGAAGAGAACTAGCATCAAGTAAATAATCTAAATAGAAAGAGAAGAAAATGGTTGATGACTCCTCAATGCTTCTTCAAAAAAGTACTTGAATGTTGAATGACCTATTTGAATCTTTTCTCTTCCTTGGTGCATGTTTTTTCCTCATAAAATTTTTAAATTGAATTTGTAGTTAATTGGTAGTTTTCCATGCTCAAAATATGTTTAACTTTATGTATTTATAGGCCCCAAGGCGTCCCAATTGATGCTTTTTTGGAAAGGGGCATAAACATGAAGAGGTACTTGAAAGGTTATGATGTTTGCCATTGGTGATGACTCGGCATCGGTGTGAGTCAGCACAAGTGGCTCTGTAACGAGTTGGCACTTATAGGGATGAGTCTATATAGCCAAGCCCTGTAATGAGTTAGCACTCATAGGGACAAGTTAACACAAGCTTTACTCCTTCCTTTATATTCTTTTTCCTTCAAATATTTAATCTAAAGACCCCAATTGTACTTTAAATCACTAAATTGGACAAAAAGAGACTATAAAAAAACCACAAAAAGTAAAACATAACACAATAAAATGAACAAAACATATGCATAAAACTAACAAAATGATGCATAAATAATCAAAATGCTATGTTATATTGCATGAAATCAAATTCTCCCACACTAAAGCCTTCCTTGCCCTCAAGCGAGAATACAAAAGTCCAAGTGAAAGAGCTAACAAAAACAGTTATCTTCCTAAAGTGAAAATAACCTCACTAAGATTGTCTTAAATATGAATGAGTACTTAAAATAAAATAGCCAATAACTAACTTTCAATGCTCAACAATGATAGATTAGACAAGTTGCATAGCATATTCAATAAATTTAACCTACTATCTCAATTTGTTAAAATCAAAATCGAGAACATAGAGTCAATAGTCTAACCAAACTATTCAAATAAGGTAAACAATCTTCAAACTTAGAGATTTCAAGAATAATTATAGCCATTGGTAATGGTTAAGCTCATATGCTATCTCACAATTCTTATGGCATTTTTAGATACTTGTTGGGAATTATCGGTTACATGCATCTCATACATAAGCATAATTTAAAATTTTTAACCAATATATCTAATCTTGCCATGAATTTACAATATACATATTAATGAGAATAAGAAAAATCACCTTTGATTTTTATTGTACAGTTGATTTTCCTTCTCACCGGGTTGTCACAAACCATAGTGTCCAAAATCGAATACCTCCAATGAGTAATCCACACTAGAGAAGGAATGAATGAACCAACAAAGGAGAGTAAAAGGGGCTGGCCAAAATCCCTTGAGCTAGCAAGGGGAAGTGGCAGCTAGGGTTTTGAAGGAGAGAAAAACTTTTTTCTCTTAATTGTTCTCACTTAACCCTAATTCACATCTCTTGGATTTTTATAGTTAGGTTAAAAAATCCAACTTCATAATGGGATTGGGCTCTTTAAAATTACTGGAGAATTATTAATTGGGCTTTTGGAATTATTTATAATTAATTGGGCTTAATTAAATCCAATTTAAGCCCTTTCACAAAAAGACTATGCATAAAACCCACAAACTAGGCCCTTTGTACATATACTTGGATTTAATTACCCAAATGAATTTCAAATCCAACCAAATTAAATTTGTAGGATCCATAACACTTATGTAACATATTTAATTTATTTTGGTCCAAGAAATAGGCCTCTAAGGCCTTCTTTTTGGAGTTGGCATGTGGCCCTTCTTCTGGAGGATTTCTACGCCAACTTCACTTCTATGGGCCTCTGTAATTCCTTCAATGGATCTATTAATTATTATATCAGCCCTATAACATTTATAGTCTAATAATAATTAATTATGAAATACATTATTTCAATTAGGTCCAATTTTACAGAACATTTCTCAAAAGTTTCGCGAACAATTTTACTTGATCATAATTAATTAAACTCTTTAATTAATTATTCTCTTATTCACTTCTCTATTCCCATAATAATATCAAATATTATTTTTCTTGTCATTTTAACATTTTATTCTTTTCTCTATATGTGTGTGACCTATTGGGTTCTTGTCCATATTGGCAGTATAATATGTAATTATGAGTTCCATTCAAAACTCACATAATTTAAACTTCTTTAAATCATTTTATCAATCCCTATTGATATTCTTGATACACTATTATACAAGTCATGATTGGCCTCTAGCTAGGCATCATGACTATCCAAATGTTAGGAAAGCCAAGTGATTTTACTATACCCTTCCATAGAAATAGTTACCGTGCAATTACTCCTTTCACCACTCTTATCTCAATTAGATTTTGAGTATGGATTTCTGTCAACTCATATAAATCTAATTATGTATGTTCTATTAATTTAACCATTGTTCCCAAAATGCCCTCTATGGATCTCTATCCATCTTGGCATATTACTCTAGCCAGAGATTCTCTGAACAAGACAATTATAAAATCATGCGAGATAACTTTTCGTACTAAATCTGGGATGGTGAATCCTTTGTCAATCACTCAACTATCTTCAAGTAGGTCATGATACCCAATCTCCTAACTATGTTCACTCCCAGTTGGAAGAAATCAGTTATGGAGTAAAAATATACCACTTGCTACTTAAGATAACTTTGGTGATCTCAAGTCTAAGGATACTTGCACAACCGCTATGAAGAGATTCCTCACTGATATAGATTTAATATCCATGTGAGGATTCTCTTTGCAGGTCTCCAATGAACTTGTTCTTCTAACAAGCATCCACATGTTAGCTTTGATTATCTTTCATAATCACAGTTATAAGAACCACTACTTGAACCATTCACAAAGCATAACATGTGCTAGTCTGTCCGAATTAACAATGTCCTATCTTGTTAATTCTATGACTAGGGATATTTAGATATTAACACATTTGCATGCAATAGACACCTCATATCATGAACTCCTTCATGATTGTCTTTGCATTGTGTTTATAATATCAAGGACTTCATTTATTAATTTAAGATTTACAAACTCATGTATTTAAACATAGCATTAATAAATGAATAATGCCTTTTATTAAGAATATAAATTCATACATATGAAATTCATCCCTTTTACATGGGCTCTAGGGCATACTCTCTAACACTTGTAATTTTTCTAAGTTTCTTTGCAATTTAGTGGGTGCATTCTATGCTCCATCCCACACTTTTTCACTTGATTTAGTTTAGTAGGTGCATTTTATGCTCCATCCCACACTTTTTCACTTGATTTAGTTTAGTGGGTGCATTTTATGCTCCATTCCATTAGACATATGTGTCGTCATCCATTATTAAAAAGTGAGCTATACGTATTATGGCTATAGTTTCCCTAAGGCTACCTATGTCTTTAAAAAATAAACTTGAATCATGCCATCCTAGCCTTAAGTATATTTAGCAAAGTTACTAAGCATCCTATACACTTTTAAAATAACAACAAGAGATAGTAAGAAAAACTTAAAGCATACACTATATCAAACTTAAAATTCTGCCAATTAAGCATAAAAAAATAAGTTATTGACAAGGCATTAATATGCAATTATTCATATTAAGATAAACTTGGAAAAAAACTAAGCATAAATATAGAGAAGATAAAAGTATATGCAAAAATATAGTATAGTATAATGCATGCATACAAAAACAAAAACATGCACGTGACCAAAAATCTCCTGACCCACACTTAGAATTGCGCATTATCCCTAATGTGAACCCAAAAAGGTAAAAGGAAAGGAAAAAGAAAACTCTCCTCATTCATCTAAAGGAGATGGTGAAGGTGAATCAACCATGTAGCCTGCTTGAGCAATGATGCATTGAGTTTATTGTAATGCCCCGAGTTTCAATTGACCGATAATATCTTTAATTTGTAAATAATATTTCGAGATAGGTAAAAAGGGGTATAAATTTATTGAATATTTGTTTTATTTTTTGAATTAAGTATATATTTTTTATTTTAATTAAAATACATTTAGCAAGCTAATAATTAGACTAATAATAATAAACGAGAAATATATATATACAAGTATACAACAAAATAAATACTTGTATTATATAATAATAATAATAATAATAATAATAATAACAATAACAATAATAATAATAATAATAATAATAATAATAATAATAATAATAATAATAATAATAATAATAATAATAATAATAATATGATGATGATGATTGAAATTTAGTCCTTAGAATATTCTAGAGGATAATATTAGATCATAAACTCTAATAAGGTGATAGGAAAAAAAAGAGAATGAGAATGAGAAAGGGGAAATCAGGGAAGGAAGGCAGTAAGGGCACTGCCACTGATCAACGATGCCATCTCCGGTACGCCGACGTAGCCATCGCCGGCTGCTGTAGCATCACCGTCTCTCCATCACGAGCGACATCATGCATCTCCTCTTCTCCCTTCCCCCTCTCCCATTTTCCCTCACCTTGCTGATGCCTCTCTCTCCCGTTCCAAGAGCAAGGTGATCAAACCAGCGTATTTCATTTTTCCTCTCTCGTCGAAAGCATGTAGATTGGAGAAGGGACCCATGATGATTCCAGCTTGATTCCCAATCAACGGCATGACGATCGGATGTGTGACCACCAAAAATAGAACCCTGGGATCCCGATCTCCAAGGTGGTGGTGTTAGATCTGCTTTGACAAGGCTCCGATGAGCTTCCGATGAACGAAATGCTTGACGAAAATGCAAAAAAATTGCCTTTAATTGGTACGTGACCACCAAAATTACTTATCTTTTTAAATTATTTTTAATTTAATTCTAACATTTGTTATAATTGTTAAGGATGAGCATGGACCGGTTAACCGGTCCATTAATAATTTTCTTAAACCAATCCATTACTATCGGTTAACCGCTTTATCAGTTTCGATTTTTAACTCAGTTTTTCGGATCGGTTTATCGATTAACCATTAAAAAATTTTAAAATATAAATTTAATAAATTATACAATTTATAATATTATTTTTAATAGTTAAAAATGCTTTAAAAATGAAAAAATACTAATTAAATACAATATCCATTAAAATAATCAAAATAAAAATAAAATTTCCATAATTAATTATAAAAATTAAAAATATTTAATATACAACTAACAATAGAATGCTAATTATGCACTTAATTTTAATATTTATTTACTAAAATTATATATTTTACAAAATTATATATCATAATATTTATAAATTACAAAAAAATTGAAAAATATAAGTGTAAAATTTAAAATATAATTCATAAACTATATATATATATATATTCGGTTTCGATTTCGGATCGGTTAACCACAGATTTTTAAAGTAAAAACCATAAACCTAAAATTTTGGTTCGATTTCGGATTGGTTTTTCGGTTAACCTAAATTTCGGTTAACCATGCTCATCCCTAATAATTGTTATTATTTAAATTAAATATGTTTAAAATTATTATGTAAATATTCAAGTGTGATGTCTGTGTATACTATTAGATGTGGTTGGACTTAGAAATTGATGACTTTGAGAAAATAGAATTTTCATAAATTGAGCTTTTTACTTTGTTTTAAATGTAGTTTGAATGTAAAAGTATATGTGTATGCATAATTGACATTATTGGATGGTAATGAATATTTGGATTCTTAATTCATAGTTTTCCTTATTGTAGAACTAGTTGAATTAAACAAAAGATTTAAGTTCTTGCTTATATATGCATATTAGTTGGACAACTAGGAGGATTATTACCTTTTGAATAAATTTCAAAAGTTAATTGAATTATAGAACTAGAAATACATTTATATAGGTAGCTAAATTTATGAAATATCTTATCTAATTTAAATGAAGAACAAGGAAACATTGAGGAATATATTTGGTAGATGATTAAATACTTGCTTTAGTTTTAGGGTAATTGAGTAGCTTACATTTTATTAAGCTAATAGATAACAAAGGTTATAAAGGAATCTTGGTTAAACTTAATTAGAAATGGAATTATAGAATTAATTATATATGCTTAACGATTGGCTAAGCATGAGGCTAACTGTAAGGAATAAATTAGTTTAATTTCATTCTGATGAATTATTAAGCTAATTAATTAGTTTTTGTTATTCATTCAATTTAGATTGAGAAGTATAGTAGACTGGAAATGTTTTGATTATATGAATGCACTTCTCATTGGCTTGTTATTCTTTTTCTATTCTAAGTTATCTATTGTGAAATGGTAATTATAATAAGATAAATTATTGCTATATACTATTTATAGAAATGAAAATTGTCTTGGTGATAATTGCATGTACTAGATTTAATTATCTCTCAAAGGTCATGATGAGTGTATAAATGCAGTTATGAATCTTTGTGCAAAACTTAGGCAAGATATTTGATGTAAAATTTATAATGGATAATCAGTCAATTGAAAAGAAAAATGGCAAAATAGAACATTACGGTGTTCATGGCTTTAAATGGCATGTTTTGATTATATCCTTGAAATATTATGTGTATATATGAGATATACAATTAGTAAGCTTGAATGATTGGAAATTAAATGGTGACAATGTTAACATAATGCGATTAGTGTATATGACAACGTAACAATAATGTGAAGTATTATTAAATATCGAGCTCGTATAGAAGCAAATTGTGGCATAAAGTAAGTAATACATTGTGATCAAGATAATTAAGAGGTGAAAATATAATAAATTTTGATACCCTTAGTGTCAGTGGGAAATCCAGTTCTTTGGATAGTATGGCTAGCCATAGGAATTTATTCCTCGAGATACCATGAGTTTATATGATAGTTGTCATTAGAAATGACTATGATATATGAGATTGGATAGCCGGTTTATTATATGTATCAGTACTGGGATTTTGGTGTCGCATGACCGGATGCTAGCAAGTGTACTAGATCGGCTAGTAATATAGGGAAATAAGATTATGACCCAAAATATCGAACCCAAGGAAAACTTGTGCTTGTATGTGTTATTTCAATTTCAAAACCAATTTTTGTGTGTAAAAGAAAGAAGAGAAATCCCAAAGTTGTGATGATTGAAGAATTAAAACTAAAACAGTAATTTAAACCAAAATAAAACAATTGAAAGAGTTAAAGTAAAGAAAAGATCTAATGAAAGCAAGTAAATTGAATGAGGTAAAAATCAATATTAAAGACAACTTTCACTAAAGGACTATCCATCTTAACCAATATTGCTATGACTTGATCAAAAGAAAACATACAAGTGATTATGGAGAATTCAGTTTAATAAACCCAGATAACTTTATTCAAGATTATCATTCCAAGCATCAAAATTTTCTTATTCAGATAAACTTAACACTTAGCATAAAGAACTGAATTAACTCTCCTAGATGTCTATTAATGCCTTTCTCAAGAGATTTAACTTCCACCTATTCTTAGTTACACTTTTCTCAATCTTAACTTACTCAAATCAACACACAATTATAGCTTATTCAGATTATAATCATGCATTAATCCAAATAAATTAACCTAAGAACATGCAAGTCATTTATCAATTCAAATCAATTAATTAACCAATGCTTAATCAAGTTAACAATCAACTTAAATTTGAGTAAAGACAAGACTATGTTTAAGAACTAAGAAATAATCAACTTGTATTGAATTGAAGAACAAACTCAAGTCATAACAATACAAGTTAAGGATTCAAGTATCCTTTAGCAAAAGTTAAAGAAAACTACTCACAAGACATACTTAAAATTAAAACAAAGTGTTGAAGAAAATAGTGAAAGCTAAATAACGTAAAAACAAACTTAAAGAGAATAATGCTTAATTCTAAAGTTGATCTTCTTTCTCTGATTTTTTTGACTGCTATTTATAGGGCAAAATCGTATTAGATTCCTTCTTAAACTCCAAACATAGAATAGGAAGTGAACTCTACTAAAACAGGAAGCTCGAAAATCCTTCACGAAATGGAAGTCTTCATCACGTGGCCATGTCCTTCCCTTTGTAATTGAACAAGTGGTCACGTGTTCCATAAGGCTTCCTTCACACGTGGTAACATGTGAATTAACCCTTCCTCACACGTGGTCACGTGTTTGCATGGTTTTCTTCAGTTTCCCTTTCACGTGGCCATGGGTCTTCATACTTCACTCCTTCACGTGGCCATGCATTCCATACTTCACTCCTTCACGTGGCCACGGGTAGATTGCTTCAGTGATTTCATGTGGTCACGTGAAAAGCTTCTGGACTGAATGCTCTTTTTCTCACCTAAATTTCTCATATTTGCCCTTTTTGCAATTTAAGCCCTTTTATAACAATTTTAACTTGAAAACCAAACAAAAATGGGATTAACCTCAAAAACATAAATATTTATAATTTAACTCTATTTTAACCTAAATAAAAACAAAATAACTAAATAACCAAGCTTAAAACATATCAAAAACTATATATAACTCACACTTATCAAATACCCCACACTTAAAACTTGCTTGCCCTCAAGCAAATTAGAACAAACCCACCTTCAAAACCATCAAACTTTTACAAAGACATGCAATTTCAAAACCAAACTTAGCATTTTAACAAAAGCACTTAATATAATCTCTAAATAGATCAACTTCGAACAAGAGAATATAAGTTAATTTCCTCGAGTGTGTGCAAGACCAAATCATTTTAAGCAATTTTGAAAATCAAAACATCATCACAATTAGGTAATGAAGTATAGAATATATGAATGCATAAGCATATGATTGGTTTCATGCTTGAAACTCTAGAAACACAATAGGCCTTTCCTTTAGCACCGGAACCCGAAGGTCATCTCCGCTAAACAACTCACAACAAGCTTAAAATCATTTAGATCTTTTAAAGGTTGTAATAGGGCTAAAGATATGGTTATCAAAGAATGGATAAAAGATAATCAAAATGAATAGCCACTTTAAGACAAAATAGACTACTAAATCCCAATAACTTAAGCAACATATATTTTGCTTATTCTTGCCTCACTTTCAAACTTTCTTTTAAGAGATAATATGCCATTTTACCAAAAAGTAATTATTTTTCATTTTTTTCCTTGTACTACTCCACACTTATATTTTTTCATATTTGCTAGCTCTCTTTTTCTTTCTTTTTCCTTTTCTCAAACTTCAAATGTTTTTTTTAAAGAAACTAGCATTCACAAGCTAATTTGAATAATCTCAAGGTATACGAGGTAGTTTTCTCACTTGATAAGACTTTCTTGCTAAACCCAATAGAACTTTTAATCTCCTCACATATCCATTTAATCCTAAAGTGGCCAATTCCATAGGGTGAAATAAAAGGCTTTTTAGGTTATATGGTTAAAACATTAGGTGTAACAAGAAAATATTAACGATACGCCTTAAGCATACCTCATTAGGCTCAAAATGGCTTAACAAAGGATAATTTCTTCAAGGTAGGACAAAAAGTCTTTAAGAAAGTTTATCAAGAACATTGTTGCCTAGATCATTTTCTAAGTTGTTTGAGTTGTTCATATGCTTTGAAGGGTGAAGAGGAAGGTTCTAGTGCTCTAAATTTCCTTACTTCACTACTTCATTGTATTGATTTTTTCTAGGTTAAAAACTGGTCTAAATGCTTTCAAGAATTTGGAAACTAACAAATATTTATCAAGCTAAAGATTAAACTATCTAAAGATTTATTAAACAACATAAATGTTCTCTTGCTAAGCAAAGGTTAAAAACATGCATATTCCATATCCAAGTTCTAATTGTTCAAAGTTTTGAAGTCAACTGAGGCAAACTAAGTTCACATGCAAACTAAGTGAAAAGGTGAGCTACATAAGTCTTCAATACGTTTTACAAACTTAAGAAAACAAACAAAACATAAACAAAACAAACTAACGGAAAACAAAACACAAGACACAAAATAACAAGACTCGATTCATGAAAAAGAAAAAGAAAAGTTGAAGACAAACTCCCTGAAAGGAGGCTACCCCCTCCTCAAAATTTTGTTGTCCATAGCAAATGAAGATCTATTCTGGTGGAGGAGGAGGTGGAGGATACCGCTGCCACAGGTTTCCAAGGGAGGAACCACACGTGGTCACGTGTGCTTTTATTGTGAAGCATGCATGGCCATGTGAAGTTCTTCTCTTGGAATCACGTGGTCACGTGATATTTAAAGGAATGGGCAAAAATTCAAGCCGTGGCCACGTGATGGCAAAGGGAAAGCCACACGTGGTCATGTGTATGTGCATATTTAGGCTTCACTTGCATCTTTTGAAACACATACGCATATCTAAGCTTCCTTAAATGCAATTTTTCCATTTTAAGCTTTGAAAACACAAACTCCTTTCCAGTAAAATCATGTCTTCTTTTAAAAACCTTGTTTACTCACTCTTTTCATGAATCAAAACACACAAACACACATAAAATATGAAAACACAAAAACTTAACTGTAAAAATAGAAGAGAGAAAGACTAGAAGTTTTGAGTTTTTAAAGTCTCCAACTAGACTTTCCAAACCATTTCTTAGATATCGTGAAGAACCATGGTTGCTTCAACAACCTCTTGTTGTCCGAGTTGGTATGGTTTGAGCCGATGACCATTGACTGTAAATTCACGTCCATCTTTTAAGCTTTTGATCGCCACTACACCAAAGTTACTGCTTGCTATTACTTGGTATGATCTGAGCCACTTCGATTTCAATTTCCCTGGAAACAAACGAAGACGACTATTATAAAGAAGCACTAACATTCTTGGAGCAAAATCTTTTACCCTTAAATGCTTGTCATGCCATCGTTTGGTCTTTTCTTTATAAAGCGCAGCATTGTCATATAATCATTGTTGAATTTCATCGAGTTCATTGATCCTTCGTTGAGGTTGCACTACAGGCTTAAAATTTTCCTCCATGGTTATACTATGTGTACAATAGCTGGGACTAATCCTTTTTAAATTGGATGTTGCCCAATCAATTGCTCCCTTGTGCTTCTTGAGGACTTTAATGAGCTTTTGCTCTTCCAAACCTGTCAATAAAGATGAAATAATTACTGGCTCAACATTATTGTTTAAAAATACATATTTCAAATGAGATGGAAATGTTTAAGTTCAGAATCTCCTTTAGGAGGAAACGGTTCATCCTCCATTTCATCATGTTCATTGTGCTCTTTTTCCAGATTTTGTACCAACTTCATCTCCTTTGCTTCCAACTCTTCCATTTCCTTGGGATGCATTAAACAACTTTGAAGCTCATCATTGAGAATGATTTCCTCTTGTGTTATGTTGACATATTCTTGAATTTCATCGACAAAATAAATGGACTCTTCAAAATCATACGAAGGGTGTTTTAAAATTTTATCGACATTGAAACTCATTTTCTCCTCGTTGAATCTCAAAGTGACTGTTTGTCCATGAACATCGATTAGTGCTCTTGCCGTGTTCAAGAATGGCCTCCCCACAATTAATGGCACCTTCCTATCTTCTTCCATTTCAATGACCACAAAATCAATCGGAAAGATAAAATTTTCGACTTTTACTAATAAGTCCACAATGATGCCTTTTGGCCTCTTCACCGATCTATCGGCCAATTGAAGCGTCATTCAGGTTTCCTTTGAATCACCTAGATTTAATTTCCTATAAATTGAATAAGGCATCAAGTTAATACTAGCACCCAAATCACATAAAGCATACCCAACAAAATTTCCTCCTAGTTCACAAGGCAATGTAAAACTACCAGGATCTTCTAATTTTTCAGGAATTTTATTGGTTAATATGGCACTACAATTACCGGATAATTGAACCGTTCCTATGCCTTCTAGCTTTTTCTTATTAGTGCACAATTCTTTCATAAATTTAGCATATTTAGGCATGTGTAATAAAGCTTCAGCAAATGGTAAATTTATATGTAGCTTCTTAAACATGTCTAAAAATCTACTCAATTGTTCATTTTGCCTTTCTTTTCTAGCTAGAACAGGAAATGGTAATTGAGATTCATCAAGAATAGTAGAAACAAGTTTTTCTTTACCTTTACCCTTCTCAACCGTAGGAGGCACTTTTTCATTTTTTTTAGAGTTAGAATTACTTACCTCCGTTGTCGGTTCCACCCTTGGGGAAGAATTTTTACCAATTTCAGTATTCTCTAACTCTTTCCCACTCCTTAAGGTGATTGCTTTGGCTTCCTCTTTTGGATTTTGGTCTACATTGGATGGAAATGTCCCTTGAGTTCGGTTAGATAAAGAACTAGCAAGTTGTCCCATTTGGTTTTCTAGATTCCTAATGGATGCTTTTTGGTTCCTCATCCAAATATCTTGCAATTTCCATCTAGTATCTTGGCTAGCTAAAATTGAGTTTTGAGAGGCCATGAAATTTGCAATCATTTCTTCAATGTTGGATTTCTTTTCTTGAGGAGGGGGAGGTTGAGATTTTTGAAAATTGGGTGGTTGGTGGTATGATTGTGATGGGTATTGGTTTGGGTAATGTGGTGGAGCTTGGTTTTGGTATGGAAGTTGATTATTGGGAGGTTGGTTATGGTTAAATTGAGGTCTAGGATTAGGGTTAGAGAAGAACCTTGATTACCTTCCCTCAATGAAAAATTTGGATGGCTACTCCATCCCGCATTGTAAGTGTTGCTATACGGATTCAAGGCATTTACTTCTTCCACCATACCTTCATTATTTTTCATTTCCAAAGGTCCTGAAATTCCTGCATAAGAATCAACTTCATTAGATAACATGGAAACATTTTTAACTTTAATCTCATTTATTTCTTTTAAATGTCTCTTTTCTATTAATTCTAATTGAGCTTTTAACATAGCTACTTCATCAATATTATAAACTCCCTGTTTCTTTTGAGTTACTCTAGAGGTTGCCCATTGAGCATCATTGGTAGCCATCTCATCAAGAAGCAAAAATGCATCTTCGGGAATTTGGTTCATGAAACTATCATTTGAGGCTGCATCTAGCAAAGATCTTGTTAATGGATGGGCACCCACATAGAAAATGTGCATTAATTGAAAAGCAGGAACTTTATGATGAGGAAAATTTTTTAAAAGTCTCCTAAATCTTTCCCATGCTTCTTGGAATGGCTCCTCATAAAATTGCTAGAAATCATTGATTTGTTTTTGAATGAGGGCAGTCTTAGTAGGTGGGAAGAACTTGTAAAGAAATTTTTCTTGCATTTGTTGCCAAGAATGGATGGATTGATTTAGTAACATTTGTATCTAATCTCTAGCTTTTCCTATGAGGGTGAATGGGAAGAGTTTTAACCTAATTGCATCAGTCGATACATTAGGAATTTGCACAGTGTCACTCATGTCTAAGAACATATCCAAATGTTGTGCAGGATCCTCTATGTCTGAACTCGAAAATTTATTTCTTTGTACCATAGTGATGGTAGCGAGTTTAATCTCAAAGGGTTGGTGGTGAGGAATCCTAGTAGTTCTATGTTCTTCATTTCACCTAGGAATAGCATAATCCCTAATGGTTCTAGGTCTATACCCATTCTTGGGAGCTTGGTGGGGTATGTGTTGATGTTCGATCCTAGGTGGTGGATCATTCATATGTTGTTCTATTTCTGGGTCATTCATGTTGCCTCTTAGCCTTCTAATCCTATGAAATGTCCTTTCAATTTCAGGTTTTAATGGTAGGATAGGGTTGTTTTTTACCATAAACCACTAGTCACCCAAAAAGAAAATAAGAAAATAGATGAGAGAAAAAAAACACACAAAAATAACTTTAAAATCAAAATAAATAAACAAACGCCAATGTGTCCCCGGCAACGCGCCAAAAACTTGACCGAATGCTAGCAAGTGTACTAGATCGGCTAGTAATATAGGGAAATAAGATTATGACCCAAAATATCGAAACCAAGGGAAACTTGTGCTTGTATGTGCTATTTCAATTTCAAAACCAATTTTTGTGTGTAAAAGAAAGAAGAGAAATCCCAAAGTTGTGATGATTGAAGAATTAAAACTAAAACAGTAATTTAAACCAAAATAAAACAATTGAAAGAGTTAAAGTAAAGAAAAGATCTAATGAAAGCAAGTAAATTGAATGAGGTAAAAATCAATATTAAAGACAACTTTCACTAAAGGACTATCCACCTTAACCAATATTGCAATGACTTGATCAAAAGAAAACATACAAGTGATTATGGAGAATTCAGTTTAATAAACCCAGATAACTTTATTCAAGATTATCATTCCAAGCATCAAAATTTTCTTATTCAGATAAACTTAACACTTAGCATAAAGAACTGAATTAACTCTCCTAGATGTCTATTAAAGCCATTCTCAAGAGATTTAACTTCCACCTATTCTTAGTTACACATTTTCTCAATCTTGACTTACTCAAATCAACACACAATTATAGCTTATTCATATTATAATCATGCATTAATCCAAATAAATTAACCTAAGAACATGCAAGTCATTTATCAACTCAAATCAATTAATTAACCAATGCTTAATCAAGTTAACAATCAACTTAAATTTGAGTAAAAACAAGATTGTTTAAGAACTAAGAAATAATCAACTTGTATTGAATTGAAGAACAAACTCTAGTCATAACAATACAAGTTAAGGATTCAAGTATCCTTTAGCAAAAGTTAAAGAAAACTACTCACAAGACATACTTAAAATTAAAACAAAGTATTGAAGAAAACAGTGAAAGCTAAATAACGTAAAAACAAACTTAAAGAGAATAATGCTTAATTCTAAAGTTGATCTTCTTTCTCTGATATTTTTGACTGCTATTTATAGGGCAAAATTGTAGTAGATTCCTTCTTAAACTCCAGACATAGAATAGGAAGTGAACTCTGCTAAAATAGGAAGCTCGAAAATCCTTCGCAAAATGGGAGTCTTCATCACGTGGCCACGTCCTTCCCTTTGTAATTGATCACATGGTCACGTGTTCCATAAGGCTTCCTTCACACGTGGTCACGTGTGAATTAACCCTTCCTCACACGTGGTCACGTGTTTGCATGGTTTTCTTCAGTTTCCCTTTCACGTGGCCATGGGTCTTCATACTTCATTCCTTCACATGGCCATGCATTCCATACTTCATTCCTTCACGTGGCCACGGGTAGATTGCTTCAGTGATTTCACGTGGTCACGTGAAAAGCTTCTGGACTGAACGCTTGTTTTCTCGCCTAAATTTCTTATATTTGCACTTTTGACCCTAATCTTTGCCCTTTTGCAATTTAAGCTATTTTATAACAATTTTAACTTGAAAGCCAAACAAAACATGGGATTAACCTCAAAAACATAAATATTTATAATTTAACTCTATTTTAACCTAAATAAAACCAAAATAACTAAATAACCAAGCTTAAAACATATCAAAAACTATATATAACTCACACTTATCATCGCACCTAGTTGTGGGATCCCTCCAGTACACCGTATTTACGTCCTGTTTATCCAGTTCGTGGTTTTCCACAACTAGGGGCAAAAAAATGATAAATTTTATATAGAAATTGGAACAAAAGAGTAATTATAACTATTTAGATGCCATAAATATGATTATCTACTTTTTAATGTTAGAAAATGACAAGTATAACATAAGTGTTATGATAAATTATGTAATGCCTTATAACATGTAATGTATTAAATATTTGAATGTTGTATACATAATCACAGGTAAATAATTAAGGCTTTTATGTCAAGTATTGATATATTAGTATAAGCTGACATCTCAATTGAACATTTACCCTAGTGTTCAATGACATAAGAAATGAATATATAAATATATATGTGTATGTGCAAATTAAAGAAACTAGTTTATTTACTCATCATAATTTGATATGAACAAACTATGAAGCGTTATCTGAGGCGGTAATATGGGTACATTGCAAATCAGAAATGTGGAATTATATGATTGATGATAATTACATTTAAAATAAGCATTTGCTAAAATGTAATATACATGCATATATTTTGATACCAATCATGGTAGAACGTATGACAAAATAACCTATAGATGGAGATGAGAATATTTAAATATTATTATGAAATTATACCTTACTGATTATAAATCTAATAAAATTAAGTGCCGTATAATAAATGATCTATGGACAATGAAAGGTATGATTGAATTGAGATATTATCGGTGTTAACAAGTATATATTTCTATGCATTTTGTAAGTGAAATCCTATCTTTTTCTAACTGATTGATGTTTTTATATGCTCTATAAGCTGGAATTGGTAACCTTTATATGTCTTGTGAATTGGCATATGCATGCATGAGATTGATAAATGTATCGTCATATTATGTTATTTGAGAAGTAATTTTAGTAGTCACCACTAAGCATGTAGCTTAGCGTGTGGTTTTCTCCGCGCGTAGGTTGGTTCGATATTCAGTATCATCGACGCGAAAGATGAAAATCTTCATAGGTTGCTGCAGCTAGAATTGTGGATGATCAAGAACACATAGCAATTTATTTATGTTATTTATGTATTTGTAAATTTTGGCATGTACACAGGTGTTAAGATAGTATAATTTAAGTGTAATTTCATAAGTGATTAGTTGAGATTCAATATTGTAATATCAAATAGATTTGTCATGGCATCTTGTATAAACATTATTGAAAACAAAATATTTGAGTATTGGAATAGTGATATAGTGACAGATTGATTAGCTTACTTATTTACTGAGGAGGAAGGGAAGATTTGTGTTGGAGTTTGCTTGGTGTGTGGTGACATAGTTAGACGATATTAGAAGTGTTTTTATTTCTTTTTTTACAGGAGGTTGTCAATATATAGGAGAGATTCTGCCAAATTTATTTGTAAAATTTAGAGTAAAGAATTTAGAAGTTGATAATTTAAGTATAAATCATAGTAATTTAGCGATATTCAGGGCAAAGACTGATTTGTGATATCCATTTCCGATTTGTTTACCAGACCGGGTATAGGATGTTACATTTATGCTCCATGTTTCTTTACCTCCTAAATGGGTACTGCAATGCCTGTTGATTTTCTAAAACTTGCTTCCAAATTCTTGATGACCTACTACAGAAACCACGAGTGGTACCATATGATGGACCACTTGCACTTTCATAAAATGTGGCTGATATGATAGCTAATTCTTGGTGTGATTACTTCTCTTGAGGCACACCAAACCTCTCCTTCTCATCATCACTTCCACCCTCTTGAAGGCATCAACCACTTCACTATGAATCAAAGTTTTCCTTGTAAAATAGGGACACTCAAGTACACGATTAAAATCATCAAGGTTAACATTTAAAGCTTTGGCTATAATGGATATAACATGACTATAAGTGATAGGGCCATCTCTCTTAAATGCATAAATCAACATTTGATTAAATATTCAATATGTCAAACATACTTGCTTTTTATTGTGAATGCATCACATAAGAAACAATTCTTAGTATGAAACTCTATTAAATTCAGATTTATGAAAGATTACATATGTAAGTACTTTGTGCAATAACCAAAAATTTAAATCTTTGATAAACATGGCCTTGCTTTTCTTAGGCTGAAATAGGGTATGCAAATTAGTTAAGAAAGTCCAAAATTCATTAACTTTAAAGTTCTTAGGAGGGTCACACATACTATCTTTCTTGAATCCAAACATTTTATGCATAAAAGAGTGGGTAAGTGTATACTTATCTCTTAACATTCTAAACTCTAACACCCTAGAATCATTAGCATTAACCTTTAGAGTGGTGTAAAATTCTGTAAGCAAGTTAACATATGTAGGTTTATACATAGAAATAAAATTTCCACGACCACTATAGTTGAAGAGATTGGAAAAAGAATATAGCATACCAAGATCTCTAAAGAGATTAGTGGAGAGATACTTACAAGACACAATTTGTCTAAATTTAAAAGAAGTGAACCTTGCACTTCCTCTTCATTAAGGAGTGGAAATGGAATCTTCTACATGGAAGCCAAGTCGCCTAATTTTGAGTCTCTTTATAGGGCCTTGAAGATAAAGATCCTCTTTTCTTTGGCATTTTGAATAATGAAAATGGAGGAAAGAAAATAAAAATAGTGTGAAAGATGAAGACCACATAAGAATAAGAAGAGGATGTATGTTAATGGGGTTTGAGAGCAAAAGAGAAGATAAAAGTAGATTTTAGAGAGAAAAAAACTATGAATGAATAAAGAAGAAGAGAAGTTTGAGTAATATAAATAGGAATAAAACTAATAGGGAAAAGGAAAAGGCTATATAGAAATTAATTGGTGTGAAGACTAATACTTATAGGGAAGGCAAACTTGAATAGGTATGAGAGAAAGTAGAAAAGGATATGACCTTTAATGTGAAAGGTCATGACTTTTAGGGTTTTAACACATCTATTCAAGAGATTTTTTTTTTCAAAATTAGCCTTAAAAATAACAAATTTAGCGTATTTATTCAAGAGATTTTTTTTCAAAATTATCCTCAAAAACAACAAATTTAATGATCTACTCAAGAGATTTTTTCAGAATTAGCCTCAAAACAACAAAAATTAAATACATTGGAAAGCTAAAAAAGGGATTAAATTTGGGGAAAATTAGTGGAAAAAATGTAGTGGCAGAGTAGTGTAACGAGTTGGCACAAGTGGCACCACTTGGCACGGTTGGTTACTATCATGAGTCAGCACACTTGTAATGACTCGACACCAAGTTGACCCTGTACGAATCGGCATGCTTCTTCTTAACTTGGTATGTGTCCCTTCTAGAATGAGTCGGCATGCCTAGTGATGAGTCGGCACGACACAGCCAACTCGACACCATCTCTCTCTATATTGAGTCAGCACAGAGGGAATGAGTCGGCACACCCTTTCTCCAAAACTTGAAAACACAAACTAATGAAAACTCAAAAAGAAATATTAGTATAATTATAAACAATGCATAAAAATGAAAATAAAAATAACAATAAACAAGCATAAAAAGCATATTTATACTATAAAATCTAAAAATCTGGCAAAAGAAATACTTATAGAAATAATGTGTAGTGACCAAAAATACTTTGTAACTTGAGTTATATCATCTTAGGGATTGGAGAGAGTAATCAACTTTACCTCGTCAATAGATTCAACAACAAAATAAGGCTTTAGGTGATGACCATTAACCTTTAATATCTCTCCCTTTTAATTTAAAATTTCGATGGCCCCATACGTATAAACTTTGACTACTTTAAAAGGATCCAACCATTGAGACTTCAATTTTCCTGGGAATAGTCGCAATCTTGAATTATAAAAAAGCATCATATAGCCTTCATGGAACTCTATTATCATGTCACATCTTGGTGCGATCTTTGTGCAACTTAGCATTCTGCTATGTATTCATCCTTAACTCTTTTAATTCATTGAGTTAAAGTAACCTCCTCCTACCAACCTTCTTCGTGTCAAAATTCAAAGCCCTTATTGCCCAATGAGCCTTCAAGTTCTATGGGTAAGTGACAAGACTTGACATAGATCAATTGATATGGGGTAAGGCCAATTGGAGTTTTAAAGGCTATCCTATATGCCTATAAGGCATTATCCAACTTCAATGCCCAATCTTTCTTTGATGAAGAAACTGTCTTTTCTAAAATCCATTTAAGCTCTCTATTACTTACTTTAACTTGTCCACTAGTTTGAGGATGATATGGAGTAGCAACCTTGCATGTCACCCCATACTTCTTCAAAGGAGTATTAATGACATTATTGCAAAAGTGTGAACCTCCATCACAAATAATAGTTCTAGGAGTACAAAATTATGGAAATATGACTTTTTTTAAGCATATTCCTAACCACTTTGGCATCATTAATGAGAGTAGGCACTATTTCAACCCATTTAGAAACATAGTCCACCATAACCAAGATGTATTTATGTCCAATAGAACTAGGGAAATGACCCATGAAATCCATCCCCCATACATCAAAGATCTCAACTTCAAGAATTCCTTTCAATGGCATCTCATTCTTCCTTAATATATTACACATTCTTTGACATCTATCACTTCCTAACATCCTTAAATAATTAGGCCACTAAAAACCATATTGAAATACCCTAGAAGTTTTTTTGGTAACACCAAAGTGACCACCAACATCTATAGAGTGACAATGCTTTAAAATATCTTTAACCCCATCTTGGGGAATTCATCTCCTAATTAAGCCATCAACACATCTTTTGTAAAGTAATGGCTCCTCCCAATAGTAAAACTTACTATTATGCAAAAAATTATTACTTTGATTATAGTCCAAGCCATAAGGAAGTCCACCACTTACTAGATAATTGGCAATATCCGCAAACCATGGAACATCCTTAGATACCATATTTAGAAGGTGCTCACCATGAAAAGTTTTATTAATTGGCACACCATCTTCATTCTTTTTCAAACCCTCTTGATCTAATCTTGATAAGCAATCCGCCATAAGGTTCTCACTTCTTTTCTTGTCTAACTTCCCAATCAAACTCTTGAAGTATCAAAATCCACCTTAGTAGTTTAGGCTTTACATCCTTCTGACTTAAAATATATTTGAAAAGAGTATGATCCGAATAGAAAATCACCTTTTGCCCCACAAGATATGCTCTAAACTTGTCAAATGCATGTACAATAGCTAATAACTCCTTCTCCGTAGTGGTGTAGTTGATTTGAGCTCCATCCAAGAGCTTATTAGTATAATAAATGGCTTATGGCTTACCTTCCTTTCTTTGCCCCAAAACAGCCCCCACCTTAAAGTTGCTTGCATCACACATAATCTCAAAAGGTTTCTTCTAATTAGGTGGTTATAAAATAGGTGCTAAAACAAGAGCCTTCTTCAAATTCTCAAAGTCATGAAGGCAAGCTTTATCAAACTCAAAATCAGCATCTTTAGCAAACAAATTGCACAATGGTTTAGCTATCTTAGAAAAATCCTTGATATATCTCCTATAAAAACTCATATTGCCAAGGAAAATTCTAATATCCTTAACACACTTTGGAGGTGGCAAATTGGCAATCACCTCAATTCCCTTGCCTAAAATAGAATGGCCAAGAATAATAACTTCTCGTGCCATGAAAGGACACTTCTCCCAATTGAGTATTAAACCATGCTCCATACACTTATCAAAAACTTGAGAAAAATTCTCTAGACAATTGTCAAATTTAAATCTATAAACACTAAAATCATCCATAAAAACTTCAATACACTCATCAATTAAATCACTAAAAGTCAAAAGCATGCATCTTTGAAATGTAGTAGGAGCATTGCACAAACTAATAGGCATGTGCCTAAAAGCAAAAGTACCATAGGGACATATAAATATAGTCTAAGCTTGGTCATTGGGATGAATTGGTATTTGATAAAAACCACTTAGGCCATCTAGGTAGCAAAAATAAGAAAAATTAGCTAACCTTTCTAAGACTTGATCAAGAAAAGGTAATGGAAAATGATCTTTCCTAGTTGCCTTATTTAACTTCTTATAGTCAATGCACATACATCATCTCCTAATAGTTCTAGTGGGTATCAAATCATTGGACTCATTCTTTACAACCGTCAATCCTCTCTTCTTAGGGACAACCTAAATGGGACTCACCAATTTACTATCACCTATAGAGTATATGATCCCATTATCTAACAACTTGATTACTTTTTTCCTCATTTCTTCCTTAAAAGTGGAATTTAATTGCCTTTGGCCCTCAATGGAAGGATTGACATCATTTTCCAATAAAATCCTATGCATACAAATCTTATGACTAATCCCTTTCAAGTCATTAATGAAATACTCCTTGCATTCCTATGCTTAAGCAAGACATCATGTAAAGCATCTACATGATCATTAAGCAAGGATGAATTAATAATGAAAGGAAATTTAGATTTGAGTCAAGAAATACATATCTTAAATTAGATGGTAAAGGCTTGAGGTCCAACTTTGCTTCCTTTTTTAGTGAATTGGCTTTTGGGTCATCATCATTTTTCAAGGGTTTAAACCTTAAAGGCCTATGAAAAAGAAATAAATTGGCCTCCAATTGATGCATTTGAGCTTTCTTATTAGCATATGGCTCAATAGGCTCTTGCCTTAAATAATCATATATGACATCATCAATAAACTCATCAACAATATTAAAAGAGTTAATTTTACTTACACTTTCAATAGGTGTAGATCTCATCATTTTAAAGACATCAAATTCAATGCTTTCATTGTTTACCTCTAATGTGATCTTACGTCTTTTCATGTCAATTATGGTACCAGTTATAACCAAGAAGGGTCTTCTAAATAAAATTGGAATCTCTAAGTCCTCTTCCATGTCCAAAACAACAAAATCAGTTGGAATAACAAATTTATCTACTTTGGTGGGCACATTCTCAATAATGCCATAACGGTGAGTGAGGGATTTATTAGCGATAGATAAAAACATGTTAGTAAGCTTAAGTTCACCTAGATTTAAATGCTTATAAATGGAATAAGGTATAAGACTCACACTAGCACCAACATCATAAGGAATCATAAAACAATCGGAGTCCTTTTGTTTTGGTGGAGTCTTAGAGTACATAGCCTTAGACTCTTCCACTAAAGAAACTAAGCCATAATCCTTTAATTTACTCTTGTGAGTAGTGATATCTTTTAGAAACTTAACCTATGCTGGCATATCTCTAATGGCATCCATAAATGGTATGGTAATTGTTATGTCCTTAAGATAACTGAGAAATTTACCAAATTACTTGTCTAAACTATGCCTTATGAGCCTTTGTGGAAAAGGCAAAGCTTTAAGATCTACCTTAGGTTCATTATTTTTATTTGATTGATCAATCTTCTTTTTACATTGATTAGGTTCCACAACATCATTGCCACTATTATCAATCACATTTTCATTAACTTTGCTAAACTTATTATTGGGTTTTGCAATAATAAATAAAAATAATTAAATCGCAGTGAAAAATAAAAACCCACTAGGATCAATACGATCTAATTAATTCAATAGAAAGGGTGTAACAGTTATCAACCTCTTGAAGCACATATGAATTGAATTTGTAGGTGTGGACTCATGTGAAACGACACCCTTTATCGGTATCCACACACGAATATGAAGAACATAATTGTCGGGGTGCTAGCTCTATTCCTTAATAGCTTGGGTATATTTTTCTATTCTTTCTCAAAGTTACAGAAAAATTAATTTTCTCTCTACTTAAGGTGATGGCTGCCACTCTTAATTTAATATGCTTAATTAGGGTTTAAACTATACATATCACTACATATATATAGGTGACCTAACACTAATTTAGAGAGATAAAATTTCGATTCCACATTTTATTAAAATAAGAAATACTTTATTTCTTATTTAAAATAAGAATTATAATATTAATCTTAATTAATTTTTTTATTATATTTATTTTGAATTTTAATTTGTCATAAAATAAAATTTAAAATACCCAAATTAACTTTTAGTCCATTCATCGCATTCTATGTGTGTGACCTAATAGGTATTATATTGGTAGTGGGCCTCAATCTCATCATGGGCCCATAAGTCATAAACGGCTTGTAGCAAGACATTATAACTACCCAAATAATATGAATATCGATAATTCAATTTTAACCAAATAGAACATGTTATAATCCCTTTGTCACATGATATCTTGTTTGAACATAAGTCATGGTCTACGTCTAACTTATATAGTCCAACATATAATTTTTCGATCACTAAGTAGACTGATAATATCAAATATTATTGATCGCTCCATTAATTCATTTGAGCATGGCCATGCATTTCTCAATCCTACTTATCAAGGAGCCCGATAGATATCTCTCTCATAAGATAGGGAAAAAAATTCCTTCTTAATTATTCACTATCCTCTGCATGATTCTCATCATGTCCAATCATAATCTTTATGATTATCCGATTAAAGATAATGTTTGATTATGTCAAAACATAATGTTCGTCATGTAGGATACTGTGATAATCTCAAGTTTAAGGATAGATAACATAACTATTATGAGAGCACACGGTATCTCATAGCATATCTATCTAGTACTCTATTCTCTAACAAGTACTTATAAGTTTAATTCATATCACTATATATAATCATCCTATGATTATCAATCAAACTCATACTAGTCTTTATTTATCATTATTAATTTAATGGTAAATGACTAGGGATAGTCAAAATAATATTAGATTGTTATTTACACACATTATTATAATGTAACATGCCAACAATATAATAACATAAAGAAAACCAATTTTATATAATGAAATGTGACATTACATAAATGACCCAATGGTTGGCCTAGGGCATAACCACTAACACTTGCCCTCTATCTCATCGTCACTATCAACTACTTGCTTACCCTTTACCATTTTATTTTCAACTTCCTTACGACTCATCAAGGTAATTGCTTGACAAGTCTCTTTATGTGAGAATTTAGGTTAGCTATGTAGCTTCCTCAAAGGCTGAGAACTAAAGGAGGCTTGTTGGGCAATTTGTGTTTTAAGGATTCGATTATCAATAGCAAGCTACTCAAGCTTTGTATTAATATGCTTGAATTGCTCCTCATTTTGTTTATTGGTGGTAAGTTGTTGGTTGATGAATTGTTCCATAAGAGTCTCAAGATGTGGTTTAGGTTGTGAAGGGTTAAAGGATTTTTTCATAGAAAATCTTGGTGGGTTTTGTGGTCTAGGCATTAGGTTATTTGGAGGATTGAGTTGAGAAGATGTATTGGACCATGAAAATCCAGGGTGCTTCCTCCGTTGAGGGTTATAAGAATTGAAATTTAACCCTACCCTTTGGTTAAAACCCCCTTAAATATAGTTAGCCTCCTCATTGGAATTCACATTGCATTGTGCATAGGAATGAGATCCTCCACACAATTCACAAACAACACTTGAACTTTCAAGAGGATTAACTTGAGATATACGCATTTTGGTGAGAGCATCTACCTTTACTATCCATAAATTGATTGTGTTGAGTTCCAAGACTCTCCTTGCTTTTGCCATTATTGGTTCATCACCTATTTATCTTTGAGATGCAAGTTTTTCAAGCAAAGTGACCACTTCTATGGTTGTCTTGTCCATCGATTTCCCACTTAAGGCTGTATTGACAATGTTTCTATTTTCATCTATCAATCTATTGTAGAAGATTTGAGGAATCATTCAATCCAGCAAGCAACGACGAGGGAATTGCCTTCAAAGTTCTTTAAATCTTTATCAAGCCACATAAATTGTCTCACTTGCATTTTGACTAAATGTTGTGATTTCATTCCTAAACTTGGCAGTTTTGTGGGATGGAAAGTACTTGTGAAGAAATGCTTACTTTAACTGATCCTGTGTTGTGATTGATTCACTAGGCAAACTAGCAAGCCAAAGTTGTGCTTTGTCCTTGACAAAAAATGGAAATAGCCTAAGCCTTATTGCATCATCTTCCACTCTATTAATCTTGAATGTTGCACATACATTGAGAAAAGCCAATATATGGGCATATGGATCATCTCCTTTAGACCTCCAAATTGATTTTTTGCACTATTTAAATAGTGTTTGGCTTGATTTTAAAGTTATTATTGGCAACTAATGGTGCCATAATCCCTCTGAAACTTTTTGAAATGTAGGGCATCACAAAATCACCCAATGTACGCCTATCTTGATTAGCCATATTGTTTGAACTTTATTCTTCCACTTCTTGTTGTCTTTGTTTCCTGAGCAAAGCAAAAAGTTTTTTTTTCAATTTTAGAATCAAATTGAAGAATACTATTAGCATTATTGCTTGTAGGCATATAGAGAAATAAACAAACAAATAGATATAATTACTACTACTACTACTACTACTACTACTACTACTACTACTACTACTACTACTACTACTACTACTACTACTACTGCTACTCCTACTCCTCCTACTACTACTGCTACTGCTACTGCTACTGCTGCTACTACTACTACTACTACTACTACTACTACTACTACTGCTACTACTACTACTACTACTACTACTACTACTACTACTACTACTACTACTACTACTACTACTACTACTACTACTACTACTACTATAGATATAGAAAGAAGGCCTAAAACAAGCTTTGTCCACCTTAAATTAATAAAAACAAACTACAATGATTCATCGGCATCGGCTCCAAAAATTTGTTGCGATCTAAATTTAATACCCTAGTCTCTAAGACTTAAATAAGTGAGTAGGGTGTCAAACATAAGGAATCTTTAGTATTCTTTATATTAATCGAATAGATACTTAGATAAATAGGCAATTATAGATTGATAGAGATGGTTATACTAAAATCCTAAGATCATCAAACTAAAGTAAACTAAACTTAAATTCTAATTAATAATACAATTTAATAAAGTTATTAGAATACAAGAATGAATGATCAAGTATGAGATTCAATTAACCCATATACATGCAAATGATTGGAGAATATGGCCTACTTTCCCTAAGTGTAATTCTCATTGTCAAATAAGGGTATTCCCATCTAGAATCCACAAGCACTCTTATGTCATTGTGGAGATAGATAAAAACCATAAAATTCTATTCCTATTCTTTTACCCTTCAAAGTGAAACCCTTATCTCCAAGTGATTCCTATCCTTTAAGTAAATTCAATTTCTTTTCCACCAATATGCCCCAATACTCATTGTGAACAAATTGATTAACACATTATATATGGTGATCAAGCATACATAACACATTAAGCATCCAATTGAACTTAAATCATTCATACATTAAGTAAAATATTGTTATAAAAGATCAATTCACACTTGTAATTCTAATTAACAAACTTAGCCTAAATCACAGTGTTCAAAGTAAACAAAATACAAAGAAGAGAACTAGCATCTAGCAAATAATCTAAAGAGAAAGATAAGAAAATTGTTGATGACTCCTAAATGCTTCTTCAGATAAGTACTTAAATGTTAAATGACCTATTTAAATCTTTTCTCTTCCTTAGTGTATGCTTTTTCCTCATAATCTTTTTAAATTGAATTGGTAGTTAATTGGTATTTTTTCCATGCACAAACTATGGTTAACTTTATGTATTTATAGGCCCAAAAATGTCCCAATTGATGCTTTTTTGGAAAGGGATGTAAACATGAAGAGGTACTTGAAAGGTTGTGATGTTTGGCATTGGTGATGACTCGACACATTGGTGCCGAGTTAGGTGAGTTGGCACAAATTGGCTCTATAATGAGTTGGCACGCTCTTACTTGGTCACTACTTGGCATAGCATGGCACGAGTCGGCACAACCAGGCCCTATAACATAACAAAATAAAATGAACAAAACACATGCATAAAACTAACAAAATGATACATAAATAGTCAAAATGGCTATGCTATATTGCACGACACATCTTATATATTTTCTCTACGAAAAAGTAAATTTGGTAGTCACCACTAAACTTTTAACTTAGGGTGTGGTTCTGTCTCCACACGTAGGTTGAAGGCCTGTATGCTTAAAGCAAATGAAATGAATTTCATAGGTTTGCTTTAACTGGATTCATATTAAGGAGATGGATATGGATGCATCAAAGGAGTTGCCTATGCCATTTTTATGAGGTTTAATTTGTATTTAATTATGTTATGTTAGAATAAAAGTTACTGTAGCTTTACTATAATTGTGTTGTAAATTTTATAAAAATCATGATCCAAAAATACTCTTGCAATATAAGATACAAAGAGTTATATTCTAGATTGATTGATTATTTAAAGAGGATAGGAAAAGTTGTGTTGAAGTTTGTTTGGAGTTTTGGAAATAATTGTGTGATTTTAGAAGTGTAAAGAATTTTTATTTGAAGGAGGTTAGGCAAAAATTATATGAAGACTTTGCCAAAATTTCGTAAAAAATAGTAATAGTTTAGGGTATTACTATTTTAGAAGTAATTTTATCATTGTATATTTATGAAACCTAGATTAGTTTTTAACATTTTTTCTAGCTCGATCATCGAACCGGGTTTAAAGTGTTACGACATTACTCCAAATCTAGCTTTATTAGATATCATATTTCCTGAAAGTTCTTATATCCATCTCTTCATTCTAATTCATGCCTTTCTACAACAGACTAAAATTTTTGGTGGAAATCATATTTTCCTTAAATTGCATATCTTTTTGTGGAAATGCTTACATTTCATTTTGCCAGTGAGAACACTTTTAAATGCAAAATTCTCCCACATTACCAGATCCTTCAGCCTCTGTGGAATGGATTAATCTATAAATCATCTCTGTTTTCAATGTAACTTTGCTACTCAAATATGGAAAAATTTAAATCCAACCTTACCTTTGTTGGTTATTGATGCAAATTTTACTAATTTTTTATATTGCTTTCATGGTTTATTTGGGAATCCTAATAGGAAACAAGTCTTTGAGTGTATTGCTTTTCTTTTTTGGGGTCTTTGGAAAGCGTGTAATGCACAAGTATTTCTCAAATTTCTCGTCCTTATTATAGAGTTTATTTCTTCCACTTAAAAATATCAGTAGGATTTTAAAGCAACAAATTTAATCTCCACTACTTCATCTACCACTACTGAACAAAATGTCTATTTTTCTTTATCTTCTAATTTTTCCCACAATACTCTTATTTTTATTGATGTAGTATTTCTAATAAGAGATCACAAGAAAGTTCTGCTATGGTTGTTCTTGATCGTTAAAGAAATATTCTTATATATTGAAGAGGAAAGACTTGGTCTCGTATCATTAACTCTAAAGTTTTAAAAGCATTGGCAATTCATTTTGTAATCCTTGAAACTTTGACTTTAAGATGGATAAATGTAGTAATTCATAGTGGTTCTAAAATTGTTATAGATTCTTTAAATAGTTTTATTCAACCATCTATTTGTACTTTATGTTTTATTTTGGGCATTAAGAATTTAGCTCCAATAGCTTTGGCACTTATCGTTACATAAATTGCTATTTTGATCATATAGCCCATAAGTTAACTAGGCTTTATGTTAAGCAATCTTTTGATGTAAGGGTTTAAGGGCTTTTAATGGTTTAGTGAATACTGGACTATTTTAAAATGCTAATAAATTAGAGGAAATTACATGAAATGCCACCTTTTTTTATTTTGTTTTCATAAATACCCACCCTATTTTACAAGATTTCATTCTTTCCTTTTTATGTTTTATAAATACATTTATACTTATATTTATTTCAAATATGACTCTTTTTCATTCTATATAATAAATGTAAAAACCCTAAATGTCTAGGCCCATGCATTACAGCCATTATGGATATGGTGCCATTCTCTCTCGTTATTTGCCATAAAGGCCAAGTCACCTACTCTTGACAACCCTCAAGTAAAGCTCGAGGTATATAGGAAACACAAATCTAATTAAAAAACAATTCATAACAGTTTAAAATGACAACAATGATATCGAATTAATTCACTCTGATGTTATCTCTTAACTTTTAATTGATATGAAAATCTCACTATCCTCCTCGTCATCTGCATCGACTATCTCTATTGCTACTACTACTTCTTTCTCCTCTTCATTCTCTACTTCATGGTTCTCTAGCATTGGTTATGGCCGTTTTGATCAATCGAGAACTATCAAAATGTCCACCAACTTTGGCATAAGCGATAGTGATAAGGCCAGCCTAATCAAAGGTAAGAACCAGTTTCGCAGTGTGTTTTTCAAGTATGGACCCAAGGCGAAAGAACCTAACCTTCTTTCGTAGCCAAAATAGTTTGTAGCGTTGCATTCCTCATAGGTTAGCCAAAAGCTCCAGGTAGTATAATTATAATTTCGAGAGGCTTTGTTAATCTATTTTAATGATTTATGAAGATCTAATTTAAACTGAGCACGTCAGTCTTATTAAGTATTGGCTTTTACTACAGTCATTTCAATTGAACTTTTCTAATTAGAGCTAATTTTTAATCTAGATGTAATGAATCTACTACTCATAATGGAGGAAGACTATGGTAAACCAATCAATAAAGAATAAAGATCATTTTGATGGTACAAGTGAAGGGAAAGTTCTATTGAGTTCCTTCTTGCCTTTTAAACAAATACTTCTAGTCTCACCACACGTATTACAGAGACCTGATACAAATAAAGGCACTCCTGTTTGGGCTTCTGAAACTCCTCCTTGTCTTTCTGAGCCTTCTCTAAGAGACATCTAAATGCAACAAGTATAAAAAGTGATAAATTTAAATCCTAAAAATGCAATGTCAATTATTTTAATTCATCTTCTTTTGTTGTACCTTATTTAAAAATTTTAAACTTTTGTGATAATCTTTTCTATGGTCTCACTCATATCAGGTGAAACTACATCGAAATAGTTCTCATAGTCTAAAGACAAAAACGACTGGGTTTTTGTTTCCATTTAGTCAGGGGTCACCATTAGACTCTCCAACAATGAGCCGCTGGTTCAAACCAAAGATTAATACACCATCATCAATTTGTTCTATTCAGATCGAGGAGATGGCTATGAAGGACTTAAAGTGGTTTTATAGTAGTGTCAAGATTGTGCAAAATCCAACGTAAACAAATAGAAGATGTATGATGCATTATGTATATAGCAATAATTCACAACATTTTTCATTATGGCCTTTTTAGAGTTCACTTCATTGTTGTGAATTCTATACAGAATGATCTCCCCTTTCCTTGTACATTAAGGTATTCTATGTTTAGAGTAGTTCTCATTTCTCCTTAACCATTAGTTTATTTTAAATTTTTAAAATGTACAAGCTGTTCTTTAATTTTTAAATGAATTTAGGGGTATAATTTGATTAGATTCTCCATACCATCATTATTATAGTGTTAACAACTTCATTTAGAGGTAAATTAACAGTAATACCAATTTTAGACACAATTTATGGATTTTGATATGATTTTATTCATGGTTCCAATTAATCTATTAAATATCATCAGTATTTTCTTTCATAGGAAACTTCCCACAAAGTGCCAAAATTTTTTTGCAATTGAAATTAGGTTTGTTAAAAGTGAATATAATGTAATTAAATTACTTATATATTCATGTTTTTTAGCTTTAATAAAAAATTGGATATTAAAAAATATGAATATAGTGCACTAGGTTTTATTACTCTCAATATAGTGTATTAAGTATTGGCAAAACTAAATATACTATATTTAGTTTAAGCAAAAACTGAATATAGTAAATTATGTTTGTCAAAAGTGAATACAAAGTAATTAAATTACTTATATATTTATATATTTTAGGTTTAAGAAAAAATTGAATATAATGTATTAGGTTTTATTAAACTAAATACAATATATTAAGCTTTGGCAAAAAAAAATACACTATATTTAGTTTGAGCAAAAACTGAATATAGTGTATTAGGTTTGTTAAAAGTGAATACAATGTAATTAAATTGCTTATATATTCATTTTTTTATCTTTAAGAAAAATTAAATATAATGTATTAGGTTTTATTAAACTAGATATAGTGTATTAAGTTTTGGCAAAATCCAACACACTATATTTAATTTGAACAAAAACTAAATATAGTATATTAAGTTTGTCAAAAATGAATACAATGTAATTAAATTGCTTATAAATTAATATTTTTTAGCTTTAAGCAAAAATTAAATATAATGTATTAGATTTTATTAAACAAAATATAGTGTATTAAATTTTAGCAAAACTAAATACACTATATTTAGATTGAGAAAAAAACTAAATATAGTGTCTTAGGTCTGTCAAAAGTAGAATATAATGTAATTAAATTGATTAGATATTCATATTTTTTAGCTTTAAGCAAAAATTAAATATAGTGTATTCGGTTTTATTAAACTCAACACAGTGTATTAAGTTTTAGCAAAATCGAATATACTATGTTTAGTTATAACAATAACTTAATATAGTGTAATAGGCTTGTCAAAAGTGAATACAATATAATTAAATTGCTTACATATTCATATTTTTTAACTTTAACCAAAAAATGAATATAATGTATTAGTCTTTATTAAACTCAATACAGCGTATTAAGTTTTGACAAAACTGAATATAATATATTTAGTTTGAGAAAAAACTGAATAAAGTATATTAAGTTAGTCAAAAGCTAATATAATGTAATTAAATTGCTTATATATTCATATTTTTTAGATTTAAGTAAAAATTGAATATAGTGTATTAGTTTTTATTAAACTCAATACAGTGCATTAATTTTTGCAAAAATGAATACAATATATTTAGTTTCAACGAAAACTTAATATAATGTATTATGTTTGTCAAAAGTGAAATCATTGTAATTAAATTGCTTGTATATTCATATTTTTCAGCTTTAAGAAAAAATTAAATATAGTGTATTAGGCTTTATTTATAGTGTATTAAGTTTTGGCAAAACTAAATACACTATATTCAGTTTGAGCAAAAACTGAATATAATGGATTAAGTTTGTCAAAAGTGAATACAATGTAATTAAATCACTTATATATTCACATTTTTTAGCTTTAAGCAAAAATATATAGTGTGTTAGATTTTAGTAAACTGAATACTGTGTAATAATTTTTGGCAAAATTAAATATACCATATTTAGTTTGAGTAAAAAATGAATATAGTTTATTAGGTTTGTTAAAAGTGAATACAATATAATAAAATTAATTATATATTCATATGTTTTCACTTTAAACAAAAATTAAGTATAGTTTATTAGATTTTATTAAACTCAATACAGTATATTAAGTGTTGGTAAAACTAAATACACAATATTAAGTTTGAGTAAAAACTGAATATAATGTATTAGGTTTGTCAAAAGTGAATACAATGTAATTAAATTGCTTTTATATTCTTACTTTTTACCTTTAAGCAATAATTGAATATCATGTATTAGGTTTTATTAAGTTTTGGCAAAACACAATACATTATATTTAGTTAGAAGAAAAATCGAATACAGTATATTAAGTTTGTCAAATGGGACAACAATGTAATTAAATAACTTATATATTCATTTTTTTAGCTTTAAGCAAAAATTAAATATAGTGTGTCAGGTTTTATTAAATTCAACAAAGTGTATTATGTTTTGGTAAAATTGAATACACTATATTTAGTTTGAGAAAATACTCAATATAATGTATTAATTTTGTCAAAATTGAATACAATGTAATTAAATTCCTTATATGTTCATATTTTTTAGCTTTAAGTAATAATTGAATATAATGTTTTAGTTTTTAATAAATTCAATATAGTGTATTAATTTTTGAAAAAATTGAATAAACTATATTTAATTTGAGCAAAAATAGAATATAGTGTATTAGGTTTTTCAAAATTAAATATAATGTAATTAAATTGCTTATATATTCGTATTTTTTAGCTTTAAGCAAAAATTAAAGATAGTGTATGAGGCTTTGTGAAACTCAATACAAAGTTTTAATTTTTGGCAAAAGTTAATACACTATATTTAGTTTGAGCAAGAACTGAATATAATATATTAGTTTTGACAAAAGTGAATACAATAGAATGAAATTATTTATATATTCGTATTTTTTTTAGCTTTAAACAAAAATTGAATATAATGTATTAGATTTTATTAAATTCAATATAATTTTTATCAAAACAAAATACACTATATTTTGTTAGAGAAAAAGTGCAATATAGTGTAATAAGTTTGTTAATAGGGAATACAAGTTAATTGAATTGTTTATATATTCATATTTTTTAGCTTTAAGCAAAATTTGAATATAACGTATTAGGTTTCATGAAATTGAATACAGCGTATTAAGTTTTGGCAAAACTTGATACACTATATTTAGTTCGAGCAAAAGTTAAATATATTATAGTAGGTTTATTAAAAGTGAATACAATGTAATTAAATTGCTTATATATTTAAATTTTTTAGCTTTAAAAAAAATTTAATATAGTGTATTAGGTTTTATTAAACTCAATACACTTTATAAAGTTTTGGCAAAATTGAATATACTATATTTAGCTTGAACAATAATTAAATATAGTGTATTAGGTTTGACAAAAGTTAATACAATGTAATTAAATTACTTACATATTCATTTACTTTTAAGCAAAAACTAAATATATTGTATTAGGTTTGTCACACCCTCCACGGAACAGTCTTTTCCGAAGCAAAGATAGCACTAAACGATAAATTTTTTTTTGTGCTTTCACTATTGATCAATTTCGATACACTTTAATACCTTTACTTCAAAATTTTCTATTCATTCGATAACATTTTAAACGATTAAACATACACTAATAAAATTCATGCAAACACTTTCACCGACGCTCACCCATCAATAATCATAATAACAATAATCAAAAGACAGTTTAAACTTTTACCTTTATTATCTACGTATATACATGCCAATACAACACAAATTAGCACTATTTCTTCTTTTTCGATCTTGCTCCATTGTATATTATACTCCCACAACACTTCAACCTGCACGCAGTAAACACTACGTGCTGAGCACTAGACATGGTCAGTGGTGGCTACTAATCCTAAAACTTTCCAATTAAAACATAATTACATAGATTATACAACTTTTATTCTTATTTCATAAAAAAGTTGCTTTTAAATCCAGTAGCACTAATTTCATTATCTACCCATATTTTGATAATCTTTTTGCTATCCTATTAAACCTTTCAATTTGCTTTCCGCTACTTTCATGTGTGAATCGATTTTATATTACTTTTACTTTTACATTTTTTCTTTACTTTAGCTTTTACTTTTACTTAACTTTGGTTTTATATCTTTAGTCACATCGATTTAATTATTATTTCAATTAACGATTATATTGGTACTCGTGTCTTTAATGGTACTAAATCTTTTCACTATTTTATTTCTCGATTGATTTTTCTGTTATCCAATGTGTGATATCATTACAATTTTTTGCTACTTATTGTTTATTTTACTTTAACTTTTTAACTAATTAACACATTACTATTTTCAATGCTTTTAAGCTTTAAATGCAATGTGATACAATTGTTTTGGAACACTTTGCATATAGATCTTTATTTCATTCTTTTTACATTTGACCATATTCAAGTACTTATTTAGGACTTAGTATCTTTTTCTTTTTCCAAATTGAACAATTATGTGACCTTTATCGTTTTACTTTTTATTTAACTGTTCTTTCAGAAATTCATTACTTAAGCATAAGTTTTCATTTAAGGACAATGTTATTACTTTTTTACTTTAAATAGGAAATTAGTACTATTTTTCAAACTTGTTATTTTTCAAAACTATAATGGGTATATGAAATGTCAACTGACTTTAATTTATCTTGTTCATATAAAAACACATTTTAAACCCTTTTTCTTTACAAAAGTGTAATTTAATACTCATTTATCATTTTATCCTTATAAAATATTTCTTTTTCATTTTTACTTATTAATCACAATTTTTTGGAAACATTACAGTTTTATCCCAACTTATTATTTTCTTTCAAACAAATTGTTTTTCATTCAGTTCAATTAAATCATACTGATTTATTCATTACGATACGCCCCTACTGCAATATGACAGGAATCTCAAAAAGGATATGCGGGACATGGATCCAAAGATCCCATTGAGAGAGAAATTATCCCCAAGGGACCATTTCTCGAAAAATATTTCACTTTCACTTTCACTTAAAACATTGAAGCTATGGAAATCAGAGATCCTACCTATAGTAAAGCAAGTTGCTATGACTTGCACCGCAGTATAGGGTGTTCCTATTGCTAGCCAATTATATCCTAAATAAGAATATCATTACCTGACTATTGCTAAGGGCAAAACAATAAATTATATTCGAAATAATGTTTAAACATTTAAAAATCTTTAGTTTCTTTCATTTATTTTTTGATACAGTACATTTTTATCAATCACACTCTTTTTAGTACTTTTGACCATTCAGTAGCTTTCTCTTTATTTTACTTCTTTTCTTTCTTTTTCACTTTATCTTTTTTAATCACTTTTGTGAATTATTCTTCAATAATTCACTTGGACACTTAAAACTTTTCAATCTTTTATACACTTTATGAATTATAGCATTATAATTCACAATTTCTTTTATTCTTTTTGTATTGTCCTTTGTAAATTATTTTCAAATAATTCAAAAATTGACTTTTTAACGATTTTTCCTTTCTTTTCCTGTCCGAAATTTTAGTCATTTGGATATGCAAACTTTTATTCAATTGATGAATTATTTTATAATAATTCACTCTTTTAATACTTTTTATTGACTAATTTATTTTGATAAATTAGTCAAACTTTTATTTTATAACTTCTTGAACAATTATGAATTATATTGATATAATTCATTATTTTATTTTTTTCAAAAATGCAATAGTTGGCTTTTCATTTATTTTTATATGGAAGTAATTATTTCACATTAATTTATCATCATGTACTTATTTATTGAATCATTTCTCAATAATTTAATATTTTTAATTAAATATATTCAATATTTTATTTCAAAAATATTCTAGTAATTCATAGAAATTCTACAAAATTTCATATACATATTATTTTATAATTTCTATCATTTTTACTCATTTTACGAATTATTTTCCAATAATTCATTATTCTTATTACTTTCATAGCTCAATAATTATTCCGAAAATATTCTTATATTTCATGTAAATTTCACAAAAATTTATATAGAATTTATTCCACTATTATTATCGTTTTATGACATAATTAACAAAATTTTGTTATTTTTGTTAACTACATTATTTAACAAATATTCTAAAAATATTCAAATACTTTCTATAAATTTCATAAAAATTTATGGCTACATTATTTCACCTTTCCTATCATTTTTTTCTCTTATTTTATGAATTATTCTACAATAATTCATTACATACATTATATACATACACTTATAGCTAACTTAAAAATTCTCAACTAATTTCAATAAATTCTTAAAAAATTTCAGAGACAATATTTATCATAATACAACTTATTTTGGGCCATTATTCATCCAAATTATGCAAATTACACTTAATTTTTCATTAGGTATAATTCGGCTACCATAGGTTATTTACCTCAAAAATTATCTTAATTTAAATTAAGCATTCCTATGGCATTATTTACGGTCTAATTACATTAATTTCAATTACTTATCATTCTAACTTATTTTCCGTAAATTACATAAAAAAATTTAATTCACAAAAAGGAAAAATCAAAGGATTTTGTAGCCACTTACAATTATTCCATGCTTAAGGGTGTCTAAAATCTCTTTTGCCTTACTCTTCTACTTGCAAACTTCCCTTCCTCTTCCTCATCATCCATGGCCAGCCAACAAAGCTCTCCAAATCATATTTTTTTTGTCCTCATATGAAAAATTTAAGCTCATAATTAGTTTCTACACCTCAAAATCTATAAGAAAAAACTAAATAACAAATTTAAATCAATAAATTTCTCAAACTCAATCTTACCCCTTTTTCTTTTTTCACTTAATTTCTTGCATTCCTTTGCTCAAATCACTTGTTTGAGTCTACTAGGGTGATCTAGATAGATGGAATAACATTTTTTGTGCTGAATTTTAAAAGGGATTTTAAGTGGAAAATTGAAGGAATGAGAGAGAGACCTTAAGATGATGGTTCGGCCACCATATGAAAGGGAAGAGAGAGCTGGAAAAATCTGGAGAAATATCAGATTTTTCAGCCTCTTATCTTCTTAATGGGCCCAAAAATGGGTTTGATTAATGGGCTTAGCCCAATTTAAAATTAAGGTCCATTTAAGGCCCAATCCAATTTCTCTCTCTTCCTCACTTCAAATCATTTCAAAAATTATTCCATCATTTTTATCACATCAAAAATTTTTTTGGCTCAATCGGAGTCCGTTATTGGTCCTATTCAAACTTATCGATTCGATTCGAGAACTATTGGTATCACCGATAAATTCAATTCTCATCACCAAAATATTTTACATAAAAATTCATGTAGACATGCAAAATCTAGCAATTATCGGAGTTGATTTGCTTTTTTAAAAATTTATGTAAAATCAAGTCTCCTTCCTTACTAGAGAAATTGACTCTCTATCTTTTTCGTATTTTTGACTTTTGGAGGCTCATTAGATCTCAATTTCACTTCAAATTTCAATTCCGGACTCACTATGGCCAATACTTTTCGATGGTCCAATAAAATATTTTTGACTTTCGGGTATCTTTTCGGGCCCGGAAAATACTATTCACCATCAGGACCCGGTGTTGAGGCCATTACATTTTTCCCTACTAAAAGAAATTTTTTCCTCAAAATTTACTTATATCGAAAGTAGAGGATACAAAATTTTTATCTTATAGAAACTTCATTCACATTCAATGGTTCCAAAGTATCTTTGCCTATAGAATCCACTTACTTTTAAGCTAACCAATTCTAATATCAAAATTTTTATCAGTCTCTTTCCATAGATTAACTCATCCCTGTGTGTAGATTTCTTCTATATTTCAATTCAGATTAAACCTTACCAAGTTCTTTACACTTAATTAGGTTCAACATAGAGGACTCATCATTTCCTTTCGGACAATATCTCGATGAGAGTCAAATTCTACTAAGGACAAACACTTTTCACGACCATTATCACATTCACATACACTTTACTATAACCATTCTTTCAATATCTGAATTATCCACTCCGACTGACCATCAGTTCTGGGGTGGATCACTATGTAAATGTTGAGACTATTGCTAATCTTCTACATCGCATCTCTTCTTTTTGAAACACAAACATTTAGATAACAAAATTTCTGATCACATTATTTCATGTTCAATCAGATATCAATATAAGTCTAAGCAATTCCTAAAGGAGTTTAATGCTATGCTTTCATTTATTAACACATAAAACATTTACTTACAATATCTATCATATCACACTTCCAACATAACTTTCAATACTAAGCTTTTAATCCTGGAACATCTGATGATTTCCAGGATACAAAGTATTACTATCTTAGCGGCTGGAGAACTAATCTTTTAACTTATTCATAATGACTATCACCAAAACATTTCCTTTACGAACCATTTTCTCACCCAATATACAATATTGACTTTACTTATACTTCACTAGAAATGTCAATCTAAAGTCAAACTTAAACAGGCATTCATAGCTCAAAGAATTGAAAACATTATCATAAATCATTCATACAAATTCTTCAGACATACATATTTAAGTACATTCACATTACCCAAATACAAATTCTTATGCTGAGGATTTCAGCCATTTCATTAACTTTCTTGTAGTACCCAGATAAATCAAAGAACTTCACGTTTAACCAGAGGTCACATTCACCAAATTGAGCAGATAGTTGCTTACTTTTAAATACTTAGAGCATATCCCAAATACTTATCATACTCTATCAGTATCTCAAAACATATTAGGTGGTTACTACTTAAATCCTCTAACATGGATCTAAGTAAAGGTGGATGATCCTTTCTACTAATTCATCAAGGGGTCGGTGTGCTAACAAATCTAATTGACATGACCAATAACTCATAATGGCCACATCAAATACGAAAAATAATCTTAAGCACACTATTTCTCGTCTCATTCTCAGGTTATCCCTATGCTCATCATCTCCTGTCAGTTTTATCCTATCAAGTGGGGCTTATACATATGGTATGATGCAGATCAGATGCTGTCAAATAATGTGAAATGCTATGCAATAAATGTATGATTTCATGTATGCAGGTAGAATACTGTCATGTATTCTCATATGATGCAGATGCATAGCCCATCCCAATACTATGTATGTGCAATCAAATTCCCACGCCTGTAAAGGAATCACTGACAGGTATATAGAGCATCTTAAACAAGCTCAACTTATAATTGTAACAATTTGCTCAATAGCATTCTTAAATCATGACAATTCAGTTAAGATATCTCTTCGTCCTATAAAATTTATTTATACTTAATATATAATTCCTTTTTAATTTTCTGACATATTCTTTATTTATCCCTCCTTTTGACTGTTTCTCATACACATAAATGCTTAGACACTCGCACTTACACTCAGTTTTAGTCAACACTTCTTTTTCCTGCTTTGACCTCCATGAGATCTCAAGTAGCAATACTTCCATTCCCACTCACTGTCATCTCTACTGTACAGAATCAATCCTTTCACACTTTACAATCTCAGTCAAATGTCAATTTTTCACTTTAAAACTGGTAGGGGAGCAAGTACACGTTAAACTACTTATCATTTATCCACTCATAATTGACATATATATATACGGGCAAACCTATCGCTTAACCTTATCCCACTCCGATCTTAGAACCACTTAAATCTTTGCTCTGATATCACTAAATGTCACACTCTTCATGGAACAGTCTTTTTCGAAGCAAAGATAGCACTAAACGGTAAATTTTTTTGTGCTTTCACTATTGATCAATTTCGATACACTTTAATACCTTTACTTCAAAATTTTCTATTCATTCGATAACATTTTAAACGATTAAACATACACTAACAAAATTCATGCAAACACTTTCACCGACACTCACCCATCAATAATCATAATAACAATAATCAAAAGACAATTTAAACTTTTACCTTTATTATCTACGTATATACATGCCAATACAACACAAATTATCACTATTTCTTCTTTTTCGATCTTGCTCTACTGTATATTATACTCCCACAACACTTCAACCTGCACGCAGTAAACACTACGTGCTGAGCACTAGACATGCTCAGTGGTAGCTACTAATCCTAGAACTTCCCAATTAAAGCATAATTACATAGATTATGCAACTTTTATTGTTATTTCATCAAAAAATTTCTTTTAAATCCGGTAACACTAATTTCATTATCTACCCATATTTTGGTAATCTTTTTGCTATGCTATTAAACCTTTCAATTTGCTTTTCGCTACTTTCATGTGTGAATCTATTTCAGATTACTTTTACTTTTACATTTATTTTTTACTTTAGTTTTTACTTTTACTTAACTTTGATTTTATTTTATATCTTTAGTCACATCGATTTAATTATCATTTCAATTAACGATTATATTGGTACTCGTGTCTTTAATGGTACTCAATCTTTTCACTATTTTATTTCTCGATTGATTTTTTCAGTTATCCAATGTGTGATATCATTACAATTTTTCATTACTTATTGTTTATTTTACTTTAACTTTTTAACTAATTAACACATTACTATTTTCAAGGCTTTTAAGCTTTAAATGTAATGTGATACAATTATTTTGGAACACATTGCATACAGATCTTTATTTCATTCTTTTTACATTTGAACATGTTCAAGTACTTATTTAGGACTTAGTATCTTTTTCTTTTTAGGGCTTTTACTTTTTATTTAACTTTTCTTTCAGAAATACATTACTTAAGCACAAGTTTTCACTTAAGCAGAATGTTGTTACTTTTTGACTTTAAATAGAAAATTGGTACTATTTTCCAAACTTATTATTTTTTAAAACTATAATGGGTATATGAAATGTCAACTAACTTTAATTTATCTTGTTCATGTAAAAACACATTTTAAACCCTTTTTCTTTACAAAAGTGTAATTTAATACTCATTTATCATTTTATCCTTACAAAATATTTCTTTTTCATTTTTACTTATTAATCACAATTTTTGGAAAATATTATAGTTTTATCCTAACTTATTATTTTCTTTCAAATAAATTATTTTTCATTCAATTCAATTAAATCATACTGATTTATTCATTACGATACGTCCCTTCTGCAATATGGCAGGACTCTTAAAAAGGATATGCGGGACATGGATCCAAAGGAGGTCCCACTGAGAGAGAAATGATCCCCAATGGACCATTTCTCGAAAAATATTTCACTTTTACTTTCACTTAAAACACTGAAACTATGGAAATCAAAGATCCTACCCACAGTAAAGCAAGTCGCCATGACTTGTACTGCGGTATAAGGTGTTCATATGGCTAGCCAATTATACCCTAAATAAGAATATCATTACCTGACTACTGCTAAGGGCAAAATAATAAATTATATTCGAAATAATTTTTAAACATTTAAAAATCTTTAGTTTCTTTCATTTATTTCTTGATACAACACATTTTTGTTAATTGCACTCTTTTTAGTGCTTTTGACCATTTAGTAGCTTTCTCTTTCTTTTACTTCTTTTCTTTCTTTTTCAGTTTATCTTTTTTAATCTCTTTTGTGAATTATTCTTCAATAATTCACTTGGAAGCTTAAAACTTTTCATTCTTTTGTACACTTCATGAATTGTAGCATTATAATTCACAATTTCTTTTATTATTTTTTGTTGTCCTTTGTAAATTATTTCCAAATAATGCAAAAAATGACTTTTTAATGATTTTTCCTTTCTTTTTCTGTCCGAAATTTTAGTCATTCGAATATGCCAACTTTTATTCAGTTGGTGAATTATTTTATAATAATTCACTCTTTTAATACTTTTTATTGACTAATTTATTTTGATAAATTAGTCAAATATTTATTTTATAACTTCTTGAACAATTATGAATTATATTGATATAATTTATTATTTTATTTTTTTCAAAAATGCAATAGTTGGCTTCTCATTTCTTTTTATATGGAAGTAATTATTTTACATTAATTTATCATCATGTACTTATTTATTGAATTATTTCTCAATAATTTAATATTTTTTAATTAAACATATTCAATATTTTATTTCAAAAATATTCTAGTAATTCATAGAAATTCTACAAAATTTCATATACATATTATTTTACAATTTCTATAATTTTTACTCATTTTATGAATTATTTTCCAATAATTCATTATTCTTATTACCTTCATAGCTCAATAATTATTTTGAAAATATTCTCATATTTCATATAAATTTCAGAAAAATTTATATAGACTTTATTCCACTATTA
Organism: Excoecaria agallocha; assembly: GCA_037975025.1. NCBI lineage: Eukaryota > Viridiplantae > Streptophyta > Magnoliopsida > Malpighiales > Euphorbiaceae > Excoecaria > Excoecaria agallocha. The sequence goes on along the minus strand of CM075808.1, from coordinate 86,650,661 downwards.
TTATCGTTTTATGACATAATTAACAAAATTTTATTATTTTTGTTAACTACATTATTTAACAAATATTCTAAAAATATTCAAATAATTTCTATAAATTCCATAAAAATTTATGGCTACATTATTTCACCTTTACTATTATTTTTTCACTTATTTTATGAATTATTCTACAATAATTCATTACATACATTATATACATACACTTATAGCTAACTTAAAAATTCTCAACTAATTTCAATAAATTCTTAAAAAAAATTCATTGACAATATTTATCATAATTAGACTTATTTTGGACCATTATTCATCCGAATTATGCAAATTACACTTATTTTTTCCTTAGGTATAATTCGGCCATCATAGGTTATTTATCTTAAAAATTATCTTAATTTAAATTAAGCATTCCAATGGCATTATTTATGGTCTAATTACATTAATCTCACATTAATTTCAATTATTTATCATTTTAACTTATTTGCCCTAAATTACATGAAAGAAATTTAATTCACATAAAGGGAAAATCAAAGGGTTTTATAGCCACTTACAATTTTTTCATGCTTAAGGGTGCCTAAAATCTCTTTTTCTTTGCTCTTCTACTTGTAAACTTGCCTTCCTCTTCCTCTTTCTCATCATCCATGGCCGACCAACGAAGCTCTCCAAATCATTTTTTTTGTCCTCATATGAAAAATTTAAGCTCATAATTAGCTTCTACACCTCAAAATCTATAAGAAAACACTAAAGAACAAATTTAAATCAATAAATTTCTCAAACTCAATCTTACTCCTTTTTTCTTTCTTCACTTAATTTCTTGCCTTCATTTGTTCAAATCACTTGTTTGAGTCTGCTAGGGTGATCGAGAGAGATGGAATAACTTTTTTCTTGTTGAGTTTCATTGGGGATTTTAAGTGGAAAATTAAAGGAATGAGAGAGAGTCCTTAAGATGATGGTTTGGCCACCATATGAAAGGGAAGAGAGAGCTGAAAAAATTTGGAGAAATCTCAGATTTTTCAGTCTCTTATACTCTTTTTAATGGGCCCAAAAGTGGACTTGATTAATGGGTTTAGCCCAATTTAAAATTAAGGCCCATTTTAGGCCATTTAAGGCACAATTCAATTTCTCTCTCTTTCTCACTTTAAATCACTTCAAAAATGATTCCATCATTTTTATCGTATAAAAAATAGCTATTACAAAAATATTTGGCTCAATCGAAGTCCGTTATCGATCCGATTCAAATTTATTGGTCTGATTCGACAACTGTCGGTATCACCAAAAAATTCAATTCTCATCACCAAAATATTCTACATAAAAATTTATGTAGGCATGCAAAATCTGGCAATTATCGGAGTTGATTTGCTATTTTTAAAAATTTATGCAAAATCAAGTCTCCTTCTCTACTAAGGAAATTGACTCGCTACCTTTTTCATATTTTTGACTTTTGGAGGTCAATTTGATCTCAATTTCACTTCAAATTTCAACCCCGAACTCACCATGGCCAATACTTTTCGATGGTCGAATAAAATATTTTTAACTTTCGGATATCTTTTCGAACCCGAAAAATACTATTCACCATCAGAAAGTATTGTTCACAGCTGACCTGGTGTTGAGGCTATTACAAGGTTTTATTAAACTCAATATAGTGTATTAAGTTTTTGCAAAACCCAATATACTGTATTTAGTTTGAACCAAAACTGAATATAATATATTAAGTTAGTCAAAAGTGAATACAATATAATTGAATAGCTTATATATTCATATTCTTTAGCTTTAAGCTAAAATTGAATTTAGTGTACTAGATTTTATTAAACTCAATACAATATATTAAGTTTTGGTAAAAATGAATACACTCTATTTAGTTTGAACAAAAACTAAATATAGTGTATTAAGTTTGTTAAAAGTGAATACAATATAATTAAATTTTTTATATATTCATATTTTTTAGCTTTAAGCAAAAGTTGAATATATTGTATTATGTTTTATAAAACTCAATATAGTGTATTAAGTTTTGGAAAAACCCAATAAACTGTATTTAGTGTAAATAAAAACTGAAGATAGTATATTAAGTTTGCCAAAAGTGAATAAAATGTAATTAAATAGCTTATATATTCATATTTTTTTAACTTTAAGCAAAAATTAAATACTTTGTGTTAGGTTTTCTTAAATTCAACACAATGTATTATGTTTTGACAAAACTTAATACACTACATTTAGTATGAGAAAAAACTCAGTATAGTGTATTAAGTTTGTCAAAAGTGAATACAATGTCAATAAATTGATTATATGTTCATATTTTTTAGCTTTAAGTAATAATTGAATATAGTGTATTAGGTTTTAATAAATTCAATACAATTTATTAATTTTTGGCAAAATTGAATACACTATATTTAGTTTGAGAAGAAAACAGAATATAATGTATTTGGTTTGTCAAAAGTGAATACAATGTAATTAAATTGCTTATATATTCATATTTTTTTAGCTTTAAGCAAGAATTAAAGATAGTGTATTAAGCTTTGTTAAACTCAATATAGTGTAGTTTTGGCTGAAGTGAATACATGATATTAGTTTGAGCAAGAACTGAATATTTTGTATTAGGTTTGTCAAAAGTGAATACAATATAAATAAATTGCTTATATATTCATATTTTTTAGTTTTAAGAAAAAAATTGAATAAGTTGTATTAGGTTTTATTAAACTCAATACAGTGCATTAAGTTTTGGTAAAACTGAAAACACTATATTTTGTTAGAGAAAAAACTCAATATAGTGTAATAAGCTTGTCAAAAGTGAATACAAGTTAATTGAATTGCTTATCTATTCATATTTTTTAGCTTTAAGTAAAAATTTAATATAGCGTGTTAGGTTTTATTAAATGAATACAATTTATTAAGTTTTTTTTCAAAACTGAATACACCATATTTAGATTGAGGAAAAGCTGAATATAGTGTATTAGGTTTGTTAAAAGTGAATATAATGTAATTAAATTGCTTATATAATCATCTTTTTTAGCTTTAAGCAAAAATTAAAGATAGGGTATTATGGTTTATTAAACTCAATATAATGTATAAAGTTTTGGCAAAACCAAATACACTATATTTAGCTTGAAAAAAACTAAATATATAGTCTATTAGGTTTTCCAAAAGTGAATAAAATTTATTTAAATTGCTTATATATTTATATTTTTTAGCTTTAAGCAAAAATTAATTATAGTGTATTAGATTTTGTTAAAATCAATACATTGTTTTAAGATTTGGCAGAACTTGGTTTGAGAATAAAAGCTCAAGATAGTGCATTAAGTTTGACCAAACTTAATAGGATGTAATTAAATTGCATATATATTTATATTTTTTCTTCAAGTAAAAATTATAATATAAATATAAATATAATGCATTAGAATTTATTAGATTTAATATAGTGCATTAAGTTTTGGTAAAACTTAATACACTATATTTAGTTTGAGCAAAAACTGTATATAGTGTGTTAGGTTTGTCAAAAGTGAATACAATGTAATTAAATTGATTATATATTCATTTTTTTAGCTTTAAGCCTAAATTAAGTATAGTGTATTAGGCTTTATTAAACTCAATATAGTGTATTAAGTTTTTCCAAAATTGAATACATCATATTTAGTTTAAGCAAAAATTGAATATAGTGTATTTGATTTGTCAAAAGTGATACAATGTAATTAAATTGCTTACATGTTTATATTTTTAAGTTTAAGGAAAAATTAAATATAATGTATTAGGCTTTATTAAAATCAATACGGAGTTTTAATTTTTGGCAAAACTGAATATGCAATATTTTGTTTGTGCAAGAACTGATTATAGTGTATTTGGTTTGTCAAAAAAGTGAATACAATTTTATTAAATCTCTTATATATTTATTTTTTTTAGCTTTAAGTAAAAATTGAATATAGTGTATTATATTTTATTAAACTCAATATAGTATATTAAGATTTGGCAAAATTGAATACACTATATTTAGTTTGTGCAAAAACTTAATATAGTGTATGAGGTTTGTGAAAAGTTGATACAATGTAATTAAATTACTTATATATTCAATTTTTCTTTTTGCTTTAACTAAAAATTAAATATAGTATATTAGATTTTGTTAAACTCAATATAATACTGTATTAACTTTTTGCAAAATTGAATACACTATATTTAGTTTAAGCAAAAACTGAATATAGTGTATAAGGTTTCTTAATAGTAAATACAATGTAATTAAATTTTTTATATACACATATTTTTTAGATTTAAGAAAAAATTGAATATAGTGTATTAGGTTTTATTAAACTTAATACAGTGTATTAAGTTTTTACAAAATTAAATACACTATACTTACTTTGAGAAAAAAATTCAATATAGTATATTAAGTTTTTCAAAAGTGAATACAATGTAATTAAATTGCCTATACATTCATATTTTTTAGCTTTAAGTAAAAATTCAATATAGGCTATTAGGTTTTATTAAACTCAAAATAGTGTATTAATTTTTGGCAATATCGAATACACTATATTTATTTTGAACAAAAACTGGATATAGTGTATTAGGTTTTCAAAAAGTGAATGCAATGTAATTAAATTGCTTATGTATTTATATTTTTTAGCTTTATGCAAAAATTGAATATAGTGTACTAGATTTTATTAAATTCAATACAATGTATAAAATTTTGGAAAAATTGAATACACTATATTTAAATTAAGAAAAAACTCAATATAGTGTATTAAGTTTGTCAAAACTGAATACAATGTAATTAAATTACTTATATATTCATATTTTTTAGCCTTAAGCAAAAATTGAATATAATATATTAGGTTTTCTTCAACTTAATACAGTTTATTAAGTTTTGGTAAAACTGAATACATTATATCTAGTTTGGACAAAAACTAAATATAGTGTATTAAGTTTGTCAAAAGTGAATACAATTTTATTAAATTGCTTATATATTCATATTGTTTAGTTTTAAGCAAAAATTGAATATTTGTGACCATTACAGGAGCTTTGAAACTTCATTCAGGGAGTAAATAATATATTAAATGCAATACATGTTCCAAAATTAGTTAATTGGAAATTGTCAATTATTATTTGTTAATTAATTAATTAGATGAAAATAAATAATAATAATAATAATAATAATAATAATAATAATATGATAAAATAAAATAATGATAATAATAAAAATGATAATGACAAAAATATAAATATATATGCCTGTGTTAGAATTAATAGCAAGTAGGTAATTTAGGAAGCCAATAATAATAGGAAAAAAAGAGAAAATTAATTTAGATTTAAATTGATTAATCTTAAATTTAGTCAATTATAATTAATTGGATATTAATGGACATTAATCCCATTTTTTTGGTTTTTATGGCTGTCAAGGGTTTTTTTTTACCATCCCTTGTGACTCACAGGCTCAGTCCATGAGTCATTTTTGACTCACAGCCCTTATGGTCATGACTCATTTTCCTTTTAGTTAAGCAGCATCATTTTGTCTGTGAGTCACGTCCCTGGTCCGTGACTCACTGGGCGACTCACGACCTTAGGCTGTGACTCATTAAAAATTTCCTTTTTAAAAGCCTTCTTCTTCTTCTTCTTCCTCGCCTTTCTTTCTTCTTTACTAGAACCCGATTTTTTCATCTCAAAAATCTTCTTTTGCTCATTTCATCCTGCTTTGAGCCCCGATTCACGTGCTGTTGGCGCCATTGGAACTAAATTTAGATTGCACTTGCGAGGGTACCTGTGTCTTCAAGCTTTACTTGATACTTTTTGTTCTGCCATTAAAGTTCTGAGGTAAGCATTTTTTCCAACTTTCTTTAAATCTTCTTTACCCATTTCATGTTATTGGTGCTGTAAATTCATTTTATAAGTCATTTATGTTATTAAAACTAGATTTATTATTCATTTGACTTCTTTTGTTTTTGTATTTCGTTTGTTTACTTACACTGTTAGTATTTTTTTTAGTATTTGTAGTTAAATTAAATTATTCCCTTAGGTAGCTCGTAGAAGTAAAATGTAATTGACTAAGGATTATTCCCTTAGGTAGCTCATAGAAGTAAAATGTAATTGACTAAGGTATGAAAAATAGCAAAAAAAAAAAAATACAAGCAAAAAAAAAAATTTAAAGCTCATAGGAGCGGTGGAGAGAGATTGAGGAAAAAAAGAGAAGCAAAAGAGTAAAAGAAGAAGGGGAACAATAGCAAGAAATTCAAAGGTCAAAATATATTATAATAGTCATAATAATGATGGTGATAAAGAAATTTGCAAATGTATAAAAATAATGGCACATAGTAATAGGAGGATAGAATAAAAAATATGATAAACAAAAATGTTATATAATAAAAGTTCCAATTCTGGTTAATTTTACGATAAATTAAGTGATGTTGTTATCAATTTGAATTTGCTTCTATTTTATTGGTAAAGTATGTAATTTATGAAATTGGTAAATTGATATGTTTCTTATATTGTTTAATGAAGGATGAATGTTTATTTAATTTATAATCTAGCTTTAGATTTAAAGATGTTTAATCTCTTAGATATTAAGATGTTTGTGTAATTTTAGTATCCAATTTTAGTTACCTTTGTTAATCTTAACAAGTTAGCTTCACCCATCAATTTCAATTTATGTTGTATTTTAGTGAAATTATAAAATAGTATTAATAAGAATCTGCTAGTTCAAGTTAATTTTAGGTAACTAATTTCAATTTGTGATTAGTTATTTATGTGATTTTTGGATTGGAAAATTAGACATTGGTCCATATTTTAAAGAAAATCCCTAAATTAATTAGTAGAAATGATTTTAAGTGTCTTTCCATTTAAGCGTGCAGAAAAACCCTTTTTTACTATCTATTACATCCCCAAAAAACAAATACATCCAAAATAAATAAAATCAAGCTAAATAAAGTGAAATAATGAATAAAATAAATAAAAAATAAAATAAAGAAAGAAAGGATTAAACTGACTAGGATGTGATCATCTCAAGATAACTCCATGTGCCATCGAATCAATTACTCACAAGAATCACAAAGATCAATAAATTAGCATGGAAAAAGAATATACAATGAAAAAAACAAATTAAAATAAAATACAGGAAGATATCACAAAATTAAAAATGCATACAAAAGCAAAATATATGTAGAAGGATGCAAAAAATGAATTAACACACCAAATATTGATAAAATAGCATAAAGAATAATAAAAGGACATAAAACATGTTAAAACAAGCAATAAAATTGGCCACAGATGCCCCTGGGTAGGTGACAAACACCCATAACTAATGGAGGGACTGGACGAGAAGTAATCACCGTGATGTCCTATCTGTCGCATTGATAGACGACCTTCTATGGTGGTTTCTTCTCGTCTATCACTCGAGGGACAAATACAGAAGCTAACAAATAAAAAAAATCATTAACAACCTCAAATAGACCCTAGATGTATGATCATATGAATACAAAACAAGCAAAAACTAAGATTATAATCCTAAACCTTATTTCAACTAGATAATAATAAAATTAACATCTAAAGTAACATCTAAGAAAAATAATTTCAAATCATACATTTATGGAGGAAATCATGCCCAAGCAACATTCTATCAATACATAAAAATCCAAATTAACATGGCATTCAATTAAACTCATGAATTTGAGTAAATAACACACAAAAAACATATTTATTTTTATATTACACAACATATATAAACATGATAAACCTAGAGAGAAAAAAGGGGAGAGAAGCCTAGAATATTACCCTCAGGAGATATTCTAACTCTGTAAGCCTTGAAGTCTAGATCTTTGCTTCGAGCTTGGTTTTGTGCTCTAGAAAATAAATGATTTTTGTGTGTATTTTTAGTTGGATCAAAAAAGTATAGAACTTTGCCTTAGAGAGAGAAGAATTGATTTCTTTTTCTCCAAGAACCTCGTTCTCTTTTTCCAAGAATGATTCCCCCCTTTAAAGCCCTAATTTTCTTATATTTTATACCTAAAAAGGAGTTGGAATCACCCAAAAATCCTATCTTTCCATTTTTGAAAACCAAAAACATGAAAAATCTAGAAATGTAACCACAAACGGCCATCCATCATGGACAAATGGTCGTCCCTCAGATGAAAAGCTTGAATTTACAAAAATACCCTTGATCTGACCTAGACAAGAGGTGAGTGGCCACAGACGACCATCCCTTTCATGACAGACAACCTTCTATCATCACTAAAGGCCAAAATCAAGGTTTTTAGTGCTCTTTTGTTAAAACCTCCAAAAACCACTTAGAAAATCATAAAATTTTCATTAAAGATGTGAAAAATCAAATTGGAGCTTTAAGATCCTTGTTCTTTTTCATAAATATACTATTTCCTCATTATTGGATAATCCTAATCTAGGCTACCTTGGGTCATAATATTTACAGCTGCCCTTAATTTTGTGAAGCTGGTGCATTAGTGCCAAAGTGAGCCAAAATTCAGAGTAAAGGAAAAAGACGCATACCTGAGGCAGCAAATCTTTGGTTGGTTGTCTTTAAAACGCATACATTTAAGGCAGTGAGTTTCTAGGTTTGGTAGTTACCATTATCTTGTCGACGTGTTAACCCTTGGTTCGATAGTTAACATCAGTTTGTCGATGTATTAACCCTAGGCTGGGTAGTTACTGTTAGCCTATTGACATGTTAGCCCTGGTTTGGGTAGTTAAGATCAGTTTGTCAATGTGTTAACTCTTAGTTGACTGTTTGATTATCGCTAGCTTGTTCACATGCATAATTAGATTGGTTTATTGCATTTGATTAACGCCAGCTTGTTGGCATGTAAAATCAAATGAGATTGAGTAATAATGGGTTTGGTGACATCTGTAGGCATACCTAACCTTGTAGTTATGGTGGTTGATGTTGTTTGTAGGTGCATTAACCCTCCCCCCATTGAATAGTATTCTCCTTGAAGGAATTCTAGCAAATATGCATTTGTGAGGAGTCACTGATAATACGTGCTCAAAGTTTACTTTTCATATGCATAGGTCTACCTTGGAGACACTGTAACATAATTCTTTCCTTTGTCATTAGGAGTCAAAACAAACTTCTAGACCATAGGTCTTTCTATGTGCTTCAGTTTTATATTGTGATATTCGCTAGATTCTGTACACTTCCCAATGACTATGTCACCATTCTATAAATTGGCACTAATGTAAGAAAAACCACCATCATCAAGGTTGTCGACAAGCTTGATTCTATTATATATCTCTCTAAAATTCACATTACAATTAGGCTTTCGTCTCTTATCCAATAGTTCCTTATTGTGAAAATCAACCTTATAACTTTTGATGTGTTCAGATCGAAACATCCCACTCTTTAAAGAAGCACGGTTCATTAGCAAAGAGTCCTCTTGGTTGTAGCCCAAATGAACATTGACTGCTACAATGACATTCTAAACATTATATAGCTCTAGCTTTGGTAGTATTCCATTTTATCCTCGTGATAATTTAGGCTTTTCAAGGCAATCAACAGTAAAAGTTCGAAAATGTGGCCTTTGGGGATAGTGCAGTTGGTGAGACAAAGTATAGACATTAGGACCTAAGGCAGCTCTGATCAGAGTTACGAAATGAGAGTGATGCATCTCATGATATAGCTAAGGAAAAAAAGTGCAAAACTCTCATTTGAATTTTTTATGCTTTCAAAATGAATTTTCTCGAGCTTTGCCCTTTTATCTCTTTAATCCAGAAAGTGAGTTCAGGAGTCTTGAAAGGTCCTTAGTTTTTCGGCCTTATTTTAGCATATAGACTATAAAACGGGGTAAAACCAAAGCCAAAAGAATCTTAAGACTTATAAATAATTTTTTTTTAGAAACTAAACCTATTTTAGGCTTTAAGACCCCTAAAATTAAGCCTAAACCTTAGTGATATGAATTTGCAACTTTATTTGGACCAATCAAAAGTAATTTGGGAATATTATTTTCCTTAGAGATTATTTTTGAGTGAATCTAATTTTTTAATGAAACTAGACTCATTTTTGGACAACTTTCATGAAGAGAGTTTGGCCCAATTCTGTACCCGTAGTTCTTAGAAAGTTTTCAAAGTTAGGGGACTGATTCTACCCCCAAATATCGTCTGGGACCAACCTTTGATTTTTTGGCCATAACTCTCAGTATCTAAGGCCAAATTGGGTTATTTTTGGTTATTTAGAAAGTTAAGACATAGGGTAACAAATTTCAAGAGATATTATGTCAAAAAAATGACTTTTTCAAGCTTAAAAATTAAGGAACATTTCAAATTGGGGTATCAGTAGGCTAAAAAAGGAAAAAAACAAGTGAGTTAAGGGTGAGTACTGCCCATAACTCACCGAGTTACAGGCTGAACTAGCCCATAACTCACCCTTGGCATTGAGTCTTGCTCCCCTAGACTCACTTCTTGATTAGGGTGCAACTCGGTTAATTCGTGCCTATGAATCACCAAGTCATAGGCATAATTTACCCGAGCCACACCCAAAACCAACTTTTGGCAAAAATAAGTTTTTAACCCCCTATTGCCAACAACTCACTGAGTTGTGGGGTAGGGGAGTAATTTCAAATACACCTTGTTTTTCTGCTCATCAAAACAGTAGTGGAGGAAAGGTGAAAAAATCTTAGTTTTTTTTTCTCAATCCACCACCTTGGATTTGGAGGATAAGTAGGGGGAATCCTCAACCAATGAGGAGGAAACTCTTATTTGATTTCCTTAAGAGAAATACACGAACCAAAATAAGAAGAAAAAAAAATTAAGTTCTTGAACTAAAAAAAAAGAGTGAAATCAAGGAAATGCTTGGGATTTCTTGAGTTTAAGACTATAACTGAGGGTAATATTCAGAGCTCCATCCCACAAAAATACTTAACAAAATAAGTTTAACAAGTTAATTTTTTTTTCATTTCTTTCTTCCATTTTTGTTCATTTTAAGCTACTGTAACTTAACTTGTTTTTAGCTTTCAAGTTCTTAATTCATGTTTTGTATATATAAATATTAATTTGTGTTTGTTTGATCATGATTAAGTGTTAGAATTGAGTCAAAAGGAAAAATAAAGAAGTTGGCATGTTACTATTCATTATCTTCCTTAAATAGCTTCAATTTTTTTTCCATTTCATGGTTTTATCACATAATTTTTAATATTTGTTGATTTCATGCATGGCTTTAATTATCCAAATGGATATAAGAAGAATTTAAAGGAGTTTTTTATGTTAGAATCAAGATTCAAAAAAGCCAGCTTTTTGGTTGCTTATTTCGGGTGAAAGGTGGTTTGCCTAAGTGACTTGCACCCACAAGTGCGCAAGTTGTGGTCGACACTTGCTTTTTCCGATGCATATTTGCATGGCCAACTTTAGCCGCATAAATTGCTTCATATTTTCTTCTTTTCTTTGTTTTGTTCATTTTTTTCCTTGTTAATTCCATTCTTATTATTGGGTCTCCAAAAATGGTTATTAACATTATTTTTAATATTATTATTATTATTATTATTATTATTATTATTATCAATATTAGTCTATTCACATTATCATTAATATTTTTAAGGATATGTTTTTTTGCTATATTATTTTAGTTTTTTTTTGCGATGCTTTATTTCTCCCATACATCCCCTCTAAAAAGTATTCATGGTTGTGGGTACCCACTTGCAGGGGTTGATCTTCCTTGGACCTTTGGCGACACTTGAAAATTTCCGTCGCTAAAAGTCTTCCATCCATTTAATTGTCACTGCCGCCCACCATTTATTTCCTTACCCTTACTACTTTTGCATGATACAGGGCCCAATTGTGCATGCTTTACAATTCTTTTTCTTCACTTCTCTTATTTTACATCTTTACTATATATATATATATATATATATGTTAGCGTAAGCCCTAGCCCCAATGCATTGTTATAAAACACTTTAGTTAATAAACGAGGCATTTGTTTTATCTATTGTATTCCTGTGCATATCAATTGATAGAACTATACAAGAATGTTGTTTCAGTTTTAAGTTATCATGTATGAGGCACATGGTTGTAAGATCTTGGAACAAATGAAACTTCATTCTAAATATCCCTAGTCAGTCATTGTTATGGGAATAACAAATGAATTAAGACTAGTATGCTCTCTCTGATAAGATGAGTTCTGTCTTACGGATCATTAGGACAAGAGTGTCAATCAAAGATCATAGATACATACATGTTAAGAACATTGTATCTGGATTCGATCCGTTCATGAGAACACTACATGGTACAAGTCATAAGTGTTCCTCATATGCAAGTTTTGTATCAGAGTTCTTAGACCTAAAATCTCTATGAAACTCTTTATGAATTACTGTGTACTTTGACATACACCTAACGTGCTCGTAATAGAGTGACAAGTATGGGTATGCTTGGGTATGCATTGATTCATGTTAGAGAGCATGAGAGAAGTGAAGGGATTACCCCTCTCGATAAGAGAGACAATATCATCGGCCATTTGATCAGTGAACTGAGAAGTGTATGGCCATATCGAGATGAAATAATGAGTAATCATTATTTATCTGAGAGTTCAGTGTCATAGGAATATCAAGAAAGGAATTAATATATATAAGGATGACTAGTTCCATGCCTTATATTAATTCTGATATTTATGGGTAAGAGACTATGCAAAATTGCATTAGGTCACTAAATGCCATTTGCATTTTCATTTAATTTGGAATGCTATAATATCTTGCTAGAGAATATATATAGCCTTTGAATTAATTCATTAATTCATTGCCAATATTAAATGGACCTATAGGATTGCACACAAAGCATTGGGCTTAAAATATTTAAATAAAGTATTGGGCATTGGACTTTTAATTAAAGTCAAATTAATGTATGTAATGGATATTAAAATTGCTAAATGGACCTTGGTCCATTAGAGAGAGAGATTCGGCCCACAAAGGTTTAATTTCAATTAATTAATTATCTTGTATTAATTAAGTTAATTGAGTATTAAAGCCTAAAAAATTTGAATCAAATTAAAACACTTAAAAAGGAGATAATGTGACCGAAATTGTAAGATGAAAATCAAGGGAATTTTGGCACATGTATATTTCTTAAATTAAGTGATTTATTTTGATTAAATGTCTTATATTTATTTCAAATTAATTCAAAAGAGTTTGAATCAATATATGTTACTTATTTTAAGGAAGTGATAGAGAATATTTTTACTACCTAAAAGGATAGTAAATCTCGTCATTATCACTTAACAAGATAAGTGATATATCACATGAATAAAATAAGAAAACCCTAGGCGTGAACTCTCTCTCTCACACTCTTGGCCGAATTTCACAAGGAGAAAGGATTCTTCCTTGTTTTTCTTATGTTCTTGGGCAGAAAATAGCAACTAAAAGGAAGTACAAGATCAGATCTTGTAGCTTCAATCCATCACCATTGCAAAATACTTAAACATAGAGCTAGCACTCTCGATTTTAAGCCGTCATTGTAATTGTGTGTGTGAACATAGAGAGGAGTGGCATAAAGGCTGTTCCTTTGGCATTGGTGGTGAAGATCTAAGGCAAATAAATCCTTCTTGGTTGCTGGTCATCATAAAAATCAAATCTTGAAGTGCATCTAAAGTTGTAAGTTTTAAAACCCTAAAATTGCATGTTTTTTATTCTTGCTTATGGATTGAGTGACATGTATGATCGATTTTATTATTTTTCCGCTGCATGATCATCATATAAATGCCATGTCATATTCCATCAGTGGTATCAGAGCTTAAATATGCTTATTTTGGTGCTTTAGATGCATTAAATATTTAATAAAAATCGTTCGTTTAAAAACATGCAATGCTGAAATTTTCTGTTTTGAGTTTTTTGCATTGTTTTGGTATAAAAACGATTTTAAATGATTAGATAGGTATTATAATTAATACGACATGTTAATATACTGTCCTAAGATGTTCTTAGAGCTGTTCATGGTTGGATTTAATTATAAATACCTGATGGTACATGTTAATCTTGAAACTAGGTGCTAGTTGGCATGATAAGTATTTGTATAACAACTATTTTTCAAAATTAAATGTAAAAACAATTTTGGCATGTTTGTAAGTGATTTTTAAAGATTAAATATCAGGTATGTACATATTTTAAAATTTATTTTAATTCTAGTCCATGACAATTTAGTTGATTAATTTTAAAATCACTTAAAACTATGACCCAATTTAGTTAATGTTTTGTACCAATCTGATCTAAATGTGTTTTTACCATTTTAATCAAAACAAAACAAACAATGTTGATTAAACATGTAACAAACACAATAAAATTAATCAACTAAATTGATCTTATTTAAATTATTAAATGACTTATAAAATTGTTTTAAGTGTTTGTGCATTTTTGTGGCATTATATGAGCATTAAACAACTAGTTTCATTGTTGTTTGTTTGTTTTAATATGAATGCCGTGTATGATATATATGTTCTTCATGATTTCATGTTTTAATTCATATTGGTACATATTATATGTATTTTTAATGTTTATGGGCTGTATGACATAAAAATTAAAAATGGCAAAATTGAAAATTATACTAGAGTTGATTTATGGCACAAATCTAACTAGTTTGTGTTTTGGGTTTTTAAGAGAACTTATTCAATAAGAGGATTTAGTACATTGGACTTCGGCCCAGGCCCATCACGAGGTCCTCTCTTAAAAGTTCAAGTACACAATTTCCATTAATGGGCTTGGCTAAATTAATTAAAATTGGACTTTGTTTTTTCCATGAATGTTATGTATATTTATTTGGTTGTTTTGTGTGATGAATGAATATGCATGGTGCATTCATGGGCCCTGGATTTTTGTAATTAAATATGGCCTGCATGCCATCATGTATTATTGTAAAAGTTCATTTATTTCTTATAATATAATTTATTTAAAGACTTTGTAAATCAAGACGAAGCCCACCGGAGTGGAGAAGCCTAACTCGAAGATTCTCATGTAATAGTATAGAATCTTAGTTGTAGGTTTTTGGGCCCATGTTTGTCATGCTTTACTTTATGCAATTATATATATATGCATGCTATGAATGGATGACAAAGTGTATGCCATGTAAGCCATAATAAAATGAATCCCTAAAATAGTAAGTAAAAAAGTTGCCTTCCTAATTCGAAATATATCAAGGCATCGATCATCGGTCACGTAGACTAGGAGTCCTAGATGCGCCCAATTATCTTTATGAGGCATGGGTTGTGAATGTAGGTTGGACTTAAGATGGAAAGGGATGCCAGAACCTAGGCAACTAATAAATGGGTTTGTGCTATAACATCTTAAGATGTTAGTCCATTTGATCCAAGAGTCATGTACGAGACATGATTGGAGTTTTCCTACCAAGTAACTTAACTTGTTAGGTGTACAAGCTCAGCTTGACTAATAAGTTGTTGTGAAAAGTGGATCTTGGCCCACATTAAATCACTAACGCGAATTATTTAAAGGGATATTAATTCGGTTTGTGGGATTATAAATAAGACCTCATTTAATCTTGCTAAGTTTTATTGTAGATTGAAAATGGCTTCTTCAAACAATAACTTTTCATTACGATCGGTCCTGGAAAAGGACAAACTGAATGGCACCAATTTCATAGACTGGTCTCGAAACTTAAAAATAGTTCTTAAGCAAGAGAAAAAAGTCGTATGTTTTGGATGGACCCTTGCATGAAGAAGGTGGTAGGAACGCCTCTGCGGTTCAAAAGGAAACTTCTGAGACCAAGAAGAGCGACTCTAATGATGTGACCTGTTTGATGCTGGCCACTATGGTGCCTGACTTGCAAAAGAATTGATGGACTAAGAGGCTTATGCGATCATGGTGCACCTCAAGGAGATGTTCCAAGAGCAAGCTCGTCACGAGAGGTTCGTGACAACAAAGGTCTTAATTTCTTGTAAGATGGTTATGGGTACTCCTGTTAGTACCCATGTACTCAAGATGAAAGGGTATCTTGATACTCTTGAGAAGCTTGAGGTACAAGTCCCAAAGAAATTGGTCACTGACTTGATCTTAGTTTCATTGACTGATGATTATGATCCATTTGTTATGAATTATAACATGCATGCAATGAACAAGACAGTCACCGAGCTTCATGGGATGCTTAAGAATGCTGAAGAGAACATTCGAAAGAACAATCCTGTACTAATGGTTCAAGAGGGCATTAAAAAGGGACCCGTTAAGGGAAAGGGAAAGGGAAAGGCAAAACCCAAGAATGACCTGGCTTGGTTCAAGTCAAATGGAAGTGCACCTCAGGCCCAACCCAAGGCCAAGGCACAAAAGCTCAAGGAGAGCGAGAGTACATGCTTCCACTGCAACAAGATAGGGCATTGGAGGAAGAATTGCGCTCTCTTCAAGGAAGAACAAAAGAAGAATGGAGCCAAGGCGCCCAGTTCTGGTATTTTTGTTGTTGAAATTAACCTTTCTATTTCTACCACTTGGGTATTGGATACCGGTTGTGGTTCTCACATTTGTTCAAATGTGCAGGGGCTAAGAAATAGGCGGTTACTTGGAAAGAATGAAGTGGACCTCCATGTGGGGAATGGAGCACGAGTTGCTGCCATAGGGATAGGCGATTATCAACTCACTTTACCTTTCGGACTTTGTTTAGTTTTGAAAAATTGTTATTATGTGCCTGCTATGAGCAGAAACATTATTTCAATTTCTAGTTTGGATTTGGATGAATTTGATTTTGTTATTAAAAATTGCAATGCTCATATTCGTCGCCAAGGCATTTCATATGGCAATGCCATGTTGTAAAATGGCCTTTATATCCTTGATCTACAAAACAAAGAGTCCATATACAACATTAATAAAAAGAGGGTTAAATCAAATGAATTGAACCCTACTTACTTCTGGCATTGTCGTTTAGGGTATGCAAATGAAAAATGCATTTCAAGACTCCACAAATCTGGAGTGCTTGGGTCATTCGACTTAGAGTCTTATGACACATGCGAGCCATGTTTGCATGGAAAAATGACAAAGAATCCTTTTAACAAGAAAGGTGAGAGGACAAATGACTTATTGGAACTAATACATATCGATGTATGTGGACCATTAAGTACATAAGCTAGAGGTGGTTTTAGCTACTTCGTGACATTCACAGATGACTTCAGTAGATGTGGCTACGTCTATCTAATGAAGTACAAGTCTGAAACTTTTGAGAAATTTAAAGAGTTTAAGAACGAAGTAGAAAACCAACTTGGTAAAAGTATAAAAGCCATTCGATCAGATCGAGGTGGCGAATACTTAAGCCAAGAGTTTAACAGTCATCTGAAGGAGTGTGGTATTATTTCATAGCTCACTCCTCCTGGAACACCACAATGGAATGGTGTGTTTGAAAGGAGAAATCGAACTCTATTGGACATGGTTCAATCAATGATGAGTCAAGCAAATATTCTTGTCTCTTTTTGGGGTTATGCATTAGAAACTGCTGCATTTCTACTAAACCGTACTCTAACTAAAGCAGTTGAGAAAACACCATATGAAGTATGGACTGGGAAAGAACCCAATATGTCATTTCTCAGGATTTGGGGCTGTGAAGCACATGTTAAGAAATTAACATCTGATAAACTAGAGTCCAAATCCACTGTCTGCTTATTTATGGGTTATCCCAAAGAAATAAAAGGATACTACTTTTACTCACAAGCCGAGAACAAAGTATTTGTTGCTTGCAAGGTTGTTTTCTTGGAAAAGGAGTTCTTTTCAAGAAAGGCTGTGGGAGTAAAGTAGAACTTGGAGAAATTCAAGCACCACAAACTCCTATAGAGGATGAGTTGGAAATGGGATCAAGTTCACAACCAGTTGTGGAACAAGAACCCATTACACAAGAACCTAGAAGGTCTGGTAGGGTACGTTGGGAGATTAAGAGATACGGATTTCTAATCACCGACAGTGACACTATTGAGTTAGTAGATCATAAGGATCCTACTACCTACAGAGAAGCTATTGAAAGCCCCGACTCAAAAAATTAGCTTGAAGCCATGACATCCGAGATGCAATAAATGTACGATAACCAGGTTTGGACCTTGGTTGATCCACCGGAAGGTGCTAAGGTAATTGAATGCAAGTGTCTATTTAAACTCAAGGCTGATAAGATCTACAAAGGTAGACTAGTAGCAAAAGGTTTTCGACAAACTTATGGTGTAGACTATGATGATACCTTTTTGCCTGTAGTCATGCTAAAGTCCATTAGGATCTTGCTTGCCATAGCTACATATCATGATTATGAGATATGGCAAATGGATTTCAAAATTGCTTTCCTCAATGAAAATTTACTTGAAGATGTGTATATGACACAGCTTGAGGGTTTTGTCAATCCCAAGCATCCTAAGAAGGTTTGTAAGCTTCAAAAATCCATTTATGGTTTAAAGTAAGCATTCTGAAGTTGGAATCTTCATTTTGATGAGGCAGTTAAAGAATTTGACTTCATCAAGAATGAAAATGAGCCTTATGTGTACAAGAAGGTTAGTGGGAGCATAATAGTATTTCTGGTCCTATATGTGGACGACATCCTTCTCATCAGGAATGACATTCCAACACTGCAAAAGGTTAAGCAATGGTTGGGGAAATGTTTCTCAATGAAAGACTTAGGTGAAGCCGAGACAATACTTGGTATTCGGAACTATAGAGATAGATCGAATCGGCTTTTGGGACTAAGTCAAGAAAAGTACATAGACAAAGTACTAAAGCATTTTAGTATGGGAGACTCAAAGAAAGGGTTTATACCTTTGGCTTTGGGAGTTCCTTTAACTAAAGAATAGTGCCCTAAAACCAAAGAAGAAAGGGACAACATGAGTAGAATCCCATATGCATCTGCTATTAGATCTATCATGTAACACCCTTCTCGAAACAGTCCTTAACGAAATGAAACTTAGCTGATGACGGTAAATTTTTTTTTTCACCGAACAATTCGAAACACTTAAAAATACTTTTACATTAATTCTAGAATCAAACAATAGTCTTATAAACAATTAAAACAAACATCACCCATCATACCAAAAACTTGCACTATCCACTCATCCATTAACAATTAAAATATAATCAAAATACAATACAATCTTTTACCTTAATAGTCTAAGTATATACATGCCAAAAGTTTATACTAACTAATACAAAAATCTTCTCTTTCGATCTGGTCCTTCCATGTACCGTGCTTCCGCAATGCTTTAGAACCTGCACGCAGTAAACACTACTTGCTGAGCATTAAATATGCCCAGTGGTGACTACTAATCCAAGAATTTTCCAAGAATAAGATTTGGGTTGTTTGGCTCCGGAATGGGAAGGCAAACCAAACTTAGGATGTTAGACCCGTGCATAGGCTAGTTGTTGGGCTGGCTCCGAAATAGGAAGTTTAACAACTAGAATAGCTGGCTTCAGAATGGGACGCTTGGGTTAAGAGGGTTATCCCGAATTCATTCATGTATGCTTTTAGATAAGATTAATTCACATTGGGTATGGGGTGGATGAGTGAACCCGAGCAATGTTTTAACTAGTATTTTAATCCCTAGTTTAATTAGCTTATCTTCTTTATTTATTTATTTTGTTAATTAGATTTAGGACGCTCTCTCAATAAAAAATATGGAAATTTATCTCAGATTAACTCGCTCAACTCTAGATATCTAGCTTAAAACAACCCTTATCCCTTGGGTTCGATATTTGCGGGTCCTAACTATACCCCACTTTATTACTTGTCGATCTAGTGCACTTGCTAGGGTCGCAACAATTACTGCTATTGCTACATGGTGCATGAAGATAAGAACGCATGTATAAGCTAGGCATAAACATACAGTTAACTAGTTAAGAGAAACATATGGCATGCACAAAGATGTATGCTAAAGTAGGCTTAACTCCAAAGCAGTAATGACAACACTTTATGAAATTTTTACCCATACGACAATTTTCTAAATGCTTGGGGGCATCAAATGGAATGTGCAAGGGGGTAGATTATCTTTGGCCAGAATAAGATAGACTACTTCCCCTAAAAATAATGAAAGAACTCAAATAAAATGCAAAGCAAAAATAAATAAGAGAGATAATTAGAAAAGCTTGCCTAAAGACCAGGAGTTCTAAAGAAGACGCGCATGGGCAAATCATCCAGCTTGCATCCAAAGTGATGGCACCTAACCACCTATGGTGTAGGCCATACATTTCATGCATACATTCTTGCATTTCATACATTCTCGCAGTTATTCACATATTTTTATATTTCTTGCATTCTTGCATTTTTGTATGCATTCTCATATTTCTATAAGCATTCTTTTTTAACACGAGTGTTCTAATGTATATAACTTCTTACATGTGTTTGTACACACACATTCCCCCTTGCACGCATTTTGTAAATGTTTCATATACAATTTTCTGCATATGTTGGCTTGCATAATCATTTTGCACATACTCAATGTATAATTCATCATGTGCATATAATTTCTTGTATGCGTCTCTTATATAATTTTATACATGTTTCTTTACACATAATTCTTTATAAACACACAATTTTTTGTACATTGCTATACACATAACCTTACAAGTAAAGCGAAAGTATATTTTGTTATCCTTATCTCAACAATTATCTTGAGTCTTCATGTACAACACACTAATTGCAAAGCCAAGAGATTCAAGGGTCACTGCCTCCTAGATACATTTAAGATGACTATTACAGTGCAGTATTTTTCCCAAATACAGGGAGTGCTCTTATTAAAATAATTTATGCCTTAATTTTAATTTATCTTGCCAAGTTATGTCCAGGATTTTGACATAATTGTTTCTTGTTAATTTACTTCTAATTTGAAATTTTACTTCATCATAGATAATTCTCAACTATGAATGGGTTTGATCTCAATCTTAGAAATTTATGCTTCATTTAAATGTGAGCTGAATGAGAGGTAGTCATATCTTATCTCTATCTACTAAATTGCATAGAAGACTTGGTTATACCATGCAATTCCTAAATTTTAAGCACCTCGGGCCAGTTTTAGAAATAAAAGAAAAATTATTTGTGATCAAAGGGATTAGGTAAAACTCAATAAGAGCACTAGAACCTTTCTGATTAGGTAAAACTCAACCCCAAGATGAGGTAAAGCCTAGAATATGATTCAGGCAGCCCCTCTTTGTATAGCTCTCTAAATGACTTTCTCTTCCCCAAATTTTATAGTCTTTTGTCAGGCCATTGAGCTTATATTTTAAGCATGTTGAATGCGAACTCATTTTATTATTACACATATTGAAATGAACCCTTAATCTAAAATGATTTTAGCTTCCCCTTAGAAAGATGACCACTATGGTAAAGCTATTTTCATATCTCAAGAATAGGGGAGATTAATTTCTACCAATTCTTGGTATAAACTTTGCTCATAGAGAATTGATATTATTTGATGAAATAAACTTGAAAAAGAAGAAAAGAAAAGAAAAAGGGAGACCTTGAGCTATTACCCTTCAAATAATATCTATTGAATCAAAAATCATCAAAGCCAATTGTGAGAGTGTTTTGACCAATTAAAGATCATCAAAGCCAAGTGTGAGAATGCTTTGATGATGGGTAAATGGGTAGAGAATAGTCCTCCTACCAGTTAAGAAAACATAGTGTTCATGTTCCTTTAGCAACTTGAACTTCTTTTGATAGCCCTTCACCCAAGCCTAACATTACAACCAATGTAAGACCTCCTGATTTTGGGTTTGGTCTTATCTAACTTAGTGAAAATGACCTTCTAGTAAGGTTTGATATGTAAGGAGAGGCATAAGGTGCTTTTTGAGCTTCGAGTAGGAAGCCATAAATGCGTTTATGCATTCAAGTTAAATCTCATCCTCAATTTTGCATCCAAAACTTTTTTCAAAGAATAAAAATTATGTTTTGGCCTTTAGCACACAGACACATGGAAATTGCTGAGTATGCTTTGTGTTTATTTGTTGGCTTATTAAACCTTGGTATTCGTATGCCTATTTTTCTATTCCATCAGTGAGAATGATTCCTTAATTTTTCTTATTGAGATTAAACTAGTTGAGATTGTGGTCCATTCAACTTATTCAAGGATGAATAAAATTCAACTTTAAAGTATTTGGGTAAGTTATAATTACTTTAAATTTTGGGCATTTCTTGGCAAGCAACTCTTTGCACACATCACATGTAACACTTACCACATATAGCTTAGCTATGTGATTGTGCATTTTACACAATATACTGCACATGTATAATCTCCTGCACATATATGATTTCCTACACATACTCAAATGAGTATTTTCCTACAAGGAAAACGTAAATGGACTCTATGCGTCAAAGTTGATCATAGGACAACTCCAAGCAACGATCCCTCAAATTAGAATAAAGTTCCTATGGGAAAAATCATACCAAAGGCCCATTCGCAAACACAAACAAATTCCCTGAAGGGGTAAGCCAACAAGCTTCCATTCGCAAGGTGTTCCAAAGGCCATATGCAATCTTCACTTATCTCAAGATATAAGATATTACCTACCTACCTGCGCTGCCAACCAAGTAACATCCTTCATATGAATTTTAAAATAACAATCTATTCAAATGGATTCTATGCAAGTCTGTAAAACTCAACCATGATCCACCCCAAAAAAAAGTCCTTTCTACAGGTAATCAAATCCTTTCTACAAGCGATGAAGTCCTTTGCACAGGCTGTGAAGCCCTTTCTATAGGCGACCAAATTTGTAACAATATACTCTTAACCATATATCCGTATACTATACAGAGATACTAGTCAGATACACACACACACACACACACACACACACACACATATATATTAGTTCAAAATCATTTACTAATACAATAATAACTATAAATATAAAATACCAGACATTAATTCTAGCATCGTCTTCATGGTTTATGCGATCCCAATGCCTTTATGTACATGCCTTAATATCTATTTTTCTCATATCCCGAAATCTCCTGTTCCTGCGCGCAGTCAACAAACCGCATGCTAAGCAACAATATTGCCTAGTGGTGGATACAACTACACATAATTTCATTAGCACATGTTTTATCTTCTATTATTTTTATTAGTATGATTTCCATTTTTCTCCTCTTATATATTTTGAAATATGCTATTTATATTGATTAACTTTAAATTCTAATCTTCCATGTAACTTTATTCTTTTGCCTGTGTATTTTTTGTAATTGCCTTAGTTTTTAATTTTCTCTTATTTTGACCAATTATTTTCATAGAATTTTTAAATCATAATTATCTATTGTCATTACCATAGCTTAGCTCAAATTAATTGAGTTGCAGTATGCTTATCACTCAACTTTAATTCTTCATTATTTACAATCGCTTTTTACAAAAATTAATTGGCAATTCATTTTATTGCATCCGACTAATAATTTTTGAGTTCCTTATTCTTCTAATTGAATCACTACTGGGTTAACTATTTTCCTATAATTTCTAGTTTAACTATCATTTCTCCCTTTTTAAAAGTTTTGTTATGAAACTTATTGATCTTCCTTTTCATTAGACCTTAATTTTATTCTCTTGACCAAATCTACTAGTTTGCCTTTTAATGCTTCCTCTTTAACCGCATTATGGTTTCGTTCATTAATTAATTAGGTTTATTCAAATTTTCTCTTTCTGTCTTCCTCCTTATCCAGGTTTTATTATCTCCTTTGTGGCCAATTTACATTTTTGCATTTAACTTATATTTAATTCACTTAATTTGTTTGCTTTCCTTTATATTCCTTTATTCTTAATACCAATCCATTTTTTTCATTGCACTAAACTTTATCTTAATTTTCATAGCATTTATTTTCTTTACTAAATTTTGACATTTTCCATATTTACATGGAAAAATTCCAATTTAATTCCC
Organism: Excoecaria agallocha; assembly: GCA_037975025.1. NCBI lineage: Eukaryota > Viridiplantae > Streptophyta > Magnoliopsida > Malpighiales > Euphorbiaceae > Excoecaria > Excoecaria agallocha. Next base: position 86,626,908 of record CM075808.1, on the reverse strand, counting down.
AAGTTGGACTTTTTCCTTAAGTTGACCGAATTTGACTTTAGTTTGATTTTTTCTTTTATTTAACTTAATAAATCTCACTTTTAGTCTAGTTGATTTTTACTTAAATCACTTAAATTGTATTTTGGTTCCTATAAGTTTATCTTGGGATGGCAATTTATGATTTAATCCTCGAACTTTACTTTTATTACGGTATCACCCTTGTGGTTAAAATAATTATTTTACCCCTTAGTAACCTATGTTCTTCATATCATTTGACCATTTTACCCTTGATTACTTGCCCAATTACAATTTTATTCTTCTTCACAACTCTATCCACATTTTTCACTTACTGACTTAATTTAATTTCTTTAACCACTACATCAGTGATATAATTACCTTTTTTTTCCTTGTTAACTAATTTGTTATATTTTCCATTAATTGTTGATCCAATTAACAATATGATATTCTTATCTTTTAATTCACATTCCAATTTTCTTGTTTCCTTTTTATTTATCATTTTGCCCGTTAACTTATTAATTTCATTATGTTCGCTTTATTTCCTATTTATGAATATTTATAATTTATTTTAAATATTATAATTATTTTTACATATACAATTTATAACCTTGCCCCTAGTAAATAACAATGGGATACCAATAGACTGGATAAACGGAACATAATATCCCATATGCTAGAGGAACCATACCACTAAGGTATGGTCTTATACTCCAGTATCATATCAGAATGTGCCGGCTCATATTAGTCCCATAATATCAGTCCCATACAGTTACAGTTACAATACCCATATCAGAAACAATAACAGAATCAGAAATCCGTGGGGTAATTGCCCCTATGGCTAGCCATACTATCCTAAAGTCTTGGTTACCCACAAAATACTAAGGGCATTATCAAGATTTCATATCCCATAACATTTTTTATCACCATATTTAATCTTATCGTATTATGTTAATCACATTGCACTCTCAAGCGCAACATCAAACATATACCATTAGCCATTAAGTAATATCACCGTCAAAATATTTCTCTTCTTAATTTCATATCATACATAAATATATATATCGATTTCACATGAAAATTTCTAAGTTCTATGAGTTTTTTCTTTTTGCCATTATGTAACTATTCCATCATCAAATGCATCTCTCTTTGTTTCATTCTAATTAATATTATTGCCTTCTTTATATATAAATTTATCTAATTACCAATAAATACCAATTAAACATCCAATTACATTAAGGTACCTAATCTGGTTACTTTGATTTCTTTCTTTTTTTATTTTAATTTTCTTCAGTCATTTGAATTTCTAGTGCATTAACTTGGCATTATAATATGTTAACTTAATATATTACACTAATACACATAATTTAGTATAGTTACATAATATAATTTTCAGACTAATCATTAAATTTGAATAACAATTAAAGCACCACTTAACTATAGTATACTTATTTCTTGAATTATTAATCAATTTAAAATAATTTACTAATTATCATCAAATTGTCCATGATTCAATCTAATATAAGTAATTCGGTCTAACCTTATTCCACCATTATCACTTTGTTTCTTATGCAATCCAAGTTCATATTACTATTACTCATTATTTTATTAGATTATGCCAACTTATTTCAAGACTTTCATTAATTATATATCTAATTCTGCAATATTATTATGGCATTAATTTTTTTCATAAGAATTATTATATTCCAATGATTAGTCAAACTCATATTATATTAATTTTGTTCTTTGAAATTATATAATATATTATCTCAACTAATACTTAGCATTATCTCGAGCTTTACGTCCCATTATGTAATTCGGCCTATACTAAAATTTTCAACATAAATTTCTTCTTGTTCTCAAATGCTACTTATATTTTATTATATTAATTTATATAAATATACACTAATTTATTCTTCCTTTACCTTAATATCAATTAATTTCCTATATGAATATCCTATTTATTTATTTTTTAATACAATATTCCACACCCATATATTATTTTTAATTCAATTACACCATACTACATTTATTTATCTTATGATGCTACCATTACATTTAATCCTTTACAACCCACCATATTTCACCTAAAATTTTCCAAAGGTATAATTCGGCAGCCATTAGCATCCTACTAATTATTTGATTTTTTTTATATCATATCATCATAATATTACAATTTCATTTAATACCTATAATCACTAATTTCCACCTAATATTAGTAGAAGGCCATTCGGCCACACCAAGGTTCTTGGCTCACATGCATATTTCTTCTATCATTAAATTTTATTACATTTAAAATCATCTTACTACATGAATCACTTAATTTATCTCATATTGATTTTGAATTTCATATTATTACATAAGATAAATTCCATCTTAAATTCTGAAAATTAATGAAATTAAATGTAGTTTGTATCCACATACCTTATTTCCTTGCCTTTCACTCTTTAGTCTTCAATTCTTTTACCCCTTATCATTAGAACACCATGATCCTCTCATATACCCAAGTAGCCGAGCTCACTTGATTTTAAGAATATAGGTTTGGATCTTTAATTTCTCCTACTACTTTTGCTCAAAATAGAGTTTAGGGACTGCCATCTTGTTGAAGAAGGGCTGGAATTTCATGGAGAAGCTTGGATTTAAAGAAAAGTTTGAAGAAATTGCAAGAAAGAATAAGAAGACATAGAGATGAATGGGTCGGCCAAAGAGAAAACCCAAGGAAAATCGATGAAGAATGAAGAAAAATTTGGAATTCTTGTATCTCTTAAGCCTATTTATACTACAATAATTGGGCTGGCAAAAATTGGGTTGGTTCAACCAATATAAATGGGTCTATCTTAAGCCCCCAAATTGAAATTTCAAATCCAATTAGCACACAAAAAGTTATTTCTCTATTTTCTCTTGCCAATTTCTCTCCAAATAAATTTCAAAATTTTTAAAATAATAAATTAAGTCTTCATATAATTTTTTGGCTCAATCGGTGTTTATTTTCAGTCCGATTCACTCAGAGCAATCCGATAAGAAAAAATCTCGACGTCACCGAAAAATTTAATTTTTTACACCAAAATATTCTACATAAAATTTCATGTAGAACTGGAAAGTTTGGTGATTTTTAGAAGCCATTTGCTATTTTTAAATTTCAATTGAAACTTTAATTAGTCATTTTTCCTAGTTTCTTGACCATTTTTCCAAAATCAGTGTTCCCAATATCAGAATGCTACAAAATTTTTCCCCGCTTGTACTAGATTACTCAAGAATACATGGTTAAAATTTTGAATAATTCTGACATCGTTTCAATATTTTTTTGGTTTAAACAGTCTGCATAGTCAGTCCAAAATCCAAAATTTCGAAATTGTCAAAACACTTATTTTTCCTTATCACATAGTTTACATAAGTTAATAATAACATATTTATATCATTGGAATAATTTTTGGAGGTCGATACACTTATTCATAGTCCAGTCAAACTTTCAGTTAATCATTTTTACGGTTCCGGATAAAAATTTTTCTACCCCGTTTAAGGATCAATCTAGGCTCATTTTCTTTTCAAATTGTACCTCTGGAATCCATGAAACACCAAATTTCATAATTTACTCTCAGGAAAAACTGTCCGCCGGGTCACCCATCTTAGGATTTTTCTGGCCCAAGCACGTTTAATATTTATATATTTTTCAATTTTTCTGTCTTATTCAATTCCGATTATTCCGAAATTTGTTCTAAGATAAATACTCATGCTTTACATCGTACCGTATATGACCGATGTAAAATTTAAGGCGTTACAAAATCCTTTCCATAGGTGACCAGATCCTTTCCACAGGTAACCCAAAGCCTTTCTATAGGTACCCAAATTTGTCTCACAAGTAACTAAATCCTTTCTACAGGTAACACAAATCCTTTCCACAGGTAACCAAAACCTTTCCACAAGTAACACAAAACCTTTCCACAGGTAACCTAAAACCTTTCCACAGGTAAACCAAAACCTTTCTACAAGTAACCCAAAACTCTTCCACAAATGACCAAATCCTTTCCACAGATATCCAAATCCTTTCCACATGTAACCTAAAGCCTTTCTACAGGTACCCAAATCAATTCCACAGGTGACCAAATCCCTTCCACAGGTAACTCAAATCCTTTCCGCAGGTAACTAAAACCTTTCTATAGGTAACCAAAACCTTTCCACAGGTAACCCAAATCCTTTCCACAGGTAAACCAAAATCTTTCCACAGGTAACTCAAATCCTTTCCATAGATAAACCAAAACCTTTCTATAGGTAACCCAAATTCTTTCCATAGGTAAACCAAAACCTTTTTACAGGTAACCTAAATCCTTTCCATAAGTGACCAGAAACTTTTTCATAGGTACCTAAATCCTTTCCACATGTGACCAAATCTTTTCCACAGGTAACCCAAAGCCTTTCTTTAGGTACCCAAATCCTTTCCATAAGTAAACAAAAACGTTTTTATAAGTAACCCAAAACCTTTATACAGGTAAACCAAAAACTTTTTACAAGTAGCTAAAACATTTCTACAGGTAAACCAAAGCCTTTCTACAGGTAACCAAAGCCTTTCTAAAGGTAAACCAAAACCTTTCCACAGGTAACCAAATTTTTTTCACAGGTAAACCAAAGCCTTTCCACAGATAACTAAAATCTTTTAACAAACACCAAAATCTTAAATACCTTTACACGGTAGTTAAAAACCTTTCTATAAGTATCAAAATCTTTTCATAAACATGAAAACCCAAAAGATCTTTTTACAGACATTGAAGTCCTTTTTACAAGCACCCGGAGTTCTATTAATAGACATTTGAAATATAAGAGGAGTTAAGATTGCACATTTCAGTTTTTGCCAACAAGTTGACACGCAACACTGGATCACTTTATCCGTCCATTACCAACATCCATCAGCAATTCATACTGACAAATAGATCATAGCCTCAAGTACTCATCTCTATCCTTTTACTTTGAATTTTGATTAACCTAGGCACTAATACACTAGCAACTGTAGACACTAAGATCTGAGACGGCTCTAATCAAGGTTACCTAATGAAGATGATGCTTCTTATGTTATGGCTAAAGAAAAAAAGTGAAAAGCTCTCATTTGAATTTTTTGATGCTTTCAAAATGATTTATCTCAGGCTTTTTCCTTTTATCTCTTTAATCAAGAAAATGAGTTAAGGAGTCTTGAATGGTCCTTAGTATTTTAGCATTATTTCAGCCTATAAACCTTCAAATGTTGTAAAACAAAAGCGAAGAGAATCTTAAGACTTAGAACAACAATTTTTGTGAAGAAACCTAGACCTATTTCAACCTTTAAGACCCCCAAAATCAAGCCTAAACCTTAATGACCCGAATCTACCCCTTTATCTAGAGCAATTGGTAGTAATTTAGGCATAACATTTTCCCTAGAGATCATTTTTGAGTGAATCCAATTTTGGATGAAAATAGACTCATATTTGGAAAACTTTCATGAAGAGAATTTGGCATAATTCTATACGTTTCATTCCTAAAATATTTTCAAAGTTAGGGGATTTATTTAGCCTCTAAAAATCATTTAGGAGCAACCTTCTATTTTTTGGCCATAACTCTCAGTAGGCCAAATTAGATTATTTTTGGATATTTAAAAAGCTAAGACATAGGGTAACAAATGTCAAGAAGAAACCATGTCAAAAAATGAATTTTTCAAGCCCAAAAATTAAGGAACATTTTAGACTGGGGTATTGGTAGGCTGAAAAAGGAAGAAACAGGTGAGTTAAAGGTGAGTACTACCCACAACTAACCCTTGGCACCAAGCCTCGCCCCTCTTAACTCACTTCTTAATTAGGGTTATGACTCGCCAAGTCACAAGCGCAATTTACCCGAGTCATGACTAAAATCAACTTTTGGCAAAAAAAGTTTTTAAACCCCTTTCCCATTACCTACAACTCATTGAGTTGTAGGGCAGGGGAGTAATTTTAAATACACCTTGTTTTTTGCTCATCAAAACGGCGGTGGAGGAGAGGTGAAAAAATCTTAAATTTTTTCCTTAACCCACCGCTTTGGATTTGGAGGATAAGAAGGGGGAATCCTCAACCAATAAGGAGGAAGCTCTCATTAAGTTTCTTCAAGAGAAAAACATGAACCAAAACAAGAAGAAAAAAACTTTAAGTTCTTAAACAAAAAAAGAGAGAGAGAGAGAGAGCAAGGGAGAACTTGGGATTTCTTAAGTTTGAAACTATAACTGAGGGTAATATTCAAAGCTCTGTCCTGCAAAAATACTTCACAAAATAAGTTTAACAAGTTAATTGTTTTTTTTCATTTCTTTCTTCCATTTTTGTTCATTTTAAGCTACTATAACTCAACTCGTTTTTAGTTTTCAAGTTCTTAATTCATGTTTTGTATATATAAATGCTTGTTTGTGTTTTTTTTATCATGATTAAGTGTTAGAATTGAGTCAAAAGGAAAAATGAAGAAGTTGGCACGTTACTATTCATTGTTTTCCTTAAATAGCTTTAAAATTCTTTTTTTTTTTCATTTCATGGTTTTACTACATAATTTTTAATATTTGTTGATTTCATGCATGGCTTTAATAATCCAAATGGATATAATAAGAATTTGAAGGAGTTTTTGATGTTAGAATCAAGATTCAAAAAAAATCAGCTTTTTGGTTGCTTATTTCGAGTGAAAGGTGGTTTGCCTAAGTGACTTGCACCCACAAGTGGGCAAGTTGTGGCCGTCACTTGCTTTTTCCTAAGTATATTTCCATGGCCAACTTTATCCACATAAATTGCTTCATCTTTCTTTGTTTTGTTTTGTTTTTTTTTCCTTTTTAATTCCATTATTATTATTGGGTCTCCAAAAATGGTTATTAAAATTATTTTTAATATTATTGCTCTTTTATTGTTATTATTAATATTATTATCAATATTAGTATACTTACATTATTATTAATATTTTTAAGGATATGCTTTTTTGTTTTTATTTACTACTTTGTTTACTATTTCTTATTATTATGATTATTGTCATTTTTCACATAATTGTCATTATATTTTTATATTATTTTTTAGTATTTTTTTTGGTACAAAAATTATTATTTTGTTTTTTTACTTTTGGCGACACTTTATTTCTCTCATCGCTAAAAAGTGTTCAATGTTGCGGGTGCCACTCGCCTCCTTATGGGTGGCACTCCCCACTTGCAGGCATTGATCCTCCCTTAGACCTTTGGTGACACTTGTAAATTTTCGTCGCAAAAAGTCTTCCATCCATTTAATTGTCACTGCCACCCACCATTTATTTCCTCACCCTCACTTCTTTTGCATGATACCGTGGCCCAATTGTGCATGATTTACAATTCTTTTTCTGCATTTCTCTTATTATATATATATATATATATATACACTTATCTATTTTTTGTATTTATAATATATATACATGTATATATTATTCATTATTTATTTATTTGTCAATAACCCTAATTTTCTCATCTTTTTTACCGTACACAAATGCTCGAGTCAGAGGACAGGCGCCTAAAGGCCATGGCAAATGAGTCATGGTAACTATATTTGTATTTAAATTTCAATATTTTATTTTTGCAAATGGTCTGTAATAATAAATGATTTTTCAAACGCTAATTTAAAAACTCACCAAAAGATTTTATTCAAGTTTGAGTGGAATTTTTCTATAACAAAAAAGAACCAATGTCCAATTTTTCATCCCCAAAATAACATGTAAAATTAAGAATTTTTTCTTTATAAATATGAATGATTCTTTTACCTTAAAACTAATCAATATGATTCTTTCAAAACCGTGAAGGGTCAAATATCCCCATTTTTATTCAAAAATACACCAAAAATCCCTTTTTTAAATATGCATGCAGGAATCAATGTTCCCATCAAAATGAACATTGCAAATAAACTACCCATTTTATATATGACTACTCTTATCATTTTTTATGCCATGCTTTTATAGCTTTTTATGTCATGTCTTTACTACTTTTATATACCTGCTTTACAGGTTTCCAACATGCTTGAGCGCACTTTAGTTTTCTAGCATGATAGCTCATGTGAGAAAAGAGATAAAATAATTAATCATTAAAACTCATTTATACAATTTTACGATAATAAACAAAGTTATGACTAAGAGTGAGGTCTCGAACTATCTTTAGTTTTAGCCTCATAAGGTTAGAACTCATTTCCCAATGTTTTCTTAAGTGGCGACTCTATGATACCTACTTTGTCGTGCCCAACAGATGCCCTCTTAGGTTGATCGCCAATAATGGCATAGGGGTACCCCAATATTCTTGTTCGTACCTTTTTGAGGCCTGATAAGTGTGAATTATATATGGTTTTTAATGTGTTTTTAATTGTGTTATTTAGTTATTTTGGTTTTATGTAGGTTAAATTAGAGTTATTTTGTTAATATTTATGTTTTTAAGGTTAATTCTGTGTTTTGTATGATTTTCAGGGTAAAATTGATGAAAAAGGGTTTAAAGTGTAAAAAGTGCGAAGTTTTGGGCCAAAAGTGTAAATTTAAAGAAATTGATCAAGAAAACGAGCTTCCAGTCCAGAGCATTGAGCCGTGGCTATGTGAAATTAGTGAAGTACATACACGTGACCACGTGGAAGAGTAATTAAGAGAGAACGTGGCCATGTGAAAAGCGAATGAAGGAATTTGAGTGAAAGGGCGTGACCACGTGAAGGACCAAGGAAGAGAAAGAAGCAAGGGATGTGACCACGTGTGATCCAAGGCAAATTCCACACGTGGCCACGTGTGGAGGAGAAGAAAATGAAGCCGTGCCCACGTGTAGGAGAACCAGATTAGAGCCGTGGTCACGTGATTCAAGAATTCCTATTTGCGCAGTTTTTCTCAGTTTCTTGTTTAGACAAATTCTCCTCTTTTGAGCAGCCAGATTACTTCCAATTCTATTATGAGAGTTTGGGAAATAATTCACATCTACTTTGGCCTATAAATAGCCAGCTAAAACACAGAAGAGGGGGATCAATCTTGAGTTTTTAGCTTTGTTTTTCTTAGTTTATTTTTACGTTTCTGTGTTTACAGTTTTTCTTCAAGCTTTTGTTTTTAGTTTTAATTATGTCTTATGAGTAGTTTTCTTTAACTTTTGCTAAAGGATATTTGAATCCTTAACTTGTATTGTATGACTTAAGTTTGTGTTTCAATTTAAATACAAGTTTGATTATTTCTTGGTTCTTAAGCATAGTCTTGTTTTTATTCAACTTTAAGTTAATTATTAACGTGACTAAACATCGGTTAACTAATTGAGTTAAGTTGATTAATGACTTGTATGTTCTTAGGTTAATTTAGTTGGATTAATGCATGTTATAATCTGAATAAGTTATGACTATGTTATATTTGAGTAAGTTGAGATTAAGAAAGGTGTAATCAAGAATAGTTGGAACTTAAAACTCTTGAGAAAGGTTTTAATAGACATCTAGGGGATTAATTCAGACTTTTATGCTAAGTATTGAATTGTTCTGAATAAGGGAGTTTAATACTTAGAATGATAATCTTGAGAAAGTTATCTGGGTTTGTTAAACTGAATTCTCCATGATCACTTGTATGTTTTATTTTAATTAAGTCATAACAATATTAGTTAAGGTGGATAGTCCTTTAGTGAAAGTTGTTTTTATCATTGATTTTTACCTCATTTAATTTACTTGTTTTTAATAGATCTTTTCTTGATTTTAATTTACGTTATTTGTTTTATTTTAGTTTTAGTTTGTATTCTTCAAACATTACAAAATTTGGGATTTCTCTTCTCTCTTTACCCACAAAAATTTGTTTTAGAATTGAATTAGCACACAAGAACAAGTTTCCCTTGGGTTCGATATTTTGGGTCTTAATCTTTATTTCCCTATATTACTAGCCGATCTAGTACACTTGCTAGACACCGGTCAAGTTTTTGGCGCTGTTGCCGGGGAACACATTGGCGTTGTTTGTTTACTTTGATTTTAAAGTGATTTTTGTGTGTTTTCTTCTCTTTTTCATCTCTTTTCTTATTTTCTTTTTGGTTGATTAGTGGTTTATGGTGAGAGACAACCCCATCTTGCCATTAGACCCTGAAATTGAGAGGACATTCCATAGAAAAAGAAGAGGCAATATGAACGACCCAGAGATTGAACAACCTATGAATGATCCACCACCTAGGATAGAAGAGCAACACATACCCCACCAAGCTCCCGAAAATGGGTATCGACCTAGAACCATAAGGGATTATGCTATCCCTAGGTGGAATGAAGAGCTTAGAACTATTAAAATCCCTCACCACAAACCCTTTGAGATTAAACCTGCTACCATCACTATGGTACAAAGAAACCAATTTTCGGGTTCGAATATAGAGGATCCTGCACAACATTTGGATATGTTTTTAAAAGTGAGTGACACTGTGCAAATTCCTAATGTATCGACTGATGCAATTAGGTTGAAACTCTTTCCATTCACCCTAATAGGAAAAGCTAGGGATTGGCTACAAATGCTTCCAAATCAATCCATCCATTCTTGGCAATAAATGCAAGAAAAATTTCTTTGCAAATTTTTCCCACCCACTAAGACTGCACTCATTAGGAAACAAATTAGTGATTTTCAACAATATTATGAGGAGCCATTCCATGAAGCATGGGAAAGATTTAGGAGACTGTTGAAAAGTTGCCCTCATCATGAAGTTCCTGTTTTTCAATTAATGCACATCTTTTATGCAGGTGCTCATCCATCAACAAGATCTTTGCTAGATGCAGCCTCCAATGGAAGTTTCATGAATCAAATTCCCGAGGACGCATTCTTACTCCTTGATGAGATGGCCACTAATGATGCTCAATGGGCAAGCTCTAGAGCAACTCAAAAGAAACAGGGAGTTCATAATGTTGATGAAATTGCAATGTTAAAAGCTCAATTGGAATTAATGGAAAAAAGACATTTAAAAGAAATTAATGAGCTTAAATCTAAAAATGTCTCTATGTTGTCTAATGAAGTTGATTCTTATGTAGGTATTGCAGGACCTTTGGGAATGAAGAATGCTGAAAGTATGGTAGAAGAAGTGAATGCCTTGAATCCATATAGCAATACTTACAATGCGGGATGGAGAAGCCACCCAAATTTTTCATGGAGAGAAGGTAATCAAGGTTCTTCTTCTAACCCCAATCCTAGTCTCCAATTTAACCATGGGCAAACTTCCACTAATCAACTTTCATATCAAAGTCAAGCTCCACCACATTACTCTAACCAATACCCATCTCAAGCATACCACCAACCACCTGGTTTTCAAAAACCTCAACCTCCCCCACCTCAAGAAAAGAAATCTAACATTGAGGAAATGATTGCAAATTTCATGGCATCCCAAAACTCAATTTTAGCTAGTCAAGATGCTAGATGGAAATCGCAGGATATTTGGATGAGAAATCAAGAGGCATCCATTAGGAACCTAGAAAACCAAATGGGGCAACTTGATAGTTCTTTATCAAACCGTGCTCAAGGGACATTTCCATCTAATGTAGACCAAAATCCAAAGGAGGAAGCCAAAGCAATCACCTTAAGGAGTGGGAAAGAATTAGAGGAGGCTGAACTTGGTAAGAATTCTTCTAAAAAGGTGGAACCGACAACGGAGGTAAGTGTTTCTAATTCACAAAATACTGAAAAAGTATCTCCAACAGTTGAGAAGGGTAAAGGTAAGGACAAACTTGTTTCCACTGTTCTTGATGAGTCTCAATTACCTTTTCCTGTTCTAGCTAGAAAAGAAAAACAAAATGAGCAATTGAGTCGATTTTTAGACATGTTTAAAAAGTTGGATATAAATTTACCATTTGCTGAAGCTTTATTACACATGCCTAAATATGCTAAATTTATGAAAGAATTGTGCATTAATAAGAAAAAGCTAGAAGGAATAGGAACAGTTCAATTATCCGGTAATTGTAGTGCTATATTAACCAACAAAATTCCTGAAAAATTGGAAGATCCAGGTAGTTTTACATTGCCTTGTGAACTAGGGGGAAATTTTGTTGGCAATGCTTTATGTGATTTGGGTGCTAGTATTAATCTAATGCCTTATTCAATTTGCAGGAAATTGAATCTAGGTGATTTGAAGGAAACCCGAATGACACTTCAATTGGCGGATAGATCGGTGAAAAGGCCAAAGGGGATCATTGAAGACTTGTTGGTTAAAGTGGGGAATTTTATATTTCCAGTAGATTTTGTGGTGATGGACATGGAAAAGGATAGAAAAGTGCCTTTAATTGTGGGGAGGCCATTCTTGAACACAGCAAGAGCTTTAATTGATGTCCATGGACAAACAGTTACTTTAAGATTTAATGAGGAGGAAATGATTTTTAATGTTAATAAAATTTTAAAACATCCCTCATATGATTTTGAAGAATCCATTTACTTTATTGATGAGGTTCAAGAATGTACCAACACAAAGCAATAGGAAATCATTCTCAAAGATGAGCTTCAAAGTTGCTTAATGCATCCAAAAAGAATGGAAGAGTTGGACACAAAGGAGAAAAAATTGATACAAATTTTGGAACAAGAGCACAGTGAGGATAAGGAAAAGGAGGATGAACCATCCCCTCCTAAGAGAGACTCTGAACTTAAAACACTTTCATCTCATTTGAAATATGTGTTTTTAAGTGATAATGCTAATCCGGTCATTATTTCATCTTTGTTGATAGATTTGGAAGAAGAAATGCTCATTGGAGTCCTCAAAAAGCATAAAGGAGCAATTGGTTGGGCAACATCCGACTTAAAGGGGATTAGCCCAAGCTATTGTACACATCATATACCCATGGAGGACAACTTTAAATCGGTGGTGCAACCTCAAAGACGGCTCAACCCAACTATGCAAGAGGTAGTGAAAAAGGAGGTATTGAAACTACTTGATGCAGGTATTATCTATCCTATCACTGACAGTAATTGGGTAAGTCCTGTTCAATGTGTGCCTAAAAAGGGGGGAATGACTGTAGTGATAAATGAAAATAATGAATTAATTCCTACACGCACAGTTACAGGTTGGAGAGTATGCATTGATTATAGGAGATTGAATGATACCACTCGAAAGGATCATTTTCCATTGCCCTTTATTGATCAAATGTTAGAGCGATTGGCAGGAAATAAATTTTATTGTTTCTTAGATGGATATTCGGGGTACATACAAATACCTATAGCCCCGGAAGATCAAGAAAAGACCACATTCACATGTCCATATGGAACATTTGCATATAGGAGAATGCCTTTTGGTCTTTGTAATGCACCTGCCACATTTCAACGATGCATGATGGCCATATTTCATGATTTCATTGAAAAATTTATGGAAGTTTTTATGGATGATTTCACTATTTATGGTCATGATTTTGCATCTTGTTTGCATAATCTAGCATTGGTTTTAAAGAGGTGTCAAGAAACTAACCTTGTGCTAAATTGGGAAAAATGTCATTTCATGGTTAGAGAAGGCATTATTTTAGGGCATAAAATTTCTGAAAAAGGCATTGAGGTTGATAAAGCAAAAATTAATGTGATAGAAAGACTACCTCCACCAACTAGCGTAAAAGGCATTAGGAGTTTTCTTGGTCATGCTGGATTTTACCGTCGATTTATTAAGGATTTCTCTAAAATTGCCAAGCCAGTCTCTAATTTATTGCTTAAAGATGCTGCATTTAACTTTGATACTGAGTGTTTGTAGGCTTTTAACCTATTGAAGCAAAAATTAGTTAGTGCACCGGTCATTGCATCACCCGATTGGAGCTTACCGTTTGAAATCATGTGTGATGCAAGTGATTACGCCGTTGGAGCGATTTTAGGACAGCGAAAGGAGAAGATTTTCTACACCATTTATTATGCGAGCCACACACTCACTGGAGCCCAAGTAAATTACACTACTACGGAAAAGGAACTCTTGGCAATAGTCTTTTCATTTGAGAAATTCCGATCTTACCTTTTAGGATCTAAAATTACGGTTTGGTCGGATCACGCTGCATTGAGACACCTTTTTGCCAAGAAGGATTCCAAACCGAGACTTATCCGATGGGTGTTACTACTTCAAGAGTTTGATGTTGAAATAAAAGATAAGAAAGGAGCAGAAAATTTTGTAGCTGACCATCTCTCTTGATTGGATCATGCTAGTATCGAAAAGGGAGAAATTTCTGACTTATTTCCTGATGAACATATTTGTGCTTGTTTTACTTATGAAAATTCAGTTCCATGGTACGCTAATATAGCCAATTTTCTTGCAGGTGGCTATCTCCCTAAGGAATTTACTTGGCAACAAAAGAAAAAACTCATAGCGGATGCCAAGCATTACCTTTGGGATGATCCATACCTGGTCAAGATATGTCCGGATCAAGTATTAAGAAGGTGTGTACCGGAATCGGAACAAAGAGCTATCATGCACCAATGCCATGGGGGTGAAGTTGGAGGTCATCATAGACCGAATAGAACAGTTCAAAAGATACTCCAATCAGGTTTTTTCTGGCCTACTTTATTTGAGGATGTAAAATCTTTCATAGCCACTTATGATAAATGTCAAAGAGTAGGAAACATATCCAAGAGAGATGAGATGCCTATGAACAATGTGCTAGAAGTAGAAATATTTGATGTTTGGGGCATTGATTTTATGGGTCCTTTTCTGAATTCATTTGGGTATGAGTATATCTTGGTGGCAGTGGATTATGTAAGTAAATGGGTAGAGGCAATAGCTACTAGGACATGTGATGCAAAAATTGTGCTGGAATTCATTAGAAAGAATATCTTCACTAGATTCGGAGCACCTAGAGCTATTATAAGTGATGGGGGCAAACACTTTGTCAACCATCAATTTAAGACCTTACTCAAGAAATTTGGTGTCAAGCACAAAATCACAACCCCATACCACCCTCAAGCCAATGGCCAAGAGGAAGTATCTAATAGGGAGTTGAAATCAATTTTGGAGAAAATAGTAAATAACTCTAGAAAAGATTGGTTTCTTAGGTTAGATGAGGCTTTATGGGCTTATCGAACCGCATTTAAAACCCCTATAGGTATGTCCCCCTTTAGACTTGTTTTTGGGAAAGCATGTCACCTTCCCGTAGAATTAGAACATAAAGCATATTGGGCTACAAAATTTCTTAACTTTGATTTGAGTAATGCAGGTGAAAGAAGAAAATTTCAGCTCAATGAACTTGATGAAATTCGACAATGGTCGTATAGCAATGCTGCACTCTACAAAGAAAAGACAAAACGATGGCATGACAAGCATTTAAGGGTACAAGATTTTGTCCCGGGAATGTTAGTATTGCTTTATAATAGTCATCTTCGTTTGTTTCCAGGAAAGCTGAAATCAAAATGGCTTGGACCATATCAAGTGATAGCAAGTAATCATCTTGGTGTAGTGACAGTCAAGAACTTAAAAGATGGACGTGAATTTCAAGTCAATGGTCATCGTCTTAAACCATACCAAATCGGACAGCAAGAGGTTGCTGAAGCAACCATGGTCCTTCAAGATATTTAAAATCCGGTTTGAAAAGTCTAGCTGAAGACTTTAAAAATTCAGAACTTCTATTCTCTCTCTTTGTTTTATAGTTGAGTTTTAATTAAGTGTTCATGATTGTTGCATTTTTACATGTTTGTGTGTCTTGATTCATGAAAAGAATGAAGAGAACAATATTTTTAAAAGAAGATATGTTTTCAAAACTAAGAATTGGGAAAAAATTACGTTGAAAGAAGAGCTGTGTTTCAAAAAACGAAGAAAGGAGGTAGGAAATATACCTACACGTGACCACGTGAAGTTCTTCATTGAACCTCACGTGGCCACGGGTTGGACTGGGGAGACATTTCTTTGAAACACGTGACCACGTGGATTTTTTGTACAAAGCCACACGTGGCCATGCCTTGTACAAGAGCAATCCCACACGTGACCACGTGTGGTTCTTCTTTGGAACTTCACGTGGCCACGCCCCAACTTGCTGCCTATATACACTTCACGATTTAATTTTTTGCTTCACTTCTCATTCTTTCTTCACTCTAACCCGTGTCCACGCATCATCAACCCTAATCTTCACCTGTGCCCATGGATTTTCACTCTCTACCTACACTTATCATCTCCATTAGCTTCCTCTTTCAATTTATTTTCTCTTTCATCATTCATCATCGTGGTTTCCACCTTTGCATCCTAATTTTTAGGTTTTTGAACATCTCACACGCCATCTCCACTTTGTATTGCATTTTTGGTGTACTTCTCATTCTCAAGTAAGTATTTACTTCCTCTCCTCCGTAATTACTAGTTGTTTATCATCAATGGTAGTGTTTTCTGCAAATTTATTCAATAAATGTTTAGTTTTTAGGTTAATCTGCACTTCACATATTATG
Source organism: Excoecaria agallocha (assembly GCA_037975025.1). NCBI lineage: Eukaryota > Viridiplantae > Streptophyta > Magnoliopsida > Malpighiales > Euphorbiaceae > Excoecaria > Excoecaria agallocha. Next base: position 86,610,594 of record CM075808.1, on the reverse strand, counting down.
TGCATGTTTATTGTCTTTGCTTATTTGGATGATTATGATTATTGAGTGCATGTAATAGATGGTTAATATAGAATTGGATAATAAATGCTCTTGGTTATGCTTTTGAAATTCATGCTCAAACTTATGCTCACAACGTGTTCGATGAAATGCCTCAATGAGTTTTCTTTTAATAAAAACTTTAACCTCCACTCTTTGATTGGCATATTTCTAGTTCGCATTGATGCATGTCAATTACCTTGTGAAAGAGTTGTTTATGATCTTTGTATTTTGCATGACATATGCTATTAAATTTTCACTTCATCCAAATAATGCATCATACATATTCATGCACTTATAAGCAGTCTATTTGGTGTTAGAAATTAATACTTACATTGTGTTTTCTTTGATTATAGTGGCACCTCGAAGGACTAAACACCCTGATGTTGCTAGTTCCTCTGGGGTACGAATTCCATCATATGTAGACCGGGCGAAGGTTAACAAATTTGATTATTTCAGCAAGTGCAACTATGTGCAGCCCGCCTACTTAAGTCATTTGTTCCTCAATATCCCAGCTGGAAATTTGTGGGATTATGAGATCGAACCGTTGCTTCGAAACATTGGCTGGGGGGAATTCATGAAAAAGAAACCAAAGGTGTACCCAGAGATGGCTAGAGATCTTCTGTATTCCTTTGAATGTTATTTCAGAAGAGATGATTCGGATGGCACAGTTGGTTTTAAGCTAGGTAAGAAAGGATACTCTTTAACCTTCACTCAATTTTCTGAAATTTTAGGTTTTGTGCCAACTGCTCCCTAGGAATTGGAAAATGCTTCACCTGCGGAGAATTGGGAGAGAATTAAAGATCTTGAATTGAATGAGCCTTAGGTAGGAGGCCAATGCAAGTTTTGGTAGGTGCAGTTAATCATCCGGTTTATGGCGAGCCACTTCCAGGAGATTTGCCTTGCATTGATAATAGAATGTTGAAAAGGATGAAGATTCTGATACCTAGGCCCCGAGGACATTTGGCAACACGAGAGGAGTATTTGAGAGAAACCCATATTAGGATTGTGGAGCAAGAGGAGCAGCCAAATGAGCCAGAAGAGGAGCATGTTGCCCCAACTGTCCCTTCCCCTATTCATGAGCCCATAACACCGGAATGGGAAGCACTGTTTAATCAATTGAGTAGTCGGATGGATGCTCAACAAATGAGGCTCGATAAAATGCAAGCAAGGTTAGATATGCTTTGGGCTGAAGTAAGGGAAGGCAATAGGAGAGTGGAGCACTTTATTCTACAGTTTTGGCAACGTTTTCTTCCACCACCACCTTCATTTCAGTAGATTTTTTGTTGCTGCGGACAGCAAAGTCTTGAGGAGGGGGGTAGCCTCCTTTCAGGGGAGTTTTCTATCTTTCTTTTTCTTTTCTCTTTCATGAATCAAGTTTTTATGTTGTGTTTTGTGTTTTATTTTTCCATTAGTTTGTTTTTGTTTATGTTTTGTTTGGTTGTTTAAGGTTGTAAAATTTATATAGTTTACTGTTTCACTTACTTTGCATGAGAACTTAGTTTGCCCTAGTTATCTTCAAAACTTGGAACAATTTGAACTTGGATTTAGAATATGCATGTTTTAAACCTTTACTTAGCAGTAGAACATTAATGTTGTTTAATAAATCTTTAGGTAGGTTAATTTTCAACTTGATAAATATTTGTTAGTTTCTACTTCTTTTGAGCACTTAAGACCAATTTTTAAAATTAGAGAAAAACAATGTATTGAAATAGTTAAGTGATGAATTTTAGAACACTAGAACCTTCCTCATCACCCTTCAAAGCATAAAAGTAACTCAAAACAACTTGGAAAGTGATCTAGGCTATGTTTTTCTTGTTGAGCCATATTTTAACTTATTTTCCTACCCTATATGCATATTTATCCGTTGTTAGCCATTTTTTAGCCTAATGAGGTATGCTTAATGCGTGCCATATTTATTTTTCTTGTTACACTCATTTATTTTACCATATAGCCTAAAAAGCTTTTAGCTTCCCTTCTAGAATTGGCCACTCTAGGATAGGATGGATTAATAGGAATTGGATATCTTGATAGGTATAATAAGATGATTATGATCAAAGGACTATTATTGAAGTCAAAAGAAATAGTGAATTGTTACCTTGTTATTGTATTGTCAATATCAAAGCTAGAAAAGAAAAGGGAAATTGTGAAAAAAAAATGAAAAAAAATGAAAAAAGAAGAGGAAAAAAAATGAGATAAAGCTAGCATGTATGGCAAAATCTTAAGTGTGGGGTAGTTACAAGGAAAAGTGGTTATGACTTCTTGAAAAAGGGTATAAATTGTGAATGAAAGAGAGTTTTAATTATTATTTCTCTCTTATAAGAGCTTTGAATTGTGAAAAGTTGAGAAAGTTTGGCTAAGTTTTTGTTAATGGGATGAAAAGTTAGTTTATTTTATCTTAGAGTGGCTAATCTTATTGTTGATCTTTTATCCATTCTTTGATAACCCATACCCTTAGCCCCATTACAACCTTTGTAAGACCTATGTGATTTTAAGTTTGTTTTGAGTTGCTTAGCGGAGATGACCTTCGGGTTCTGGTGCTAAAGGAGAGGTCTATGGTGTTTCTAGAGTTTTAAGCACGAAACCATGTGTATACTTATGTGTACATTCATTCTAAACTTGACTATGAATTTGCATTGGTGTTTTGGATTTGGAAAATACTTAAAATGATTTGGTCTTACACACACACAAGGAAACTATCTCATATTCTCTTGTTTGAAGATTGATTTATTTAGAGGTTATATTAAGTGCTTGTGTTAAAATGCTAAGTTTGGTTATGAAATTGCATATCTTGATACAAGTTTAAAAGTTTTGAAGGAGGGTTTGTTCTAATTTCCTTGAGGGCAAGCAAGGTTTAAGTGTGGGGTATTTGATAAGTGTGAATTATATATGGTTTTTAATGTGTTTTTAATTGTGTTATTTAGTTATTTTGGTTTTATTTAGGTTAAATTAGAGTTATTTTGTTAATATTTATGTTTTTAAGGTTAATTCTGTGTTTTGTATGATTTTTAGGGTAAAATTGATGAAAAAGGGTTTAAAGTGTAAAAAGTGCAAAGTTTTGGGCCAAAAGTGTAAATTTGAAGAAATTGATCAAGAAAACGAGCTTCCAGTCCAGAGCATTGAGCCGTGGCCATGTGAAATTAGTGAAGTACATACATGTGACCACGTGGAAGAGTAATTAAGAGAGAACGTGGCCATGTGAAAAGAGAATGAAGGAATTTGAGTGAAAGGGCGTGACCACGTGAAGGAGCAAGGAAGAGAAAGAAGCAAGGGACGTGACCACGTGTGATCCAAGGCAAATTCCACACGTGGCCACGTATGGAGGAGAAGAAAATGAAGCCGTGCCCACGTGTAGGAGAACCAGATTGGAGCCGTGGTCACGTGATTCAAGAATTCCTATTTGCGCAGTTTTTCTCAGTTTCTTGTTTAGACAAATTCTCCTCTTTTGAGCAGCCAGATTACTTCCAATTCAATTCTGAGAGTTTGGGAAATAATTCACATCTACTTTGGCCTATAAATAGCCAGCTAAAACACAGAAGAGGGGGATCAATCTTGAGTTTTTAGCTTTGTTTTTCTTAGTTTATTTTTACGTTTCTGTGTTTACAGTTTTTCTTCAAGCTTTTGTTTTTAGTTTTAATTATGTCTTGTGAGTAGTTTTCTTTAACATTTGCTAAAGGATATTTGAATCCTTAACTTGTATTGCTATGACTTAAGTTTGTGTTTCAATTTAAATACAAGTTTGATTATTTCTTGGTTCTTAATCATAGTCTTGTTTTTATTCAACTTTAAGTTAATTATTAACGTGACTAAACATCGGTTAACTAATTGAGTTAAGTTGATTAATGACTTGTATGTTCTTAGGTTAATTTAGTTGGATTAATGCATGTTATAATCTGAATAAGTTATGACTATGTTATATTTGAGTAAGTTGAGATTAAGAAAGGTGTAATCAAGAATAGTTGGAAGTTATAACTCTTGAGAAAGGTTTTAATAGACATCTAGGGGATTAATTTAGACTTTTATGCTAAGTATTGAATTGTTCTGAATAAGGGAGTTTAATACTTAGAATGATAATCTTGAGAAAGTTATCTGGGTTTGTTAAACTGAATTCTCCATAATCACTTGTATGTTTTATTTTAATTAAGTCATAACAATATTGGTTAAGGTGGATAGTCCTTTAGTGAAAGTTGTTTTTATCATTGATTTTTACCTCATTTAATTTACTTGTTTTTAATAGATCTTTTCTTGATTTTAATTTACGTTATTTGTTTTATTTTAGTTTTAGTTTGTATTCTTCAAACATTACAAAATTTGGGATTTCTCTTCTCTCTTTACCCACAAAAATTTGTTTTAGAATTGAATTAGCACACAAGCACAAGTTTCCCTTGGGTTCGATATTTTGGGTCTTAATCTTTATTTTCCTATATTACTAGCCGATCTAGTACACTTGCTAGACACCGGTCAAGGCCTAAGGCATGGTAGATTAGGTTGAATCCCTGTCCATTGTGAAGCAATCAGCCTTACAAGTTAAATGAACCTCCATCCGATCTTGGGTCCTAAAAGCTGATTTTCAAAAACAAGTCAGATACCAATCGGGGGTTCGACGTCACACAAAGTATCCACCTTGATGTTAGGATTGTTGTGAAGAAAGCAAATAGCCTGTTGAGAGTGCTTTTGAGCCAGATATAAGACCCTTCTAGTATGGTGCAAGAGATAACAATCCTACAACTCAGACCTAACAGTAAAGACATATCTAGTTAACAGTAAGTATACTCCATAACTTGTTCTCCATCAACTCCAGTAAGTGTATCCCATGCAATGCTACAATCTTCTTCTTTTTTTGTTCTAATCAGTTCAATAACTCCTTTGTCTGAAAGGGATTGGAATCAGACCTCCCTTTTAATGACTTCAATTTGTGTAAATTCTCAACAAATAGAAGGGGGATGTAAAATCCTTCTAGAGTCTAAGAATATCCACACTTCTCTTTGCTATGTATCTTTTTTTTTATTTCAATCTGTTCAAGTGACTTCTTATGATAAGGATGGATGTCCTAGCCCATTCATAAATGCCTTATCCTTCATATCCTATTTGGTATGGGTATCATTGGCATGTTCTTCCATTGAAGTGGTACATATTTGCCTCTTGAAAAGGTTTTAGGTACATGTGGGGAAGATTTGATGTTTTTGCTTTGTTTATTAACCATGGTTTTTTTTCCTTCTTTTCTGTCATATTCTCTTTTATCTTTTTTCATTTTAATTTTTCATTTTTCTATTATTTCCATGATTGGCCTATTTTATTTGACTTGTCATTTCATCTTGTGTTTGTCAGACCGTTATCTTAATTACACATTTTATTTTCAGATTTATAATGCCTTTTTACAATTTTCAGGCATATTAAATATGAACAAAAATAATCAAAACAAAAATTAAATACATAAATTCAACAAGCACATGTTATATACACCAAAATTATCCAAAAAAAGTTTCAAACTCCCTAATAGAGGTCAGAAGGCTGAAGGCCTATGATATCTGGCCACTGTCACTACTTGAGGTGCTGCTGGTGGCTACTCCTCTAGCTCTCTAAATCTGAAGTGAAACCATAGTAATGCAATGATCAGTGGTTGTAGAATCTATGCCATCACCTCAGCTAGTCGCTCTGAACCCTAGCCTACCCCTATCACTGATTTGGAGTGTTGTTCGAGGTATCTCATTAGGTCATTCCTCAGATCCTTGATGTATCTCCTAAGCTGCTCATCGGTATTGATCACTGCCTATCTCCCTCTAGGAACCCCAATCTCAATACAACCTCTTTACTCTCGAATTTAGGTGAGCAACTCATCGACTACCTATAAGGCTACATTAAATCTTTGACCTACAATTACCAACTTAGCTCTAATACCCTGCACCTCGGCTTGTAAGGTTTATACTGGAGTCAGTACTGACTGTAAAGTCTGGTCCTACCTTTTGACCATCTCCTCTATAGAAAATAGTCTCCTTAAAACATTATCAAGCAAAGGAGCTAATGGTGGTTGTACTGGTGGCGGCACAGTGGGTGTTGATGTCTCTAGATGCTTGGATGGTAGAGGAGTAGTAGAAGTAAATGCCCCTAGGTGTCCAAATGGTAGGGGAGCGATAGAAGTAGATGCCCTCGGATGTCTATATGGTGAAATTCTACCCACCTCCTAGCTGGCGACCATCGATGTCTGATTGGTGATTTAGGACACATTGAAGGAGCGGGTGACCTACTAAGAAGCTCATCTAGGTCAAGTTGTATGTCCATCTTATAGTTTGAATAGATCTCCTTCTTGTGGCTCATATGGCTCCTCCCTAATCATCCTATTGTGCTGGCTGTGCTGGAGTTACCTAAGGCTGAGGTGGCTGAGGCTATTGACCTTGACCTTGACCATCCTCTTCTCCCGGTGGATCTGGCACTATAGGGTCCAATTCATAGCTCTCTTTAGTCTTTGGGACAATTAGCAATCTGTATTGACCCTCCTGCCCCTGCACTGACTCCACCATACTTATGGTAAGAGCAACCTGTATGTCAACATATATGTCCTTCTAAAGCAGGCATCCGAATGTCCCCCCATTTGCCTCTAGAGCTAATAACAATTGAGTCACCATACCTCCTATGCATATCTAGGTGGTCAGCTGAGTGACGACTCTAAGTAGGGAGGCAATGATCTCATGCATGATGTCGACCCTCCTGTACATGTGCATCCTTCATAAGCTAGCAATCTTCATTGCATTAATTGATCTCGAACTATCGATGCAACCTAGATATGATATAGACAATACCCACTAGATTTATCGATAGGTTTGAGTGGCTAACATGGTGCTCTTCACTGTGTCTGATTGGTATATGGCTCTCGAAAGAGTGATGGTTGACCATTGTGCCCCATCAATTATTCTCTTAGGGGTCACCATGTTCGGTCCTACTGGTAATCCCATAGCCTATACGACCCATTGCCAAATGATGCTATAGTGGATGCCTCCTGCCCAGAATTGGACAACCTCCTGTTTGGTGTCTGATCACTAATCACCTTCGTACTTTAAGGTGGAAAGAAACTTTCTGGTCACATTTGGATAAGTCTAGAAGGCTGAAGTAAGAAAATCTATCCATCGCGCTACGACTAATAGCCTATTGATCACCTCAACCAACCCCAGGGTCTATAGGAACTGCCTAGACAAGAAGCAACTGGACCTAAACTAGACTCAGGATAGGGCTCGATATATGCTGGCCCACTAAGGGGTCATATATGCTAGTATAGATGGAGCCGGTGTGGCATGGGCATCTTTGCACGGTATCCTACAAAAAAGAAGTGTTAGTTTCCTACGGTTAATTTGGGTCACAAGAAAACTAAATTAATTTGTTAAAAATTGAGACAAAATTTTGGCTTAAACTGGAGCTAGCTAGCCTACATAAAAATACGTGTTAAGTGCCATAAGATAATTTACAATAGCTTAGACCCATTATTGGGCAATCTAGCAAACTTGCACGACAAACGAGGTAAAATATACATTTAACAATTTATAGATTTTTAACAATAATCCGATAGCATTCTAGCTTGGAATGTGCCCACCTCCTGCACTAGAAAAGTGTTTCAACAAATCCACAAGCCATCATTGGCCTTCAAGTAATCCAAATCAAGTTATTAATATGTTAAACCAAAATTATTCTCAACTATGTTGGTGTAATTTTTGACTTAACCACACTATGTTTTAAAATAGAAACCTAAGTAAAATTATTTCACATCACATATAGAGTGAAATAAACTACACACAGTGTTATTTACATGCTTATTTAGAGGCTTGCTTTCCTAACTACAGTGTCATGCCATTAAATGTTCACTAATTCCTATAGGCATTATACAAGGTGAAACCATTAGGTAAACTAAATCTAACATCAACACTAGGAATATAGAGCACTAACAACACAAATAAATAAAATAAATAAAGGAAAATATAAGACAATAATTACTTGAAGTGCCAACAATGGATGTATCAAAAATGCAATGGAAAAAAAAAAACCACTCATTGAAATGTGCATCATCCCTAAGAGAATTTAGATGCGAACGGCTCTAAAACGAGCAAAAATAAGAGAGAAAAGGCAAGAAAATCAAGAGAAAAGCTTTGTAAAAACAAAAATGGCAGATATAGTGAATGGGGAGGAAGAAAAAGAAGAACAACTTTTTTATTTTCAAATTTTTGAGCGATGAATGGTCAGTGATAAATGGCCACCTCATACATCTTGTCTATCACTCTTTTTCTACTTTTTTTTTCAATTTTAAGCTTTTTTTTCACTTTAACATGTTATTTACCATCATACACCTTATTTTTATTCTTTAACATTATCATATTTACACACGTGCAAGGTTTGCACCTGGTACCTGGCCATGTCTGCCTTCCTTTGTCCTTAGCTACCCTAGAAAGATAACTCATGCCTTGGGTATCGTTCCTTTTGAAGCTAGGGGCTTAGTTTTTCAAGGGATGACCTTTTCATTAAAGCTATTGACTGATGTCCTAGCTGACTTCGATGATGTACCTACTTTCTAATCTTACTTTATATTGCTTTGTTGCTTTTTTCGATGCTTGCTAGTGCATTCAGATGACTTGATGATTGGGGATTACAAATTATTCAATGTCGTGGTTGGTGTGTGCAAGAGGTACAACCCATTCCCTTTCAATATGGCAGAGACTATTCTTAGCTTGGATGCTATTTGGAATGACCCTATTGCCTGCTTTACTGGTAGTCCCCTGTTGTTTCAGGGATGTCATTATTTTAAAGGTAGTGTCCCTCTTATGGGTTTTTACACTAGCTTTTCTTATAGGAAAATGCATCATTTTAGATTTTCATGTACTTCCTTACCTTATATTTTCCTAAGATGAATTAACTCACCCCAGCAGCCCTTTTTTTTCTTTTTCTTTTCAGATATGGTAGCGTGAGAAACTGAAGTTGTGGTCAGAGCCTTCACCCCAAGCTATGGCGATGGGCACTTACCCATGAGATATGTTATCCTTAGACATATATAGCGTGAATTTGAGATGATCCAAGAGGGAGTTGATTGGGTGGCTCAGTTGATAGATGATGTGTCCCTTTGTGTGGATTGCATTGGGTTACCTTCTATATTATCATTTGTTGTGCTTGCCAGTTTAGGGACTGTCGGGACATCGTTAGGTTTCCATTGGGTTTTTAAGGTGGCATACTTTCTGTTCCCTTCCTGTCATAGTGCTACTAAAGAATTTGGACCCAGCTCCCTGTGAGGATTGCCATTCTCGAGATTACTGCTTGTGATTTCACCACTTCCACCTCCTATAAGCAATGGGTTACAAGCCCGATAGCTGACAATAGGCTTTCTCATCTTAGGCATCTAGAGAGAGATGCAATATAGATATACTAGATCAGATATTGTCAAGGACTATGTTTTTACTATTATTAGAACTTTTTACATTTTAAACACACGAAAAGAATAGGAACGACTTTTGGATACATTATTAATGTTTTTGGATACATGTATGAGATTTCTTTCTGATTTTAGTATACATGATCATCATTTGATATTATCTCAATAACATATATTATTTAATCTCGAAGATGAATTTAACAACATCATAACTCCTGTTATCAATCAACCTTCTCGAATTTTCTTGACTGATTATTTTCTCTCAGCCTCTAATTTTTTCCCAGAATGCCTTTTTTCCAGTTTTCACCTTGATGAGGCACCCAATTTTAGCAAGGCCGTCATTTTTCCAATTTTTAACCCATGGGGCTTCTATTCTCTTCTTTTTCTCTTTCTAGTCTTAGCCATGGAACCTTTCCAATGTATCTATATTTATCGGCTCCCTTAACTCATTGCCATCACTATTTGACAAAATAGCAACTTCCTTTGATAGCAGTTTCTTTAACACAAAATGTCCTTCCCAAGGAGGCCTAAACTTGCCTCAAATATCTGAAATTCTAGGTCTCATTTGTTTGAACACCAGATCTCCTTCTTTCAGTGGATGTTTTTTAACCTTTTTAGTGAATGAATGAACTAGACTTTTCTAATAAATCTAGTTGTGATAGTAAGCACACATCCTATCCCTATCTAGCAACTTAAACTGCAACAATCTCTATCTAGCCCATTCTATTTCTAACAGTTCAGCTTTTAAGACCACTCTTAAAGATTGATGCTCAATTTTCACTGACAGTCTAGCCTATATCCCATAGACCAAAGAAAATGTAGTAGCTCCCGTTAAAGTTCTGGCTGTGGTCCTGTAACCCTATAATACGAAAGGTAGTTTATCAGCCCAATCTTTATAAGTCCGGACCATCTTAGCCAAAATCCCCTTAACATTCTTGTTAGATGCCTCGAATGCTCCATTTTCCCGAGTTCAATAAGGAGAAGACTTATGGTGTTAAACCCCATCTTTATTAGCATTTATCTAGTTTTCCCAAAAAACTGTAACCATTGTCTGATACTATATGGTGAGGCAAACCATATCTACATATCATATTCTTTTCTATGAATTTAGCCATCTTTCGGGCATCTACTTTCTTGAATGACTCTACCTTTAATGAACCTGTGCCCATTTGAAGTTGGCAGATGGATCATACCCATGATGTTTATGACCCATGCAGCAACTGGCCATGGCTACATAAGATTGCTTAACTCAAAAATTGGTAAGTATCTTAAGTCTACATATTGTTGGCACAATTGACATTCTTTGACATACTTAGAAAAATTAATGTCTATGATAAGCCAAAAGAACCCTTGGCGTATGATCTTCTTTAATAAGGCCAAACCATATGAGCTCCGTATGTACCTCTTTCATTACCTTTTTTGCCTCTTTCTCGTTTAAGCACCTTAGTTGGATACTATTAGATTGTCTCTTATAAAGCACACCACCTACAGTAATGAATTGACTCAATAGCTTACGGATCATCCTCTGGTCCTTTTCAGTGGCTTCCTTTGAGAATACTAATCTTTATAAGTAATTCTGAATGTCCTAGTACCAAGGTTCCCATCATCCACCTCAACATCTATAATCTGCTCATTCTGAAAACACGGCTTATCAGAACTTAAGATCAATAGAGGCTTCATACTTACCCCTCTCAGATTATCCCACATTGATACCAAGGTGGCCAAGGCATCTGCCAATTGGTTCTCATCTCTAGGCACATACCTAAAAGTACAAACTTCGAATTGGCTACTCAAAACTCGAAAACACTTAAGATAAGGCAATAAATGCTTTTCCTTCACCAACCATTCTCCCCTTACCTAATAAACTACCAAGGATGAGTCTTCAAATACTTCTATAGATTTTACCCTGACAACTACCAAGGCTTCCAGTTCGAAGATGCAAGCTTCATATTCTTTTCGTTATTTATGGCCATTTACCTCATTTTCTTGGCTACAGGCATTTTCTCTCCCTCTGGGGTTACTAAGATTACTCCTACTTTAACTCCTTTACTGTTTATAGTTTTGTCAAAGTATATTTGCCAACCCTAAATCGTTATGGCTGCAATGTCTTAGTCAGGGAATTCGTAGGCTATCTCTTCTCTTTTTCACGGATGATGAGCCAGGAATTCCACTATTGCCCTTCCTTTAATGGTTTTCCTAGTGATGTACTCTATGTTAAACTCTTATAGGAGGATTAGCCACCTTCCCATATTTCCTAGGAGTGAAGGTGCTTTTTGCAAATACTTGAGAGCATTCTACTTAGCTACAGCTTGTATTCTATAAAAATAAAGGTAACGTTTCAGTTTCTTTGAAGCCTAAATGATTGCTTGACAAATCTTCTCAAATTCTATATATTTTGCTTTATAAGGAAGAAACTTCTTGCTGAGGTAATACACTACATACTCAATCCCCCTAAAGTCATCCTCTTGAGTCATCATTGCCTCTACTAAACTATCCTCTATGGCCAAATACAAGATCAGAGGCTTACTTGCCTACAACGGTCTCAGCACTGGCTGATGCAAAAGGTATTCCCTAATGGTATTGAATTCCTTTTGACAATATTAATTCCAAACCATTAGCTGATCTTTTCTGAGTAGCTTGAATATCAATTCGCAAATCAAGGTCAACTTAGCTATGAACCTACTTATATACTGAATTCTGCCTAGATATCCTTTGGCCTCTTTTTCCTTTTAAGGCACTAGTATCTCTCTAATAGCCCTCACTTTGTCAGGATCTACCTCTATAATGTTCTGGCTACCACATGCCCTAAGAGCTTACTTGAAGTAACCCCGAATATGCATTTCTTCAAGTTGAGGCGAAGGTTGTACTTGTCAATTCTCTTAAAGAACTTCTCTAATTGGGTAGCCGACTTGATCATCTTGTCATCCACATATACCTCCACTTCTTTGTGAATTAAGTCATCTAATATCCTAGTTGCCATCCTCTGATAGGTGGCACCTGCATTCTTAAGCCCAAAAGACATGACTCGATAGGCATAAGTACCCCTATTCGGTGATGAAGGTTGTTTTAATTCAATCCACTATCTTATTCAGAAAATAATTATACCCAGCATACCCATCTATAAAGTTGTACATGGAACAGGTAGCTGCGCTATCAACTAATACATCTATGTGAGGTAAAGAGAAGTCATCCTTTTAGGCATGCTTTGTTCAAATTCCTATAATCCACATAGACCCTAACTCTTATATCCTTTTTTGCCATAAGAACCACATTTGCCAACCAGGTGAGGTATTGGACCTCCACTAGGAACTTAGCCTCTATTTGCTTCCTAACCTATTCTTTGACCTTTTTAGCCCATTCTAGCCTATGTCTCCTAAGCTTTTGCTTGACTGGTTTGTACCTTGGATAGGTTGGGATGGCATGGTTGGCAATTTGTCAATCTATTCCCGACATATCTTCATAGGTCCAGGAAAAGACTTTTTCATATTTTTTCAATATTCTCTCAAATGTTTCTCTCTCTTTAGGAGTTATATCTGATGCTAATAAAATTTCTTTTGGGTTTTCTTTCATTCTGAGATTAAATAAACATGTGCGCATTGAGTTTATGTCAAATATGAATGATTCATGATCATGATTATACATATTAAAATCAGAAGAATCACACAAGTAAGCAAAATTATTCATCGTATTAATATAATCAAAAGAGGAATCATTGTTCTTCATCAAAAAGCTCAAGAAAATAAACAATATCAATGAAAGTATCTTTTTCAGTATTGGCAACATCAAATGTCTCTCCAGTCTTTGGGTCATCTTTAGGTGGATCTTCAGCTCCCAGCTTCTCTTTGCTTTTAGCTGAACAACAAGCAGCTTCTCTATTATGACCTCTTCAGGCACCTCATTATCTTAAGCCAAATGATGTAGAAGGATCTCTTCATCCTAAAAATCCTCAACTGGCTTGAAACTCCTCGTTCCTAGTCAAAGACATCATTGAACAGTTCAAAACCTAACACTATCTCACCCTTTATCAGCTGAGGCTCATTCTTCATATAATAAAGGTAGACACCTAATGCTGGCATAAAGCTCTAAAAAATATGGGGAATCTCTTTTGCTGCTTCTTTCTTCTTATTCTTTTGATCAAGACCAATGAAATCTAACCCCTTCTTATCCTTTTGACCCTTGGTGGTGATGGCAGTTTGGGGCCCTTGAGAATTCTTGCCTAAACCAGCCCTAGGCAAGAAGTTCATCTTCTTCAACATATTGATCACTTGTGGACTATCGACAAAGCTACCTTCACTCTCTTTGTCACTAATTATAGACATATGGAATCTACTAAAAGGTTGCTTAGCTATCTCCAGCACAGATATCTGGTTCTTCCTCACAACTTTGATGGTTACCACTTAACCATCATGAGGTATCTTGATCATCTAGTGCAATGTAGAGGGCATTCCACCTAACTTATGAAACCATAGTCTTCCTAGCAATACAGAAAATTTGGCAGGAATTGGTAGCACTACAAACTCAACCTCAATTTTAATAGATCATGTCTTCACTACAGCCTTAAAGGTCCCAACAGCTTGCCTTTTGGTGTTGTCATAGGCAGAGATGGTCAGATCAGACTTATTCAGCACTCTCTCATTTAATCAAAAAGCAAGAATTGCCACTAAAGGAAAAATGTTGATGAAAGACCCATCGTCCACCATCACACCTGTCGTGTGCTTACCATTCACCTAAGCCTTAATACAGAGAGGGCTATTATGATTTCTACCTTCAGTAGGTAAATCAACATTTAAATATACAACATTATCTCATATTTCTCCCTTGACTAAATCCAACAACTCAGAGGATGAAATAGCAGTGGTAATAGTAGACTCACTCAAAGCTTCCACCAATTTTATCCTATGTGATGGAGATTATCTCATTAAATTCCAAATAGAAATCTGGGCCTGTATTTTCTTTAGCTACTTGATTATTTGATTCTCTTCAGTCTCTTTCTCTGTGGGCACTATGACAAGAGCTGGTTGCCTTTCAATCTTTAAGGCCACCTTTCTACTTCTAGTGACCGCCTTTACCTTGTTTTCTTCTACTTCCCCTTCACTCTCATTGGCTGAACTCCAAATATCAATGGGCACCATAGTCCCTTTGTCCTCATTTTCAGTGGGGGAATCCTAACAATCAATCATTAAAATTGGCCAATTTTCTACACTTGGCTTTATTGCTTTAGGGGTGGAAAGAGTAACAGCCACGTACTCATTCCCATATAGGTCTCTCATGACATACCACTCAGGTAAACTAGACACAATTATAAACGTCAGAGGTGGCACAACATTGTAACCTCCTTTCTTTTTCTTATCCCTCTTTTCAGGATCTAAAATTTATTTGCTGTCTATCAGATCTTGAATTCCTCTCCTAAAAGTGTGATAATAAATGATAAGGTGCCCAATATACTGGTGGTAAACACAATACTAATCTTCCTTACGATGGGCCAACCTTTAACTCTTCGCAGGTCTCAATGACAATGGTTGAAGTTTTCCTTCTTTACTCAGTTGTTCCAATACCCAATACAATGAATTACCAAGGTTAGCATAATGCCTCTAATTAGCTTTTGTAGTAGACAATCAGTCGTCATTCTCGTTCTATTCGATCCACCGCTATTCCCAACTGCCTTGTTATTGCCAAAGTTCCTCCTTGCACCCTTATTGTCCCTTCTGGCTAAGTACTCTCCGTTATATTCTATGGCTATATCCTTTAAGGATTCCTAATCCTTTAAACCCTTCATCTTTAAGCTATCCCTTGAGTAGGGACTTACATTTCGGATAAAAAAGTTTGATTTGGTCAGCCGTATCAAGCTTCCTCTTCATCTCTATTACTCGATTCCTCCACCTGGTAAGGTATTCATGAAAAGACTTGTCAGGCATCTATTGGAGCAATTCAAGGTCTTTTAAGATAACCTCCATCCAAGTACTATAGTCATACTGCTTAAATAACTCCTCGATCAACAAATCCTAATCCTTCTTGGTGTGCCTATCTAATCCATGGTACCAATCAATGGCAGGCCCCATTAGACTCAAACATAAATATTTTGCCTTTTGCTTCTTGGTCAAGGTAATGCCTTTTATAATTATGGTGTACTGCTTAACATGCACTAAAAGATCCAAAGTGCCATCAAATCTTGGTAGGTAAGGTATTTTGAACCTTTAAGACAATGGCTCATCTCCATCCAAATCCCTATCCTCGGGGTTCATTCCTGACCAACAGACAATAACCTAGTAGGGGTGTATACAGTACAGTACAATTCTGAGATTTGCAAATCTTCGTATTGTCTTGGAATTTTAGATATTTTAAAAATTAAGTATTGTTATTGTCTTAAAAATTCGGTCTAACTTTGGTACAATTCTTGTAAAAATTCAATGCAGTTCGGTTCGATACTTTGGTTCTTTCAGTGCTAAACAATACAGTACAATACAATTCGGTACTTCAAATAATTCAATAATTTTAAAAATTTATAAAATAAATTCAAACAATAATAAATACAAATACAATTAAAATATCTCAATAAGTATAATAAAAATTTAAGTCAAAGTACAAAATTTAAAAATTAACATTCAATAGTCTTTCTTGGCATTATGTTGGCACTGATTTGAGGATCTTCAACAATATTTTAAAAAATAACACATAATTTAAATAATTAAACCATAAAAAATATAAATATTAAATATACAATTTAAAAATTTATGCAAATATAATAATTACCTAATTCAAACTTTTCAAATTCTTCAGTTGATGCCTCTAAAGCCAAAAATGTAGTTGATCTCAACTAGTTTTGGCAACAAATGAGAACCTCTACTGTGATGGGCACCGAAGCCGTGCTCAATTTTGGGTTTGCTTTCGAAGGCCCACCTTTAAGGTCCAAGATCGAAAAAGGCTCACTATAACTCATAAATTGGCTACTTCGCAATAAAAAGGGAACAAGCCCAAATTATTGTTATTAGTCAAGCTATGAAGGCATCTACTAATGGGCTCAAAGAGGCAGATGTCATAGAGTCACCACCCAACAGAACGTTGAGAAATAAATCTCGAACTTTTTGATATCCAAACAGAGATTGGTGTTTGGGACATCACTCTTACTTGGCACCTTGGTTTTGTGTTATTTATAATTGGGTTTTAAGCATTAATCCACTCTCCTCTCTCACACGATGCATTTGCAATAAAATTAAGTAAACATCCCAATCAAATAAAGAATTTACAAATAAAGTGATAGAACAAGATAAATCCTATTTAAATTATTACAAAGGCAAATCGTCTAACAAAGAAACAAACTACATATATAAATCGGGGCATTCATTTTGGTTGGGAACATTGGTTCCCTCATGCACATTTTAACAAAAAAAACTCTATTGTTCTTTATGTGATTTTTGGGTTAAAAAATTAGACATTTGTCTATATTTTAAAGAAAATCTCCAAATTAATTAGCAGAAATGATTTTAAATGTCTTTTCCATCTAAGCGTACAGGAAAAAACCTTTTTTTACTATCTATTACATCCCCAAAGAATAAATACATCCAAAATAAATAAAATTAAGCTAAATAAAGTGAAATAATGAATAAAAGAAATACAAAATAAAATAAACAAAGAAAGGATTAAACTAACTGGGGGCACGACTCCTGACATGTGATCATCTCAAGATAACTCTATATGCCATCAAATCAATTGCTCACACGAATCACAAAGATCGATAAATTGGCATGGCAAAAGAATATACAATGAAAAAAATTAAAATAAAATACATAAAGATATCACAAAATTAAACATATGTACAGAAGCAAAATTTATGTAGAAAGAAGCAGAAAATGAATTAACACACCAAATATTGATAAAACGGCATAAAGAATAATAAAAGACATAAAACATGTTAAAACAAGCAATAAAATTGGTCACGGACACCCCTGGGTAGGTGACGTATGCCCACAACCAAAGGAGAGATGGGACAAGAAGAAATCACAGCGAAGTCATATCTGTCGCATTGATAGATGGCTATTTGTGGTGATTTCTTCGCATCTGTCACTAGAGGGACAAATATAAAAGCTAACAAATTAAAACAAAATCACCAATAACCTCAAATAGACCCTAAATGCATGATTATATGAATACAAAACATGCAAAAACTAAAATTCTAACCCTAAACCATATTTCAACTAGATAATAATAAAATTAACATCTAAAATAATATCTAAGAAAACAAAATTCAAATCATACATTTATGGAGGAAATCATGTCCAAGCAATATTCTATCATGCATACAGATCTAGATTAACATGGCATTTAATTAAACACTTGAATCTGAGTAAATAACGCACAAAAAACATATTTATTTTTATATTACACGACATATATGAACATGATAAACCTAGAGAGAGAAAAGGGGAGGGAAGCCTAAAATATTACCCTCAGGAGATATTCTAACTCTATATGCCTTGAAATCCAGATCTCTGCTTCGACCATGGTTTTATGCTCCAAAGAATATATGATTTTTGTGTGTAATTTTGGTTGGATCAAAAGAGCATAGACTTCTGCCTAGAGAGAGATGAATTGATTTCTTCTTCTTTAAGAACCCCATTCTTTTTTTCTAAGAATCATTCCCCCCTTTAAAAATTTAATTTTCTTATGTTTTATACTTAGGAAAAGTTGGAATTTTATTCTAACTCTAACTCTCCAAGTGTTGAGGGATTAATCCCTCAAAATTCGGGCCAAATCACCCCAAAATCCAATCTTTCCATTTTAAAAACCAAAAACATGAAAAATTTGGAAATGTAACCATAAACGACTGTCCCTCAGATTAAAAGATTGAATTTACAAAAATGCCTCTAATTTGACCTGGACAAGAGGTGAGTCGCCACAAATGATCATCCCTCACATGACAAACAACTGTCGGTCATCACTAAAGATCAAAATCAAGGTTTTTAGTACTTTTTTGTTGAAACCTCCAAAATTCACTTAAAATCATAAAATTTTCGTGAAAGATGTGAAAAATCTAGAAATATATTATTTCGTCATCATCAAATAACTCTTATCTAGGTTACCTGGGGTCACAGTGTCTACATTCACATATGAATAAAAGTTAAGCTTTTATTTGAACAAATTTAAGGGGTTATATGTTTACTCAGAAAGTTCATGAGGTTAAGTGAATTATTTGAATAAATTTATTGGGTTGCATATGCATTAAGATATTTACTGCATTTTCAATCTTTACATGTTTTACTTGCTTGAAAAACATATGAAATGTCATATCAGTATCGAAGTGACCAATGGAACTTGAATTTATAAGTTTAGAAGTCAGATGATTACTTAAAAATTTCAAGAGATTAAATGATTATTTGAGACCAATTCATGTAGTTAGATATGTTTTAGGCCTTGTGAAAATAAAAGTTTATATATGATAAGCCAAATACATAATTTGCCCCTCATACATGTTCAGCTTTGCCAAGCTAGCCCTTATTAAGGTTTCAATTTTTAGTTACGGATTCAATTTTTGGATACCAATTAACCATTACTCCATGGTTAATCGATTCTTATATATATATATATATATATATATATATATATATATATATATATATATATATATATATATATATATATATGTAATATTTTTTTTCTATTTCTCTCTAAAACTTACACAAAATAATATTTTAAAATATATTTTTATTTTATACTTTAATTTTTTTATAAAATTTATATAATACTTTAAACTAGATTTATATTATGCCATTTTCTTTAATTGTATAATAATATTTATATGTAGTAACCGATTAACTTTTATAAATGTTATTTTTTTATCATATATAATAGCATTTAATTACAACTTTTTTATATTTTAGAGTTTATGTTTTAACATTTAATATTATCTAAAATTTTATTTGACTTAGAATAAAACATATTAATTTCCAACAAATATCAAATCTATTTTATGATATTAATTATTAATTTGTCGAACATAAATTTTGGCTAGTAAATTTTGATTGTTTTGTGATTTTTATTTTAAATTACTTTACACAATTGAAATTGAATTAAAATTTGTCTTTTTTTATAATTTTATTTATAAATTTTAATAGTTAACCCAAAAATATTGGTTAACCAAACTGAAAAAATCAAAATCAACGCACTGATTAATCGAATGCAATAAACTGATTAATAGTTAATGGTTTTAAAAACTGATGTTAATGGACTTGTTGGTTTTAAAAACTGATGTTAATGGTTCTTTAAGGGTAATACTATAATTTAATTTCATAATTTCTTACGAAATTACACTATTCATTTTGTTTGTTACTATTTAAATGGTAAAATTTTTGGGAGCATAACGGTTGCATTCCTACCCAACATCTTGCAAAGAAACAATTTTGCACTCTTAATCATTTCCTCCAATACCCCAGTACTCCATTTAAACCACAGAAAAGCACTTCTAACCATCATCAATCATACATCATATATCTCATTAACATCCCATTTATAATATTTATAAATATCATCACAAGTCATAATCCTTTAATACATACTGTTATATATAGGTTTACATATACAATTCACAAAAATACTAATACATTAACACAATGTATACAACTTAAATACATATCTACATATAACTCTAATTTCTACAAAAACTCATTTTTTCCATTCCTCCTAGCTGCCTTAACTAAGCATTGCACTAGTTACCTATGCATAGTGTTAGCCAATAGCCTAGTGGTGGATATCCAACTAAAATATTTCATAAATACCCATACACAATCACACAATTCCTTATATGGCTTTAAAATTAATTTAATTCATTACAATATTTCAACTTTCTTTTTAATCTTTTTTACTTAAATTACATTTTTACCCTTAATGTTTCTATTTTTACCCAAATTACCGTTTTGTTTCTAATAATCTTAATTAATCTTATTTTATTACAATTTAGTCCTCAATTTCTCATGTAATAATAAAATTTCAATTTAGTCCTTATTTTACCCTTTTTATGGTAAAATTTCACTTTAATCCCCATTTTTCTATTCGTTTACAATTTTACCCTTTAAATTTATTTTAATCCGTCTCTGGCATGCTAAATTACCTTTTTATCCCCTTTTGTACTATTTTCACATAAAACTACCATTTCACCTCTAATTCATCATATTATACATTTTATTCTATTTTTCATAATAATATACCAATTAAATTCCTATTTTTCCCTTAACAATTCCAAACGAAAGCCTTCAAATTGGATATGTAATATGTAGACCCCACAGGTCATAATCTACATTTTATTTTGATTCTTACCCATTTTTCTCATTCTTTTTCTTTGTTTTACGGTGTGAAACTGCCTTTGGTCCACTTTTGTGAGTCGCCATGACCCACTATCGCGGTAAATATTTCTATGACTAGCCAATTACATCCTACAATTTTGGTTTCACTATCAAGGATTAAGGACAACACTGATGATCATCACAATTAATAATTCACATTACCATTACCATGTATATCCCATTAATTATTTCAGCATAACATAATTTCATCCATTATGTTATTTTTACGTTATTCAAACATCTTTTTTTTCTTTCCCCATCACATAGTTCATTATATACACATTAACTATATATTATATTCACATTGTATACACTTATTACATGTTCATCAACATTCGACCATATGAGGAATTTCATATAATCATTGTCTAAATGCATCCTTAATTTATATTACCTAGTTATTTAGCATATATTATCCATTTACATCGCATTTAATTCATGTATACCATATGGCCACTAGGATACCATATCATTCCATCATGGTTTTGTTGGCTAAACTTATTCTTAGCATGTTTATTATGCATAATCAACATTATTCCACCATTAATTCTCTTTAATTCCATTTAAAACCTAAAGTCCCACAAATACATAATGGTGTACATATTTAGGGTTCCAAGTTCCCATGCATTTTTCCTACTTTCAACCATTCCATGACACTTATTTACTACTAAATTACATATATTTAGCATTAATTCAAATTATGGCACTTGTTGCCCTAATAAACATAACTTAATTCATGTGAATTATTTTAGTTTAGATATCCACTTACCTTTTTTTTTATTTCTTCCTTAAATAACCTTCTCATTGCCTTTATCCTCCTTTTTTTCTTCTTCTTTTTCTTTTTTTTTTTCTACCATAAGCTGAAACTCAAGAGAAAGGAATTATGAGTTTCTCTTTAACATATTAACATAAAAATGCTTTAAATCATTTATTCTAACTATTTCTTATAAATTCCAACCTAAAAATCTAATTATACTTACTTGGAGAAAATTTTCTTCCTTTAATTTTCTTCACTTTTTCTCACAAATTCTTGCGAGATATAAAGCTGCTAGACTTAGTTTACTAAAGGAATATTAAAGAAATTTGAGGGAAAACCAAGTGAAAAATGAAGAAAAAAATTAATGGAGGAGGAGGGTTAGGTTCCGTCAAAGAGAGGTAGAGATGAGGGGGAGGAAGATGGAAGAAGTGGTTGGAAATTTCTAGTTATTTTTACCTCCTTGTGTGTATAAACATACCAATTGAATGGCCATGATTCAATGGAATACTATTTAATCTAATGGCTTATATTGAGCCACTTATCACCTCCACAATAATTCTTATGATTTCTTTGTCAATTATTCCTCAAAATTAGTCTAAAAATATCAAAAAAATATTTATTAGGATGCCTCTAAATTTTTGGATCAATTTGAGACCGTTTTGGTAAAATTTCCCTATTCGATAGGGTAATTACTAGTCTAACAACTCATTTTTTATTCTTATCAGAAAATTAATCTAACAGTTTTAAAAATTGATTTAAGCCCTTTCTAATGAATTTTTATGGTTAACATAATTTTCTAAAGTTCCATGAATATTTTATGGTTGGTCAACCCTGACAATGGCCTGCATTTTTTTCCTTTTGACTTTTGAGGCCCTATTTAACCTAAATTTCATCTCAAATTATGTCTCTAAACTCCCCATGAATTGTAATTCTTAATGGTCAAGAAAAAATTTTGTAGGTCCTGGGTTGGACATTACATTTTCTTTCCCACTAACTAAAAATTTCGTCATCGAAATTTACCTAAATTAAATAGTTGCGGATACTGCTGTCTCATCGCCTGTTCCGGTCCCTATACTTTTACAAGTGGTATTTGCTTATTTCTTAATTGTCTAGCCTCTTGAGTAAGGATTTTGACCAGCTTCTCATCTTAGCTTAAATCAATCCTTAACTGCACTTCCCCAAGTGTAATCACATGTGCTAGATCAAATTTGTAGCATTGTAGCATCGACACATGGAACACATTATGCATCCTTTTTAGCTCAAATGGCAACTTTAATCTATAAGCTACTAGCCTCACATGTTGTAATATCTCATATGGGCCAATGAACTTTGGACTCAACTTTCCCTTCTTGCCAAATCTCAGGATTTTCCTCCAAGGTGATACCTTTAGGAATACTTTTTCACCCACTTCATATTCGATATTTCTTCTTTTCAGGTCTGCATAAGACTTTTTTCTGTTAGAAGCAGCTTTTAAACTATCTTTTATAACCCTAACTTTTTCCTCAGTTTCTTGTATTAATTCTGGTCCCACCAGTTTATTTTCACTAAGCTCTATCCAACAAACCGGTGTTCTGCATTTCCTTCAATATAGCGATTTATATGATGCCATCTTTATGCTAGCCTGGTTATTATTATTGTATGCAAATTCTACAAAGGGTAAGTACCTATCCTAACTGCTACTAAATTTTAGGATGTAAGTTCTCAACCTATCTTCCAACACCTATAACATATTTATAGTTTAGCTATATAGTATCTACAATGTTGATATTAACCTTTTTAAAGAATATGGGTTACCTAAATAACTCTTTTTGACTGTTCATCTGTATGAGGATGAAATGTAATACTAAAGTGAAGTCGGGTACCCAATGCTTCCCGTAACTTTTTCCAAAATTGTGCAATGAAATGGGAATCCTATCTAATATGATTGATAATAGGACACCTTTTAATCTAATAATCTCCTGGATATAAATTTTTGCCAATTTTACCAATGGATAATCAGTCCTCAAAGGTAAAAAGTGGGTAGACTTTGTCAATCTATCAATAATCACCTAGATTGCGAGTTATGCTACTTTCTAGTGAGAGGCAATCCAGAAACAAAGTCCATGGTAATCCTATTCCATTTCTATTCTGGTATAATATCGGTTGTAATAACCCAGAAAGAACTTGGTTCTCTGCTATCACTTGCTAGCACATCAAACATCTAGTTATAAAATTAGTTATGTCTCGCTTCATACCAGGCCACCAATAGTGGATCTTCAAATCTTGGTACATTTTAGTGCTACTTAGATGCATAGCATATTTACTGCTTTGGGCTTCTATCATCATGTCCCTTTTTAGTTCGTTGTCATTTGGAACACATATTTTTCCTTTGTAGTATAAGCAATTATCATTATTAAGGGAGTATTTCATATCTTCTCCTTCACAGATTTGTGTGATGATGGAAGCCAACCTTCCATCTTGCTTCCGAATGGCTTTAATTTGTTGTAATAGGTTAGGTTTAACTTGCATCTTAGCTATAATTGCTTCTTGGCAATAGTTAATCTGATATTCATAGCCCTTAAGGCTATGTAAACAATATCATATGGTTATCCTTTTGCATTTATCACATGATATCAAGGAAATTTCTTTTTTAGGGCTTATTTTGAGTTATTACCTGCCATATACTTCCTGCAGAGTGTATCAACTATAATATTTGCCTTAACAGGATGGTAGTCTATGAGGCAATCATAATCTTTAATGAGCTCTAACCATCGTCTTTGCCTTAAATTGAGCTCTTTCCGTGTAGGTAGGTAGGTATTTAAGGCTTTTATTATCTATGTAAATGAAGCAATTTTCACCATATAAGTAGTGCCTCCATATCAACTTTTGCTGAGGGAAATTTGAACTCTTATACTTTTACTATAAAAACTTGAATTTGAGCTTAATTTTAATGCAAGTATGTTATTTCTTAATTCCTATGCTAAATCTTATCTTTTGGTTATGGTTGAATTAGTGTTTAATGTTTCGAATAAATGGTTAAATGCTAATTTATTGTTCATGAGTTTATTTAAATTTAAGAATGTTGAATTAAGTTAAGACTCTCAAAAGAGGGTCTAATGAGGGTCTAGGAGTTTAAAATTGGACCTTTATGCTAGGTGTTAGATTGTTCCTCATAAGAGGATTTAATGCTTAGAACAATATATTAAATAAGATATATATTTTTATTTAACCGATTTTCCATAATCGATTGTGTTATCTTTGATTTATTCATTGCAATAGAAGTTAAGGTGGATAGTTCCTTTAACAGAAGTGTTTTAGTTATTGCTCTATATTTAATTTATATTAGTCTAGTTTAAGTTTTTGATTTGTTTTATTGTTAATTTAGCTTAGTTCTTACTTTTAATTCAAAAAATTGGGAAATAATCTGAGATTAGTTCAACTCAATTATAGGCATTATTCTTAGCAATCCATGTTCCCTTGGGTTTGATATTCTTGGGGTCTTAATTATATTTCCTTATATTACTAGCTAATATAGTACACTTGCTAGACACCGATCAGAAACTCCTCACTTCTATGACATTTCTAGGTAGTTTCCATTTAAGAATTACCTCAATCATCTTTGGATCAACTTTTATACCATGGTCCAAAACAATATGACCTAAGAATGCCACTTTTTCCAACCAAAACTCACATTTGCTGAATTTAGCATTTAAGTGTTTATCCCTCAAGTCTATAGCACAATACATAGGTGTTTGTCATGATCTTCAGGATTTTTTAGTACACTAAAATATCATCAATGAAGACCACCATAAATTGATCAAGATAAGGGTGGAAAATCCAGTTCATCAAGTCTATAAAAGTTATTGGTGCATTTGTAAGTCCAAATGGCATGACCAGGAATTCATAGTGACCATATCTGGTGCGAAATGCAATTTTCAGCATATCTAACTCTTTTACCCTCAACTTGTGGTACCCTAATTTCAAATCTAATTTAGAAAACATGCCAGCTCCCTTCAGTTGATCAAACAAGTCATCAATCCTAGGCAGTGGGTATTTATTCTTTATTGTAACTTTATTCAATTGCCTATAGTCGATACATAATCGGAGGAATCCATCTTTCTTCTTCATGAACAACATTGGTGCTTCCCATGGCGACACACTTGGGCGAATAAAACCCTTATCAAGCAATTCTTGTAGCTGAATTTTAAGTTCCTTTAATCCTATTAGTGCCATTCCGTATAAAGCAATAGAAATAGATCTTGTTATTGGCATCATATCAATAGCAAACTCAACTTCCCTGTCAAGTGATAATCCTGGCAACTCATTAGGAAATACATCGGGAAATTCACTAATAGTGGGAATATCACTGACTCGAAGCTCTTCCTTCCTAGCTTTCACTACGCAGGCTAGGTAGGCTTTGCAACCCTTCCTAATCAGTTTATTTGCAGCAGTAGTTGATATAACATTTGTCAGACAATCTGATCTCTCCCCCACCACTATAATTTCTTGGTTATCTGGAGTCTCTAAGGTAATTTTCTTCAATCTACAATTTACCATGACCCGATGTTTATGCAACTAGTCCATACCCAAAATAATATCAAATTCATGAAATAAAAGTCCTACCAAATTCACAGGGAAGGTAGACTACTGGATTCGAATAGAAAAGTTCTTGTATACTTAATTCACTATCACATTGTGCCCTAAAGGGTTGCTCACTAGAATATTTTAATCTAATTGTGATACTTCTAACCCTTCCCTTGTGCAACCTTAGTGTTAATGTAAGAATGTGTGGATTGTAGGTCTATTAGGCATAAAAAAAATCATCAAGCAACAAGAACTTACCAATAATTACATCTTGAGCATCCTGCTCCTCCCTAACCCTGACTGCATATGTGCAAGCTAGGGGTTATCCCTCCATCCCCTGTTGAATCTAGATACACAAATAAAAAAAATTAAATTAAACATGAACTAAAATTAACAATAAACCAATTTCTTTGGGGTTTAAGAATATTACACTTGGAGTTTGCTTTCTTCCTATTTTTTTTTCTCGATTTCTCGTTGAAAAGAACAGGGCAATATTCTAACGTCTTTCTTTTCTTTTCTTTTTATTTTTTCCTTCTTTTTTATTCTAATATTTTTTTATTTTTTATATTTTTATTTTATTTTATTTTTAATTAATTTATTTTAATTTTAATTTTAATTTTAATTTTAATTTTAATTTTAATTTTAATTTTAATTTTAATTTTAATTTTAATTTTAATTTTAATTTTAATTTTAATTTTAATTTTAATTTTAATTTTAATTTTAATTTTAATTTTAATTTTAATTTTAATTTTATCTTTATTTTTAATTTTTAATAATTGTAATTTAATTTAATTATTTTTTTAGAAAATGGGAAGCCCAAGAGAAGACTTATTTTAAAGGCACCAAAAATTTCGGAGAAAAGTAGACAAAAAAATCATTTTTCTTTTTAAAATTAATTTTCCTTTTAAAAAATACAAAACCCAAAGATAGAGCATCGTGATTCTATTCTCTTGCTATTTTGAAGCAACACAATCTTCATTAGGTAACTTTGATCAGAAGCTGTCTTATGACCCAATGTTTACAGTTACCCCCAAGTTTAGGGGAGCTAGTGCACTAGTGCCTAGGTTAGCCAAAGTTTAAAGTAAAAAATTATAGACATGTATCTAAGGTGGTTGTGGTCTCTTTGTTGACTAAATAAAGATGTGTATCGGAGGCAACAAATCTCTTAATCTGATAAAAATGTGTACCATCTGAGGCAGCAAATCTCTTGATTTGATACAAAATGCATACCTTCTGAGCCAACAAATCTCTTGATTTGATAAAAGATGTGTACCATCTGAGGAAGCGAATCACTTGATTTGATAAAAGACACGTACCATTTGAAGTAGCGAATCTCTTGATTGATAAAAGGCGCGTGCCATCTAAGGCAGCGAATCTCATGATTTGATAAAAAAATATGTACTATATGAGGTAGTGAATCTCTTATTATGTAGTTAATATCAGCTTATCGATATGTTAACCTTAGTTGATTGTCTAATTAGTGCTAGCTTATCGACATATAGAATCAGGATGAGTTGTTTGTATTTGATTAGTGCACATTTGTCAGCTTGCAGAATTAGAAGAGTTGACTTGATTAATGCCTGCTTGTCGGCATGTTGAACCATTACAGATGGGTTAAATGCCTCTTAAGAAGACTTTGGTACCTATGAAAAGGACTTGATGTTAGTGTGCTATTGCAATTCAATAAAGATACTAACCTTATAGAGATGTATATTTGTCTTTAAGCAAAATGGCCATCCTCTAGTAATTACCCCTACCACAACATCTGTAAAAAGGACTTTGTCACCTATAGAAAAGATTTTGTTGCCTGTAAAAAGGACTTTGTCACTTGTAAAAAGAACTTTGCTTAAGAGACTAGAGATGCCTTGAAAAAGGAGTTAATGACTTAATGCTAACTAAGAGACTCGAAATGCCTTAAAATTTGACTTAATGCTTAGTGCCTGCTAAGAGACTCGAAATGGCTTGAAAAAGGACTTAATGCTCAATGCTTCCTATGAGACTCAAAATGCCTTTAAAAGGGACTTAATGCTTAATGCTCGCTAAAAGACTAAAAATGCCTTAAAAAAACCTAATGTCCCTAAGAGACTAGAAATGCCTTGAAAAGGGACTTAAAGGTACTCGATTGAGACCTACAGGCCTACAAATTAACTTGCTATTTTATCATTCATATAAAGGACATTACCTAGTTGCTTCTAACGCAGTGGGCAAAATATCATATTGCACTTTGAGGTGAGATCATCCTAGCTTTTGGGAGCATTCTGTGAATTGAAGCCTATTGATGATTGAGCTAAATACTTGCAGCATTGATTGAAGGAGTTTGGCATATTGATGTGGCTTGAGAAGTCTATTTGTGCTTCTCTTTTTTTTTTTTGCAAAATTATGGGTACAGGAGTATATGCAAAGGATTATGGTACATGAGATGAGTGCAAAGAATGGAATGTATACAAAAAGTTTTACATGTGAATGCATGCAAAAGAGTTATGTACAATGGAATGTATGGGCCATGCAAAATGTAGGGAAATTTATTCGTCCAATTGAGTCAAGGGCGAGTGATGGTCTAATCCTATTATATTTTTTCTGAAAATCCCTTATTGCTCCAAGTCATTATTTTAAAGGTAGATAGTGCACCCCTTATGGGTTTTTACATTAGCTTTTCTCAATGGGAAATGCTTCTTGTTAGGAATTTTCACATAACCCTACATCTAACTTATGCTTGGAATAGATCTAACCCGTTCCAGCGGATTTTTTTTATTTTATCTTTTTTTTTGTAAAACAAACTACCCATTTCCATGTTTTCACCCTGTGCCTTTGGCCTAACTTTTTCTTAGAAAGCTAGTTACAGTTTTCATCTCTAACGACCTTTTTCTTGTTTTTTTGCACGTGTCCTTATATGTGCCATAGGTTTCTCTTAACAGTTAATCACATGCTTATGCTTAACTTATGCATGCATTCTCATCTATTGCATCGTACATGATAACAATGATCATAACTAAACATGTAATGCAAAAACACTGACTCTATTTAATCTCAAGAAGCAACAATTTATATGCATTTGACTCCTATTATCAATTAGCCCTCTCAGGTTTTCTTAATTGAACATTTTCTCCCAACCCCTAGTTTTTGCTTAGGGTGCCCTTTTCAGTTTTCGCCGTAGTGGGGTGCTCAATTTTAGTAAGGCCACCTTTTCTCAATTTTTGACCTGCAAGACTTTTTCTTGTCTTTTCTCCCTTTTTTATGTAATTCTTTACCTTAGAACCCTCTCCATTCTATTGTCACAATAGCTTAGCACTATAAGGTAAGTTAATCTTTATTATGTCATCCATAGGCTTGTAAATGCAGTAATAGGAGTCTATAATCTTCTGGTTGCTACCATCGCTCATTGGATCAACTATCGAACTCACAAAAGATAATGGGACCATTTCACTAGTATGACCACTTTAAACCCTCTCATTGAGAAATTCCAGCCTTGTAAAGTTGTTTCGTGATCACTTCTACTGACAGTAGAGAAAGGAATGGCATGTTGCATCAAGCCACTGCAAAAAAAATCCCCTTGACAAAGTTTCCTTGGAGTTTGATGTGAAGGAAAGGCATTGTAGGTTACAACAACCTCAGGAACTATCCCTTGTCTTGTAAAAGGGAAGTTCTCTTGGGATTATAGAAAAAAAATTATCACCTTTTTGCCCATGTATGCTAGAGAAATCATCTTCAAGCATAATTTTTTTCCTTATCATCAGAAGGTATGATGGCCATCTAGACCATGACTTCATTTGGGGTAGCGTGTCCTAGTGATGAATTTGTTAATTCTTAGTGTCGTTGCGGGTCCAGGCAAAGCCCCCTTTTTATATGTTTTTGTATTTTTTTTCTTTTTTTGTTTTTGTCCTCTCAAATCTCACCTCAAGAGTCACAATGGATGCAATCAAAATGTTCCTTTTTTCGAGATCAAGTGAAGAAATGTTTATTGAATTAATGTCTTAAAAATGAGCTATGATTATTGACATGCATGATGCAAATAAAATGACATTGCATTTATAAGAAAAGTTCATATCATCAACACAATTAAAAAGAGTTTCTTAGTTTAAGGACCCTTATTACATCATAAAAACTAATCAAACCCCATCTTTATCTGGATTATACCCCCAGGGTTACCGGTGATATAGAGCTTGTAAAGAAAGCTTTAATTCTCCCCCTTTGGGATTTGTGCCTACTAAGCACCAACCAAATTCTGAATACAATCTCTTAAGAGATGACAGTAATTAGTTCTATGCCTTGTGTGCTGGTGATAAGCACAGTACCAATTAATTCTGTGTTCGGGTTTCCCTTAGCTCATGGCTAACTTTGTTAGCGTTGCCTACTGAGACAAGTGAGGTACCAAGACACCAGGTTACCCATTATGGTATAATAATTCCCCTTTGTTCTTATGGCTAAAACTTCTACAACCCCATTATTGCCCCCACTTAAGTCTCTATTCTTCTGCTTGTTTCTATGATTGCCTCTTTTCTGAACTCGCAACCTGGGCTCTTTCTCCCAAATATTCCCCTTAAGCTTCAATGGCAATGTCCTTGAGAGATTCCTAGTCTTTAAATCCCTTAATTTTAAGTCCTTCTTTCAAGTATGGACTTGCATTCTTGATGAAGAGTTTGATCTAATTAGGAGTGTATGGCTTTCACTTTATCTCCATTACTTTGTTCTTCTATTGACTGAGATATCCATGGAAGGACTCATCGAGCTTTTAATGTAGCAACTCCAAGTCTTTTAAAGTTACCTCCATTCGGGTGCTGCCGTCGTATTGCTTTATAAACTCCTCCGTCAATAAGTCCTAGTCTTTCTTAGCTCGATAGTCTAGGCTATGGTACCAATCAATAGCAAGACCTGTTAAATTGAGGCAAAAATACTGGATCTTCTGCTTCTTAGTCAGAGAGGTTCCCTTCATCATAAGAGTGTATTGCTTGATACATATTGAAAGGTCTAACATGCCATTAAATTTAAGCAGGTCAGGCATTTTAAACCTTTAGGGTAGCAACTCTTCACTATCCATATCCCTATCTTCAGATTGATTCCTTTTCAGCCAACAAAAAATGGTCTACTGCCTCGATTTTTTCTTCCAATTTCTTAAATACAGCATCCTTGACTCTTGGACTCTTATTCTCCACTACCATTATTGGCTCATCCTCTTCCTCTTCTTCTATATAGTCCTTTTTAGGAGCAAGTATTTTGTCTCTTTTTTGCTCCATTGGCGAGGCTCGAGGCACAGTAGCTGCCGACGAAGTGCCCCTGATAGCATTTGGATCCACTTAGACTGGGGCAAGTGGTGTAAACATCCTCCAGTCATGGCCAATAACTTTTCCTCAAACTCTTGGAATCTTCTATTCAACCTTTTATCCAATTTATCAGGTACTTGTAGCACATCTGCCATTTCTAATGCTAGTATAGAAATCATTAGATTCCCTAAACCACCTAGATGAATAGTTTACGATGGTTGAAACATTGAAGGATTAGAATGATGTGCGCCATGGTGATTACACATGTGTATGATATAAATTTAAGCATGTTATGCATATGATATATGAGGGCAATGTGCATGAATGATATACATATGATGCACGAGTCAATTGCTAGAATGATTTATGATGATGATGCATGTACATATAATACATAATGTATTAGTGTGGTATACATATGACGTATGGGGAGTGATGTATATGAATGATATACATATGATATATGACTTAATTGTTAGCATGATATATAATGATGCATGATATACAAGTGATGCATGCATAAGGTGTGATTATGATGCATGGGTGTGATGTATGTGTATGGTATGCAAAAGATGCATAATGTATGAGCGAAAGGTATACATAGGATGATGTATGATGTATGAGCATGTTATGGCATACATATGATGCATGGTATGGGTGTATATATGGTGTGTGAGTCAATCCCTAGGATGATGCATGATATATGTTAGGGATGTATATGATGTATAATTCAATCGATGTACGACGATGCACGTGAATGATATATATGTGATGCATGCATTATGACTGTGTTATGTGTCATCACAACCACATACAAGTATAAAAATAGACTTTCAACCTTATTGCTCCTATATAAGAGGTAATGTGGTCTCTTTCCTAAGTGGGCTAAGTCCATGGGTCAATTGAGAACCTAATGGATGCGTATAGTGTATGGCAAAAAATTGACAACATAACCTCTCTTAATTAAAAGTGCAAGTGTATGGATTTTAGCCATCATATATTTAAGCAGTTCAAATAAACCGAGTTGGGTCCAACGGGGTATGGCAGCCTATAATGGGTACCACCTAATTTAGTTGAGTTTGTTCAATACATAAGGGCCTACATAGTAAGTAAGAATTGTTAAGGTCATACAACCTAAGGGAAGTAGTTATTATCATTACATGGGCTTATAGTTAGTTGGTGAAACTTTAGGGCTATCCAAGCATGGTCCCTGCCAATAAGTCTAGCTCATCACGAGCACAACGATCGATATATCACCATTTTATATACCAATTGGTACTAGACTTAGGCTGGTGCTTCTCCTTGACACATTTTTACATTAAGTGAATATAAGGCATGTGTTAGGATAGCACTAGGGCCCTAACTTAATTATGCCTAACTTAATTCTAAGGCCCTAAGCTGAATGCAATTTCTAAAGGAGATTAGATTTATATTAAAAACTCAATTATAAGAACTTAACCGAGATACTTTAGAAGCAAGGTCTCTTGGTCCCCAATGGAATCGCCATTGTGATGCGCCCCAAATCCCACTCAATTTGAGTTCTCTCTCAAAGGCCTACTTTTAGGGTTCGAGATTGGACAGGGCTCATAAACTTCATAAATTGGCCACTTCATAATAGAAGAGAGATTTTTACCCCATTTTATTGTCGATGGTCAACTTATGAAGGCATCTAAGTAGCTCAAGAGGTAGGTATCATGGAGTTGCCACTAAATATAACATTAGGAAAGAGAGTCTGACCTTTGATACCTAAATAGAGATGGTGTTCGAAATATCACTCTTACTTATACCCCGGTTTGGTGTTGTTTAAAATTGAATTTGTTATTACTAATCCATGACGTCCCTTCTCACACGATGCATTACAATAAATAAATAAACATATCAAGCAAATACAAAAGTGATAAATAAATAAATAAATTAATTAATTAATTAAATTAACTACTTAAACTATTATAGAAGCAAAATGTCCAACTGAAAAAGATAAAAGTCATACATAAATCGAGGCATTTATTGGGTTGGGAATATTGATTCCCCTATGCATATTTTACAAAAAAAAAAACTATTTTTCTTATTGTATGATTTTTGGGTTGAAAATTGGACATTGCTCCATTTTATTAAGAAAAATCCAAATTAATTAGTAAAAATGATTTTATGAATTTTTAACAATTATCATGCAAGAAAACTATTTTATTACTAACTATTACAATCCCAAAAAATAAATCCAAAACAAAGTAATAAAATAAAAGGAAATAAACAAAGGAAATAAGCAAACAAATAAATAAAAAGGGACAGAATCAAAACCAATTAAGGACTGATCCTCTAATGTCTTTACTCGTCAGGAAATTCATATACACGTGCAAATTCATTAAATCGAAAAAAAAAAGAGAAAAGGAAATAAATAGTTAGAAATGCAATAAGAGTGAATATTTAAACAACAATGAATATAGCATGCTAAAAAATATATGACAATAATAACAAAATATATTATGTACGTACAAAGCCGAGATGACTAAAAATAATGAAATAATAAAGGATTAGTTAATATAGTTGGCACAAAATGGAGATTAAAAAAATAAATAAATAAAAAGCAAGAATAAACATAAAATGCAAACAGTGACAAAAATAAATTATCATGGCATGCATAAATATATTCATCAAATAAATAAACGAATGAAGCAAAGTTAAAGTATAAAATATATGAATGGAAACAGTGGGATATGAAGAAACAAAATGCATGAATCATGCACTTGTTAATTAAATATGCATGCGTGAACAATTAGCAAATGCAAACATATAAAAACAGCAAAGTGAGATGTAATATCAGAACTGAATAAGACAAAAGAGAACCAAAAAGAGACAAAATGAAAAATGTATAAAATGGCTGGGTGAGAGCCACGGTCAATTCGGTTCAATAATCAAATTGAACCGAAATAATCGAAAATTTAAGTTTTATTATTTTTGCTAACTGAATCGAACCGAAGTTTTAGAATAATTGAATTTAAATTGAACCGAAATTTTCGTTCAGTTCGGTTCGGTTAACCAAAAAATCAAAATTTAAAATTATTTTTTTAAAAAAATAAAAAATATTGTGTCTAAAAATTATTAAAAATTATAAATCATAATATACTAAAGTAAAAATATCTAAATTGTACAAATAAAAATTTAAATTAAAGAAATAATCCCAAAATATATAATAAATAATACAACAAAACCGTTAAATAATTTTTTTCATTTAATCAATTTTCAATTTAATCATCAAAATTCTAAATTATCACCTAAAAAATAGATATTAATAATTGATAAATGTACTCATATTATTTACAACTCAAAATAAAATAATTTACATGTATAAAATAATTATTCAATAAAAAAATAAAAAAAAATTATATAATTATATAAAGTTCGGTTCGGTTTGGTTTTTATGCGGTTTTCTCCTTTATATATATAATTATATAAAGTTCGATTCGATTTTTTGATTTGGTTCGATTTTTGCTCACCCCTAAAAATGGCCATGCAAAACATAGCAATAGATGTAAACATTAAAAAATGAATTGATACAAACATAACAACTACATTTCAGATGAAAAGATCTCCCGATTCTATCTGAAAGCAAAAGGAGTACATGGGATCATGACCATTCTATTTGGATTAGGACCCACTTTTAGGGCTGGTCAGATGAAAAGATCTCCCGATCGAATGAACGATGTGTGTCCATAAGGCAGGTATAAAGAAGTCACCTCTCAATAGAACATTGAAAAATAGTGTTCTGACCTTATAATGCTAAAAGCAAAGAGGGTTCAGAACCTCACTATTGTTTATAACTTTGATTAGTGAATTATAATTGTTCTTTTAAATTAATTATTTTATCTTTATTCTCGAGCTGGTAATCATACATATAAAAAATAAATGTGCACTCAATCAAGTTTGGAAAGTGATAAAGTATGGCATGTAAAACAGTAAAATTATGGCATAAAATACTATCCACTAAGCAATAAATAAACATACATAAAATGGGTGGTTCATTTATGATTCATTTTGATGGAAAATTGGTTTTCGCGTGCATATTTACAAAATGGCTTTCATTGTGCATTTTGAATAAAAGTGGGATGAGTAATTCCATTTTATTATAAAAATCTCATATGAATTAATTATGTAAAAAATTAGTTTATATTATTTACAAGAAAACTTATTTTTTAAATATGTGATTTTTAAGTTTCAAATAAGACATTGATTCAGTTTTATTAATAAATATTTTTATGTGATTTTTTCCTCTTAGCAGTGAAAAACTCATTTTTTTTATTATAGAACAAGGATAATAAATAAAAAAAAAGGAAAAGGAAAATAAAAGAAAAATAATTAATTACATATTAAGGAAGATATCTAAAATATCTAAAAAGCCTATTACGTTATATCCGTCAAACTGCACTGACAAATACACATTAAATGCATAAAGTAGTACAATAAAATAAGTAAAGCAAACAAATATATAATATAATATAATATAATATAATATAATATAATATAATATAATATAATATAATATAATATAATATAATATAATATAATATAATATAATATAATATAATATAATATAATAATAACTTGATATAATAATATGGAAAAATATATATAGCAATGACACAATATTGATATAATAATAATAATAATAATAATAATAATAATAATAATATCAACATATAGTAATAATATAATAAAAAATATCAAAGACAAATAAAAATATATAAAGAACACAAAAATATATTTGGTGCAGTAGATTCACACAACCATTTAATATAGTAGGTCTAAGTAAAATAATTTAAAAGGTTATATTAAATAATACAAGTGCAACCTATAACCACGAGGTCAAAATTATATCGAGTTGGCTCACTTTTTGTGTAGATCCTTGCCAAATTAGGGTTTAAAATCCTAGAGTGAGATAAGTCAAAAAGTAACTGAAAAAAATAGGGGCAGGACTCACTAAGTTGCACCCCCTAGAACTCAGCCATGAGCGAGATAAGTCAAAAAGTAACTGAAAAAAATAAGTCACAGGTGGGACTCAACGAGTCATGGGTGGGACTCACTAAGTCACAAGCAGGACTCATGAGTCACGAGCCAAACTCATTCCAGCCCCAAACAACCGACCCTTCAATGCTTTGATCCACATTTCAAGGCCTAAAAACTGGGAAGAACCTCTGAAAAAGTAAAGATTTGTATTAAAAGGGAAAAGAGTCCTTTGAACCTTTAGTTTCATGCATTTAAAAAGAAAAAGACCATTGTCACTAGGTAACTCTGACAAAAGCCGACTTAAAACCTAGTGTCTACAATTGCCCTCAACTTTGGTAAGGCTTGAACACTAAATTCCTAGGCTAACCAAAGTTCAAAGTAAGAGAAAAAGACAAGTATCTGAGGAGGCAGTCTCCCAGCTACTCTTTGAAAAGGCTTACTATGGGAACATATAAAGTGATTGGTGTCAGCTTATCGACAATGGTCAATCACGCAATCTTTGTTTGCCCCTTAAGAGGTTTTATGTAGTTGATGGTGGAATGAGTGGATAAATGCCAGCTTATCAGCATATCTTAACTCCGATTGTAATAATCTTAATTTTGGGTGCCTTCTAGGAGGTCTTGGGTTATGAAAGGATGTTTTGAGAGGTGGACATCAGGGTCCTAGATTTGAAACAAACATTGGGGTCTTGAAGGTAAAGCAGACATTAGGGTCCTAAATCTAAGGTGGACATCGGGGTCTTAAAAGTGAAGCGAACATCGAGGTTCTGGAGCTGAGGTAGACATTGACGTCTGAGATCTAAGGTGGACATTGGGGTCTTGGAGTTAATTTTGGGTGCTACTTGAGAGTTCTTGGGTTAAAATAAATGTTTGCGAAAAATTTTCGAAAAATTTCCTGATTTTTGGTAGGGGTAGTTGAAATTTTTTACTCATCGCATGGTCATTTTACCCCCTGCAGCAAAAGGAGTGTGAAGTTATTGAGCAATCCTGAGGCTGCATTAGCCCATACGACTAGCATACAAGCATCCATCGTCGGTAGCAAGGATCTTCCTATTTTGATCTGATTATCCAATTATGTGCAATGGTCGAAATCTTATGGATGTAGAAAAAGATAGTTCTTGGATGACATTGAAAAGTTGCCCCCTGCATGATACGACAAGGAAAATGTTAAATCATTAATCAATTATTGTGATTTGGAAGAATTTGGTTATTATTATTTGTGTTCAATGTTTTATATGTGATAGTATTTCTATCATTACCTATTAGTTATTCATTATTATTTATTTATTGTCTGCATATTTCCTCCTTTTTCCTCTTTGTTTATATATTTTCATTTTTCATTTCTTTTATGTTTATTATTATTTTTTGTAATTTGATTGTATATATTTTATTATTAGCGCTCACATTTTCATGGCAAATGTAAATATAACAACCTATTACGATACTGTTGGAAGGTTATACATGGATGTTACTATTTATAGAGAAAATTAAGCAAGTCTGTGATACAAATCATATGAAAAGAAAGAGACTATGAACATAAACTCCATGAATATCAAAACGGTCCCAAATTAAGGAGAACTCGGTGGTGTCGCTAATGTCGAAGGGGAATGTGATGGGCCCTCCTATTGAGTAGGGAGAATCCACTCAATGGCTGGTGGTGGTGGAGATAGAGCCGATGGCTGCAGTGATGGGAAAAGTCAGGCATAAGTTGCTGATAAAACTACTACTCCCCTATACCTCCATAGGTGGTGGAAAACCTAACTGCTAAACACAACTTAACAAATATTAGACACTCTAATGTACATGTATGAGCACTGCATCCTAAACATCTAACCTCCCTCTTAGACCCATTTGAAAAGTTGTGAACTACACATCCACATACTCATCTCTTTATAGCCCTTTCTCTGATACCATCCAAAATGGTCTCCATCCTTTGCAATTTCTCATCCAAACTACCCATGCTCTTATCTAACACCAGTATGGACTAATCAATGGATGTATACACGGCCTCTATACTAGCTCGAACCTGTCCTCACTGGACTATGCTCTTAGCTCATGCGCCAGCTATGTCCTCCTTTAACTATTCCCAGTCTGCCGAATAGTCACCTACAACTACTTTTGTCCCACGGCAAGGCTTGGAGACTAACCATCATCGAGGCCTGTGATGCCAGAATAGTCATCATATGTTGCAGCATCCCCACAATGGAATACACTATAGTATCTGATGGAGAATGCATTGACACCGGTCTAGAAGGTGAATGAGAAGGCACCAGTCTCATAAGTGATGGGGGTGGTCGAGATAAAGATAAGGCTCCTGGATCACTATATGGAGCAAATGCGCTGGAATGCCTTGACTGCGTGATCCCGCGATGGGAGATTAGTTACCTCAAAGTCCAAATCTATCCCAAAAACAGCTGCCATGGTCTCCTCAATGGGTGTGGAAGGCATCTAAATTAGAGTCTAAACAGGTGTCCTCACCGGCAACTCAATGGAGGCTCAACTAGTGGGGCATAATGCTACGGTGGCACTTATCGGGCTAATCATAATGCCTGATTAGTCTCTTCCAAGGTCAAGACCTAAAAACCAAATGAACTATCTAAATTTGTCGTGATCATACGTATGTCAATCATCACACTCGCATCCACATAGGCGTTACCCTGTACAGGGTCCCCTATAACTCCCTTAAAAACACCAACAGCCAATAACATACGAGTAATGACACCTCCAACCACTGTCTTTACCACGGAAGCATCTCCAACCCTCTTCAAATTTGCTAGAATTTGATGTGCAATGTTAATGCGATGTCCCATCATCATACCCCACAAGCGCCAAATATCAGGCACATTAAGTGATCCAGGGTTGTGTTCATGCCCTATGTACGAAGAATACAAAACCCTATGAAGATATCTAAGCGCCTGAGAAATCGAAGAAGTGGACTTCGCTGTCCTTAGGGTGTAAGGGAATCCTGGTCATGCTATAGCCTGCCACATATGTGTCTCAATGTGTCTGGCAGAAGTCAAGGTGCCATCCTCATGAGTTAATCTCATCAGCCTCTCAAAATCTCTCTTGGTCAAACTAAATGGGCTTCCCAACACTATAAATAATATCACTCCGTCATCATCTAATCTCTGAAAATCCTTATATGTCAACGTGACTAAAAATTGCCAAACTATCGCAAGATATGTAAGCTATGCACCTTCAAAGAACTCCGACCATCCAACCCGAGCAAGTAGAGACTGAACCTCCATTAATAAGGCTGCAGACTGCAAAAATCCTTTGGACATAAAATGAATATGAAGGATCTACAAATGTCGCAATTCCTAATATCTCTCTGCCTCATCAGGTGTCATCCAAGCGGGTATATCCCGTTGGTTAAGTGGCGTTGGAGTAGGTCTACGTGGTGGCATGGTACCTACACAATAACATTATTAACAACAGGCATTTGTAATTAAAAGAAGAAATAGCATTAACTCCTTATCTCAAAGTATTAGCCATTATATATATCTAGATTTTTATTATTTCAATATATGTTCCCCTAAATCAATCAATAATTATTGATGTTCACCCTCTTAATCCTATCATGTGACAATTATGTAGCATATTATTGCCATTACTTCTTTATTTATCATTATATACATTTTTTTATATTTTATATTTTTTATTATTTACTTTATCTTTTTTACTTTATTTATTATTCATTTTTTATTGGTTCCTTGTTTTTTTTCACTACTGTTACCTTCCGTTATGCATATTATTATGTACTCATCATCATCAACAGTAACATTAACATTTTGCGTATCTAAAATCAATTCAAAACAAACATTTTTCTATAAAAAAAATATGTACATGATCATTTAAACATAGATAACCTAAAATAAATTTATCTTAATTTTTCACATAAAATAATGAATATAGACACAGACCAGCTCAAAAATTGCAACAGGAAAGTACAAAAAAAAAAAACACAGAACAATCAGCATACATAGTTTCACAACAATATTTACCACATTTTAGACACCGGTTGCAGATCATTTGGTGACAAAACAAAGAAAAAAGCCAAGAAAACTTACGTCGTTTTAAATGCGTGAAATTGTGAAAAACTCAATAAAAATTAGAAAAATGGTATCTTTGTGATCCCAAGACGACGAGGAGCAAGTTTCTTCAATTAAAATTAAAAAAAGAGTGAAGAAAAGTGAGAAAAAAAAAAAAGATAAAAACAAAGGGATGTGAGGAAGTAAGGCATCAATGGAAGATAGAGAAAGCAAGAGAAAATGAGGCAGAAGAAAGCATTTATTGTCCGATTTGACTGAGTCACGGTTGGGACTCATTTAAAATATCCAAATCCAACCTTTTTCCACTGCCATTCTCAGGTATTCCAACGGTCACTCATGAAAACTTAATTTTTCACGCATTTTTTTCTTTTTTCTTTTAAATTAACACAAAATAAAATATATACTCCCTGAATATATTCAATATCTTTCACATTTGCCCCTATAAAAATGCACACAGTGGTATTCTTTTTGCGCGTGAATTATCCTTAATATTCTGTTCTAGCGAAATCTTTATGCATTTGCTATGTTTACATTTTGTTCTTGCAAAATTATTTATGACCGAAACATACACATGAAAAAGTATGCTCATGCCATGCATCCAATATGCAAGTAATGCATATATCACCAGCTAGGTGGCTCGCGGTCCATCACTGGTGTAACCCGCTCATATCCTGTCAGAGCTCCATTCCCAAAGGCCTCAAGCCTATAGACTGATTCTTTCTTTGATAACTCTTAGTTTTTTCTGCCTTGCCCTTCTTTATCTGTTATTTTATTATTATGGTAGATGACACCAGGAATTATTTTATTATTACTTTATTATATTCTATTGTTATTATTTATTATTATTTATGTTATCTTTTCATTATTTCTATCATTATATTTATTTACCATTGTTCTTTATTTATTATTATTATTATTATTATTATTATTATTATATTATTTTATTTCCCGTATTATTATTATTATTTCCACAAGGCTCTACACAACTGCCCAATTAACCTAATTAATCCCCTCAAAACCCGAATTACTCCGCTGACAACAATTGTACTCAATGTTATTAAAATCGGACCGGATAAAGAACTGACAAGATTGGGAGTTTGTGGTTCGACCGATTCAACGGTATTCAACTGAATTTTTTTCTATTTTTAAAATATTATAAAATATTATAATTTTATAAATACTATTGTATAAAAATTAAAAAAATATCCATCAAATATTAATATATATCACAAATATCCTAATAATAAGTTACAAAACATAATTTTAATTTTATTATTACAAGTAATTAATTATTAATTTTTGAATATTATATATTAGAAACATAAAAATACAATCATATTATGAAAAAATTTCCTTTTTAAATGGAGTACTAATGAAGCAAACACAAAAAA
The DNA here is from genome assembly GCA_037975025.1 of Excoecaria agallocha. NCBI lineage: Eukaryota > Viridiplantae > Streptophyta > Magnoliopsida > Malpighiales > Euphorbiaceae > Excoecaria > Excoecaria agallocha. The sequence goes on along the minus strand of CM075808.1, from coordinate 86,568,801 downwards.
TATTAATCTTGCATATATGAGTATAATTATATTTAATTACAATAAATTCAAATAGATAATAAATATATTAAATTATTAAGTGACATCTTTAGAATTTAAAATATTAATTTTTTCAAAAAAATAAATTATGAAAATTTCATATATATATATATATATAATTACAATGAAACAAATAGATAATAAGTATATTAAATTATTAAGTGATATCTTAAACTTTAAAATACTAATTTTTTTAAATAAATAAATAATAAAAATTTAATATATATATACACACACATATATTTGATTACAATGAACCAAATATATAATAAGTATATTAAATTATTGAGTGACATATTTAAAATTTAAAATACTAATTTTCTCAAATAAATAAATAATGAAAAATAAATAAATAAATATACATATATATATGGGGGTGAAAAAATACAAAAAAAATATAATTTTTTGCAATTTTTAGCCAAAAACACGGTTTTATCTGGTTTCTCGATTTTTCAGTTCAACCCGATTTTTTTCGACCAAATTCAATTTTTAGCCAATCCGATTTTGTGCAGTTGAACCAACCGATTGCCTGTCGGTTCGTAGTTAAATCGGTTAAACCGGCTAGTCCGATTTTAATAACTATGATTGTACTTCCCCGTAATATCCCCTTCTCTCTTTTTTTTAAATCAACATAATGCACCTTTTATAGGTTTTCACACTAACCTTTCTCAATAGAAAATGCATCCTCTTTGTAGAATTTTCACATATCCTGTGCTTAATTTTTGCCTAAAATGGACTCCTGCCCACTCAGTGGCTCCTTCTTCTTATTTTTCTTGTTGTTTTTGTTCTTCTTCTTCTTCTTCTTTTAAATCGGGATTATCATATGTTCCTTAAGATGTAAAATGATGCACTCTTAGCTTGCCTCAGATGTACATTTCCTATCTTTTGCAACATATAGCAATAATCATTTAATCGTAACAGGACATTAAATACAAAATACACAATTCTATTTAATCTCATGAGTACATTTTAAAGGCATCCAACTCCTACTATCGATCAGCCCTCTCGGGTTTTTTTGATCGAATATTTTCTCTCAACCACTTCTTTTTTATTTATTTATTTTTCTCTCTTTTTTCTATTTTTTTTAGCCATGGAACCTTTTGAGCCCATCAACATTGTCTGGTTCTTTAAATTCATTCCCATCGCTATTAGTGAGTATGGCAGCTCCTTTTGATAATAATTTCTTCAAAATGAAAGGACCCTCCTAATTAGTTCCGAATTACCTCTATGGTCTGAAATGTATAGTTGCATTTGCTTAAATACCAAGTCTCCCTCCTTCAAGTGATGGCCTTTAACCTTTTTACCACACGATCGAGCCAGTATTTTTTAATACACCTGATTATGGTAATAAGCCCTCATACATTAGGAGCCCTGTCAAAATACATTTGCTAGCCTTACATAATTATGGTAGCCAGTGGCAAAGCCACATTGAGAGGAAAGGGGCTAATTGTCCCCCTTAATTTTTGAAAATTTTTTATTATATATATATATATATATATATATATATATATATATATATATATATATATATATATATATATTAGATAGATAATTTTCCCCCCCTTAAAATTTTGTTTTTACCCCTTTTTTCTTAACTTATTTCTTAAATTTTTTATCAATAAAAACTTTTTTTAAGCATGGTTTAGATCTTTGCCCCTCTTGATCATAAATTCTGGCTTCGCCACTGATTGTAACAACATTTTCATCAATGAATTTATACTCGACCTTGTCTCTTTCTATCAAGTGATCTGCTAAGAATTTGGCAACTGCTCATCCCTTAATCATCTTTCTGGTAATATATTCTACATTAAATTCATGTAACAATAAGAACCACCTTCCCATTTTTCCCAACAAAGACGGTGTTGACTATAAATACTGTAAAGGATTGTGCTTGGCCACTGCCTGTATGCAGTAAGAATGAAATAGTGTCTCAACTTTTTGGAGGTCCACACTATAGTTAAACAAATCTTCTCAACATCTGCATACTTAGCTTCATAAGGAAACAACTTCTTGCTCAAATAATACACGATGAACTCAATCCTAGATTCATCCTCCTAAGCCAACATGGCACCAATTGAGCTCTGTTCAACTGCCAAATATAGAATCAAAGGCTTCGATGGCTTCGATGGTTGAAAATTAGGAGGATGTAGAAGATACTCTTGGATGCTATCAAAAGCTTTTTGATAGTCTTCATTCCACTTGACTAATTGATCCTTCCTCAGAAACTTAAAGATTGGCTTACGTACGAAAGTAAGCTTAGCATTAAATCGACTGATGTACTGAATCTAACCTAAGAACCCTCGAATCTACTTTTCCTTCTTTGGCACTGGCATCTCCTTGATAGCTTTTACCTTGTCTGGATCTACTTCAATTCCCATTTGATTGACTATATAACCCAACAACTTTTCTAAAGTGACCCCCAAACACATATTTTTTTGAGTTGAGATAAAGATTATACTTTTCAATCCATTGGAAAAACTTTTCCATTGCTTCAAAATGTCCCTCTTTAGTCTCAAACTTGATCATCTTGTTGTCAACATATACTTTGATAATTATGAATTATACTATATTTTTAATGTGTTTTTATGTGTTTAACTAATTAATTTAGTATTAATTTAGTTGATTTTAGGTTTAATTAGTTAATTTATGTGTTTTTAAGTTTAAATATTAGTTTTGATATTTTTCAGGGATAAATTAAAAAGAAAAAGAGTTAAATTGAAGAAAGGAGAAGTTAAGGGGCAAAGCTATAATTTTGGAAAATTGGCAATTGAAACATGAAAGGCAGTAAGGAGTCACTCGACTGAGTGATTTTATCACTCTTCCAAGTATATAAACACTCTCCTGAGTGTTTTTGGTCACTTACCCAAGGCCAAAACTCACTCACTCCAAGAAACAATCACTCTACTAGGTGAAAAACCACTATTCTAAGCATTCAATCACTCAGCAGAGTGATCAAAACCACTCTCCTGAGTGTGTGATATGTTTTATCAACAAAAATCTTCCTATTTAGTAGAAACTCTTTTGTAACTCGATTTAGAAAGTTTTAAAGCACTGAAACTTCTTCTTTTGGCAAATAATCTAGCTATAAAAGCAAGACAAAGCACCATAACTTGGGGAGAGTTAGTTAAACCTAGAGTAGGTTTATTATTACGATTTTTTTTAGTTTTAACTTAATTTTCTTTAGCTAATTTTGTACAGTAGTTTTAGCTTAATTTTTCTTGTTTTTTAGTTTGCAATTCTCTTAAAGATTCAAGCTTTCTATTGTTGTTCTAACAAATCATCAAGAGCAAGCTTGAAGCTTCATGAGTATTGTATCTCTTTATTTTAGTTTTTCTTTTGTTTTAATCATGTTCGGTAAGTAGTTTTTCTTACTTTTGCTAAGGGAAATTTGAACCCATATAGTTTTATTGTAATGACTTAGTTTGAGCTTTAATTCAATACAAGCTTTATTATTTCTTAGTTCTTTAGCAACTTTTTATCTTTGATTGTTATTGTATTGATTATTAACTTATTTGATAAATGGTTGATGATTGATTTCAAGTACGATCTATGATATGCATGTTCTAGGATAAGTTCATTAGTATTAGTGAACGATTATATTTAAAATTTGAGATAGTTGTGCGTTGGTAAGAGTGGATTATGACTTAGAAAAGTTGAGCTAAGAATAGATTGAAGTTAAGTTTGCATGAAAAAGAGTTTAATGGATGTTTAGGAGTTAAAACCAGATCTTTATGCTAGGTGTTAAATTATTCCTAAATAAAAGATTTAATACTCAGAATGATAGTCTTAATAAGATATCTGCTTTTATTTAACCGGCTTTTCCATAATCACTTATGTCACTTTTGATTTGAATCATTACAATAGAGGTTGATGTGGATAGTTCCTTTAGCAGAAGTATTTTAGTTATTGCTTTGTTCTTAATTTATGTTAGTCTATTTTTAGTTTTTGTTTTGCTTTATTGTCCATTTAGTTTAGTTCTTGCTTTCAATTCAAAAACTTGGGAAAAAATAATTCAACTTAAATATAGATATTTTACTTAGCAATTCATGTTTCATTGGATATGATATTTAGGGTCTTAATCTTATTTTCCTATATTACTAGCTGATTCAGTATACTTGCTAGACACCGGTTAAATTTTTAGTGCCGTTGCTGGGGCACAATGGTGTTGTTTGTTTAATATTTGTAATTGAGTTAGTCTGAGATTTTTATTTTTTTACTTGCTTTTGATTTGGTGATTATTCTTTACAAAAAGATTTTGAGACATTTTCAAGATGATGTCCAAGATTATGAATTGTTCCTTTTAAGAGAGCAAATGAATGATTTAATGAGAGAAATACAGGAAATAAAGGTCTTGAATACACATTCACTGAATTTTTATTTACCATCTTTTAATGATTCTTACTCTCCATGGATGCCACATGAGTCCACCACTTCAAAAAATTAAGTTCTTTTGGAATTGCTTGAAAGTTGAGAGAAATAGTTTAGGGATGAAAAAGAAAAGTAGGAGGCTACATTAAGAATTCAAGAGGAGAAGTTTAGAATTCAAAAAGAGAAGTTAAGAAATCAAGAGGAGACAATCAAGAGTCAAGAGAGTTTATTAAAGGATCAAAAATAGGGAATTAAAAGGTTGGAATCCAAACTTGAACTCTTGAGTGTTTTAAAGAAAATTCAAAGCGATGGTGGTAAAGAAGAGGAAGTGAATGATACATTAATGGTGGATAAGGAAGTATATAGTTTTGGGGTGCATGAAGTAGAAAAGGGACAACTCATCTTTGAGGATAAGTCATATGTTTATTTAGAAGGTGTACTTCAGGAGAATTTATCACTAAAAGAGCAAGAAGTGTTCAATTCTCAAGTGGAAGCACTGAATTTAGTCCACTTGAAGAAATTTATTTAGGCTAGAAGAGTTGATAGAGTTCATTTTTGAAGAGCCAAAAGAGGATTCGTACTTTATTGAAGATATAAAATTTCCAACTTTAGTAAACATTGACAAGTTTCTTCTAGCGATGGAAGAAAATTAGGAACAAAGTTCAAAGAGACCCTTATTCGAATCACAAGCTCAGCCTCTAAAGAGTAACATGAGTCGAGCTAGGATTCAATAAACCAGAACTCTTCTAACCCTTCTCTTTAAATTTTCGTAATTTTTTGAGTTTTTTGTTATTTTTATTAGTAGTTATCTTATCTTTAGTTTAATTTCATAGGTTTCTATATTTCAATTTATGTTATTCATGCTTCTTAAATTTATTTTGTTTATTTCATTTAATTCACGAGTTTAAGAGTTAAAGGTTGAAAAAGAAGCTACTAATGATATTGGTGCTTAATCATTGTAATTAAATTCATAAGTGCTTCTAGGATCATTAAAGAGCTCATTTTTTTTGGTGCCAATAAAAAGGAATTGGAATTTAGTTGAACTTAAGGAGGATTTATGCTTTTTGAGTATGTTTTTCATGAGTGAGGTATAATCTATATTTTTCATGAGTGAGGTATAATCTTTGATTATTTTTATGTGCTTCATGAACTTAGAGAGAGTATACTAAACTTTTGAATTTGCTTTGATTTATTTGAGTGCTCCTTTAATTTGTTTTCATTATTTAAGTGTGAGTGTGATTTTATTTGCTTGAGGTTTTATGAATTATAGGGAGAAGTATTCATTTACTGAGTTAAAAATGAATTTGATATGTAATTCAACTAGATTTTAGGCTTGCATATTGTTTTGGCATGGTTTTAATTGATTTTTGAGTGAAAGAAGATTGATTGTTCAAGGTAGAGCTTTAATTAAGTGAGTTATGATTCATGGTACAATTGAGATGTTCTATAGCTAGTTTATATAGGATTCATACTATTATACATGGTTTTAAAACAACTTTGAGTGAAAATTTATTAATTTGAGTGAGTTGGAAATCATAACTTGGTGATGGTTTTAGAGGTTTGTTTAAGATGTTGGAGGTTAAATTAAGGTAAGAATAGATATAATCAAGTGATAATTCATTAATTGGGAGTTTAAGCTTTAAAAATTGGAAGGATGGAAAATTGGTTGTGTATGTCATGAGATACCACTCAGCTGAGTAATGTTAGCCACTCACTCGAGCACTTTTTCACTCTTCTTAGTATATTTACACTCTCCTGAGTGTATTTCCCCACTCCTGAGTAAAAAATCACTCTCCTAAGTATTGTATGCCTTATAAATGCCTTCAAGTTCCAGTAACTTATCACTCACCTAAGTGCGTTGTGTCACTCACCCGAGTTGTGCTTACCTTCCTAGCCGAGACACACTACTTGGTCGAGTAGTGTTCCCCACTCACCGAAGTCCTTTGGCTTTTAAAACCCCCCTCACTCAATTTCTTCCCTTCACTTGCACTCACCCACACAAAACACTCTCTCCCCCACCCAAGCACACATCTCCCTCATCCAAGCACACATCTCCCTCATCCAAGCACACACCTCCACCTTAGAAACTCAAAGTTTTAAATTTTTATTTGCATCATTTCCTTCCTCATTGCTCAAGTAATTACGCTGTCACTTGTTCAATTTTGCATTTTACTTGTGTTTATTATTTGGATAGATGTGATTAAACAATTATTGCTATGATCGATAGTTTTGAATTTTTTTAAAGATTCAAAATAGGGTTTTAGCTAGAAAATTGTTAATGAGTTTCTCGTTGCTTCAATGCTTCATCAAGGGGCACTGCCCCTCGACCCCAACCAGGAGCTCTACCCCTTAGGAACCCCGTAAAGGCATCACCCCTTAACCCCACCCATTAACCAGCTAGTGGACCATCATTTTATCTAATCATAGTGCCTTATATGTCATTCAAGTTTTCACTCTCAATCTTGATACATCATATTTTAGGCAATTAGTTGAGCATGATATTAGTACACTTGCATGCAAATTGCATAAGGTTCACTCACTATTTGAGGTTGAGTTTTATTTTTAAATTTTGGCTTGCCTATGGTGGAAATTACTTAGACTTAATTTTTTTGTATGCTCACTTAATTCACACACTCCCTCAACCCTGATATTCACATCAAGCTATAGTTATTCTTCAATGTCCATCCTCATTCTCATCAAAGAAGTGCATTTTGCATTGTTTAATTCATCAACTTTATTGCTTAGATTAATTAGAAGAATTGGTGTAGTTTTTTTTATTCTTAAACATAGGTTTGGTTAGAGCTTAATTTTGAGCTAAGTTTCATTTGCACTTCGTTTACTCTTAGATTACTTATTGTTTGAGACTGAACCATGATTTCAATTGTTGGCTTGATAATGGTTGAGATTGTATTTAAATTGGCTTATTTCTTTTGTGCTTACTATGACCAATTTAAAGTCTTTTTCTTCATATTATTAAGCTAATCCATCACCAATTAACCTATTTGCAATTATCCATAACACATTGATATTATACTTTGAGCATTCAAGCATTTTTTTACTTAGGTACATTTCTTCACTTGGCCACCATGATTATTAAGCCTTGTTTTCTGCAGTATATTGTTCTAGAGGCATGTTGGAACTATTCACTCAATTTCATTGATCTCATGTCTCCTTTTGACTTGATTATGATTCTTTGCTTGTGCTAGTATTGCTTTGAGTCAAGTATAGTATTGCCAAAGTCTCCATTTATTTTGGTACTTACTTGAACTTAACTTGTATAGTAAGCTAAAATTTTTTGCAACTTTGCTAAGGACAACAAAATTTTAAAGAAGGGGATAAAGCTCAACTGAGCTAAATTTTGAAGATCAATTCAAGGGAGTTCTCTTATCTTACTTATGAATTGTTCTAGTTATTTTGTTTTTGTTTTAGATTGTTTAGTTTGGTTTGAAGTTTGCATGTTTGGTTTGTAGTTTGCATTCTAGTCAAATAGTTAGTTCAAATTTGTCATTTAGCATACATTAGACATAGTTTGCCCTAGTTTTACTCTTAAAAATTGAACTAGTTAAACTTAAACTTAAAATGTGCAATGTTCAAAATTTTTATTTAGCATTAAGATAAGTAAGTTGTTTAAAATAATTTTAGCTAGTTTAACATTCAACTTGACTTATATTTGTTAGTTTTCACTTTTTAAGTACAAAAGACCAGTTTTAAAAATTTAAGAAAAACATGTGCATTGAAATAGTTGAGTAAGGAGTTTTAAAACACTAAAACCTTCCTCATCACCCTTCAAAGCATAAAAATAACTCAAACAACTTAAAAAGTGATACAGGCAATATGTTTCTTGATAGACTATTTTCCCACCTTTTTGATATACTTAACTCTTGTTAGCCATTTTGAGCTTAATGAAGCATGCTTAATGTATGCCATATTTATTTTTCTTATTACACTCATTTATTAACCATATAGCCTAAAAAGCTTTTACCTTTCCTTCTAAGAATTGGCCACTCTAGGATTGGGATGGATTGATTTTTGTGGGTAATGGAAATGGGCAGTAAAGAAGGTTCTTGGGATACTTTTGTCAAGGTTTGTTATTAAAGTCAAGAAAATAGTGAGAATTTACCTTGTGTTACCCATATAAATTGCCAGCAATAAAGCTAGTATAAAAAAAAGAAAAAAAAGGAAGAAATTTTGAAATAATTAAGTGTGGGGTTCTTGCAAGGGAAGAAATTTTTTTTGCTTCTCAAAAGTGGTGGAAATGAGTAATTTATGAGGGATTTCAGTATTACTTTCTCTTAGATGTGTTTAATATGTATAAGATTGAATAAGCAAGTATGGAAAAAGGAATTGTACTTAGAAGATTGATATTTTGAAAACTTAGTCTATTCAAGCATAGAGTGGCTATTCTGTTTTATTATCTATTGTCCATTCTTTGATAACCAATACCTTAACCCCATTACAACCTTTAAAGACTTAAGTGATTCTATGTTTGCTTTTGAGTTGTTTAGCAAAGATGACCTTCGAGTTTCGATGCCAAAGGAGAGGCTTATGGTGTTTCTAGAGTTTAAAGTGCAAAACCATTTATGCACTTAGGTGTACATTCATTCTAAGCTTGATTATAAAATTGCATTGGTGTTTTGATTTTGATAATGCTTGAAATGTTTTGGTATTGTAGACACACATGGAAACTAATTCATATTATCTTATTTGAATTTATACTAGTTAGAATTTTGTTAATTGCCAAGCATAATTTTAAAGTGCATGGTTTTTGGTTAAAGTTTGATTATTTTAAGAAGTTGGTTTGTTCAAATTTGCTCGGGGGCGAGCAAAGACTAAGTGTGAGGTATTTGATAATTATAAATTATGCTATATTTTTAGTGTATGTTTGTGTGTTTGATTAATTAAATTAGTGTTAATTTAGTTGATTTTAGGTTTAAATAGTTAATTTGTGTGTTTTTAGGTTTAAATGTTAGTTTTGATGTTTTTCAGGACTAAATTGAAAAGAAAAAGGGTTAAATTGAAGAAAGGAGAACTTATGGGGCAAAGTTATAATTTTGAGAAGTTGGCAATTAAAACATGAAAGTTAGAAAGGAGTCACTTTATTGAGTGATTTTATCACTCTCCCGAGTATATAAACACTCTCCTCACTCACCCAAGGCCAAAACTCACTCCAAGAAACAATCACTCTACCAAGTGAAAAAGCCACTCTCCTGAGCATTCAATCACTTAGCAGAGTAATCAAAGCCACTCTCCTAAATGTGTGATATGTTTTATCGACAAAATTCTTCCCGTTTAGTAAAAACTCTTTTACAACTCAGTTTAGGAAGTTTTAAAGCATCGAAACTTCTTTTTTTGGCAGATAATCTAGCTATAAAAGCAAGATAAAGCACCAAAACTTGGAAAGAGTTAGTTAGACCCAAAGTAGGTTTATTATTACAAATTTTCTTTAGTTTTAACTTAGTTTTCTTAGTTAATTTTGTACAGTAGTTTTATCTTAATTTTTCTTATTTTCTTAGTTTGCAATTCTCTTAAAGATTTAAGCTTTCTATTATTATTCTGATAAATCATCAAGAGCAAGTTTTAAGCTTTATGAGTATTGTATCTCTTTATTTTAGTTTTTCTTTCATTTCAATCATGTTCAGTAAGTAGTTTTCCTTACTTTTGCTAAGGAAAATTTGAACCCTCATACTTTTATTGTAATGACCTAGTTTGAGCTTTTAATTCAATGCAAGTTTTATTATTTCTTTGTTGTTGAGCAACTTCTTATCTTTAATTGTTATTAGATTAATTATTAAATTATTTGATAAATGGTAAATGACTGATTTCAAGTATGATCTATGATATGCATATTCTTGGATTAGTTCATTAGTATTGATGCACAAATATTCAAAATTTGAGATAGTTGTGTGTTGGTAAGAGTGGATTATGAATAAGAAAAGTTGGAACTAAGAATAGATTGAAGTTAAGTTTGCTTGAAAAATAGTTTAATGGATGTTTAAGAGTTTAAAACTAGATCTTTTATCTAGGTGTTAGATTATTCCCAAACTGAAGATTTAATGCCTAAAATAATAGTCTGAATAAGATATCTATTTTTATTTAACTGGTTTTTCCATAATCACTTATGTTACTTTTAATTTGAATCATTGCAATGGAAGTTGAGGTGGATAGTTCATTTAGTAGAAGTGTTTTAGATATTGCTCTGTTCTTAATGAGAAAATAAGATATACTAGAGCCAATCCAGTATTGATGTTCACTTAAGCACATTTCTAGGTGTTTCAACTTATGCCAAAGAATTAAGCAATAAATAAACTTTTCCTTTTCCATGGATGAATAAGAACTCAACAATGCTAACATTTCATTGGTATATTGAAATGCATTGTGCATGATATACAGCGATTCATGTAACAATTGCGACATAACTGGTTCTTGATATGCAAAACTTAAGGAAAGAAAAACTCTTTGCATACTATAATTGGGACAATACTTTTTCTTTTTTATTTTTTTCCATTTAATTCACTATGAAGCACTTGAAATCCTAAGTCCACACCTTGATTTACATCCATTTACCATTGCACCATAATGGCCTAAAAACTAACTGAATAAAAAAATGATGATTATTTCAAATTCTAGTACAACTTATATTTTTCCATCTAAAACATAATTACTAAAATTGAATGATAAGATAATCAGATTAGAAAATATGTAATGTTTCAGTGAACTTTCTACAGTTGATAAAGGAAACTCAATACCTGGAGCACCTAGATATAAATACACTCAATCATGTACAAGAATTAGAGTACACAAGTCCATTTTGCTCAATGTTCTACTAGCAAGGGATAATTTAAAAAAGACAGCTCTGTTCATCGTAATTTGGGACGAGGCAACCCATTTTGCTCACTATTCTATATTCCACACCTACCAACTTGTAAATAAAGATTACAACTTCTGAAAGAGTTAGGAAGGGAAAAAAACTTCAATTAGTGACAGCTACCACCATTTAGGTCAGATGTTAACTCCCATATAATATTTACTGATCACTCTTTTGAGATTTCCCAATCAAAATGTTGTCAGTATCAATAAATTAAAAAGGAGTAAAACACTATTGCCTGATAATTCTTCTAAACTAACTTAGAATTTTGGGAGAAGTTAAAGAAAACGACATAAATAAGATCAAAGAATTACACTTTTGAATCTTTATGAATAAACCGTACACTAAACATATTATAAATTCCATGATTTTTGTCTTCTCAAAAAGAATCCATTAAATGCCATGAAAGAACAACCTCTAGATAAAAGTATTAAATGAGATGAAAAAGGGTACTTGCTTCCATTTTCCAGTATGGTTGCCTATTTGGGAGGTAACAATGCTGAAATTTTTGGTCATTAGACCCAAATTCAACGATCTGGTTAGGGTTCTGAACAAACTTGATGCCATCGTTGCTTCCTGCAATTTGAGAGAGACAGAGAGAGACTTGTAATTTAGATAAATGAAAGAGCCAAACGCACCTATAAATCGATTAAATTCACCTTCAATTAATGGAACGGAGTTAGATTGCATCAAACTCGATGGCAATTCACCCAGTTAGGCCTCTGGTCTCATCGCAGTAAAAAAGACAAACTCTTTTCACATTCTTAAAGGCTAATTTGGAGGCTGGAGTGACAACCATTGAAATAAAAAATGGGAGAGAAAGATGATGGGTTTTTGGCTCGACAAAGAGATAAAAGTTTGAGACTTGTAGTTGTGAGGGTAACCAATATAGCTAGGGTTCCATCAATATAGCTACTGCCATTTTATTTGGAGATTAGATGATAGAAATAGAACATGAATAGAAGAGAGAGCTTAACAACTATCGGAGCAGGAAGGGGAAGGGAGGCGACGGCGTCGGCATCGGCATCGGAGAGAAAAGTGAAAGAAAAAAGGCGAGGGCAAGGGAGAGGGACAGAGACAGAGAATGAACTATTTATACCTAGGTCAGAAAATTAAATTGCAATAGAAATTTTTTTGTTGCTAAAATAAAAACCAAAACTCATTTTCGTTGCTATTTTGAACCTAAATTGCGTTAAGTTCGGTATTTAGCAACCGAAATTTTTTTTTCATTACTATTCTAGCAACGGAAATGAATTTTGGTTGCTATTTTAGTAACAGAAAAAAATTATTATTGCTAATTTGAAATTAAGTTAACTATTGAGCAACAAAAATATAATTTTGTTGCTAAAATAGCAACAAAAAAGGAATTCCGCAGCAAAAATAGCAATGAAATTTCCATTTTCATTGTTATTTTCATAATGGAATTCCTTTTCCGTTGTTATTTTTGTTCCAAATTTTTTTCACTTTTTGTTTGCACGTTATTTAGCAATGGTAAAAGAATTTCGTTGCAAATTTTTGTTGCTAAATCTAAAAACTTTAACCAATTGTAACAACGAAATTTGATTTCTGTTGCTATTTTAACAGGTTCATGTAGTGCTAACCATGAAAACTAGGGGTAGCACATCATTATACCTATTTTGATTCTTTTTTTTGGATCTGGCACTTGCTTAGTATCGATTAAGTCCTGGATACAATCTCTCAAAGTTTGACAATTATCAATCAGATGAACTGTGTGTTAATGAAAGGCACAAAACTGATCAGCCTTATGTCTAGGCATGCCTTAACTCTTTGTCGGTCTAGGAGGCAATGGTTGAGCTTCCCCTCCTTCATGAGACAATTAAGGCACTAGGAGAGTTTTTCCTAGGTTGGAATATTGCCTCTAAATGACTTCTATAGGTGAAAGTTCTATTGTTCTCCCTACACTACTACCGCTAGAGTTACCACTATTCTTGTTAAACCTCGTGTTATTACAATTCTTGCAACTACCATAGTTCCCCTTAGTAACACTCACTTTTTAAGCAAAATATTCAGTTTTTGCTTCAATGGTTATATCTTTAAGGCATTCCTAATCCTTCAATCCTTTCATCTTAAGTCCCTCTTTAAGATAAAGGCTCGGATTCTTAATGAACAATTTGATCTGATATGGTGTCTCAAGCTTTCTCCTCATTTCTATAACCCTATTCCTTCAACGGGTAAGATACTTATAGAAGGATTCATCTAGCTTCGACTATAATAACTCTAAATCTTTTAGGGCGACTTCCATTCGAGTGCTATAATTATACTATCTCAATAAGTCCTCAGTCAATCTATCCCAATCCTCCTTTATCCTCTTATCTAACCCATGGTACCAGCCAATCGGGGGACCTATAAGGCTCAGGCTGAAGTAATCTACCTTTTGCCTTTTGGTGAAGGTGGTCACTTTCATAACCAGCACATATTGCTTGATATGTGCAAAGGGGTCTGAAGTTCCATTGAATTTTGATAGGTTTGGCATCTTAAATTAGTTAGGCAAAACATCTCTATAATCTAGGTCCATATCTTCGAGACCCTTCCCAACTGAAAGAACCTAGCTATGACTTTTCACTTTGCCTCTATTTTTTTAATGGTTGGATCCTCATCCTTTGGAACATTACTCCTTATTATATGAGAATTACATGGATTTTCGTCATCACTGACAACGAAATCATACTCAGGATCATATAGTGTCATAACCCTTTCTCTCCTTTGTTCAACTAATAGGCCTCTATGTGTAGTATTCTTAACTCAACAGTAGGTGGAGGCACCACAGTAATCACTGCGGTAGTCTTCCTAATAATAGTTGGTTTAACTCTTCCAATACGAGGTGCAGTTGGTTGAGTACCAAAAATTGGAGCCAAATTGGCTTTCATATTGGTAATCATGGATATTATCCACTTTTTAAAAACATCTATTCTCTTATCTAGGTCTTGAGGGGTTTAGGTATCGATCGATAGTGTAGGATTAGCCATATCTACCCTTAATAAGTGTTCTAACAACTGCTTTGTATCACCTAAACCCAATTCTACACCAAGTTCTAACGCGCTAAACTCTTATTATTTAGGAAGAAGCTCTCTAACAAGGCAACCATTCGAACCCCTCAACCACCTAGGTGAGTGATATGTGATGGTTAAGGAAATAAAGTGTTAGAATGATGTATGACTTGCATGTTATGCATAGTCGTGCAATGCAGCATCATAACCACATTTAAGAAGTCTTTGAACCTTATCACTCCCACACACGTGGTTACGTAGTCTCTATCCTAGGTAGGCTTAGTCTAAAGGTCAATAAGGAATCCAATGAACACATATGATGCGAGGTGAAAAATAGGCAACATAAACTATCTTGTTGAAAGTGCAAGCATAAATGGGTTTTGGCCATTATGTATTTAAACAATTCGAACAAATTAGGTTAGGCTCATCGGGGCATGGCAGCCTTTAATGAGTGACCACCTAATTTAGCTAAATTTGTTTAATACATGACAGCCCATATAGTAAGCAAAAAGTATTACGGTTATATATGGTCTTGTAGTCGGGTGGTGAAACTTTAGGGCTACCCAAGCGTGGTCTCTACCAATAGATCTAGCTCATTATAAGTATAACAACCAATAGGTCACCATTTTATATACCAATTGGTACTAGACTTGGGCCGGTGGTCCTCCTCGACACCTCCCTACATCGACTAAACGTAAGGTGTGCTTCAGGATTACACCAAGGCTAAACTAAGGACATCTAACATAATTCTAAGGCTCTAGAATGAATGCAATGCAATTTTTTGAAAAAAGATAAAATTACTTAATTTTAAACCCATTTATATTATACTAATCAAAAGAACTTTCAAAGCAAAGTTCATGGGCCCTAGCGGAGTCGCCACTATGATGTGCATGCTAAAAGCCTATCCAGTCCACCTGCCCCTTTTGAAAAATGAAAAGAAGAGGAAGCTGAAGAGGTTAATGGGATCATGACCATTCCATCTAGACTAGGACCTAGTTTTAGGGTTGGTCAGATAAAAAGGTCTCTCAACCGAATGAACGGTATGCATCTATGTTGGGCACCATAAGGTAGGTATAAAGGAGTCGCCACCCAATAGAACATTAGAAAATAGTGTTCCAACTTTATGAGGCCAAAACCAGAAAGGGTTTGGAACCTTACTCTTATTTATACCTTTGATTAGTGAATTATAATAGGACTTTCAAATTAATTATTTTATCTTTCTTCTTATACGAGTAATCATGCACGTAAAAAATAAAGGCACACTTAATCAAGTTTGGAAAACGATAAAGCATGACATGTAAAGCAGTAAAATCATCGCACAAATTACTATCCACTAAGCAATAAATGAATGTACATAAAACGAATAGTTCATTTATGATTCATTTTGATGGGAACATTACTTCTCGCATGTATATTTACAAAAAAAGGCTTTCATTGTGCATTTTAAATAAAAGTGGGATGAGTGATCCCATTTTATTAGAAAAATATCATATTAACTAATTAAGTACAAAATTATTTTATATTATTTACAAGAAAACTTGTGATTTAAATACATGATTTTTAGGTTTCAAACAGGACATTGGTCTAGTTTTATCAATAAAACTCCCAATTATTTAATATAAATATTTTTATGTGATTTTTTTGTTATTAACAGTAAAAAAACTCATTTTTTTATCACAAATCAAGAATAATAAATAAATAATGAAAAGGAAAAGGAAAATAAAATAAAATAAAAATAATTAATTACATATTAAGAAGATATCTAAAATATCTAAAAGCCTGGAACGTTATATCCGTCAAATTGCACTATAAATACACATTAAATGCATGAAGTGGTACAATAAAATAAGTAAATAAATAATATTAACATAACATAATATAATATAATATAATATAATATAATATAATATAATATAATATAATATAATATAATATAATATAATATAATATAATATAATATAATATAATATAATATAATATAATATAATATAATATAATATAATATAATATAATATAACAATATGACAAAATATATATAACAATGACACAATAATGATATAATAATAAACAATTTAATATAATAATAATAATAATATAATAAATATCAAAACATAATAATAATATAATAATAAATATCAACATATAATAATAATAATAATAATAATAATAATATAATGATAAATATCAACATATAATAATTATATATATATATATATATATATATCAAAGACATAAATAAAAATATATAAAGAATACAAAAATATATTTGATAGAGCAGATTGACACAACCATTTAATATAATAGGTCTAATAATGTAACATTAATCTAATAAAAACACAAATATGACCTTTAAACATAAAATATATAATAATTTAAAAAGTTATATTAAATAATACGAGTGTAACTTATAACCACAGGGTCAAAATCACAGCGAGTTAGTTTACTTTTTGTGTAGATCCTTGCCAAACTAGAATTTAAAACCCTCAAAAATAAAATAAAAATATCCATAACATTTTAAAAGACAAGATCTTAATAATATACACAAAGAAAATAAGTTAAACAAATTAAAAACCACATTTTAACACATAAAGGTTATTAAATCTAAATATTTTAGATTAAATACTCTTGATCCAGTCAAATATTATGCAAACTGTCAAAAAGGAGTTAGATCTACAACATCCAATGGTGAAAGTATAGATCTAGCCTAAGCAAACGACAGGTTAAGAGTATGTATGGCCTTATAATATTGCCTTTAGTTATTTTCTTAGAATAATAGCAGAACCTTAGTGTGTTTAGGACTCTTTTTGATAATTTTGTCAAGAAATGTTAAGAAAAGGACGAATATTAAAGAGTGGATTTAGGAAAGAAAATGAGAAAAACAAAAGAAAACTAAAAAAATCTTACCTTTTTTCTTTCTTTCTTTCTTTTTTCTTTCCTTCTTATCTCTCTTTTTCTCTCTTTCATGGACACCTTTCCCCATTTTAAAATGGCCAACCCTCTTTTTTGAGGCGGTTGGAGGCTTTTTGTAGGAAGAAAGATAGGTTAGTACACAAAAATGAGTGATATCTAAGGTGTTGGCCATGACTCGATAAGTCATGGGCAGACTCACGAGTCATAAGCGGGACCCATCAAGTCACACCACCTAGAACTCAACCATGAGTGGGACTAAGTCAAAAAGTAACTGAAAAAATGAGTCACAGGCGGGACTTGGTGAGTCACAAGCAAGACTCATTGAGTCACAAGCGGGACTGAGCCAAACTCGCTCTAACCCCCTGACAAATGACCCTCTGACTCTCCGATCCACATTTCAAGGCCTAAAAACCCGAAAGACCCTCTGAAAAAATAAAGATTTGTATGCAAAGGGAAATAAGTCCTCGGAACCTTTAGTTTCATATGTTTAAAGAGAAAAAGACCATCCTTACTAGGTAACTCCAATGAAAGCCGACTCAAAACCCAGTATCTATAGCTGGCCTCATGTTTAATGGATGAAGTCCAATCTCCCCTAGAGCTCTTGATTGATTGACTCCATTGAGCCTACCTTCATCTGAAGCTTTCTAACCTGAGTGGAAAGTTGAGTGACTTGAAAGGAAAGCTCCTCGATCTAAGCAAATTGCTCTAAGAAAACCTTTTGAAGATAAAAAGTGTGTTCAGCACTAATAGCTTCCAATTCCTCCTTAAACTTCTGCTTTGATTAGGTCTTTGCTGCCAACTTCTCCTTCTAAGCCAGATTCTTGCTATAAATATGTATAGCCCTCTGTTTGACTTGCTTAAAATAGATAAACGTAAGAATTTAAAATACTTAGAAAATTTTTCTAGCTATAATATGACAAATACTCACCCAACAGGCCTTAAGGTTGATCTCTGCAAGTTTGCAGCCTTGCAAGGTGACCAGACCCATGTCATTTATATCTTTTTCAAACATGATACCCCTGCTTAAGTAGTCTAACACTTGTAAGTTTCAGACAGAATACCCTTTGAGATAGATATTCTTTAATAGGAAAAGATCCTACCTCAGAAGAAAGAGTAATGGCCACCGCAAAAGCTGATGACCCATTTGACATAGTTTGTTCAAAGGAGACATGAGGAGACATTTGCTCAATTGGAGCCTTAACCCTTAAGGGATCTAATTGGGTAGAGATGGAGTAACCATTGTTGTATGAGGGATTTCATCAACTTCCTCAAACATTTGGTCCTTAAAAGTCAACCTCCTCACTTTAGCCGAGCAAGCGATCTGATCCTCACCCCTAGTTGACTTCTTTTTCCTTTTTCATTCTTAAACCTTCTTCACCCACTCAAAAATATATTTTTTTCATTTATGGGGCCCTGGAAACTGTAAAAGACAACAAATTAAAATTTGCACAAAATAAATAAGAAAAAGGCTCATGCATGAAAGGCAAAATGAAATCCTTAAAGCTTATGTTTAATAGGCTTATCCAAAGAAGCCAGCAAATTTTCTAAACTAGTCGGTTTCTTTTTGTGATCTTGAATGTACTTTGTCAGCTTTTCAATCCTTTAGAAGATTCAGCTTGACCAATTGATCCAGACTAACTCCAAAACCACCTTTCTGCTCGATCAAAAAAATTTCTTTAAAGCATTTCAATGAGGAAGGGAAGACAAAAAGCCTTTTATTGTTCCTAGCAATGAGATAGAACTATGTCCCATCCTTTAAATCAAACAAGTAAAAGAAGTAAGTAAAGAGCTTAAGTGAGGATGTCGTGCTGAGTGATCAACATAAAACCTTAAAGCATGCCATTGTCCTTTATCCATCCAAATTAATAATTGGGTGTGATTCCATAGCCTCAATGGATACTCTAATCAAATAGATGGAGAAAAATTTGAATCTGCAATCTAAACTAACCATTCTAAAGGGTTTTCAAGCATCTCCTCAATCACAAACACAAACAACAGATAAGTTAAAATAACAATGTCCTTAGATAAACTGTATCGTTCTTTTAATTCCTTTACTTGAAAAGTTGAAAGTTTGGTATGCTTAACTACAAGATTTTTAGTCTTATATTCTAATAAAAAAAGGTAAGGTTTAAACCCTCATCTAAAAGTGATATGCTCGAGGCCATTCTCTAGGATAAAGTGACTAAAAAAGAGTCCTTAATCTGCTCTTAAAAAACATACCCTAAAATATTCAAGAAAGGTGATGAAGATGAAGATGATGATGATGATGATGATGATGATGATGGATCTGAATTTGAAATGGAAATGAAATTTAAGGACATCTAAGTAAATAGGACTTACTTGGAAAAAATGGCAAAAATTTGGAGAAGTTTGAAGAAATTCCTGGAGCTTGAAGAACTCAAAGAAGAAAGAGTTACAAAGCTTCGAAGAAGAAGATTTTTACAAAAGATGAGAAAGTGAAAATGTTGAAATTATTTATGGCAGTAGGAGGTAAATTCCTCAACAAGTTAAGTACGAATAACGAAAGGATGTTGCTACGTGTTAAGCTACAAATAGATGGAACGATGAACGAGGCATGTTATATTAATGTCCCTCTTGATGAAGCATCATTGAATAATGACAACTCATCAATCATGCAAAGAGGTGAATTCAAAATAACGTCCATGTTCAAAATCCCAAAATGTCTAGAATTCAATCAAAATTTAAAGAGCCAAGCCTAAATACATATGAAATATAAAGAATCCAAACATTGAAAATCCAATCGCCTTAGTCTACTTCACCTCGATCATTTTTTTTTGGTGGGGGGGGGGGGGAAGTGGGGTGGACAAATGATAATGTCTATATTATTATTTGTTGGGCCTAAAAAGCTCTTAGGCCAAAGCCATAAACAAAATAAGGCCTTAAGCCCATCTTTCCCATCCTCTTATCAATTGATTGGATTGATGAACATGGCAAGATGTGACTATCATATCCATTGATAGAACTGGCTAGCCTGACATGAGGTTCCCGCCTATCACAATCAATATACCAACTATGCCAAGCTCCTTATTAGGCACTCAAGTGCCTTGATAATAGGACACCAAGTATGCACTATGAATAGCCTAACACTTGAAGGCTTCAAATATTATTCTCTCAAGATCTTTTCTCTCTAAATTTTCTTTCTAAGATGTTTACTGAATTGAGTAACAAAGTGCTTATATCTAGTCAGATCTGGCTAGTCTTTCTTACTGATCTCATTGAGCAGACTTATCCAATTGGATCATTCATTCTCCTAATTGTTCTCTTTCTTTAGATATTCTTAGAAATATCGCAAATAAAATACAATAATAAATAAAAAATTATAAAAATAAAAATTTCATAATTAATTGTAAGTATTAAATATATTTAAAATGAAATTAATAATAGAGTAGCTATTATGCATATGTATAATCAATAATGATTGTAACAATAAGATAATTTCAATATTTATTTGCAAAAAAACATGTGTTACAATAATATTTTAAAAATTTATATATTATAATTGTTATAAAATTCAAAAATATTAAAAATTTTAAGTGTAAAAATTAAAATATAAAATATAAAACATATATAAATAGGTTAATTATCGATTAACAATTAACTAACAGTTAACCATTGATTTCTAAAACTAAAAAAATCATAATCTTAGGGTGCATTTGGTAAGATTTTTTTGTTTTTTTTGTTTTTTATTTTTTAAAATCTAAAAATTATTTTTAGTTTTTGTTATTTATTTTTTAGAAACTATTTTGTAAATATAAAAATAATCTCATAATTTTTAATTATAATATTTCTAATATCCTTAAATAGATATTACATATCATCTAATTATTAATATTGAATAATAAATATTTAATGAAATTCAAAGCTTAAAATTTATTGCCATTAAAAAAATTCATCATAATAAAAAAAATTCAATAATTCTTTAAGAAAAAATATATATGTCAATTATTATAATTCAACCACAATCTCTGCGCTATTCTGTCTCGAGTACTATTCATTTGACAAAGTTGACTTATATTTATGTCGACTGTTTTTCGTAATTCTAAAGTACTGGCTTTGTTATTTTGTTGATCATTTCCAAGCACAATATTTTCATTTGCATATTCTATAAGTAAAAAGTATATACTTTCGTTCATTCTAATAAAGTTATGAATCACACAATATACAAGAGGTATATATTTTTGCTGCTTTATGTCATATGGAGGCATGTCTCTAAGGATGGGAAAACATGCTTTCAAAACTCCAAAACAACGTTCTATATATGACAATACATAACAAAGAATGCATATAATTAAATAATTATTCTAGACCTTATGTATTTGATGTTGATATATAATCACATAAATGATAACGTTCTCTACGGTACGGACTAAGGAATCCAAGCATATTAGCATACCCTGAATCAACCAAATAATATTTACCTCGTGTAGGCATAGGAAATTTATTTGCTAGATTAGAAATACATTCAAATAAAAATTCTTGAATCATTTATTTTTCCTTCCCAACCTGGCATGACGAATGTGAATTGCATATCAAATGAGCAAGCACACATGATATTTTCTGTAGGGACTGTTTTCTTCCCACGGTGTGGAATTTGTTGACTTATTGGAATTCATGCAAAAATGTGTGTGCCATCTATAGCTCCAATACAATTTTGTTATAAAAGTAACAATTAATAAGCAATAGACTATAATTATATAAAAAAACTTAAAATTTTTCATTACCTTCAAAAATGGATAGTAATTTGGATTTTTTTTTATCTCTGAAGGTGTTTCATCAAACGATGGAGGAACTATAAGGACCTGATCATGGCCCTAATTGAATTATTGTTAATTGATGAGGATTACCGTTAATTAAGGCAAAATATGATTATTTTGCAATTATCGAGGTTAAGTCCCAAGAAAGGTATCTTGGTAATTTTAGCATATAAGTATATGAGTTAAGTTAAATTATAATTAAAGAAAAAGATATAATTGAAGTGAATTAGAAAGTCTTGGGGTTAAGTTGGAAGAAATTGAAATAATGTAGGTTTATTTGTGCATAAGGGTATAGTGGGAATTTCCTTGGTGAGATATTTATCCCACTATAAATTAGGGGTTTTGGGAGAGATGGAGATGGGCATTTTGAGGGATCTCTCTATCTCTCTCTCTCTCTGTCTCTCTCTCTATGGTCACGGTTTGGAGAAAAAGAGCTAGGGTTTGTGAGCTAACATCAAAGGTAATGTTTCCTTAAAGATTTCTTCTTCTTTTCTTTTAATTTGTGATGTTTGATGAGGGAATACAAGATCTTTTGTTATCATGTGTAAGGAGAAGAGAGAGAAGTTTATAGATCAAGTGAAGGAGAAGGAAGAAATTATGAGGAAAGGAGATGAATCAAGAAGATCAAAGATAGAGTTGAAGCTTTAATGAGGTATGGCACTATTATGATGATTTTGTGAATGGGAGTGTTGTTGATAAGTGTTGCCTGTAGATGAAATTAAAGGAATTAGGGTTTGGTTTTCTGGATATGTAAATTGGGATGGAAATGAAGACTATTTTCCTTAAGATGCCAAGTCGTGAACTTCTTCACGAGTCGTAAACTTTTGCCTTATTTTCCTCACGACTCATGATTCTGGCCTTCGTTACCTGTTGACTCGTGAATGCCTTCACGAGTTATGCATTTTTTTCCAACTCGTGAATGCCTTCATGAGTTGTGAACTATTTGCCCCTGGGTCACTCGTGAATGTTGGCTTCTCACTCGTGAATACCTTCACGAGTCATGATTTTTGTTCGACTCTTGAATCCCTTCACGAGTCATGAAACGTACCCCTTCTTCTTCACTCGTGAGCCCCTTCACGAGTCATGAAATTTAGCCATTTTTCTTCACTCATAAACCTCTTCACGAGTCGTGAAGCTCATTCCTTTACTTCACTCGTAAAACCCCTTCACGAGTCAAATGTCTATTCAAACCTATATGGACTGCTTTGCCTATAAGTTGAGCTAGAAAACTCCAAATTGAATGATTTTTTTAGTTTAAAATATACTTCCATACCTATATTTCATATGAAGAAACCAAGTCCTAAATCTATTTCTAGCTAGGCCATATTTCAGCTTGAATCCTGGAATAGTTTGCTGCCCAGTCACTAGGAGTAGACCTCAGTGTTTTGTAAATATCTGAAAATCTAGAAATGATATTAAGATGATTTTTAATGTTTTAGAAACTAAAAACATAATGGAACAAGTTTGTAGAAGACTATTTTTGCTGAAAATTCCTTTTAGTATGTCAAAAACCGCTTACAAATCGAACTTAGAAAATTGTCTATGGTTGTTCAAGACTCGTGACTCCTGTCATGACTCGTGACATGTGTGACTCGTGAACAAGTGCACGAGTTATGAATTTTGCTCCCTTTCACGAGTAGTGACACCCCTCATGACTCGTGATACTTCCTTACTTCACCCAAATATGATTTTTAAGCCCTTTTGTGTCACCAAAGTTGGTCTAAAACCTTTTTAAGTAACTTTAAAACATTTTAAGCATAAAATAAGGATAAGATGTGACACTAAACATGATTAAATGAAACATTATATGAGAATAAAGTTAGTAAATAAATACTACCATTAGAATACATGGAAATGATTACTTGAATTTGATGCTATTATAATGATTATTCACGTGTGATTTGGCTTGGCCCAAAAATATTGTACATTGATATTCCACTACAACGATAAGAGAACCCTATGATATAATCTAGAAATAATAAGAGTGTAGTTGCAAGGTTACTTTTTCAAGTTAAGAGAAGTGGGAAATCACAACTTATGTTAAATTATGAAATCATATAAGCTTGGTTATACTCCAGGTCACAAGAAGAATTAATGATTAGCAGTAATGTGTAATAATCTGGTCATTGTTTGTTCATGCCTATAATATAATATGAGTAGCACAAGAGCATCCTTAGTTTGTTAACGACTAAGATTAAGTGACCTCACAAAACTTACCTAAGCATAAAATGTTATAAGATGAAAAATACAAGTAAGATAATGAAAGTATATATGACTATGTTAAAGTGTATAACTTGTTGTTTCTACTCTAGTGAAACTTGATGTAATGGATCCTACTCATCTATTATTCATGCCCTATGATGTAAAATGAAAGTTACAAGTCTTCAAGAAATGTTCTAACGATTAAGATGATATAATCTTATACAACTCACCTAGGAAAATAATGTTATAAAATAGAAAGTACAAATAAGATTATCATGTTATATGTGATAATGTTAAGGTAGACAGTTCGTTTCCTATGATATAATAGACTATAAAAGTAAGCAAAAAGGGCTAAAGATGAATAAGTGTTGACTTTAAGCTATAAGAGAACCTATTTATCCTATGATATGGATCATGAATGCTTGAATGCTGCTATATATGATTATTTTGTAAGGCGACTAATTATGAGAATAGGGAAACTACTCACGGCAAGCAGTAACAAGGTACGTTATTAAGAACTATTTATGAGTTATGTAAGTTTTATGGGGTATACTTGATTCGAGCATGCTATGATGAATAGCTTGGCTTAATATGTATATGTATGAGTGTATGTGGATATGCACAATGCTAATCATGAAAGATGACATGTTATTATCGTTTGCATAAGCACATAACTATCATGATATGAACGAAAGAAAACTGATGCAAGCATACGATCATATGATAGCATCCGTATGTAATGGAGCTTAAAGCCCAACATTGATGTATGATAAGAATGATATGCATTCTTTTATGAAAAGTGACTTTAAGCCAAATGATAAGCTAAGTAAATAAGAATATGTTAAATTAAAGATGTCTTAAAAAGTTAAGCCTGTAGGTCTTAGTTCAGTTGTGGATTAGATAGGCATGCCTAGAGGGATACAGTCGCAGCTGCTATAGTTGACCCCGTTTGGGTCTTGTTCCTTAATGAAACCATCATTTGACCCCGTTTGGGTCTATAATTTGTTCCTTGCTAGAATCATTGCTTGATCCCATTTGGATCCATTGTTTGATATCTTCGGATACCCATAGTTTGATACCTTCGGGTATCCATTGCTCCCGTTATCCACCTTTCAAACTAGCACTTAGGCAGGCTATTAAAGATGTAAATGGTACAAGAAATAAAGTAACGTATGTATCGATCGTATCACTTAAATATATATATTGGAATCATGATAATGATCTATTCTATTGCTTTACTCTAAATTATAGTTAGCTATAAACTATTGTTATGAAATGAAATGCCATGTTATGTATTACTTGATTGTGATGTCTTGCATCAACCATGAGAAAGGTCGTTGTGTGACTGCCAGTGTAAGTTGGTTGCACGGTGAATAGTTGGGCTGTATGGGCCACAAGCTTGCAAGATTGAATTAAACGTTATATAAACTATGACATGTATAATAACATTCATGTATGGGAAAATTAGAAAATGTTTGCATGTGGTATGGAGACAGTGTCAATTAATCATGAGGTGTAATACTTATTCATTGAAATGGCATGCAAGTTTGTATGTATATGAATATTTATATATATGTACGTGTATATGTATAATTCTAATATAAATCAAAGTGCAAAGCATGATATGATATTAATATGTATGATGTTTAAAGTGCCACGAAATGTACAGCATTAAGGAAGACATGTGTGGAATCCCGGATGAAAATGATAAGTTTGCATATATGTAATGAAATCATGCCTAGCAATATCTTTTGCAAATGTTATATAACATGAGCACTTCCTTTTGGCTATGAATAAATGTTAAATGCACATGTTAGGTAACCAAATTGGTTAATGGTATTAAGTTGAAGGTTGTACGAATATAACGATGATATCAGTATTCTTGAATAGAAGAATTATAAGATGCATGAATCTTCTAGGTAATAAGAGAGGGTTAAAGATGACCGTTAACTAACAAGTTTCAGGGATAAGATAAGATTATACAATGCTTTCAAATTTAGTAATGATGGCATCAATGGTTAAGGTTAAAAATACCCCGGAATGTCCATTGTGGCAGGATACATAATGTAATCTCATATGTTATCTTATGTTATTATGATAGCTATTTTTAGTTTGATGAAGAAAATTGTATGAGCTTGTCCATAGTTTTGTTCCCCACTAAGCTTTATAGCTTAGCACGGATTTGTTTATCCGTGTAGGTTTCAAGAGAAATACCAGAGGACCGGGCAAGATGCAGTTGCCTTGAGAATTTCACGTTGCTTGAAGGCCCCTTTTATGTTATGATTAATTATCCATAAGTTTGATTTATTTATTTGTGGCATGTAATGATGGCCTGTCATATTATTATTATTTCTGCATGACCTTTACTATGTTTATGATGATGATGATTGATGATTATCCATGGTTAAGGGATTAGGGTGTTACAGGAACAATCCCATGTTTAGCAATTGCACAAATAGCATATAGCACATTTTGAAAATGTTTAGAGATCTTGTCTATTGAATGTGGATAATGATTTGTTACAACTCTTAGTCAGTCATTTTGACAAATAATGAGAAGAAAATTTGCCACTTGTTCTTGCACTGTTAAAAACTTGCAATTTTTCAATGTTGTTCTACCTTTTAATTCCTCACATAAACTAATACAAATATTTTTATCTATTCGAAATAAATCATAGCATGTTATTGGATGACCATTTAATACCTCAACAACCCATTTGTGACCTATCAATTTTGAAATTCTTTGAGTTTGAAATTCTTTGAGGTCTGGGTTTGTCATTGAACATAAAATTGTAGTTATAGTTCACAAATATCATCAAAAATTGTTCGATTACCTCATCTGAACCAGAAAAAAATCATTCAAATCCATATCCCTATCAAAAATAAAATAATTAATCAAAAAAATCATTAAAAATAATATCTATCTATAATAAAATAAAAGAAATATATTTAAACCATTACTAATAATAATCAAATCTTAATTGTGAAATAAACAAATCCAACATCAAATGAAAAATTTGTATAACTCAAATGATAACAAATCAAAAGAATGCAAAAAGTAATAATCAGAAATCAAATTCGGATATTCAAAACCCAAACTTTCTTTCTTTCTTTTGACGTGGCCAAAAACATTTCTCTCCATAGTGAATCATCATGGATAAGTTTAACTGCTTTTGCAAAAGACAATCCATCTATTCCATCAAGATTTTGCAATGCTTCAAGACATTTAAGAATTAATTCTTTATCACCGCTTGATTGTGTTCCAAAATTATCATTTGAATTATCAATTGATTTGAATATTTTTCCTAAATTCATTTTTTTCTCCAAAAATTCTACTTTTTTCTTTAAACTTTCTCTAAGGTTAATCAATGCTTGAGCCATTGCAATTTGAAATAGTTTTCTTTTCTTTTTACTATTAGATCCTTCATTACTTATTTTCTTCAATCTTTTCTTTTTATTTGTATTTTCACCCTCTTCATCGAAACTATTAAATTCTTTATTATTATTATTATTATTATTATTATTATTATTATCATTATCATCATCATCTTCTTCACTAATAGAAGGGCTTTTAGCAGAAGGATGACAATGAGCTTCGGTAGTAGTTGTATCACCATAAATAATGCACAACTTCCCATATTCTTTACAACCTTCTTTTCTAAATTTTCTTGCCATCTTATTCACCTATATATATATATACTTGATTTATATGTAAGGACTAATCTATGCCCTTCCAAGACATTCTCTTTCACACATACCACGTTGTACGCAATCACTCATAATGTAGCTCATTTGTATAATTATTACATTCATTAGCATACCTTTAAATTAATTTATCAAACTGAATAAGATCATGCAAAAAGGAATACTTGTTATACTATGCTTTACAACTATTTTACTTTTTACAGACCACTTTACATAGTATAAAATGAAAATGTACAGGTAAAAGCAAAAATTAACATCTTCATGCTTCAACTCTTCATAGTATTGGCCTGGTTGATGCAGATTTTGCCCCTGACAGAGAGTCTGAAATTGAGTACCTACACGAATAAAACTTATGCTAAACTAAATAGCTTAGTGGGGAATTGATAATATGTAAACAACCACTCACGATGGTTATTCCTAAGCACACAAATATGCAACAACACAATTATACATTTATTCTCATTAGAGAACTTCATGATCAATAACAAGGGAAAATTTATTACTATATTACTTATAATAGAAGTATAAGCATGTGTAACACATCACTTTAGCAATTTCTTTAATAGTTCATTTTGTTTCTTTTCATGAGTGCTTGCCTAAGTTCTATGGGTATGGATATCGGGTGCTATGGATACCCATAGGTATCAGTCGTATGAATACCCAAAGGTATTAAACATATGGACCCAAATGGGATCAAGACTATGGTCCTAATAGGGACATATTGTGGACCCAAATGAGGTCAAGACTGTGGCAGCTGTATTTGTAATGTTATAGACATGCCTATCTATCCACCACCAAGTTCTATGTGCAGGCATCAGATATTTCATATATCATTCCATCTATTGCATCACATTGCATAGTTATACATATTTATGTTCATAGGTAAACATGGTAATGTAACATTACTATCAATATATAAATCAGTAATGCAAACACTTATATGTGTGTGTGTGTGTTTGTGTGTGTATTTATGTATGCATTATCTAATGGGAACATTATAGACCATGTATACACATATACATACCTCGGTACAAATTCATATCTATAGATACATTTATAGCCCTCGTATGCTGATGTTTTAAGGTATAATGTGTCCTATTATGAGCACAACACATGGGGACAGTATAACATGATAGAAAATGGGAAGAAAAAGCAAAAATAAGGGACAAAAACCTACTATTGAGAGCGCGACAAGAGTCATAAGCACGACAGTAGGCAATTGGCCAATTAAAATTTCCCCTGATCACAAAATTTTGTCGATTGATTCAAAAACTTAACTTTCATCGCAATTTAGACATTCTAAATGACTTTTTTTAGCAAAATGGTTTTTTACAAAATTGTTGCTCTACATTTCTATTTTTAAAAACATTGAAAATAATTCCATTTAGATATTTAAATCTTCAGATATTCATAAAAAAAGGTAGACTGCTCCTAATGATAGGGCAGCAAACATAGTTAGAGTTTAAGCTTAATTTTGACTATCATAGAGGAAGAACCAAACATTGGTCTCTCTTATGAAATTTAGTTTTATGAGTCTAGTTTCTATTACAACTAGAATTACTCAATTTGGAGCTCTCAAACTCCAGATATAGGCAAAAAAGTCCGGGTAAGTTCAGTGAGCATAAGGTCAAGTTTTGCCAATTTGAGACTATGTGTTCTTATTTCAGTTTTATGCCCAACTAACCATTATATTCATACATTATTTCATTAAAGCCCTCAAATTAACATTTCTAATCACTATATATGAATAGGCAATGCCCATAAAATTGTTAAAGTTCTCATCCCTCTTGACAGCACCTTCTTTAAGCTTTTCCTCCTCTTACTCTTTGCTTTTGCTTCTCTCTCCTTCTTTAATATAAATTATAGATTATTATGCTTAGAGATTCATCTCATCCCTCAATTTCAATTATCTAATTGTAAGAAATAAAAGAAGAATAAAAAAGAGGATAATTACCTTAAGAAGACTAACCACTAAATTCTCTCTACTCTCAAAAGCTAGAGTTGGATTTTGGGGGTTATTTAAGGGTTAGGATTGCTAAGTTTTTTAGAGAGAAAAAAATGGCCATCTTTTTGTCCTTTGAAGTGGTTGGCCAACACACTTAAAATCCTTGGGTTTCTTTCTCAAAACAATTCTAGAAGAGATAGGTGTCTTGCTTCTATTGGACCACTTGTAGACTTTACCAAAAATTACATTTAACTCCCTTCTTTCCCACCAATTCATGTTTTCTCCCCTAAACTCTCTCTTTTACTTTTCAATTGGGTCCCTTAAGTTACATTTTCTCAAAATTAATCACATACATAACTTAATTTAAAATGACCATTTTATCCATCCTCTTTTAAGTTAATTACCTTTATATCCTCAACCTATAATTTATTGGCTAACCCAACATATATCAATAACATTATCATTTAAATGCATATACATTCTCCTAGGGCCTTAGTAGGGGTGTCACATTATAAGTGTCTCATAATCTAATTATTAATTTGCCAAACACAACACTTATATATAAGGCAATTAACATGTTATGATAAAAAATAGAAGCAGACCCTTTAACCAAGCAAAAGAAATCAACCAAGTTAATAAGATTCACAATCTAGAACATAAAATAAACAGGACATAAGGCAATCAACATATTATGATAAAATAAACTCTGAGTATCATTTGTATATATATGCATGGACTGGTGTTGCTAATAAAAGCAATTAGTTAAGATGTGTAGATTTCAACATGAATAGCAATCTAATTCCATGTAAGTATACAATGTTTTTTTTTTCTATAATAGGTATTTGGGGTGGAAAAGAGGTAAGGGAAATGCTTTCAAATAGAACTTATTTTCCAAACCATAGGAATTGAACTAGTCATTATGTCTGTAGGAGAATTAGAATAAGAAAGAGCTAGTCAGATGGGCCCCTTGCATTGCTTTTATGGATAAGATAAGATAAGATAAGATAAGATAAGATAAGATAAGATAAGATAAGATAAGATAAGATAAGATAAGATAAGATAAGATAAGATAAGATAAGATAAGATAAGATAAGATAAGATAAGATAAGATAAGATAAGATAAGATAAGATAAGATAAGATAAGATAAGATACATTTTTATAAGATATTGATGCTGGCCTAGGTAGATTTGGTGAGCTACAACAATTTATTACAAGTAGAAAATTTTAGTTGAAAGATCTAATGGTAGACAATTATTGTTTTTAGCTATTCAAGTGTTCTTAAACCTATATCCTTGTTACTTGTCCTATATTTCAGCCTTGCTTCCTGTTCAAAATTACCAACTTTTACCATTGTATCTTTTTCATATCAACTCTGCTATCTTTAGGTGTTGTCTTACCTTTGCATTTATATATTTATTATTTTATCTTTAAATTTATACTTAATTTATAGTAGATTACAAGTGGCTCATAATCTAATTATATTTAATTTTGCTAGCCACAACACTTATATCAGCATCCCATAAATACAAAGGACAAGGCAATCAACATATTATGATAAAAATAGAAGTAGACTCTTTAACCAAGAAAAAGAAATCAACCCAGTTCATAAGATTCACAATCTAGAATAGAAAATATACAGGAAGCTGTAATAGAAAAGAAATATCAAACTGTTTAACTATTTAAAATAATAGATTTACTAGCACCCTAACCAAAGAAAAATAGACAAAAAAAAAGAATCATAAAACCAGCAAACTTGTTTTCGACAGTAGAGAAATTAATATTATAGTGAAAAGGAATTCCTCTAATACAAGAAATGTTATTGAGATTTTCATCTTAAAGACAAAGAAGCAGTGCACATATAGAGAAGTGTAGACTTTGATGATTAAACTATTTTATAGCATAAAATGGCATTAAAAGAGACCACATGGAATAACTAAAACACTTAAGGTTTTCGGCATTCTTGGCCTTGGTGAAAAGAAAGGGAAACTTTTAGGAAATTCATTCACATTCTGAGGTTATATTGAAGTCAATATAGTTGAGAGATCTTCGACTTTATAGATTTTTATGATTGCTTAGTAAAGTTATGGTTATTAAGATCAACAAATGGATAACCTGCATAAACCATCAGACAATGCATGCATTTAATCTTCGTTTGGTTGAATAAAATCTTTCTTCTTAGAATATATGATTGATATCTTTTATAACACCCATATCCTATACTTAGCTATTACCATAATATCTTATACCATAAGACATATATTACAACGTTCTCAACCTGAAAACATTTCTTATTAGATAACTTATAGAAGAAATTAAAACCATGTCATGTGAACTTAAGAGTAATAGCTTAATTATATAAAAGTCCTTAATACATTACAATGTTTTCTCAAACATAACATTAGTACTTATACAAAATTTGCAACATAATTAAAGTTTCCATAACTACAAAATAAAAGGACAAAGAGAAGACTCTACTATCAATCTTCTAAGACTTGTGTTGGCCAACATGCTACAGATATCAGTCCTTGGATAAAGTCCTATCCTCGCAATCTACACGGATAAAGAACCCGTGCTAAGCTATAAAGCTTAGTGGGGAACACAAATATGACAAACGACAACTCACAATGGTCGCCAATAAGCATACATCATGAACTATAAGTATAACTTATGCTCAATTTAAAAAAAAATAAAGACAAGAGTCCACACATGATAACCGAATGATTTAATGATAGTAAATTCGGCATTGATGCTTTATATACACAACATTTAATCATATAAGCATATTTATCCTTTAGACTTGCGATTCATTCATTAAATGATATACCACTATTTATACTCAGTCATTCCTTCCATTTACTACACACTTTAACATATACTAGGAATATATATATATATATATATATATTCACATATAAGCTTATGATCAACAAGGACATATGCATATTCGTATGTAAAACAAAGTATTAGTACTATGAAAGTTTATCATTTATCAATCTAGAATTATATTTGTAATACTTATTGTACCAATGCATACATAGAATTTCTAGCTCGCTTCCATCTTAAATACCATTATCATGTGAACTTTATCACTTGTAAATCTGTAAATATTTTATGTGTATGCACAATACATTATACATCAATTCTCAATAAAGAGCAAGAACGAGTAGATATAGGGAAAACATATAACCCAAATGTATTAATTTGAAAAGCAATCACCAACATGAATACCTATACATAACTCTTATATTCCATTGCTATAGAAAACACTTATTTCAGCAAAACATTTTCATAGCTTTCATACATGACGAATCTTGCAAGTCATTTATCTACTTCAAGCAAGCAACATTTACTATAGAAAACATACTATCTCTAATATAGTCCATAACTAGATATTAGTGATGCACTACTTCATTTATATAACTCTGTACATACTATTTCTATATGCGATAATTATGCATAAGTGTATATTGCAGCCTCTTTTAATATCATAATTTCCATATGTGATGGAAAGGAATTTCACATATAAATTAGATTATGAAATCAATTTATGAATTGTCATGCTTCAAGAAACTTTAAGTTAAACATCAAACTTTTCTTAACTTTGGTATAAGGCCTGCACTATTCTAAAAAGGTGGATAACGGGTTATATGGTAGCACCCGAAGGTACAAATAAGATACCCAAAGGTATAAATTGATTGATTATAATGGAGGCACCCGAAGGTACAAGTCTGTTTAGTCACCCAAACGGGGTTGACTACAACCCAAACAGGGTTGAATATGATCCAAATGGGACCATGTCTGTTTAGTCACCCAAACGAGATTGACTACAACCCAAACGGGGTTGAAACTATCGCAGCTGCAAGGTACCCTTATAGGCATGCCTATCTATCCACTTCCTAGATTCAAAGCAGGCAGTACAATCTCTTTACTTTATCTTTTCTTTATTCATTCATATTCTTATATGCACATGTATACTCTTGTGTAACATTGAATGATGTACTCATATACATGCTCATGTGTAACTTTATGTAAACCTTTGAACATGCTCACTATTGGGTATTACTATTCTGTATTTCAAATCTTTTTCAATCCTGTAACTATTTCGTATAAAATGGTTGTATCTATATAATACTATTTGCACCTGTGCATAATCATGTACAAATATATATCTTCTCTAGTTCATCAACATATATGCATAATTCATAAAACAATTTATACAATTTGCTCATGTAACAATCACATGACAAAATACTCCCTCTCTAATGCATACACTTGTATACATAGTCACATATAACATTGCCATTATATACTTTAATAAGATTTCTATATTTGAGTCTATTGCTCTGTAGATCTATATTTTAGCATGCTAACATGTGACATCACAAATGCTTAATCATGTCATTTCAATTAAACAAAGACATATTCATGCATTTCACTTTAAACATATTCTCTAAATCATTACTCTAATCATCTTTTGAACCCAATCATGTAAGATCATACTATATATATATATATATATATATATATATATATATATATATATATATATATTCTACAAATTACATTACTTCTGTATACAAGTAAAATTAACATTTCAGACTATAAGTATCATAGTAATCTTCAAGAGATCAATAAAAATCATGTATAATCATTTACACGTTTACATATATATACATTTGTATATATTACATTCATGTAATCATATGATAGTCGTACATTAAAAACCTTCATTTATCATGTTTAGACGTTTCTTAACTTCATAGTATACATGCATGCATCAAATAAACATTTACTCCATCATTAAAAATATGTACATGAAAGCATAATTGCACATAACAACCATGTACATAAGTTTGATCACATATAAATATTTGATATCGTTATCACATATCTTTACCTATGCACATATATGAATATATATATATATATATATATATATATATATATATATATATATATATATATATATATATATACCTTTGTTAATAATCATATCACATGCCATATCCTATTCATTATTTATTCATATGGACACATATTTAACTTAACTATATAAGAAAAACCATAATGTAAGACACATTAAAATTCTGCACAGGGCAGCATTCTAGACTCAACTTGTGAGCCACAAATGAATTTGAAAATGTCATTTTTAGGCTAAATTATCTTCTATAATATCGTTCCCCTATGTGTCTAGTTTCCAGAGCATCAAAATTCACCTTAATATCTTACCTATAGCTCAAGATATTTGAGAAATACTATAGGCTGTTCATAGAACCGAAACAGTGTTTGCTGTCACTTATAAAAATTCATAGAATAAAATTAAGAGGGATTTAGGCCAACATTTATTCATCAAAAACGTGATACTAGGTATTTAGTTTTTCCATAATTTTACATCATAAGATTTTAACTTCTCTACTAATACTTATGCCCAAAATACTATAATCAGTTCTTGAACCGAAATCAACATTTCTCTTAAATTTTCATATAAATATTTGGATGGGTTATATACATATTTAGCTCCAGGTTCCTTCTACAAAAATGTTTATCTTTCTATCAGGTTTACATAAAATCAAACCCCACTCAATTATGACTTAAATACAAGGAGTTATGGTTAAAACATTGGTAACTATTCAAAACTGCCTATACACTTCAAACAGTTCACTTGTATGAATTTTATGGATTCCTTAACAACAGAATCAAGCCATGACTACTTCTAATGAATTATAGATAATTTAATCTAGTTTACACAGAATTTTTAATCACCTCAATCCGAGGTCTACAACTCCAGATATGGACAAAACAAGCATCCTGGTTCACAAGAACCACACCCAGTTTTTCATCAACATTCAAAAACACGATTTTCTCCTATTTAAATCTCTCATTAACCCTAAACAAACTAATGAATTACCATTAAAATTAAGTAATCCAAGCATAAACATTTATATTCACACACATGCATGAAGAATAAGTTCCCAAACCTTAGTCGAAAATTCCTCTCTCCTTGTTCCTTCTACCTTCTTCTTCTCCTTTACATCAATCCATTCATTCAACACCAAAATTCCAGCATTCAACTCATTAGATCATCAACTAAGGAAGATGAAGATGAAGAAAAAGGGATTAACTAACAAATTTATACACTTACCTTGTTGTTTAACACTAACTACACTTGATTAACTCCACAGGCAAAGACTTTTCTTTAAGAATTCCTTGAGAGATCTCTAGAGTTTTTGAGAGAGAGGAAGAGAGAATGCAAAATCTGTATTTTTCCACTAAGAAGATGCCGTCCACCTCACCTAAAGCCCTTTTTATACTTGTCTTGCATGTGAGTTTAAGTGGAATGTGATATCACTTGGTCCCTCACAATTCCTCTTTTAATCCCCCATCTAATTGCATGTTACACAAATTTCTCTCATTTATTTGCATGTAAGAGTTTAGCCCCAAAGATTCTTTCTTGTTTTTTTAAATCAACCCCACTTAAAGCTTCTTTCAACATTGACCCACAAATTATCTTTTTACTTTCAATTTATTCCCATCATATGCTATCTCTTATAAAATTGACCACTCATTTATTATTTTTGACATTGACCTCTAAGTTTATAGCCTATTTTAATTTAGCCCTCAAACTATTTTTTTATTTATTTATTTTAATTAAACCATTATAAAATTCATAACATATAATTCACACATTCATCACATAACTAATTACAACCTAATTACACTTATATCCCAATTGATCCTTGAAATAAAATATTATCTCAATTACACATGGAAATAAATAACCAATTTATCCTTCAATATATAAACTTATAGTAATCCATTTAATTAAGCTTGATTAAATATTAATAATTGAGATTATGTCCTTGAATTCTACTAGGGCCTATTTTGGGTCCTCACATCTTTAGTCTTCATTAAGTGATTCTAGGAAAAATGACTTTTTTGACACATTCTCAGCTTCTTCCTCTATCAAATCTCAAAAGCATCTATGAGACAACAACATCCTAATATAATGGCTAGCTGTCATGTGATGTAGGAAGGGCTTGCTTTAAACCAACAAAAGAAGAAAAACTTCCAACATAGCCATCTATACCTCACATCTACAAACTCAAAATTTGCTCCAACTGACCAAAAACATCAATACAAATATTATCTGAGGGATATAGCGTTCATCAATTAAATAGGAATTTTAACCAGGAACAAGGAATCCATCAAACGTATTTTAGTTAACTTTTTTTAAATAGGTTATCAAAGTACATCAAGAACTCATATAGAGACACATACATATATAGTCAATATATGCGCCAATAACTAACACATGACATGTTATCTTTTCTAACGTTTCACTAACTAGCAACATTTTGCGGTTTGCTCTTCTGTAATATGAAAAGCACATCACCTTAAAGAAAAATCAAGAAATCTAGGAAGAGCTAAAGCAAAGAATCTAACTATTATGTTCAATGTAGACCAAGTGATTGAAATTCAAACACTTAAAAATAACAACCAATTAATGAGACTCAATTAAATCAAGTTGGCCCTCCCCATCGAATAACTCTAATTTATTTTTCCAATTATAATAAGAAGAATTCAGAAACACAGAGCAACCCAAAAAAATAATAAAAAGAGTTTTTGTGATTCACCGAAGGAAGAAAATTAAATAATAGTGCTCTTGCTTAAAACATATATCATAATTGGAATAAAATCTACACACGAACAATTTAATAATAGCAAGCTTTCGTACTCCCTATTCCTAATTCTCTAGTCTAGCACTTCCACAGAACCTAATTGCAAGTATAATGCATTATTCCCTCTTATATGCCAGACATGACTACAAGAGGTTTCTTTATGGGATAAAAATCTCAAGAGATGATAATTTCCCTTTACTAAGCTCAAAAACACAAAACAACCCAAAAAAATAACCATTACCAAACGCACCCAAAGAAATTCAAAGCAAAGAAAAAAATAGTCAAATCAATAAATAGAAAAGACACCAACCTTTCTTTCTTCTCAACTATAGGCGGCGGCACTCAAGAAGTGAGCAACAGCAGCATGGGAGCTCAACAAGTAGGGCGGGGTCGGCTGCTTGAGTGGCAGTGGTCAAGAAGAAGAAGAAGAAGAATAGAGTTCTAGAAAATTAATAACTTAAGTCTAAAATCTATCTTTTGAAGATTACTTGATTCCGTTTTTGTTTAGGAAAACACTTCCTTACAATTTGATAAAAACGAAAAACTCCATCTCTTTGCCAAACACGTTTTTATTTAAAAAAAACAAACCATGGAAACTTAATCAATACAAAACGGAGCCTTAGGGTGCATTCGAAGAGGATTTTTTTTCGAGTTTTGGTTTTTTTCTTAAAAATAAAACCAAAACACGTTCGGCAGATTTTATTCCATTTTGATTTTTGTAAAAATTTAAATAAGTGATTTTCACACCAAAAATAGAAATTAAAAATCTTTAAAATATGACTTTTAAGATTTTGTTTGTGTCAATAATTACTTTATCCTCATTATTACCATTGCTACCACCATCATCATGCCGCCGTTTCCACCACCACCAGACAGCCACCACCACGCTGCTACTACCGTCGCTACCACCACCATTATCAAATCACTGCCACCACCGCTATTACTGCCGTCACCACGACTACTATTACCACGTTGCCACCACCGCCATCATCGTGACCACCACCACCTAACTATTGCTGTTGCTACCACCACCACCAGACCGCCACTAGCCACACTACCGCTGCTGCCACCACTACCGCCACTGCCGTCGCTACTACCACTGCTGCCGTCACTGCCAAAATCATTATCATAATATACATGAATAATTAAAAAATATACATAAATAATTAAATAGTATGATATATTTTTTAAATATATAAAATAATTTTTTAAAAAATAGATAATAAAAACTGAAAATAGTTTTTGAATTTTAAAAAATAAAAAAATAAAAACTTACAAATTTACCAAACACACCTTAGATTATTAATTTGATTGGCCTCAAAGTAGTTCAATTTTAGATCAATTTTCCAATAAAACAAAAAAATTCGGTTTTTTTTTCTCACCCTTGCATGTACACAATAATAACCCAAGCATCCACTTTAAAACTGATGAAATATGACATGATATGTTCATGGTAATCGTGCAGCAGAAAAACGATAAAAACAATCATACATGCCAAACAATTCCATGACAAAAATCGAAACATGCAATTTTAGGGTTTTTAAAACTTACAACTTTTGATGCCTTTTAATACTTGAATTTGGAGATGACCAGCAATTAAGATGACTTTTTCCGCCTTAGATCTCGATCACCAATGACAAGGAACAACCTTTTACGTCACTCCCTCTATTCTCACACACAAACTTGCAAAGATGGCTTAAAATAGAGATTGCTAGCTCTCTTTTTAAAGTATTGTGTATTGGCAATTGTTTGAAGCTACAAGACTTGATCTTGTACTTCTTTTTGGTGCTATTAATGCCCAAGAACACAAGAAAGCAAGAAAGAATCCTTCTCCTTGTGTATTTCGGCTAAGAGAAAATTATGTGAGGGAGAGAAGGTTTTCACACAAAAACCAAAGAAAAACTAGGGTTTTTCTTTTCTCTCTCATTCAATATATATCATTTTATTTTTTTAAGTGATAAATCTAAAATCAACTACTTAGAGATAATTAATTTCAGCCTTTATCACTTCTTTAAAATAAGAGATATATATTAATTCAAATTCTTTTGATTTAATCCAAGATAAATACATAAGACATTTAATCAAATAATATCACTTAATAAAGAAATTCACATGTTCCGAAATTCCTTCAATATTTATCTTGGAATTTCGGCTAAGACATTCCTTAATTAAGTATTTTAATTTGATTTAAATATCATTAGGATTTAATACTCAATTAACTTAATTAATACAAGATAATTAATTAATTGAAATTAAACCAAATAGGCTGAATTTTTCTCTCTCATGGACCAAGGTCCAATAGCAATTTTAAAATCCATTACATACATTAATTTGACTTTAATTAAAAGCCCAAATTAATGCCCAATACTTTATTCAAATATTTTAAGCCCAATGTTTTGTGTACGATCCTATAGTTCCATTTAATGTTGGCAATGAATTAATAAATAAATTCAAAGGCTATATATATTCTCTAGCAAGATATTATAGCATTCCAAATTAAATGAAAATGCATATGACATTTAGTGACCTAATGCTATTTTTCATAGTCCCTTACCCATAAATATCAGAATTAATATAAGGCATGGAACTAGTCATCCTTATATATATTAATTCTTTTCTTGATATTTCAGTGACACTGAACTCTCAGATAAATAATGATTACTCATTATTTCATCTTGGTATGGCCATACACTTCTCGGTTCATTGATCAAGTGGCCGATGATATTTTCTCTCTTATCGAGAGGGATAATCCCTTCACTTCTCTCATGCTCTCTAACATGAATCAATGCATACCCAATCATACTCGTACTTGTCACTCTGTTATGAGCACGTTAGGTGTATGTCAAAGTACACAGTAATTCATAAAGAGTTTCATAGAGATTTTAGGTTTAAGAACTCCGATATAAAACTTGCGTATGAGAAACACTTATAACTTGTACCATGTAGTGTTCTTATGAACGGATCGAATCCAGATACCATATTCTTTAACATGTATCTATGATCCCTGATTGACACTCTTGTCCTAATGATCCGTAAGACAGAACTCATAATATCAGAGAGAGCATACTAGTCTTAATTCATTTGTTATTTCCATAACAATGGCTGAATAGGGATATTTAGAATGAAGTCTCTATTGTTTCAAGGTCTTACAACCATGTGCCTCACATATGATACTTAAACCGAAACAACATTCTTGGATGGTTCTATTAATTGATATGCACAGGAATACAATAGATAAAACAAATGCCTCATTTTATTAATTCAAAGTGGTTTTATCACAATGCATTGGGGCTAGGGCTTACACTAACAATCTCCCACTAGCACTAGTCCCAATTAGGCATAGCCCTAAGACCGAACGCTCTCAAATGAGCTTCGTGCAGATTTGGATGCAACTGTTTCGTCAAATGATCTGCTACATTATTTTCACTTGCTATCTTGCTAACCTTGA
This sequence comes from Excoecaria agallocha, assembly GCA_037975025.1. NCBI lineage: Eukaryota > Viridiplantae > Streptophyta > Magnoliopsida > Malpighiales > Euphorbiaceae > Excoecaria > Excoecaria agallocha. The sequence goes on along the minus strand of CM075808.1, from coordinate 86,527,857 downwards.
CGTCCCCACGATCAATGATTTCTCAGATCAGGTGGTACCTCCTGAGTATGTGTTTGGATTTCTGGTGTGATCGGGGCTCATTGGCCTATGCGATGGCCCCGTTATTGTCATAGAAAATTTCTAATCGATCTAGGATGCTTGGGACCACTCCTAATCCAGAAATGAAATTTTTAATCCAAACAGCCTCTTTTGCAGCCTTACTCGCTGTAATATACTCAGATTCTATAGTTGAGTCGGCAACGGTCTCTTGCTTTGAGCTTCTCCAATTGACAGCACCACTGTTCAAAACAAAAATAAACCCATATTACGATCTAGAATCCTGAGTGCTGGTCTGAAAAGCAGCATCGACATAACCTTGTATGACGAGCTCTTCTTGACCACCATACACCAAGAAGTGATCCTTAGTCCTTCGCAGGTACTTCAGAATCCCTTTTACAGCAGACCAGTGCTTCTCACCAGGGTCTTGCTGAAACCTACTAGTTATACTCAGTGCATGAGCAACATCCAACCTAGTACATAACATAGCGTACATGATAGATCCAATAGCAGATGCATATGAGATTCTACTCATGTTGTCCCTTTCCTCTTTGGTTTTAGGGCACTGTTCTTTAGTCAAAGGAACTCCCAAAGCCAAAGGTATGTACCCTTTCTTTGAGTCTCCCATACTGAAACGCTTTAGTACTTTGTCTATGTACTTTTCTTGACTTAATCCCAAAAGCCGATTCGATCTATCTCTATAGATTCGAATACCAATTATTGTCTCGGCTTCACCTAAGTCTTTCATTGAAAAACATTTTCCCAACCATTGCTTAACCTTTTGCAATGTTGGAATGTCATTCCCAATGAGAAGGATGTCGTCCACATATAGGACCAGAAATACTGCTATGCCCCCACTAACCTTCTTGTACACACAAGGCTCATCTTCGTTCTTGATGAAGTCAAATTCCTTGACAGCCTCATCAAAACGAAGATTCCAACTTTGGGATACTTGCTTTAATCCATAAATAGATTTTTGAAGCTTGCAAACCTTTTTAGGATGCTTGGGATTGACAAAACCTTCAGGCTGTGTCTTATACACATCCTCAAGTAAATTTTCGTTGAGGAAAGCAGTTTTGACATCCATTTGCCATATCTCATAATCATGATATGTAGCTATAGCAAGCAAGATCCTAATGGACTTGAGTATGACTACAGGCGAAAAGGTCTCGTTATAGTCTACACCATGAGTTTGTCGAAAACCTTTTGCTACTAGTCTACCTTTGTAGGTCTTATCAGCTTTGAGTTTAAATAGCCACTTGCATTCAATTACCTTCGTACCTTCCGGTGGATCAACCAAGGTCCAAACCTGATTATCGTACATTGATTGCATCTCGAATTTCATGGCTTCAAGCCAATTTTCCAAGTCTGGGCTTTCAATAGCTTCTCGGTAGGTAGTAGGATCCTCACAATCTACTAACTCAATAGTGTCACAATCAGTGATTAGAAATCCATATCTCTCAATCTCCTAACATACCCTACCGAACCTTCTAGGTTCTTGTGTAATGGGTTCTTGTTCCACAACTGGTTGTGAACTTGATCCCACTTCCAACTCATCCTCTATAGGAGCTTGTGGCACTTGAATTTCTCTAAGTTCTACTTTACTCCCACTGTCTTTCTTGAGAAGGAACTCTTTTTCCAAGAAAACAACCTTGCAAGCAACAAACACTTTGTTCTCGGCTTGTGAGTAAAAGTAGTATCCCTTTGTTTCTTTAAGATAACCCACAAACAAGCAGACAGTGGATTTGGACTCTAGTTTGTCAGATGTTAATTTCTTAACATGTGCTTCACAGCCCCAAATCCTGAGAAATGATATATTGGGTTCTTTCCCAGTCCATACCTCATATGGTGTCTTCTCAACTGCTTTAGTTGGAGTACGGTTTAATAGAAACGCAACAGTTTCTAATGCATAACCCCAAAAAGAGATAAGAAGATTAGCTTGACTCATCATAGATCGAACCATGTCCAACAGAGTTCGATTTCTCCTTTTAGACACACCATTCCATTGCGGTGTTCCAGGAGGAGTGAGCTGTGAAATAATACCACACTCTTTTAGATGATTGTCAAACTCTTGGCTTAAGTATTCGCCACCTCGATCTGAACGAATGACTTTTATACTTTTGCCAAGTTGGTTTTCTACTTCGTTCTTAAACTCTTTGAATTTCTCAAAAGTTTCAGACTTGTACTTCATTAGATAGACATAGCCATATCTACTGAAGTCATCTGTGAATATCATGAAGTAGCTAAAACCACCTCTAGCTTGTGTACTTAAAGGTCCACATACATCGGTATGTATTAGTTCCAATAAGTCATTAGTCCTCTCTCATTTCTTGTTAAAAGGACTCTTTGTCATTTTTCCATGCAAACATGGCTCACATGTATCATAAGACTCTAAGTCGAATGACCTAAGCACTCCAGTTTTGTGGAGTCTTGAAATGCATTTTTCGTTTGCATGTCCTAAACAACAATGCCAGAAGTAAGTAGGGTTCAATTCGTTTGTTTTAACCCTCTTTGTATTAATGTTGTATATGGACTCTTTATTTTGTAAATCAAGGATATAAAGGCCATTTTGCAACATGGCATTGCCATAAGAAATGCGTTGGCGACGAATATGAGCATTGCCATTTTTAATAACAAAATCAAATTCATCCAAATCCAAACAAGAAACTGAAATAATGTTTCTGCTCATGGCAGCCACATAATAACAATTTTTCAAAATTAAACAAAGTCCAGAAGGTAAAGTGAGTTGATAGTCGCCTATCTCCATGGCAGCAACTCGTGCTCCATTCTCCACACGGAGGTCCACTTCATTCTTCCTAAGTAACCGCATATTTCTTAGCCCCTGCACATTTGAACAAATGTGAGAACCACAACCGGTATCCAATACCCAAGTGGTAGAAATAGAAAGGTTAATCTCAACAACAAAAATACTAGAACTGGACGCCTTGGCTCCATTCTTCTTTTGTTCTTCCTTAAAGAGAGCGCAACTCTTCCTCCAATACCCTATCTTGTTGCAATGGAAGCAAGTGCTCTCACTCTCTTTGAGCTTCTGCGCCTTGGGCTTGGATTGGGCCTGAGGTGCACTCCCACTTGACTTGAATCGAGCCAGGTCATTCTTGGGTTTTGCCTTTCCCTTTCCCTTTCCCTTAGCGGGTCCCTTTTTAATGCTCCCTTGAACCATCAATACGGGATTGGTCTTTCGAATGTTCTCTTCAGCATTCTTAAGCATCCCATGAAGCTCAGTGACTGACTTGTTCATTGCATGCATGTTATAATTCATCACAAATGGATCATAATCATCAGTCAATAATCCTAAGATCAAGTTAGTGGCCAATTCCTTTGGCACTAATACCTCAAGCTTCTCAAGAGTATCAAGATACCCTTTTATCTTGAGTACATGAGTACTAACAGGAGTACCCGCAGGCATTTTACAAGAAATTAAATCCTTTGTTGTCACGAACCTCTCGTGACTAGCTTGCTCTTGGAACATCTCCTTGAGGTGTACCATGATCGCATAAGCCTCTTGGTCCATAAATTGCTTCTGCAATTCAGGCACCATAGTGGCCAGCATCAGACAGGTCACATCATTGGAGTCACTCTTTTTGGCCTCAAAAGTTTCCTTTTGAACCACAGAGGCGTTCCTAACAGTTTCTTCAGGCAAGGGTGCATCCAAAATATATGACTTTTTCTCTTGCTTAAGAACTATTCTTAAGTTTCGATACCATTATATGAAATTGGTGCTATTCAATTTGTCCTTTTCAAAGACAGATCGCAATGAGAAATTGTTGTTTGAAGATGCCATTTTCAATCTACAATAAAATTTTAGCAAGATTAAATGAGGTCTTATTTATAATCCCACAAATCGAATTAATATCCCTTTAAATAATTCGCGTTAGTGATTTAATGTGGCCCAAGATCCACTTTTCACAACAACTTATTAGTCAAGCTGAGCTTGTACACCTAACAAGTTAAGTTACTTAGGTAGGAAAACTCCAATCATGTCTCGTACATGACTCTTGGATCAAATGGGCTAACATCTCAAGATGTTATAGCACAAACCCATTTATTAGTTGCGTAGGTTCGGGCATCCCTTTCCATGTTAAGTCCAACCTACATTCACAACCCATGCTTCACAAAGATAATCGGGCGCATCTAGGACTCTTAGTCTACGTGATCGATGATCGATGCCTTGACATGTTTCGAATTAGGAAGGCAACTTTGTGACTTACTATTTTAGGAATTAATTTTATTACAGCTTACATGGCATACGCTTTGTCATCCATTCATAGCATGCATATATAAATAATTGCATAAAGTAAAGTGTGACAAACATGGGCCCAAAAACCTACAACTAAGATTCTATACTATTACATAAGAATCTTCGAGTTTGGCTTCTCCACTCCGATGGGCTTCGTCTTGATTTACAAAGTCTTCAAGTATATTCTATTCTAAGAAATAAATGAAACTTTTACAATTAAACATAATGGCTCGCAGGTCATAGTTAATTACAAAACCCAGGGCCCATGAATGCATCATGCATATCCATTCATCACACCAAACTAGCAAATAAATATACATAACATTCATGGATAAAATAAAGTCCAATTTTATTTAATTTAGCCAAGTCCATTAATGAAAATCGTGTACTTGAACCTTTAAGAGAAGACCCCGTGATAGGCCTGGGCCAAAGCCCAATGGACTAAATCCTCTTATTGAATAAGTTCTCTTAAAAGTCCAAAGCACTAACTAGTTAGATTTGTGCTATAAATCAACTCTAGTATAATTTCCAATTTTGCCATTTTTAATTTTATGTCATACAGCCCATAAACATTAAAAATACATATAATATGTACCAACATGAATTAAAAATATAAAATCATAAAGAACACATATATAGTACACGGCATTCATGGAAAAACAAACAAACAACAAAAACTAGTTGTGTAATGCTTATGTAATGCCACAAAATGCACAAACATTTCAATCAATTTTATGATTCATTAAATAATTTAAATAAGGTCATAAACATTGATTTAATATTCTGTACCAATCTGATCTAAATGTGTTTTTACCATTTTAATCAAAACAAAACAAACAATATTGATTAAATATGTAACAAACACAAACTAGTCATAGTTTTAAGTGATTTTAAAATTAATCAATTAAATTGTCATGGACCAGAATTAAAACCAAATTTAAAATATGTTCAGACCTGATATTTAATCTTTAAAAATCACTTACAAACATGCCAAAATCGTTTTATAATTTAATATTGAAAACTATTTGTTAAACTAACAATTAACATGCCAACTAGCACCTAGTTTTAATATTAACATGTACCATCAGGTATTATTAATTAAATCCGATCATTAACAGCTCCTAGAACATCTTAGGACAGTATATTAACATTTCATATTAATTATAATACCTATCTAATCAATTAAAATCGTTTTTACACCAAAACAATGCAAAAAACTAAAAAAAGAAAATTTCAGCATTGCATGTTTTCAAAATAACGATTTTTAATTAATTTTTTTATGCATCTAAAGCACTAAAATAAGCATGTTTAGGCTTTGATACCACTGATGGAATATGACATGATATGTTCATGGTAATCGTGCAGCGAAAAAGCGATAAAAACAATCATACATGCAAAACAATTCCATGACAAGAATCAAAACATGCAATTTTAGGGTTTTTAAAACTTACAACTTTTGATGTCTTTTAATACTTGAATTTGGTGATGACCAGCAACTAAGATGACTTTGTCCGCCTTAGATCTTGATCACCAATGCCAAGGAACAGCCTTTTACGCCACTCCCTCTATTCTCACACACACACTTGCAAAGATGGCTTAAAATAGAGATTGCTAGCTCTCTTTTTAAAGTATTGTGTAATGGCAATTGTTTGAAGCTACAAGACTTGATCTTGTACTTCTTTTTGGTGCTATTAATGCCCAAGAACACAAGAAAGCAAGAAAGAATCCTTCTCCCTGTGTATTTCGGCCAAGAGAAAATTCTGTGAGGGAGAGAAGGTTTTCACGCAAAAACCAAAGAAAAACTAGGGTTTTTCTTTTCTCTCTCATTCAATATATATCATTTTATTTTTTTAAGTGATAAATCTAAAATCAACTACTTAGAGATAATTAATTTAAGCCTTTATCACTTCTTTAAAATAAGAGATATATATTGATTCAAATTCTTTTGATTTAATCCAAGATAAATACATAAGACATTTAATCAAATAATATCACTTAATAAAGAAATTCACATGTGCCGAAATTCCTTCAATATTTATCTTGGAATTTCGGCTAAGACATCCCTTAATTAAGTATTTTAATTTGATTTAAATATCATTAGGATTTAATACTCAATTAACTTAATTAATACAAGATAATTAATTAATTGAAATTAAACCTAGTAGGCCGAATTTTTCTCTCTCATAGACCAAGGTCCAATTAAAACCTATTACATACATTAATTTGACTTTAATTAAAAGCACAAATTAATGTCCAATACTTTATTCAAATATTTTAAGCCCAATGCTTTGTGTGCGCTCTTATAGGCCCATTTAATGTTGGCAATGAATTAATAAATTAATTCAAAGGCTATATATATTCTCTAGTAAGATATTATAGCATTCCAAATTAAATGAAAATGCACATGACATTTAGTGACCTAATGCAATTTTGCATAGTCCCTTACCCATAAATATCAGAATTAATATAAGGTATGGAACTAGTCATCCTTATATATATCAATTCCTTTCTTGATATTCCAATGATACTGAACGCTCAGATAAATAATGATTACTCATTATTTCATCTTGGTATGGCCATACACTTCTCAGTTCACTGATCAAGTTGCCGATGATATTTTCTCTCTTATCGAGAGGGGTAATCACTTCACTTCTCTCATGCTCTCTAACATGAATCAATGCATACCCAATCATACTCGTACTTGTCACTCTATTACGAGCACGTTAGGTGTATGTCAAAGTACACAGTAATTCATAAAGAGTTTCATAGAGATTTTAGGTCTAAGAACTCCGATACAAAACTTGCATAGGAGAAACACTTATGACTTGTACCATGTAGTGTTCTCATGAACATATCGAATCCAGATACCATGTTTTTTAACATGTATCTATGATCTCTGATTGACACTTTTGTCCTAATGATCCGTAAAACAGAACTCATAATATCAGAGAGAGTATACTAGTCTTAATTCATTTGTTATTTCCATAACAATGACTGACTAGGAATATTTAGAATGAAGTCTCTATTGTTTTAAGGTCTTACAACCATGTGCCTCACACATGATAACTTAAACCGAAACAATATTCTTGGATGGTTCTATCAATTGATATGCACAGGAATACAATAGATAAAACAAATGTCTCATTTTATTAATTCAAATTATTTTATTACAATGTATTGGAGCTAGGACTTACACTAACAAAAACGCATATCTCATAATACAGCTAGCTTAAATTGGATTATATCCATTTAAAATTGTAGATAAATTGGGTTAAATTTCAATTATAAACCACCCACTCATGTTTGAACACCCCTAATAAAAACCAAAATGATATTAAAGATAAAACAATTGGGAGTTTTTTTTTTTTAAATATTAACATAGCATATAATCAGAAATTCCTCTTTAGACTAGATTCATAAGATTACTCGAATCAAGCCATTGATGTGCTGCAATGTAAAAAAATAAAAAATTATACATGCGGTTTTAAATAAAGTCTTGGCTTTTTTGTAATTTCATTTTGGTTTGGTATATGAAAAATTTCGTGGTATATGCCATCACTGCATATTATCTGGGAGAGACGGGGCAAAGAATTGGCATTTTCATTTAATTACCACTAGGATACAGGAATCTCACATCAGCCTTCGAACATTATCTTCTACTTTACAACAAATAAAACAGCTATTCATCTCAATTATACACCAGCTCAAGAGGGTTATAGGCCATGAAGCCTCAAGTGGTAGCCTAAATTTTAAGTTGACAAAAAAAGAATGATTTCCTTCTCAATCTTAATCTATTTTCATTAGGTTGTTCAACTATCAAAAAAACCAGGAACTGCTCGCGTTAGGAGTTCCTTGCCAGCATCCTTTCCCATCATTATCATGTCATCAATGGCATATGGGCCTTTTCTAGAAGTTTCAAGTACTGAAATGCAGCAGAAAATGGGGAAAGGTAACTTAATTGGCATAAAAATCAAATCAAATTGTTTCCTAAAGTATTAATGGTACCTCTGGTTCCATCTGGGGAAGCCACCAATCCTCTGAATATGCAATCGCCATTCTTGTCTTTGCAAGCATAGCCAGCAATTGGCGTACGGCATGACCCATCCAAAACCTCGAGGAAGGCCCTCTCACATGCAACTGCTAGCCTAGTGTCCTCGTGATTCAATGATGCTAGGTAATTAGCCTGCAAATACGTAATTATAAACAACTTTAAAAGAATCTAATTAAGAAATTAGAACATACGATGACCTTTAATAACCAAGAAAAGGAGGTATTGAAATTTGCGGCAATCAAGTTTATGCAGAATGAATCAAAATCTTAGCACCACTGCACATCATTAATAGGTAAGACACGTTTTGTTCAATCAGATGTGAATCAAGGATACAAGTCAGCTAGAATAATCCAGGCCCACAAAAAGATTGGTTGCCTTCTGCCCTATGAAATGCAGTTGCATGAAATATTGATTCAGGAGGCCACTGCAAAAAACAGCCAATGCAAAGCAAACACACCCTGCAAAACTGAAGTCTCATCCATACGAATCATGAGATGGTAAACACTTCCTGTTGAACAAGACTTGGGCATGGTTGCCTTGGTTGTCATTCTTCATGCAACACAACCCCTGAGGTTTTTTATTTTAGCACAATTTAATTCTCAAATAGTATTTGTGTACTTTTATCTCTTGATACTATTGCCTTTCTAACTTCAATTTCTGAATTCACCTTGAGCAACAAAACATTAACCACATATCCAGTAGCACAAATTAGAAATGGTGGCTGTTGCATAAACTGTTGAATTTGAGCATCCAGTACAAAATAGACAAGACATAAATACATACCATTTTATCATCATCACTTCGACAGGCAATTCCAATTGCCCCTTGAGCAACTGCTGGCAGCATGTCATCAATTGAAAGAATTGAGATCACATTTTCTGTCATATTCAAACGTTTAAGTCCAGCTAAAGCCAATAGTGTTGCTTTGACTACCCCTTCATTGAGTTTTCTCAGCCTTGTCTGAACATTACCGCGAAAATTCTCAAGAACCTGCAATATGAAATTAAAAAAAAAAAAAAGGCATAAACAAGAAGAAACCGAAAAGATCTCACTGAAAAAGATACCAATGTGAATTGAATTGCAAACAAATGGGTGAACAGGAAACATGCATGCATTATTAAATAAAGATTACAGCCACCTTGAAAATGCTTGCTATATGAATCTTAACAGTGAACCTGTGCCCAAATCACCTTTTATCGTGCAGGGTAACATGTAATCTTTGTTGCATCTAGAAATGGATTGCAATTTCTCAAAGTATCTTTTCTCACAACAACCCTATTACAGATGCATTATAGGAAGGAAATATGAAAGCCATCAGCCACAGGACATCAGTAGCATTAATAGTTTTTCTATTTTATTCCTAATAATTTATAATTTCCGGATTAGAAGTTATCTCCAGTCAGTTTTCCCGACTCCTATATTGTAAGCTCCATTTGAAGAGCAATGAAAGAAAGATATAAAACAAGCAGAAATTATTTTCAATTCCAAGAGATTAGGGCTTTCTCTTCCCAACAAGCCTCAGGTTTGGCACTCCCTTTAAATAAGTTCCCATTCTGATTCCGCCATAGGTACTTCTCGATGCAGGAATTGAAATAAAGGGAAACCTTCTCTTGACAAAGTGGATTTTCCTCTTCATTGCCCTTTGACTGGATCGATAACTCGAAAATATAATTAATCCCTACTTGGAAAAATAAATAACACAAGCTTTGGACATAAGAAGTCCTCATTTTTGAACCTGATTGTTGGAACCTCAGATAATAACCGAAATGTTCCATTCCACTATGAAAAAGAAGATTAAAAAAAAAAACGTCCTAAATCAAAATCTAATCTGTATCAGATGAAACATCAAAAATAATTTTGAAAAAAAAAACTTATAAAATAAAAACCAAAAAGCAAGAAATTATGTAGAGGTGAAAAAGACAAGTTACCAAAGGACAGAAACGATTTGTTTACCTTTACCTGATGATCAATAATAATAAGTCTACATGATACCATACAGGAGATAATAGGAATGGAAGAACAAAAAATGTAAACGAAATGTATAACAAAAATTAAGCAATTCGTACTAGCTAAGATATCATTTCAACCACCAAAAGTTAACAGTTCAGAAAGATAGCATAACTTGACAGGCAAACTAAACACCAGAAGTATGTGTGTGTTGTGTGTGGCTGTGTGGGGAATATATATATACACACACGCACGCACACAAACAGAGAGAAAGAGGGAGAGAGAGCAAAGAAAATATCTAGCAACACCCTAACATAATTCTAGCACAATATGCTTAAAAAATGTCAAAGAATATGCTTACACTGAGTAAAGGATATCTGTGGAGTATCTGTGACTTTCTTCTAAGGGAAGCAGTACCAATTACACTCCCAGCAGGAAGATCAGATAACGAAGATGCACTGAAGGAAATAAATGCATCCCTAACATCCTCTCGCAGAAGGTTGCAAGGAAGGATCGTCTTTTCTGGTAAATATGTAGGGACATCTTTCATTGAGTGGACTGCAATGTCAATTTCACCATTTATTAGTGCCTCATCTATTTCCTTTGTAAACAATCCTTTCCCACCAATGTCTGCAAGTGGTTGAGTTAGTATTTTATCGCCTGTTGTCTTTATTATTACGATTTCAACAGCCCCTTTTTCGGCTAGTTCTGAATGTGTCGCTATAAGTTTGTTTCTTGTCTCTTCAGCCTGAGCAAGTGCTAGTGGACTGTCAAACATACAGTAACAACATAAATATTCAAAAAGAACCTGAGACAAGAATTACACGAGGAAAATGAAAAAGGAAACATGTAACTCAAAAAATAAAAACCCAAAGCAATTGAGATTTTCTTTGCAATTAATAAGAAAAAAAATCAGTTCGTTGCATGTCGCAAATCATCATAATCCATTTAACCAGGAAATTCCATGCTTCCCAACTGGTGACAAAGATTCTTAACAATTGCAGCCCAATAGAATTAAGTGAATGAATTCATGTTCGGTTCAAACCAAAGCCCAATATATTTTATACTACATTGCAGAATATCTACTCAAATAATACTATTAAATATTAAACTTTTAATAACAAAAGCCCGCTCATAAAAGGAGAAATGGGTTAAGTTTACATAATAAGCAACAATAATTAAACTGATGGAGCTAAAAGAGGGCCAACTATTCATTCAAAAAGTTGACATCCGAAAGCAGGATTAACAAACAAAGTAGAGAAATTTCAGAGATCAAATCCAGAGGTCAATTCTACCGAAAACCCTGCAATAAAACCCAGAATCATTTCTACCTAAATACATCCAGAACTACAATACCAATTATTCAAATAATTAAGCCCAAATAACAAGCCCATTGACAAACAAAAGCAAACTCAGAAGATAAAAATTGTGTAAAATTAAGTACCTTCCTCTTGTGCCAATTCGCATGAGAGCAACTTTGGGTTCCTGAGTCTGCTGGTCAACAGCAGCAACGGAGGCCCTTGTACAGACCTTAAAACCATGTTTCCTGACTGAATTTGGAAATGCTCGAGTCTTTAGAAGTGGAAGAGAGAACCCAGAAACTGAAACAGAGCCACCAGTGCGAAAGATGGCTGGAGATGAAGAGGGACCGGTAATCATGAGACCATGGCTCATAGCTAGAGAATAAATAGTCTCCATTGGCAAACCTATCGCCTACAGAAAGATGAAAAGGAGACTAATAAAAAAGAGAGAAGATGATCTTGATTGATGGGTTGGCTTCTAAGGAATGGATTCGTTGGGTGTTCGGGTAGGGTGCAGCCTGCTGGTTGGATAGAATAATTGGAAGACTAGGATGTCGGGATAACTTTATCCTACAGTTGGTATTATCCGGTTCTTGACGGAGTTTGACCAGCCACACTTAACTTTTTATTGTCTCCTATCTATATCGCAATGGAAACAAAAAGGTTAATTGAGAAGAAAATAGGATCAAATAAAAATAAATAAATAAATCTTTTCTATATTAAATTTGTGTATTGACACTTAAAAGGAATTAGTTATGAAAATATCAATCCACCGTTGGTTTGATGCACTGCATTATTTAAAATCAAATCGTAAAAATATATAGAACGAGTTTATATAAAATCTACTTCGGTGAGTAGAGCTGGAATCCAAAACTCAAGTATGTGCAAGGAAGATGATTGTTGATTTAATTAGGCACAAATTAGTTAATTAAGAAAAATATATATTTGGTTAGATAAAGTAGGTAACCGAGAGATTATCTTATTAGATAAGGAAAGTAGAGATAATAGCAATCCTGTTAGAGTAGGAATTTATTGAGATTGGTTTCTAATTGAGTTCAAGTACCCTAAAGCTATAAATAGGAGGCCCAAAAGTTGAAAGAAATCTCTCCAATCAATCAATATAACTTTACTACTTTTTTTTCTCAGTTTTTATTATGTTATTTTCAGTAGGATTTCAGCTATTTTTCTACATTAGTGATCGCTCTGATTAATTTTGCTTGCTCCGGTGGTCTAGGTAGGTCAATATTCTTTCACGATCCCACTAAAATTTGGCCTCGACTCCACGAGAAATCATGCTAGCCTTAAAATTTTTGCGGTTATTTTTTAGTTTGGTACTTTTTCTCTTAGAATCTTGCAAAGTTGGACCAACGGGCTTTACTCAATAAATTTTATTAGATTTTTTCATACTAATTCCTTTTGGGATGGAACTATATCCACATTGTCAAGAACTGGACATAACTACCATGTGGCAACTTTGGATGGCAGCACAAAGGTTTTCTTTGATAATCACATCACAATTGTTTCAAATATTTGCATGAAAATCCAATCTGGATTCGGATTCAAAATTAGATGAAAGAATATTTAGTAAAGGATTTTTTAGTTTATTTTTATTTGGGAGATTTCTCATATTTCTAGTTAGAAATTTGACCTACACCAGAAAGACTTTTTGACCTATAAATAAAGACTCCCTCCACATGTAACACCCAAATATCCAAACCGTTATGGGTTGAATACTGAATGTTATGCAACCAGTACTCTTAGAATCACATATGATATTCAAACTTTACTGCTCAAAGTTTTATAGAAAATCAAGTAGAGTTTTTCCTATATAAGTCTCTATCCCCTTGTTAAACAAATGAAAAATTCACAATTCTGCAATATCCGTCATAAAATTCAACTCCATTGACATCCAATAAATATTAAATATTTTCCCAACCTCCTTAAAAATACCAAAGTACATAAATACATCCATCGACAGCTGTGACGCATGTCGAACCCCGAGGGTATCTGGTTTGTTCTTGAAAGCCCGTTTTTAGGGCTCGAGACAAGATAAAGGTTCATTTAACTCATAAAAGTTGGTCGCTTCGCAATAGACAGGGTTTTATTTCCATTTATTGTTGACAATCAACCTATAAGGGTATCTGCTAGACACTACAACTCAGATATTACGAAATCGCCACTCAATAAAACATTGGGAAAGTGAGTTCTAACCTTATGAGGCCAAAATCAGAGATAGTTTGAGACTTCATTCTTATTTATACCTTTGGTTAACATTATATAAATGAGTTTTAGTGACTAATTTATTTTATCTATTTTCTCACGTGAGATTTCATGCTGAAAAAAGTAAGACGCACTCAAACACGTTGGAAAGCTGTAAAATATAACTATGGAAAGCTGTGAAAGCATGGCATAGAAAAACATGCAAGAATATAAAAATAATTGTAAAGATAAATCATATATAAATCAAAAAATTAATTTAGAATGTCCATCTTGACGATGACATTGGTTCGTACATGTATATTTATAAATAAGCAGAATTTTGGATGTATTTTGGATAAAAATGAGGATATCGAGCCATACGGCTTTTGAAGAGAATCACGTTGTTAATTTTATAGGTAAAAGAATCATTTGTATTTATAAAGAAAAATTCTTAATCTTTACATATTATTTTGTGGGTGAAAAAAAAGACATTGGTCCCTTCTATTATAGAAAAATTTCACTCAAACTTGTATGGCATGAAAATAATTTTAGTTTATCATCAAAAAATCATTTATTTGCAATAAATGAAGAAAGGTATAAAAGAATAATAATACAAGAAAAAAGAATAACATACATAAATCGGGTCATTTATTGAGTCGAGAACATCGATTTTCTCATGCATATTTATAAAATTCTTTGTGTAATTTTTAAGAAAAAGGGTGGACATTAGTCCGAGTTTATTAGAAAAATGCTGATTAATTAAGTAGAAAGTATGTTGGTGTTGTTTTTAATTTAAGTACGCAAAAAGCCTTTATTATTACATGCTTTGCAAGAAATAAAGGAAAAAATAAAGGGTTAATTAAATATAGGCTCAAATAATAAATGGATAGCAAATAAATTAAATTATAGACTATTCTCCTGTTTTATTCTCCATTCCAATCCCGAATGTGACATATAGGGGTGAATATTAAAAATATGGCATGAAAATAATATTAGTTAATTGATGAATTAAGTCATATAATAATTGGCAAATAGTTAATTAAACCAAACAATTGAAGCAAGTAATTAATCTAAAACAATAAAATATACGAAATAGACAAAATGCATGATGCATCTGAAATTCATGCAGCATGCATTAACACGTGTATACTAGAATAATAGATAAGCACAATAAATAATAATTATAGCTTAATGAAATAAATTGATAAATAATAAATGATAGATGGATTGGATAAATAATTAACTAAATATAATAACATGAGCAAAATAGATAAAATGCATGATGCATCTCAAATTCATACGACATTTATAGGTACGTGTATGCTAAAGCATTTAAATAAATACAATAATATTAATTAAGTAAATATATAATAAGACAAATTAATAAATAAAACGGATATAAATAGTATTAACATTATAATAATTTATTAAAAATGTATAAACAGTAATAATAATAATAATAATAATATGATTGAATTAAAATGAATTAAATATGGCACAAATATGTAAATAAAATATTTGACAATTAAATTACAAACATTAATTATTTAGGCTAATGAAATAGACACAAATAAAATAATATTAATAAAATAAGCAATATTAAAAATGTAACACCCACTCTAACAGCCTATTTCCAACATCAAACATATCTCAATTATAACTATAACTTACTATAAGATCTTTATATTTGCTTCACTGTACAAAAGTCTTATAATAAATCAAAACATAACATATAAACTTTACTATTATAACTTAACTTACATAAGTGCCTCTTTAAGCATTACAAAATTTCCATTTACTAAAAACATCTTTACTATACAAAATTTCCAGTACAAAATAAAAAATTCACAAACCAAAGAAAACCAAAATAAGGACTTTATATTTTTAATCTCTTCTATGACTTGTATTGGCCTTTCTACTGCAGATATTATCCCTAAGAAGGAGTCCTAGCTTGACAGCCTATATGGATAAACACCCATGCTAAGTTATAAAGCTTAGTGGGAACATAAATTATGTGGATGATCTCTCTCGATGGTCATTAAAAATGCATACACATAAAAAGCATATTATTCGACATACAAACTAATCATTATAAGCAATAGGAATATGATCATAACATTTCAAGGTATTATTCACTCACATTTAATTCATAAATCCAACTTCATCACTTATTATCATTCCACATAATTATCATTTATTTATTTCCTTAGAAATATTATTGTATTTTTAAGTTCGTATACATCAATTTAACTATCCAGTTTCCTATAATTTATTCTTGGTTAATCTTAGTGATTTACTCAACTTTTTCATGTATGCGTGTTAATACCCAAGCTAAATTCATAGAAAACCCCATTAATTAATAATGAAAGACTAAATTAATTAACTAGGTTCATCTGCATCTATTCTAATTAGCAATTTCCATAACATATAAATATTTACCTTACTATCCTATGTATCAAGTGCATCTATTCATAGTCTTAATTATATTATCATTGTTATTCCATTCCTTTATCTCTTGAGTGCATTTCTAGCTTATTAATACATTGGAAAATAGCTTGTGCTAAATTCATGAATTACACTCATTTGTACACATAAGCTGCAATTTATGATTTAAAAGCTCTTATATGCAAGGAGTCTCACACGTCATTTAATAATATATAACAAATAACATAAGACTATAGAGAATATGTATTCGCTAATACAATTATTGACAAAATATTAATAATGCACAAGTTCGTATGCATATAATTTATAGTCCTAAATATATACATGTGATATTTAAATACTATATTTTCATAATTAAAATACAGCTTCATTATGTAGAATAATTTCCATATAAAATAAAGGGATTCACATATTGATAAAAAAAAATGGAGATCAAGTTAAGAGTTATCATGTTTCTTTATCTTTTAATCTTACATGATGCTTTATTTATATTTTGTATTAAGCTTGCACTTTTCTAAAGAAGTGCATAATAGGCGATACATATGATGCTCAAAGGTACAATAAGGATACACGAAGGTATCAATCATGTGGATACCCGAAGGTATCAATCATGTGGATGCCCGAAGGCATCAATCATATGGATCCAAACGGGGTCAGTACTATGGATCCAAACGGGGTCAAACTTGTGCTATAGATCCAAATGGGTCAAACTATGTTAGCTATAATATACCCTTATAGGCATGTCTATCTATCCATAACCTAGACATAGATGCAAGCAATGTTAACCTCTTTTCTTTAACTTTCTTTACTTTTCCCTTTCCAGTTATATATGTATGTGTGTGTGTGTATTTATTTATTTATATATGTAAAGCATCACTATCATGCAAGTTCATATGCATGACTTTTTGGTCTAGTATAAACATATGATTTTAAAATGCCATGTATTTATATATGTAATGTAGCCTCATATATGTATCATGTTTTTCATATACTATATAGGAATTTCATATAAGAATAATATGAATGTCAATTTAAGAACCGTCATGCTTCTTTAACCTTTTAGCTTATTATAATGCTTTTCTTTTACTTTGAATTAGGCCTGCACTTTTCTAAAGAAGTGAATAACAGGTGGTAAATATGATATCCGAAGGTAAAAGTTGTAGGGATACCCGAAGGTATCAATTATATGGACCCAAATGGGGACAAACTATACTATTTTTTAGGACCTAAATGGGGTCAAGTTACACTATACTTTATAACCCAAATGGGGTCAAACTATACTTTAGCTTTAAGACCCAAATAGGGTCAAACTATACTTTAGCTTTAAGAACCAAACAGGGTCAAACTATATTTTAAACCAGTCAAGCGGACCCAAAATGGGTCGACTACAGCCCAAATGGGGCTATTTATAATTCAAACAGGACCATTTATGACCCAAACGGGGTCAGCTAGAACCCAAACAGGATTGTTTATGATCCAAACGAGACCATTTATGATCAAATCATATATGTGTATATATGTGTGTGTGTGTGTGTGTAAATATATATATATATATCAATGAGCATGCTATTATATACATGTTAATGTATAAGCATTCAATGAGCATCATATCATATATTTGTTTGAGTATAAGAATTTTGTACTTGTAATCAATTCAAAGGCGAGTAACCCATTGACATGTATATGATAATGATGCTTATCATCATGCTATCTTGAGTTTCCTTATTTAAATGATGTGTCTATACATACATGTATCTAACTTTTCTTCAAATCATACACTAGGATTTAGAAACACATATTGAGCATGCTTATATTTTCATGCTTGCACATTTTACCATCATGCTTGTACGATATATTCATAGGAACCAAAATTATATAAAGTGCGCGTGTGTGTATATATATAATACACATATATGTATATACACATATATACACATACATGTATATACACATATATACATACATATACATGTATGTAAATATATATGCACATGTATGTACATATATATGTATGTATGTATGCAAGTATGTATACATACATATATACATACATATATGTGTGTGTGTGTGTGTATACATACATACATACACACACACACACACACACACACAAACATATACATATGTATATATGTATACATACATATATATATACATGTATACATATATACATGTACATGTATACATGTACATGTATATATGTATACATATACATGTATATATGTATACATATAAGTATATATATATATATATATATATATATATATGTACATATCTATATATATATATGTACATATATATATATATATATATATATATATATATATATATATATATATATATATATATATATATATATATATATATATATATATATATATATATATATATATATATATATATATATGTATATGTGTGTGTACGTGTGTGTGTGTCTATATATATATATATATATATACTTACACACATATATATGTATGTAAAGGTATACATGCATATATGCATCCATACATATATATGTATATATATATGTGAGTATACACACACACACACAAATATATATGTATATATATATATATATATATATATATATATATATATATATATATATATATATATATATATATATATATATATATATATATATATATATATATATATATGTATATACTTATGTATATATGTATATATATATATATGTATATACATATATACATATGTATATACATATATATATATATATACATATATACATAAGTATATACATATATATATATATATATATATATATATATGTATATACATATGTATGTATATATATATACACACACACACACACACACACAAAAACACACACACACACACACACACACACACACACACACACATATATATATATATTTACATACATATATATATATATATACATACATACATACATACATATACATACATATATATATATATATATATATATATATATATGTATGTATGTATGTATGTATGTATGTATGTATGTATGTATGTATATATATATATATACATACATACATACATACATATATATATATATATATATATATATATATATATGAGAGAGGGTTTTTGAAGGATCATCTTGCAATAAAATTATTATTTCAAAAAACTCTTCTTAAGAGATTATTTCAAAACCCTCGGAAGAGGAATTTTCTCAAATAATTTTATCACAAAATAACTCTGATCTAGTTTTATCCCAATCAAAACTACCAAAAGCAGAGTATTTTATCAAATATGAATTTCAATACATATGGACTATTGAGGATGGTTTTCGTCTTCAAAACCCTCAACAGGACATATCTCAAATTTTCCCAAAAGGCTGGTATTTTAAAACCTTGGGATTTAACAAAACCCCAGCCTTATTATTTAGCAATTTTGAAAGCTACAGGTTCTATAACGGTTACCCATATCCCCAAAAATAATCCTAAAATCTTGTACTCGACCATTAAAATTCACAAAATCCTTTCTCCACTTGAAAGGGGATCGGCTCTTCATACCCCAAAATACTTCACAGCCAGTTTTCAAATAACCTTAAACCATTATAGGACATACACGTACTGGGACTATCAGCAAGCCTGGTATAATGCATTCCTACTTCAAAACCAAAAATTTAGTCACACTTGGCTATTTTACTTTTTAAATATAGACCCTTTAAAAATCCCTTTCTGGTTCAACCATTGGTGGAAGTTATACGGAGCCTCTCCTGAAATCCTAAAATCTTCAGTTCAATAAGGCTATCAATTATTTAAAAGTAGCTATAAACCTTCAAACAGGGAAAGAATGTTTCATCCCTTAATGCTCTTTGCCACCAAGTTTTATTTACCATGGATTTCAGCATGGTATTTAGACTATCAACAGACGGGGGCCCAAACAACTTTAGTCCGACAATTCCAAATTCGATGGTGGACTAAGTTTGCTGTTCCAGATAGTATTAAAAAACATGGTGTCATAAAATGGCTCCAAGCACAAGGGTTATCAAAACCAGGCCCAGAAGTTTCTCAATTCTTGGCTCAGAAATCCTTTGTACAAACTCAATTAGCAGCAGCAAAAACCAAGGAAGAGTATTTTCAGATTACGTTCCAACTTCTCCAAAGCGAGGCCTCATCTTCAAAGGCTTTCTCGGTTCCCTTCAGCTCGTTCAAAAGCCTCATCATCAGATTCTGAGCCCATCATTGACTTAGGAGATGACAATGAGGACGATTATTTTGGTATTTTTCCACCACCATAGTGGACTTTTATTTTAAACATGGATTCTTTTAAATCCATATTTTGTAAACAGGCTTGGCCCAAAAGCCTAAACAGGCCCATAAAAAATAAAAATTTAATGATTAGATTCTTTTCTTGTGGTCGACAGATATCTACTCTCTATATGAAGATTACTCCAAAATGGACAAGTAGTCTCTTCACCAACAACTCCACCGAAAACTCCCATAATTGATGGGAATCTTTCCAGCTAAGTCATGGGTCCAAGCTCCCACTAATTTAGGCGTAAAAGAAGGAGATCCTCATTTATAAAACGGACTCTCCATTTTACTTCAAAGACAAACTCTCCTTTATGCAAAAAACACTCTCAAGCTTAGATATAGGAAGCTCATGTGTTGAGCACACCTTGTAAAAATCTGAAGCTTAGAGTTTATCCTCAAAAATAAAACTTGTAAATTTTAGTTTATTTTTCAGAAAACGTAAGTATGCTCATGTGTTGATCTTTACTTTCTTGTAATTTATTTTTTATTTATAAAATTACATTTTCATATATGAGTTCAAATGTTGCTGCATTCATAAGTATGCTCTGCACCTGCGGCTTATACTGATCTTGTGCATCAGAAACTCTGTTTGCATAATGCTTGTACTGCATTAAACAGGTATATAGACTGCAAAATACAGTCCCCTTCGAGAGCTATACTGAATAGTATAATGGACTGTTCTGCCACGTACCTTTTATTTTCTGCATCTTCATTCATAGATCTTTAATAAACATCCCTTGAGATCCCGGGCGTCACTTGGTATCAGAGCCTAGGGGGTGGTAGATCTATACAGTAAGCTGTTCATATTTTTAAAATTAATTATTTTCTGAAATATTTTTGAAGTATCAACTGGGTAAAGGTTAGTTGCATGGTAGTAAGTCTCGTGTTAGTCGACGAACAGGCATTTAGGGCTGTGAATCCATTGTAAGGTTATCCAGGAGAGAGATAAAAGGTTTTTCCAAAAAGAATTAATTTTTAAAATATGGATAATGTATTTTGTAGAACTACTTCTTTTTCTAGTTCTTCTACCTCAAACACTTTGGATCTAGGATCCCAAAGATCAAATATAGTAAACAGTGAAGAAATCACTATAGAAGATTTTCAAAAATCCATAAACAATTGAAAAATCCCAAAAATTAAACGAGATCAAGTTTATGAGAACAGTCTTTTCCAAAAACTCATAAAAACTGATTTCATTATTAAAACAGAAGAACGAGGAGTTCAAATATCAAAACCATTTGAAACTATTCATCTTCTTCTCAAAAAACCCTAAAAAAACACATAGAAAGAAAATATGAATACATTCATATAGGTCTAGTACAAGTAGGAATAAAACCTCTAACAAGAGAAGGACTAAACACCTCAATTCTTTGTGTTTTGAGGGATGCAAGATTTTTAGAATTTAAAGAAGGAATTATAAGTTCAGTTGAGTCGAGTCTTTTCCAAGGCCCAATCTCTTTTGAATGTGCACCAAATATTTCATTATCTCTTGCAGACAAAAACATTTTGAAATTTTTGGTTTTACAAGTAAAAACTCATAATTACAAAAAGCTGGAAGGATCTATTCCAGTAGCTATTATTTTTAGAATTCATTATAAAGCAATATTTACTGCTTTTATATCTGTAAAAAATATAACAAAAAAGGGTGAAACCTTGTTTTTACAAACAGATTTATCTAGAGCAAATACAGTAGTACCAAAAACCATACTTTGGAAAGATATTAATCTTCCTGAAGAATGGGTTTTAGAAGGAGCGACTAATCCAAAATCTCCTGAAAAATCTAGACCAAACACTCATCTGAGAGAAATTACACAGTACGATGATGGAAGGGTAAAAATAAGCTTTTCAAGAGCTTCCAGTAGTCGATTCTCCGACTTTGGTTCCTTTACTAGTACTATTGACATAGGATGAGCCTCAAAGCTCCCTTCAGTAATTCATCTCCCAGATCGAGAAGAAAATATTTCAAAACTAAGATTTTCTTGTTCTAGCATTCCAAGTGCATCTTTTCAAAACGTTGATTATTCAACAACAGTTCCTCATCAGGTCTACACCAGACCACAGGTTTCAAATGAGGAACCACTTCATATTTCACCACCTACTTCACCATCTTTTTCAGCTGTAACAGAAAATGTTATGAATGAATTAAATGTCATTGAAAAAGAATTTGAAGTAGACAAAACATATTTACATAAGGATTTTTATTCAAAAAAAACATATAGAAAAAAGAACATGGTTCTTTAAAAATTTTCTAGAAAAGAGAAAAGAAATCCAAGAAAAATACTATGAATTTGTTTTTGAAAATAAAACACAAATTCTGTTATTTGACTGGTTTGAAATTTATGCTTTAAAAGAAAAAATTTCATACCCATTTCAACAAAAAACTGTAAGTCCTATCACTTCTAGAAGTAAGGATACAGAGTGGAAAATGTCTGATGGTAGAAAAATACAGTCAACACATCTGCCATTAAGACACATCAAAATAACTCATTTAAGTCAAACAGTAGAAGCAAGTCCTTACAAAACTCCGAATTAAAACACGGATAAAGATATTAAAAACCTTATTCAACAGAATAATTTCACAAACACTCATCTTAGTACAATTGCCAAACAATTAACTAGGATGGAGGAACACCAAAAAACTTTTGTTGTTTCCCCTGTTGAAACCTCAGAATCAAAGCTGAAAAACCCGGTCTTCAAACCATTTCAAGTATCCAAAACAAGTCAAAAATTATTTAAGGAGGGTAAATCAGAATTTACTCAAGCCTTAAAAGACCAGTTAAGTAGAATAGAGTCATCCTCTACATCTGCTCCCATGGTTGCACAAGACACCTTAGATAAAAATAAAACAGTCAGCATTTTAGATCAGATCTCTGACTCAGAAGAAAGTCAAAAATAGGAGTTATCCAGACTACATTGGCCTAGAAGTTCACCTTCTCCTCTGGCCATGGTAACTGCTCCAGATTTAGGCATAGAAAATAGACCAAACGTATTATCTCAGTCAAAATTTAATGCCTCTACTATCTATGAGTGGAATATAGATGGTATGTCTGAGTATAATATCCTTAGTCTCCTGCAACAAATGACTATGGCATCAAATGCCTACAAAACCCAAACAAATACCCCTGATAGAGCAATAGCTGAATTGCTTATAGCAGGTTTTTCAGGCCAATTAAAAGGCTGGTGGGATTTTCATCTCATACAGCAACAACAATTAGAAATTTTAGGTGCTATTCAAACAACAGAGGAAGGAACTCCCCTCCTCGATGAGTTAGGAAACCTTATTCCAGACGCTGTTGCAACACTAATCCACACAATTAGCTTGCACTTCATAGGAGATCCATCTCATTAAAAGACAAAAATGCAAAACTGCTTTCAAACCTTAGATGTAAAAAACTTTCTGAATTCCAAAGTTACAAAAATACATTTCTTACCAGAATCATGCTTAGAGAAGATTCCAATCAACCATTTTGGAAAGAAAAATTCTTAGCAGGGTTACCAACTCTTTTGGGAGAAAAGGTTAGAAATAAAATCAAAGAAACGTTTGGAATTAACCAGATCCCATATAATCATTTGACTTATGGAGAATTGGTTAGTTTCACTCAAAAGGAAGGATTAAAAATTTGTCAAGACTTAAAACTTCAAAAACATTTGAAGATGGAAATGAAGAAAACATGACAAGAACTAGGGTCGTTTTGTAAACAGTTTGAAATTCCAACAGGAAACCAAACTAAGGATTGTGGGGGTTCTTGTTCAAAATCCCACAATAAGTCTTATAAAAAATCTCGAAAAAGGTTTTTCCCCAAACCAAGTAAAGAAAATTTCTATAGGAAATCAAAACCAAGAAAACCCTATAGAAAAAAAAATCCAATTAGAAAATCATCTCAGAAATATGATAAAAAACAAGTTGTTTGCTATAAATGTAATCAACCTGGACATATTTCAAGATACTGTAGGATACACAAAAAAATTCATGAACTCCAGTTAGAAGATGAAATAAAACGAAAAATTTCATTACTTCTAATTGAAACTGAAGAAGAAGAAGAAACACAAACAGAATTATCTGACGAAGAAAATTCTATTGAATTAGATGATTTAGAAACAACTAGTTCTACAGAAAATGATTCTGATTCAGGATCATTTAAATCAATAAATGTTTTGACAAAAGATTAAGAATTAATGCTTGATATTGTAAAACAAATAGAGGATAAAAAACTTCAAAAAGAAATCATAGAAAAACTCTTGAAATCTTTTGAAGGAAAGATACCTAAATCCCCTTCACCTTCTACCTCAACTTTAGTTAAAAATCCCTATGATTTAACAAAAATCTTAGGAAACAAGGCAAAGAAAAATTCTCATGTTACTATCCAGTCACTTCAAGAAGAAATTGGCATAGTAAAAGAAGAATTAAAAATTCTTAAACAAAAACAAAAAACAAATTCTAATCTTCTTCAACAATTGGTTTTTAAAATTACTACAAACGAAGAAAAACATTCTTCTGATGAAGGATAAGAAGATGATGAAGAACTTACAAAAAATGAAATTGAAAACCTGGAATCAGTTCCAGAGGATTTTTTATTTGTTTTAAGAACTGTAACCAGTAGAAAATACCTGATCAAAGTAACAATTGTTTTTTCAAACGATTTTCAAATCGAAACAATTGCTCTTTTTGACACTGGTGCAGATTTAAATTGTTTAAAAAATGGTATTATCCCAAAAAGATTTGCTCAAGAAACTAACGAAAAACTTTCTGCAGCAAATAATTCAAAAATTGTAATTAAAAGCAAAACTGAAGCTACCATAAAAAATGGTAACGTTTCAATTAAAACTCCTTTCGTTTTATTAGAAAACATAAATCATAGTGTCATTTTAGGGACTCCATTTATCAATTTGATAACTCCCTATTCTGTCAATTATGATAGTATTTCTTTTAAATCTAAAGGAAATAAAATTGTTTTTCCTTTTATTGAAAAACCCAGGATAAGAAATTTGAATCTTTTAAAAACTTGTTCTGTTTACAAAAATGAATTAAATCTTTTAATTCAAGGAAAACAAAAACATCTTCAATTTCTAAAACAAGATGTCTCATTTTCTAGAATCCAAAAAAATTTGGAAACAAAATTTGTCCAACAAAAAATTTAGGATTTTAGAAATCAAATTGAAAAAGAAATTTGTTCAGATTTACCAAACGCTTTTTGGGAAAGAAAACAACATATGGTAGATTTACCATATGAAAATGATTTTTCAGAAAAATCTATCCCAACAGAAGCCATACCAATTCAAATGAATCACGAACTCAGAAATCATTGCAAAAATGAAATTCGTGAATTGCTTTCCAAAAAATTAATTGTAAAATCTAGGTCTCCTTGGAGCTGTGCAGCTTTCTATGTCAACAAAAATTCAGAAATAGAAAGAGGTACACCTAGACTTGTAATTAATTACAAACCGTTAAACAAAGCTTCAAAATGGATTCGATACCCGATTCCAAATAAAAAAGATCTTTTACAAGGTTTGCATTCTGCCTTAGTCTTTTCAAAATTTAATTTAAAATCAGGATTTTGGCAAATTCAAATTGAACCTAAAGATCGTTATAAAACGACTTTACTGTTCCTTTTGGTCAATATGAATGGATAGTAATGCCTTTTGGTCTAAAAAATGTTCCATCAGAATTTTAGAGAATAATGAACGATATTTTCACGCCTTATTCAAAATTCTGCATAGTATATATAGATGATATACTCATTTTTTCAAACTCTTTGGAACAACATTTCAAAGATCTAAAAACGTTCTTCATGGTAGCAAGAAGAAATGGACTGGTAGTTTTTAAATCTAAAATCTCTCTTTTCCAAACAAAAATTCATTTCTTAGGTCATTATATTACCCAAGGAACAATTACCCCAATTGAGAGATCTTTAATTTTTGCAGAAAAATTTCTTAATAAAATTTTGGATAAAACCCAACTCCAAAGATTTTTAGGAAGTTTAAATTATGTTTTAGATTTTTGCCCAAACATTAACCTTCTAGCAAAACCTTTGCATGATAGGTTAAAGAAAAATCAAATACCTTAGTCTGATGAACACACTAGAGTTGTTCAGCAAATCAAAAAACAGGTGAAAGAAATCCCATGTTTGCATCTTGCTGATCCTTCAGCATTTAAAATTTTGGAAACAGATGCTTCAGACATAGGATATGGAGGAATATTAAAACAAAAGGTCAATGGCAAAGAATTCATTGTTCTGTACACATCTGCACATTGGAATGATTGTCAAAAGAATTATCCAACAATTAAAAAATAAATTCTTTCAATTGTCATGTGCATACAAAAAGTTCAAAGTGATTTACTCAATCAAAAGTTTTTACTTCGCATTGATTGTAAATTCGCAAAAGAAATTTTACAGAAAGATGTCCAAAACATTACATCAAAACAAATTTTTGCTAGATGGCAAGCAATCTTAAGTGTTTTTGATTTTGAAATCGAATTTATTCAAGGAGAAAAAACTCAATTCCAGATTTTCTGACTAGAGAATTCCTTCAAAATAGGTCTTGAGAGAACCCACAAATGCCCAGAAAGTCAAAAAAGGAAAAAGAGGTCCAAAAGGACCAAGTAGAAGTAGAAACAAAACCAACAGTCTCTACTGCTGTTCCAATAAAATCTTGGGCCCAAGCGGTCGAAGAAGATGAAGAAAAGGCTAAACAACAGTCCAAAATTTTTCGTAACTGGATCGAGACTGTTCAAAAACAACCAAAACTCATTCCCTGGTTCCAAAATTCCTTAGACGATGAAGAAGCCCTAAAACCTCACAAAGAGGAAAGGCTTGAAGCAATTAAGGCCCTCCAAGAACTTGAGGTCTTAAAGGACCAAATTACAGAGAAGGAGGCCTTCATAGGTAAAAATTTAAACTCTGTTTCAAAATTTGTGAGAGGAGAATCTCCAACTTCAAAAACCCTCTCTCAAAATTCTTCGAAAACATTGCAAGAATCATCTTGCAATAAAATTATTATTTCAAAAAACTCTTCTGAAGAGATTATTTCAAAACCCTCGAAAGAGGAATTTTCTCAAATAAATTTATCACAAAATAACTCTGATATAGTTTTATCCCAATCAAAACTACCAAAAGTAGAGTATTTTATCAAATCTAAATTTCAATACATATGGACTATTGAGGATGGTTTTCGTCTTCAAAACCCTCAATAGGACATATCTCAAATTTTCCCAAAAGGTTGGTATTTTAAACCTTGGGATTTAACAAAAAAACAGCCTTATTATTTAGCAATTTTGGAAGCTACAGGTTTTGTAACGGTTATCCATAACCCCAAAAATAGTCCTGAAATCTTGTACTTGACCATTAAAATTCACAAAATCCTTTCTCCACTTGAATGGGGATCGGCTCTTCATACCCCAAAACACTTCCCAGCCAGTTTTCAAATAACCTTAAA